>PVKB01000378.1:140204-793308 GCA_004027205.1 Ctenodactylus gundi
GAAATTAATGCTTTTCTGCCAAATCTTACTTCAGATCACATTTACGATATAATCATTACTTTCAGCGCTATAAATAAATGTAATTTAAAAACTTAGGTGTGTACTTGAAAGTCAGTAAGTAAATATGTGCATTTTATGTTTAGTTATGAAAAATCTCAGATTTTTGTTGAGGCTTCGTCTCGCTCTGTAGTCCAGGCTGGTCCTCAACCCTGTGTGGCACAGGCAGGCAGGACATCACAGCAATCCTCCTGCCTCAGTCTCCCAAGGGATTTCAGATGTGTATCATCGTGCCTGGCTTATTTTTTATGCGTGGGGAATCAAACCTGGGGCCTTGTACTTCTCTAACTACTGAGCTGCTTCCCCGGACTCCGGATTTTTTTTTTTTTTTATTGGTGTAACATGGGCACTGCGTTACTCCAAAGTCTTCTTAAACTCCCCTAAACCAGAAGGCACCCCGATACTAGACTGGCTGCATCTGTGGTGCCTAATGCCAGAGTGAAGGACAGGAAAGGTCCTCAGAGGATCAGCAGGGTGGCATGGAGCCCCACTTCAGGTAGTCGGATCTAGGGTCTCATAACTCAGGTACCAGCAGAGCAGCTCAAACTGAAATAGGCGCATCCCCGGCCTCTTCTCTGTGGGTGTGGATGCCCTTCTAACCACAGGGACACAGCCTCCCTAACTCTCAAGGGGCCTGTTCCCTGAGAACAGGTGCCGTATTCAGAAAAACTCAAACTAAGCTTACTACCAGAGACTTCAACTTCTCCCAGTCCCAACTTGCTAACAATCAAAGGCCACAGGAAATTTTCCTAGGATGTAGATGCCAGAATGTAGTGGACACGCTGACATGTATATATATACATGGGAAATAGAACTCTGGGCCTTGTGCTTGCTAGGCAAGTGCTTTAACTGCTGTGCCAATACTCTAGCCACAATACGCTGACTTCGTTAGTTTTCAAGAGGAGTAATCTACACAGCTAATACAAGATCGAATTCTAAGGCAAGAAGGGGCCTCCTCTCCCTCTCTCTCCCAGTGTACCCTGAGCTTTAGTTTATGCTTGTAGTTACTGCATGGAAATCTGTTATTGCTTATAGTTGCACTTGCAAAATGTATTTAGCATTTCTGACTCTCCTCTAAACTCTGAACTACATACAACATGACAAAAGGTCAAAAAAAGTATGGCCTTGTTATTTAGAAGTCACTAATGTTTTTTCTTTACTTTTTGCCTTTCATATGACACCAGATTGTGACAGGATCTAAAAGACGAAATCCATGTAACTTTGGAAAATACCTAAAACCTCACAGTATCGTCGTAGATTTGTTCCCAAACTCAGTCGGTGGGCATTTGGGGTTTTTTTGTTTGTTTTCTTTTTTCTCTTCTTTCTTTCTTTTGAAATTGACACACGATATTTCTATGCTTCTAAGTTTCCAAAGCTTGGCTCAAACTTGTGATCCTCCTTCCTCAGCCTTACAGAGTGCTAGAATTACACACTTGTGTCAACCACCCCAGCTGAGAACATGATTTCTTCAACCCTGTCTTTAACAAGGGAAGAGGCAGCCATAGGCCCCAAGGACAGTATATCCTACCTGGCCATGTGTGAGGTCAGCCTGCCTAGGGACAGGATAGGCAGGAGCAGGCACTCAGGCTGTCTTGGAGCGAAGACACACCATGGAAATTTGCAGGTGACTCACTGCATCCATGACCCTGGGTATAGAGGATTGCCTCCAGCTCTGTTTCAAAGAAGATGAGCAGGCACACAAAATTTTAGGTAGTTTTACTGTTGTTTTCAGTACTAATTAGCGAATATTAAAAGCACCACTAAGGATTCATAATGATAAAATTTAAATAAGTGAACACTGAATTGTGACCATGCGAATCCATGATGAGCTTGCTAACTTACTATTTAGGAACAGATATTACATATGTAATTATAAAATCAGAAGGCATTCACGCATGTATTTTGTTTCATAATGAGGGGAGGATTAGCCAAAAGTTCTGGGATTCTACTTCCGTGAATTTCCAGCACTGGAGTGGGCAGGAACACAGACCATACTCACACACCTCCAAGCTGATAACACCAACGTTACTGCCTCAGCATTTTTACTTATAAAATAATAATCTCAAAATAGATGATTTTCATGGTTTATTTTCTGTCAAAATTTTAAAAGTATACCTATATAGCTTTATGATGGAAAAAAACTTTCATTAACAATAGGGTATAAAAGATAATGTAGAAAGAACTTTAGTTGGAAGATATATTACTCTCATAAAGATTTGTGCTAATGTTTAAATTAATCTTATTTTTATAATGAATTTTAATGACAAAGTTATTCATGACAGAATTAATAAACTACTCTTGAAGATAATTAAATATTCTCAAGTTACTTGGTTACTGAAAAATGAGGGCATTGATTCTTACAGTTAATTTTGCTGGCTTCTGTTAAATGCTTATCATGAATTAAAGAATTAAAATGCATTTCTTGCACTTTAAATAGATAATAATTTGCTTTTTTCTATCAAAGGTAATTCTTTATCCTGTCAAACTACAGATACCATAATAAAATGGAGAAAGTACAATGTAATTAGCTGAAAAGAGGGAACTTAATTCATCTTGGAGGGCATATAATAAAAAAAAACATTCTGGACCCTTTTAAGCCTTAAAGAAATAGAATATACATACATACATATATATATATATATATATATATATATATATATATATATATATATATATAATCATTATTGTATATTCCTTTTTAAACTCAAAGCTATAAATCTTTGGAAAGAGACATATGAACTTTCTGCTAGAACTTTTTTGTTTTTGAATACACTGAATTTACAATGAAATATCAATTTGATTTCAACATCAGCTGTGGCTGGCTGTCTTGATTTGAATGAATAATACACTTGAAGCCTTTTTAGGTTAGTTTCTTCCAGGAGGACCTCTCAAAGTTACCCTCAAAGAGCCTGAAATAGTGCTTATGCCCTCATTTGATCTCAGCCTATGTGGCACAAGCCCAGGATGACTGAGACACCAACACCAAGGGAGGGAAGGAGTACTGAAATCCGAGCCGGTCCCAGAGTTTTCAGACATGTGCCCTCACGTGTCTCCTCACGGTCAACCCCACACCCAGGGAGACTTCTCTGCTCACAAGCCAGTGAGTTAGGATGGTTGGCTGCTTACATGTTTTGTGCGCCATTCAGTGCGGGTCTGACACTGTTCCACCTCTCTACACAACCGTCCTGTTGCAGGGGCAGCTTCTTTTGTCTCTGCGGCAGCTTGAGTCTTCTCTCTTTCGGTAGTCTTCTTATAACTTCTTTATTTTCTTATCAGTGAACTTCTTCCAATTGCACCATTTTGCATCCCCAAAATTCCAAACATTCAGTGGGGCATTATTTCAATGAATCAAATTTTAGACCACTGCTTACAGTTTACATTTTAGAAAGATGACTCTTTTGAGGCAAAAAAGGGGAGTCTCCAATTATGTAGTTTAGTTACAGAAAAAAAAATAACTAAAAGTGATAAGTTTCAGGGTAAGGTTTGAATTGACCTCTGCCTCTGACCTCTGACCTCTGACCCCAGAGCCACTTCCTGCCAGCCCTACGGTTGCATGAAGATCAGCATCTACTAAAATCTAACACTGATTTTTGGTGTCTGTTCTCCTTTGCCTTTTCTATTTTATGCACACGCTCTGGGTATTCAAAAAATAAATAACAAAAGAACTTCACAGAATGAAAACATTCTGCAAGAGTAGTTTAAAATGTACTTTCCCAAGTTTATGGGCTCCCTATCAGTTGTTTCCCTCCCCTACCTGTATGTCTCCCAACAGGATACCCTCCATCTTAGCGCACCTCCCTTCTGAAATACCTTGGAAATTCCGAGAGAGGGGAAGTCAAAGAGAAATACTAAGAACCCAGGCTGCATGCTGCTTACTAGGCTAGAGGGCGGCTCTCCAAACACGAGGCCCCGTTCCCAGGGGCTTGCTCAGAGAACATTAATCTTGTTTAAGTAAAGCTCCACCCTGCCATTCATCATGTGCTCATCTGGGGTTAGGGATGCCGTTTGCTTTGGACCGCTGCCGCAGCTCTAGACAGACCCTTCTGCACACAAGCCTGAACCCTTCGGGTGTGACTTGTCTAAGAAAGCTTAGATTCAGCTCAAAGTTAGGGGACTAGTTTGGCTTCTCTTTCACTGTTTGTGCTCTTACAATTAACCGACCTTGAGGCTTTGTATGTAGAAAGGGGCATCTACATATTCCTAAACTGTTGATCTTCGTGCTTATTAATATTATTAAGTGCAGAAGTGGTCATAGCATGGAGCAAACTACATGCCCAATGTTGCCAGTGACGTACATTCATAAAGCTGGAGAGAGTATATTTTTTTTGTTTGTTTTTTTAAGACCCAAACAGAACTCTTTGCTAACCATTGATTTTGATGTTGGTTTTAAAGACCTTCTCCATTCAATGAAATATCTTTCCTTGCTCTTGCATGTAAAACATGCCTTTCTGATGTCATTTATTGGTGGCTTCCTGTATGACAAATTTCTGTTCCTACTTCAGCCCGTTAGATGTCAGCTTTTGGTATGTGGTGTCCATCTTCTGCATCTGCCTAACAGCCATGACAAAGTAGGTGTTCAATAAATATTCCTTGATGGAAAGTTGACAGTTTTGCCCTGTAAATGTGGGTTGAAGGGTCTTTACTCTCAGTCTCTATCCTGCATTCGCTGTTTAATTGGCTATTAGGTGGAACTGATTGATAGACATGAGGACTTTTTTTTTCTTTCTTTCTTTCTTTTTTTTTTTTTGGAGAACTGGCAGCTATGTAAATACAGCACTTAACCTCAAGCACTTCACCATTAACCTTAATCTCTGTCCATTAACCTTAAAGCACCCAGGTTTCTCCCCTTACAGTCCCCCATAACAGACCCCACTCAGGGCATGTTTTGCATGAAAAATAATCTTAAGAGAATATTTTTATTGTTCTCAGAATGACCATAAAACAGGTATTTTGAAAGAGAACATTTGACTCTATTTCTTCCTGTAGATGCCAATTAACTTCCCAGGTGTCCAAAGAGGGATAAGAAATTGGAAAATTGAGAAGCATGTAAGGATATATTTGATAAGAGAAAGACTAAAACTTTCGTTCTAAATTACTATTTTAAATAAATTTAGGAATCACAAGGATATGTATTATATCTATACAGCCCTGTAAATTTAGTAAAAATAAAACACATTTCCTGTCGTTATCGCTAACATCGTATTTAATGTCAATCCCAGACATACATGAATATCCATTTATTTTAGAATAGCGATTCCTCAAATGTTTTCTATCAATTGTTAAACTATAAGAGAGACAAAAGATAAATAAAATGTCTTTCTTTAAATAAAACACTTGGATTTGTTCTTTTAGAAATTCTTGGCTATAGATGTATCCAATTGTATTAAAATAAGATAGCTCACTTGTTCATAATCCATTGTGTACCAAAATCTAAATTTTTTCTTTTCAGTATGTTTTACAAAAGTGCATAAAATAATAACTATGTTTTTGGGAGTAATATATCATGTTATTTAATTGTATTGACATATATTGCATGTTTATTTTACACTCAGTTTTATTTTCACCAAGATCTACATTTAGTACTTAAGGATGTAGTAAAATAACATTACAAAGTTGCAAAAGTTTCTTGTGTAATTTTATATGCAATTATATTTTATGACCTCAGTCCTTTGGGTGAAAACAGTCCATGAGTGAAGTTCCCATTGTATCCTGAACATAATAGATCTCAGGGTGAGGTGAGGTGGGGGCGGAGGAGAGAACACCTTGCTATATTCAGGAGAGCAACCTGATCCTAATGGACTGATCATTTCTAGATTTGCCAAAGTGCTCAGGTTTGCTGCAGGCCCCAGAGGGAGCCGGCACTAGAAGGTGTGAGCAACTGAGGGCAGGGGAGGGTCTCTCACTGCTCGTTCTGAGCTCTATTTTAGCAAATGTGAAATCTCTCTGGAAAAACAAGCCCCCAGAACACAGTGACTTTAACTCTAGAAAGACATCAGGGCAATTCAGGGCTGCTCAGCCGCTGGCACGAGATTTCTTGATTCCCTCACAGAGGAAGAAGGTGAACAGAGGATGGTTCGATGAGAGTCCAGGAGGTAGGAGTGCCTCAAAGGCAAAACCAAGGCTGATATTGACCTGGTATTTGAGAGTCAATCAATAAACTAATAACTCTTCCAGAACTTGCTGTTCACGTGTGCATTTTACTCCATGGACGTTTTACTCATACAATACTGAAGGCCCTGACGTTGCTCACGGAGGTGCCCAGATCCTGAGATCACAATGAGCAGTGACCAAGTGGCTTATGTCTTATTTAGACACCTCCACATACAAGGAAAAACATACAAGGAACACTGCACAACAGTGTTCTTGGTCATGCTGTGTGATGAAAAATACATGCGCCTTTAGCTCAAGATCTGAGTAAACTCATGGAATTGAATCTCCACCTTCCTCCTGAGGACATCTTCTCTAACATTGTCCAAGGAACCCTGAGACATCGACAACACTTCAGTCACTTTGGCCCTTGCAACAACGATGGAAGCATATTAATGACGTAGTTTTAAATTATTGTTTTCTTCTTACAAACATGTAGCAGGTACTCTTCTATTATTCATTCTCCTTTCATGAAAACAGTAAGATTGTGTCTTTTGGTATAAGTGTGAGGAGTTGCGATAAAGTTTAGATAGTGAAAAGCTCATCCAAAAGTTTTATTTCTTTCTTCAGAAGTCATGTAGGAATGATTAGTAAGTGTAGCCATGTCCCTAAGTTATGCGAAATTTCCCACATAATGATAGCACAATGAAGAGGGGAGTCAGCCATATGTTGTTATTCAAACGTGTGTCCTGTCTTAGGTCCTCAGCCGTAGCTTAAAGTCTGTACTAAATAACTAGTACATCCTTCTCAAGCCCCATGTTACTTATACTTCCATTAATCAAATTGTAGGTATTCACCAATTTATTTAGTAGACATTAGGAAACTGAGACTCTAATATTTTAGTTCATTTGTTACTTCAACAGCAAAATAACATAGTGGATGTTGGTTAAAAAAATGATGTTTATCATCGGTATCTTTCTACTTGCGCACCTAATTGCCTGACACAAAGCCTTCCTGCTTTTTGTTCAATACCTTTTTGATTCTTCCGAGCAAGCCCTGTTAGTCCGAGCTAACTTGAGCTAACTTCAAGGGTCAACTCTATACTGTCTTGCTCTGTAGACTCTAACAGAATTATGGATCCACATTTTGGAAGCTAAGACATCCAGAAAATATATTTATATTTCCTTTACCTTATTCTCAAATCCTAAAGAAATACATAACTCATAGGAATTGATTATTATGGTTTTCTATCAAATCTGCCTTTGTTTATATGCTTTTCCAACAACATATTTTAATTTAGATTCACAAGAAAAGTGAAGAGAAGGCCTAACAAGAGAAAAAAAAACACATGGCCTATAACATTGACGTTAAACATTTCAAAGACAATCCCCAGGGTTCAGATATTTCTCTAAGAAGAAGCAGGGGAGGGAACAGCTTGCCTTCACCCAAGTGTGTTAGGATGCAAGCAGGGGTCAGGGCCACTGAGGTAGGAGAGTTCTCACGGCCAACCCTTATTCCTGTGCCTGAATGGAAGGTTTCGTCAGTGCTGACACCTGTGGCAAAGACTTTAGGAAAGAGAGACCCTCCCACTGTCCACAGGAAGCCACCAGGCTGCTTATGATGTGATTTTCCCTGATATAGATGGGTCCTGAAATTTATTTTGCCCATATTATACTTGTAAAGGAGTTAGAGCACAGTGTCAAAAGCAGCCCAGGCCAGTCTACCTGCAACATTTATGTCACTGCTTTCTTTACTTGAAATTTTCTCCAAGGCTTGGGGGAAAAGAACATAAGAAAACGGTGTTTGTTTCTTATGTGATATTTTCTTAACCTTCAAACAAGCCAGTAACCGGCCACCACTCCAAAGCCAACGACAAGAAACAGCAACAAAACACCAGGCGCATTCAAGCACATCCTCTGAGAAAGGCACAGCACACCCGACGGGCTGAGACCAAGCCCTTCACAGAAACCCAGTCTGCGAGTCTCTTTCTAATCATTCATTGTTACAGGGGAATCCTAGGCTGGATGTCTGTAGTGTAAAACAGTGAAGAAAATAAGGGACCAGCACACACACAGGCTTTCACCCTGGAGCAGAGAGGAGCTGCACTAGGCAGCCCCAGGGCTCCTGAGACCCCGCGCTCCTGGGGGACAGGGGAAGCCAGAAGTCTGGCGCCTCCGCCCCCCTGAGGCTGTCCCTGAGAAGAATGATGACACAGGTGGGCCACCGTCCTTCCTCGCCCTCTCCCTGTCCTTTCTATTCTCGTGCCTGGAAGAATTGTGTTCCACTTGTTCCTTTCCTTTGGCCTCTTGGAGCCTCAGCGTTTCTGATCCCCTCACACAGAGGGGAATTCGGCCCCGGGGTCAGCCCAGGTTCCCAAGGCCTTCTGTATCTGCGGTTCACATTGGCAGGGGTCCGAGTGCGGGCATTGCCCAGCGCTTCCCACCTCGGGGCACCCGCTGGAGAGCACTGGCTATGAAATCACGTTTCCCGGAGCCTGTCGCACTCTGCAGACAGAACGCGCTGCACAAACGGCGGCAGGCAGTAGTAATTCAGCTCTCTTCCTTCGGGCTGGGGTCTGCGGCTCAGAGCCTCATGAGGAGGAAGGAAGAGGTATTTTTCTTGCCACCTCTACCTAGAGGATCAGATGTCTGATGCCCAGGCTGCCTGCAGGAAGAGAGCCTGCGCCCCTGAAAGTTGATACCACAATTATCCTCTCCAAGAAGAGAGAAAAAGCGGTGTTCTGAGGAGGCAGCAACGCTTCTGGGCTCTGGAGGCCAGGCTGGGTTCTGTGCCTCCACCTGGCAATCCACTTGCCACAGTGAGGAGACGTGTTTTTGGGTTTCCCAGGCCTTGTCTCCCACCTCGTCGTGCTGCTCAGTGACACGGGAGTGCGCACACGCATTCGGCACTTTAAATTCAACCATGTCCAACCTGGAGTCGCGCGAGGGCAACTAAGGAGAGTTTCAGGATTCTTTCTTTGGCTTTGGTCTTGTCAGTTCTGTCATTCTACACTTACAGAAATCAGAAAGGAACTGTGTTTGTTCCAAGGCTGAGAGATAAGACGGGTGAGTTAGGATTCTCACTTCCGTGCTTAGGAGACAAGGGAACCATTGTGGCCACAGAGGTGTGGGTTGACCTGTGTCTTCAGCCAGAGTCTGGCCTGGGGGGAGCTCAGATAACCCGCTTTCCTCTGAGAAAACTGTGAAACCCAGACCTGTGTCTTAGTTCTGCCTGAATGTGGTATTGTTAATCTTCGCCTATTAGATTTTTTTTTGCCTTAAAAGTCTAATCTTGGGACCAATATTTAATAAAACTTTCATGATTTGGGGAGTCATAGGTGTTCCTTGAAGATTTCTTAGTTTTTTTTCTCAGTCTGAATTATCAGATATTTCTATCCATCCATTCCCATGGAAATCACAGCATTTATATTTGACTTGGGTATACAATTTTAATATTTCTCAAGGATTTTTAAAAAATTGCTGTAGATGGTTTTATGCCTTTCTGTGTTGTAATTGTGAAAAATAATAAATTGGATAAACACAGATATTCTTGGTAAAACTTTCAGAAGAAATAAGAGAGGAGGGAGTAGTTACGTGAAGAGCACCTAGATTTTGATGTAGAGACACCAGTTTTCGCATTTTTCACTCAACCCAAGTGATACCAAGCTTCGTCTGAAAAAGCCAAGAAAGGCAAACAGCACGATCGGAAAACAGGACAGACAGCGGCAGCTCAGTGCCTCACAGAAGCACAGAGCACTAAGCACAGAAGCACTAAGCACTAAGCACTACGGAGGCTGGCCTGCTTGCAGATAGTCAAGAAGTATTCCGATGTTCAGTTCTTCGACTCAAAGCTTTCTTGCTGCCATGCTATGTCTTGTGAAAGTTGAACAACTTCCTCAAAGTGTGTGCCTACTTGTGAGGCCTACGCTGGAGTGGACAGGTAGAGGCCGGCACTCGGGATTGTCCCTCTAGTCCCTGATGTGCCTCTAGCTTTTCCTCAGCTCCTGAACAGCTTTACCAGTTGTGTCTCTTTTAATTATACAGGCGTGTTTTACACACAAACATTCACGCACGTCTTCTTTTCCATTATGACCATAGATTAATATTTTATTATATGTCGGACACTCGATTTGAGGTTAAGTAATCCCCAGAGCTACTTACTTCTGTTCACTGAGCGAGTCTCATAAAACTCCATCAAATTAAATTTAGTTAGCAATCAGTGTTAGGTCGGTGCAATTAGTAACGACTGTGCACTAACCTAAGATAGTGAAGGGAAAAATATCTGAGGATCAGGGGATGTGGAGGTCCTCTCCTCCCAGTGCTCCCTTCACAATTAGAGGCAGTAGATTTCCCAAGTCAGCCGTGTGTATAAAAGCATGTTTCCCTAGAAACCAGGAAAGGGGGGAAAAACATACAGAGAAATATGGATGGATTCAACAGTCTCTGTCAGGCTGTGGGAATAAGGGATTGTGGGGCACTCTACCAACGTCAGGTCTAGATTTCGTAACGCTCCCTCTCTCTCTCTTGAGGATATAGAACCATTGGGATAGTTTGCTAACAGAGTTTCTATTTCTGTCCTTCAAAAGATAGGAATTATTGTTCTACAAATCAAAGCTTTGCTTTTCAAGCATCAGTATAAATGTCAAGGTTTTTTGATTCTTCCTGCAGAGATGTATTACTCTGTGTCATGAAAATAAAAAAAAAAGATATGTGACATGAAGCAACACTTACAAAATTTTATCAAAAATCTTGCACTGAAAAAAGATACCTAAAGATCCTCCTTTAGGGATTTCTTTGTACTTTTTGAGAACCTTATATGTCTCTTTAATAAGGGAGAAATAAAAACTATGAGTTGGAGCAATTGTTAGCCTTTTGAAACAACATTGTGTCAGATAGTAGATGATTGCTAAAAAGAAGTGCCACAGGGAGAAACAAGCTTCCAGCTTCCTATCAGTTCCCCTGCAAGGTCACTCACAAGCCCTAATACTTCATGACCCTGGACAGAACAGAAACACCACAAAAGGTAGAGAGGAATGATTTAACCTCCCATCACTCTGGCCTAAGAAAACAGTTTCTATTTTTTATGCGTTGCTGGTTTTAAACCTCAGAGTCTTTGCTACACAATTGAAATAGCCTAATTCCCCACCGCTCATTGGAATGCCCATTAAACTAGGCTTACTGCCCACCCCCACAACCCCCCATCTACTCTCAGCATTCCTGTCTTTACTGGTTGCAAGCCAGCAGAGAATCAGTGTCTCTTTTTCCCTCTGACCCAAATAATTTTGTATGTGAAATCCAATTATGAAAAAAGATGTCAAGTGCAGTCTATAAGGAGAAAGAATTAAAATTTTAGGCGACCGAATGGGTAAGTGGGAACGAGCTTGGGATGGGCCTACTTTAATTCCTACAGGACTCTTCCTGGCGATTAGGCTAAGTGATATTGCTAAATAAGAAGTGTTAAAAAAAAAAGATAATTGGGAAGAGTTGTAGAACTTGTACATGTTAACTTTGCTATATACTGTAAGTAGTATTAACTATTACTTTTCTTTGAACCTTAAGTGTTTAGCATGAAGTGGTCTTTTTTCTGGCTATTTATTATTTTTTAGAGTATGTGTTTGTGAAGCATAATGACTATGTTCATTTGGGAGGATGGGCGTTTTCACTTTCCCTTCCCCACCCTTCCCAACCCCCCTGAACTGGGAGTCTTACCCTGTCCTTAAGCTGAGTCATTAGACCCGGGGAAGGTCAGGACCTCTCCCCTCCACTAAGGACCAGTCTGTGCTCTTCTTACCTCTCTAAATTTTATTCATCTATGTGTTTGTTTCACAACTCTTACTGTTTTCTAGTCCTATGTGTCTCCAAAAGCACTCTCTAGGTCACTCTAATTCTAATCTATAACCAATGCTTTTTTTTGTTAGGAACATAGATGTGGCCAAATTAATAAAAAAATCACATTCAGGTTTAATAAGGATATTGTGGTGTACAAAAATGCAGTCGTCTCAATTGAATGCTAACTCTGAAACTTCTGGTAATGGAAAAGCAAAAGAATTACAGTCTCTTTGCACGTTGACGGAACACGTCCTTAAAGGCTGTCTTACCTTTTCTCTTCTTGTTCTTTGTGAAATAACCTAACAGCAAATTTAGTAAGTGATGAACCTATTAAACAAACTCTCACAGCAGGGAAATCTTTTCCAACTATTCTTTTTCTGAATATTCAATTCTTTTGTATCTCTGCATTTCATGAACAATTATATAAGAAGACTAGCAGCACAGATAACCATCATTTCAGGTCACTTTTAAGTTTGTATTTCTCCAAAACTTTCATTTTTCATAAATAGAACCCACTGTCAACATGGCTGGAAAACCAAATTAATTATGGTGATTGCCTGTAAGAACTCCTTACTTGGTAATAACAACAAATTCATCCGTGAAACATCTCATTTTATGTAAGCAATTAAACCGTCTGGTGGGAAGGCTCCATTGTAAATGATAAGTCATAGAAATTGATCAAAGTTACCGTCTTCTGTGTGAGAAGAACACACTTAGCTTTTCCTGGACTGCCTCCTCATCTCTCCTTAGCACGCGTGGCTGGGGACTAAGGTGAGCAAAGCGACTCTTGGCAATCATCAGTCACTACGGAAAGCAAACCGCTCTCCTCTATGTTTTGAGGCACAGGGAGGGCGGACACTCGACCCACACCCATTTTTTTTTTTTTTTTGCATCAGATGCGAAGATTTTTCTAATCCAACTGATATCAACTATTGAGAAAACATTATTACCTAAAGACACAAAACCTACATTAATGGTGGTATTTAATTTTGTTCAGATGGTCCACGCTTTTATTCCACTTAAGACAGGAAAGTCCATTGAAACTATGTCTGGAAGAAATTACTGGGAGTGAAGGTTCAGGGCCAAACCAACCCTTAATGGTTATCATGGGTGATAGCCTCGTGGGGTCACAGCTCCACAAGGGACAGGGTGTGATGCCACCTCACGTACCCATGCGTGTGCAGAAGGGCAAGGTCCACTTCTTAGAAAAGACAGGTGGTTTATTATTCAAAAATGTCATCATAGAAAGCACGGGCATCACTTTTGAACGCCCGCAGCATGTTTCACTGTTCAGCCTATTTCAATCTTTTAAAGAAAATAATCACTTCTCAAGTCTCATCAGCTCAGTTTTGACTATTTAATCTACTTTTCTGATATCAAAGAAAAAGGAAAGTCCCTTTCGCTTCTTATGCTACATCACTATGATCATGGGCTAATCTTGAAAACTCAGGAAAGTGGAACACTCATGAACTCATTTCAAACCTAAGACTATTTTACTGCAGTGGAGCAAGAATTTTTTTCCTCAAAATATAAAACACAACAAAAATGACACTCGACCTAAACCTGATACCCATCAGTCTTTTTAGAAAACCTCGGGAGTCAGATTGTTCCATCCAGCACTGACCCTCATTGGATACGAGCATTCTTCTCCGGAGACTACAGCAAGAAATCCTTCTATCCTTATTTGTATTTTATCCGTATAGAAAACTCACAGTTAAGTGATGGATACGAGAGGCGATTTGCCTCAAAAGTTGATTAAAAACAAAGTGAGGAGGGGGGCAAGCTAACCAGGTTTTGTGGGAAGCACTGAGAGACATCTAAGACACAATGCATCCCAGAGCCTTCGAGGTGCCTTGGCCGTCACTGTGGATCAATAAGTTGAGCGCCTATGATGGATGCTGCCAATGGTTTTGTGGGGGTGTGTCCCACACAGCTGGGTCAGACCTGCTGATCACAGGGAGGTTCAGGTGATGGCTCCACATGCTGGCACAGTGCTTTGTGATCTTGCCCAACACGTGGCACAAATAAGGAATTCTTTAAAATCTCCCAATATGCAGAAAAATTAGAGTTTCACTAGAAAAGTTTAATACTAGGTACTTCCAAAAGTACAGTTTCCTCTCTGGTCTTTAAACTTTCCGTTGTACTAGGTAATTTATCCTTCTTTCAGAATTGTTAACAAGCTCCCAATTTCTCTGGTGGTTGCCTACGTTGACTCTGTGTTAAGTATGCATTCAACAAACACTTTCCTCAATGGCTTGGTGAGTATAATATGGTTTCCACTGCCTCGGTCCCAGATTTTTACCAGGAGAAAGGGAAATGTTAAACAGATTATTAAAAAATACACAAAAATGCTCTATTGGGTATTCGCATATTGTAGGAAGTACTTAAGCTTTTTGGTGAGGTCATAAAAGCAGCTGTGTTAAATCAAATCTTGGTGGGTGACCCCACAAGGGAAGAAAAAGGGAGAGTTATCGATATGTGTGAAATCACACACAGGAATTGATGTGTGTAAAATCAGGAGGGAAGGAGAGGTTGGTAAATGAAGAGTTCTCAGAAGGCCAGTGACATTGGAATTTTTAGAAAATGGGAAGGTAGCTTTAAAAGTCATAAAATATTGAGCAGCATTTGTGGGTCAGATCATAAAGGGACCAGGCAGCCTAAGGGTGCTCAGGGCCATGGCTCTGGAGTCTGGCCCCCAGAATGCGTTTCTTAGTCATTTCTGAGGTAGGTCAGCAGCTCAGAAAAGTTTATTTAACTCCTCTGAACCTCAGTTTCCACAAGTGTGAAAATGCTTAAGTTTTACCCACATGGAACTGGGCTAAGGAGCAAATTAGGTACTTCATGCTGACATTGAAGTTTCCACGAGACACTAAGATCTCCCTCAAAATATGAAATTCTAAATTACAGCACCAAATCACCTCATTTGATTGTCCCCACAATTATTATCTCTATCTGAACATGTGTCCTTAACGTACCAATCACATTCAGCTCGGGGAATTGATACATACACATGGCATCTCAGTCATTTTTGCACGCAAATCTTTGCAGGACAGTTGTGAGGACTGATACCCTTCACAGCCATTTTTAACCCATCTTCCTGACGAGTGCGGAGAAGGAGGAGTGAGGGGGAAGAGAGTTGGTGAAGAACTTTCTTTGAAAATGGTAATGGTCAGCCAATGGCCATCCTTATCGTGGGTAAAGTGGCACACTGCCTCCACGCCACAAGCGTGGGTACGGGAACTGCAGTGGAGCCAGTTCCAGCTGGGAACTTTTGCATCCCTCAGCAAGGCCCTTCCTGGGAAGCACTGGCCTTCCCATAAGCAGATTCCCACCCAGGCGTCCACTCTGAGGACGGCCTGAGGCGGCAGGTGGGAGACACTATCACGTGAAATTCATCCCGGATGGGAATTTACATTTCGTACCAACCTCAGTTTGTGTTTTGACTTATGTGATCGCAGAACTGGCCTTTACTTATGAAAAAGAATACTCAGAACTTTCTGTGGTCCAGGAAGAAGCAGCTTCAAGAAAGCTGGTGGAGACAAAATGACATTGCACCTTGATTACATCATGACCTAACTTGTCCAACCCAAGCTTTGCAGATTAACACAACACACGAGTGACTGGCATGCAATTAATGATTAACGCTTGTGGCGTAAGCAACTCTGCCTTGTTCAGTGCATCCTGATAAACTTGATAGTCATTATGAGGAGAGAAACTGACCAGCTGTATTCAGCGGGAGATAGGTTGGAGCTGAAGTCCAGGCAAGTGTGTTGGGAGGGAGGAAGTCAGAGAGAGGACATCATTTAAGAAGCTATTAAATATCCTGCAAAAAATAAATGCTGATGCTTGTAATGAAGACAGTAGCCAACATGGGGGCAGAAGACTTGGTAGTATTTAGGAGGTTGAATATTGGATACAGGGACATATATTTTTGATGATGATAATAGACCACACAAGATGACTTCTCTGTCAATGAAAAACTTTAAAGGGGAATCAGGTGCTTTATTTGTAAATGTTTAGAATCTTTCTGAGCACTCCAGATAAATATGTGCAGATGGAAATCATCACCTATGAAAGCAAAGCTGTATCAGGAATAAAATTTGAAATTTTTCTTTGTAGTGATGGCTTGAATACTCTTAATAATAATATATATGAGAAGAAAATATTAATGACAGATCTGTAGAATATGATTGAAAGTGAGCTTGGAGATTGAGCAGTGTCTCTCTGCATTGCTTAGCTTCGTTCAAGTGAGATATTATGAGTCTGATATATGGAAAAGGAAAGGGAACTACGGACTAGGCCCTGGTCTGTACAGACAGTATCTATCTCCTCAAGGTCCTCATCATTCCTGCATAATACTCAGAACTGCCAGGAATGATTTGAAAATGACTGATCGTGTATCATCTTTTGATAATACAAAAGCCGAGGTCATTTGCTCAAAATCCCGATGCCTGAGTGTGCGACTGTGGACTTTATTCCTAGCAGGCCAAGATAGGAGGTCTGTTCCCCATGCGCAGCTGTTTCGTCTCTTGGAGCCATAGGTGGGGTTTTCTAGGAAAATCTTTAGGCTTTCCTGTTCACCCTCTCCCTGCTCAGGGCCCTGTGTAGGTGGACAAGAGTAAAATTTTTACTTCAGTCCTTCCACTTTATTTTGTTAATGGGAACAAATCAGAGTTTCTAGCTCACCTGTAAGAAGTAATAAATTATCTCATAAAAAGTGATCTACTGTCCATCACCTACATCTTTGGGCTATTCCTCTGGGAGACCCCTGTTGGCTCGTACACCTACTGCGAGCACTCTGCACTTACGCCCTAGGACTGGCCCCCTGTCCCTGAGCTCAGGGTTCTTGTTCTATATCTTCTCATGCCATGTCTCTGGACAATTCTCTGGACATTTCCCCTTGCAGAGGAGTCCTCCCACCTCCTTCTACCTGTGCACTGTGAACTTACTACCTTCCATAGCTTTGGAGAGAAAATTATAATTCAATTTTGGGTGTAGCCACCCATGGGTAGTATCATCTCAGGAGAATGGTAATTTCAACTTTTTTCAAAAAATTACCAAATATAGTATTTATTGCTTTGTTGTCAGAGCTGTTCATCAAGTCAAAAGTCTGATCATTGAAAGCTGTCATTTGCACTGATTTCTGTCTTTCCTTACCTCAGAATGAATTGGAGCTGCATTTTTGGTAGAGTTTAAACATTTAAAAACAACTGGAAATTTGAATGTACAAATTGAAAATTCTATTACAGAGAAACTGAAGTTTGTAGACCACAGACCATGCCCTGCACCCTCAGTCAATGAACTAAGCTTGCAGTCTTTATTCATTAATTTTAAGTGCTCATTGCATGTCACCTATTGATTTTAATTCCTGGATGAGTACCAGTGACACATGCAGTCTATGAGGAAAAATATATGTATAATTCTATAGTGCTATATATCATTAATAAATAAATATATTAGTGTAATATATGTACAGGAAGAAAGAAAAAAGAAAGGAAGGAAAGAAAGAAGAAAAGAACTTTACATAGATTCAGTATGAGTTCCAGATGTCGAAGAAATGCTTACCAAAGAAGGAACATGCCTTTCCATACAGAACACACAAACGAAATTCAATATGGAGAAACAGTTTATCAGGTAAAGTTTTAAGAATTAGGGTCAGCATTTGGTTAAATCTTTTAATGATGTAACGAGGGTAAAATAACATTTGAATGTAAGGACCTCACTGGTAGAGTTTTCAAGAGCGGTCACCTTTGAGGAGTGTCAGCAGAGTCTAAAGTCAGAGCAGCTAGAAGAAAGTAAACGTCCAGATGCTTGAACAGATGACTGTTTCCAGAAGGCTCGTGGTCATCAACAGGGAAATCCTGAGGGGAAGTGTGGAGAGCCTGGAGTAAGGAAGGGAAATAAGTTGCAATGGAGGAGATGTTCATTTATAAAACATGATAATGGGCCGTATGGGGAGCTCATTTGAAAACATAAGGAAGGAAGGAGGCAAAGCCAAGTTGCCAGCACAGGAGGCAGAGATGCTTCCATCTCTGGGAACAGCTGAGGATGGATGCACACACCTAGAAAGAAATGTGCACACACGTCTGTCCACACACATATGCATCTATCCTCAAGCACTTCTGTGCTGGACACCTTTTATCCCCTTCGCTGTGAGTCCCTCCCTGTGGCTGTCCACCGTGGACCCACCTACTGGAGCAAAGGAGTTTTCCTCACCCTGGCTTCCCTTTTAGAGTGGCCTTGTCATGACATACCCACAAGGCATAAGGAGGATCAGGACAGATGCCGGATTCCAGTGTGTGCGGACCAATAACAGGATTTAAAGGAAACCAGCCAGACAACAACACAGACCGTAGCTCTTCAGATTTCAAAATAAGCACCAAACAATCTCGTGGAACTAGGGCCAGGATCCGTGATCACGGAAATTTAGTTCCTCACATTCCTTCAGGGATTTTTTGGCGTCTTGACATAAAATTCCTTGGGAAGGCTCCAGAAGTCACAGTTGTTATATGTAAAAGTTTGTCATTTCTTGTTGCTTGATTAATATGCAACCCCTGACTTACCCGCTGCACTGTGAGGTATTGCAGCAGTGCTCTCCGGAACATGTAATTTAAGCCAAAAAGAGGGTCAGGCATCTTTTATTATTCTTTGGGATCCTTCAGTGTTAAGGTATATTTTTGCGAGAAAAACATCATTCAAAATATAGTGCATCCATGCATAATGTCACCTGAGAAAATGCTTCGTAAATTGCAAGTTGCTTTTTTATAAAGGGGGAAAATGATTAAGATATATTGCCCATCACCAACAGTATTTAGAAAAATAAAAGGAACATTAAAAAGATACATCAGGATCAAAATAAACTACCCTAAAAGCTCAATAACACTTCATTTCAACATAGTTTTTAAAACTAGAATTATACTCTTCCTAAAACTTACAAATCCACCTGGGAAAACTTTTTTTTTTTTTTTTTTGTAGTCACGATGGAAAAAGTAAATGGAGAAAAATTTTAAAAACCTTAAATTAAAGGAGAAATGACTCAGAAAAAAAATTGAATAAATCATAAACTTAGTTTATACAAACACGAGATGAATTTATTCTCCCCATGTGGTTCAGCTTCTTTCATTTGAAGCAACGCTGCCCCCAAATCAATGACTTCAACAAGAACAGATCACTTCTTCCACATTGGATTTAGCCCTTCTCCCAACGTCACTTCCGATTTTTTTCCCAACAAGCCTCTACACGATTTGAAGGAAGAGGGTGGATGGCAGCCGTGCTTCCTGCTTGTTCGTGTCCTGTGCAAGATTCTAATGCGCGAAGCTTCATTCTTACCCATGAGTATCCTAAACTGTGTATCCAAAGTTTGTCTTATTTAAAAGAAGTGAAGAAGGCTATTTTTTTAAAAAACGAAGAGGAAGAAGTGGAGGAGCAAGAGCAGCTACTGAGGTAGCTTGGCATCACATACTCACGACAGAAAACTGACCCCCAAAACTGACTGTGGCGGGGGCGGTGTTGCAAGGATGAAAAGTTAAAGCCGATCTTCCCAGTGCTCTGGAACTGTGTCTCTCCTGACCGGATCCACCTGACTACCCTTGAAATTTCCTGTTTGAACATTTAAACCTGTGGAAGGGAGGGACGGAAGCTCAGGATGCCAATGGCGGAGAGGGCGGCTTTCAACGGCCGACTGCGCACGTGGGCCACCCAGTTCTCCTGTGTGCCACGGGCCCTCGGAGGGACGGCTGCTCCCAGCACATCTCGCTTTCCTCAGTAAGTCAAATGGCGCGTGCCCTGCGTGTCTTTTGTTGCTATTTGTGACGCTAAAATAATTTTAAAGGAAAAAAGAAGTTGTTTTACCGGAACTGGGTTAAGTAAATCTGCTTTTCTGCTGCGCTACACATCTTGGGATTCTTGTGGTTTGTAATGTCACTGCAGCAATCTGTGTGTGAGAGCGTCGGCATTTCAGCAAAAACCTGGGGCTCAGTGTCCCACGTGGCTCATGTGGGTGCCCTCCACATCAGAGTCACTCAGGGCGAACCCCGGGCTGCTGGCTTCCGTGGCTTGTCGTGACTGCGGCAACCACTCCTGCCTCTCCAACCAGCCCGAGCATCCTGCATTGCTGCGTCTCTGACTCTGGGCAAAGGAGGCAGGGGCGCGCTGTCATTGCAGTGCTGATTTCCAAGGTCTGGCCCTCCGGTGGGCTGGGACAGCGTAGAGGCTTCCGTTGTCCTCACACAGAGCATGACTTACCTCAAGTTGACTGGATTACATTACAGTCCTGGCGGTAGCACTGGTTACCTTTTGGCTTTAAGCTAGATGATAGGTAAGAAATATATATTTTTTAAAATGCCAACAACAGCCAGCAACTTGGATAAAAACCTTCCAGAATGAAGATTGCTACTTTTATCCCTGCTCATTTTTTTTCTTTTTCACGAAGTTTTATTAGCATATTACAGTTCCCCTTGCTGGATTGTATTTCTAGAAAAATTTCCAAAAACAGAAGGCCTCATACAAACATGTTGTTAAGGGGGAAAAAAAAGCCAAGCTGGCATCTTATTGTTCTGTTTATTTTTATACTTGCATTTGAGATTATAGAAATGCCTTTAAACTTTCAAACTCTAGACTTTAAAATTCCAAATCATGACTTCATAACATTTTGAGCGTTATCAAATTAAGTTTATGAAGCACAAACGCCTCTGGAAAGTTGAGTAAGAAATGTCAATTTGGAAAATTTGTATTGTTGAAATACAAAATTGTCTGAGGAATTAACAAGGCCCGTATTGAATGTGATGGTTTCTCTTTAGGCCACTTACGAAGAGTCCCTCTTTTTCTTTCTTTTCCCCCTTTTCCTTTTTTTCTCTCTTTTTCCTCTCCTTTCATCCTTTCCATTGCTGATTGATTCATATCCAGTATCTTTCATCTCTGCTAGGGTTGATAATAATTCCTGTCCACCTGCAACAAAAATTTCTGAAGCATTATTACTTTGCTTGAAGCAAACTTGATTTAATTAGAGGAAATATTTATTTAATTAGAGGAAATAGTTACAATGTATCTTAGCATTTTTGCTTTATGTAAAATACATTACGCACAAAAGCGGTGCCTGCGAGGGTCTCTTCTGCAGCAGACTGCCTGGTGTGGATCTTGCTGCTCTCAATGTTTTAGCAGTGCACTTTTCCTCCTTTGATGCTTTGGACGAAGCATTTAGAAACATGAGTGTTTTTAGATGCAACTCATTTATCATATTACATAAACTTTTTTCTCCAATACTAAACAACTTTCTGCGACATGAAAATGAGTCACGTGTTGGAACAGCAATGGGCCCTTAAAGGATTTTTAAGGCAAGTAGGAACAAAGTTAAAAATATGGAAAGTGAAACGGCGAGTGCAGAAAGAGGGTTGGTACTGTAGACTCCAGAGAAGTGCAGAAAAAGCTAGAAGATGGAATTTCACGTGTGGCTTCCACGGAAGTCGGGGCTGAGAGATGGGAGGATTCCTGAACAGAGCTGACCCTTTGGGGGAAACTCCTTCCATGAAAGTGTAGACTAAAAAACAGAACTCTAAGGTTCTAGGTGGGCAGAGTATGTACGTTGAAAAATATATAATTTTATTAGACCACGTTAGGAAATGTAAGCCAATGAGATGGTAAGGTATACTTAGTATTTGTATGGTTTACATGACAATAGTAGTTAAAATAAACCAACGACCTTCTCTTGAGAATTAATGACACCGATACATGAAAGAATAACAACAAAGTGAAATAAAGAAAGTTTTAAACATGAAATTCTTCTCTTCAAAGAGGGCGACAAACAATAGCTGACACGGAGGGAAATGAACAGTTCCGTGGTATATTCTTCCTACTAACCACCTGCAGGTGCACGCTCACTCCCCTGCCACAACGAAGGCTCCACGCTCTGAGATCCCCCATCTTCAGACAGGGTCTTCTTGTGCTGCAGTACTCCAGTGATGGACTGGCAAAGGCCAGTTAGGCAAACTTGCTGCATTTAGACCGTGTCCATTGATTAATTAGGAACACTTAAGCTGGTTGATTATGCAGCTGAAGTATCTTATAAATATAAAATATTTACCTATTTCATTTTTAAGGATTTCTTTGGAGCAAAAAAAGAAAAAAAACAACAGTGCAATTCAAACTCACTTTGAAGCTTTCCCCCCTTTTTTATTAATATATATAATAGTTACATAATAATTACAATGAACTTGGGTATTTTGTGTGTATAATTGTCATGCAAACATTAGAATCCTTTCTCCTTTTCATTTTTGGCCTTCCCACAACCTCCCCTTCCCAACTAACTCCCATTATTACACTCATCGGTTCTAAAAAATGCCTGTATTCTGGGTTTCTAATATTACAGAAGCCATGTTTGACGCACTTCACTAAGCATGATGATCTCAAGTTGTAACCATTTACCTACAAAAGCTTCAAACCTATCTGTCTTTATGGAAGCATGGTGCTGCATTGTGTAGATGCTTCATGTTTTCATATCTTGTGATCTGTTGATGAATATTTTGGCATCTGCCACCATTTTAGATATTGTAAGTTGTGCTGCTATAAACATGGGTATACATGCATTTCTGTTATATGTTGCTTTTAACTCTTTTGGCAAGGTGCCCAGAAGATGTTTTGCTGGATCAAATGGAATATTTATTCTCAGCCTTTTGAGGGATCTCCATATTGCTTTCCATAGTGATTATACCAGTTTACAGACCCACCAGCAGTGTAGAAGGGCTCGTTCTCCCCACAACTTTGCCAATATCTATTAGCGTTTGAATTGAAAATTTTAAAGTAAGACTACTTTAGGTTTCTCAGTTACTAAAATACTAAAAGATATGTCTTTCACCTCTAGAGTCTTCCCCTACTTAGTCTGTTAGCTGGTTTCAGCAATTTCCCTAGAATTTGCTCTGCCCTCAGGTCTTGATTGCTCAGGCCAGATCAGAGAGGCTACAGAAGGAAAACTTTAAGATTGTCACATGTGCCTACAGAACACGGAATGCATTTGTTTGAGTGAGAAGAGTGTTTTCTCTTGATGAGGGGGAGCTAAACCAGAGACAGTGAGGTAAGAAGATCACCCCTGGCCCCTTCTCCTCTCTTCTTCACTCTTCTTTGCTGGCTCGTTTTAGCCCCGCCACCAGATAGTGGTGAATTTGAGGGTGTGTTCTCTTTACGTTACATATCGAAGTATGAAAAGGCACAAAAAGGAGCGTGCATGGCACCTGAAGACTTGAGCTTGGATGTCCTGGCTTTAGAACCTAAGATTCATTATTCTCACTTTCTTTTTCCACATGGGAGGCCAAAAGATTTAGTCTAGAAAGTTGCTCACAGATCAAATGGATGTTTTTCACGTAACCTGCATAAGAGATCTATTTGTTTTAGTTTGCTTGCATGTTCCTACAAAGCACTGATGTGGTATCGTAAATATCACATATGAACAAAGCCAAACACACATGGATGTTTATAGAGGTTGAGTGGTAAAAATACATCAGCCCTTTGTCTTTTAGTTGAACAAGTTACCTAATAGAGTTTTTCTACATGTTGTCCTGCCAGGCGTATAACGATGCTTTTCCCTAAATCAATACATTATACTTATGGAACACTAAATATTTGCAAATTTTAAATGTGTGTATTTGGTTAACAGCAGAGCAAGTTTTGCACGATAGGATTCTTACCAGTTGGTGTCTGACCCATTCAGTGGTCAAAGGTCCAGAGACCCTGTGCCTCCTTGACTTCTTACCTCAGTCCACGTGTGCTACATAAATCCTCAAAGAAAAAAAAAATGACGTGTGATTCCTGCATTACCTGAGGACCCCAATCTGGACCAAAATTACGTTTTTCCTTTAGTTTTAAAAATGGAATAGTAGATTCTACCCTATTAAAGTTTTATTATCACTCAGTTCCCAAATGGACAAAATTTAAAACTCTTAGATATCTGAGCTACTACTTTCACAGGTGCGCCTTGGTGACAAAGAGGATTAGAGAAGAGAGGGGAGTATGTCTTCCGCTTTGGAAGCTTTTCCCTGTGGAAGAGACTTTCAAGTTGTGAAGTGCATGATACAATTCCAGAATGTCGGCTTACACACTACCCATTCGCATCCAGTTCTTGTTCCCAAGAACTCAATCTACTTTTAGGCCTCAATTGTTAGGGATTATAAAACCAAGGAGCTGCCAGGTTTGCACCTCAGTTTATACTGTGTACACAGAGTTGGTTTCCACCTGTACAACGTACGTGGGTCACCCAGTCAGCTGTCTCAGGAGCTATTCCAGCTAAGGCCTACGGCCAACAAAGGAAGAAAATATTCTTAGCAAGAAAGTGGGAACATTTCCTGTTGGTTACATTGGTAAAATCTCTTCCCAAACCATCCTTCTCCCATCTATAAAACCAAACGTATCTTCCTCTTGAAATTCACAACACTGCAACTCGTAGCTTCCGAAAGTTGTTTATGACTTATAAATTTAAGAAAATGCATTTAATCAGTTAGTTTTAAACTCTAAACTGTTAGAATTCTTAATTGTACATAAATATATTGATATGAAGCTTCAAATCAAATTGTAAAAGTTATTTATAGTGAAATTTGAGGGATGATCCCTCCTGGAAGAAATGGCATCCTCAAATGAAGACCTAAACTCACTTGTCAGGTTGTCACTGGCTCAGGTAACTGCAGGGATAGCTCTTCTACCTTACAAGTTACTGTTTTTAAAAATCCAATATTTGTACTAATCAGACAACAGTTGAACATTTTTATCATTAAATTATCAATCTTCTCAATATTTTTTGTTCAAAGACATGAAAAACATCGAACACTTGTATTGAAAAAACACCTAGATTAAATGTTATGCCCATTTGAAATGAGTGCACTGAAATCACCTAATTTATATATGTTTTCAAATTATATTTATTTTTTCTTAAACTAGTTGCTCGCTTACATTTTTTTAACATTTCCCAAAAGATGGAGTCTTGTCCCATTCTCAACATCTGAAAAATATAAGAACAAAAATTTCTTTTATCCAAAAAATACGTTCTATACTTCAATCAAATTAAAATCTCAAATGTAAGGAATGAGTACCGCATGCACTAAATATTAAGAACTAATATGGCATACACTAAATAAATTAAATATTTATAATAAATAAATAATATTGTTAAGTGAGAATTACTCACATACAGATATGGCCTCAGCTTACTTGTCAAGTTTTGGAAGGGTTTTGTTTTCGGTGTAGTTTAGAATTATAATTTAAAACATGATGTTGATACTTGAGTGCTAAGTAATGATGAAAATAATCTCTTTATTTAAATTGAATGTGACATTACTAGACTTATTAAATCCACTACCAAATTCCTGTACAATTAACCTGGGTATGATTTGTTTGAGAGTAATAAAGTTTTATAACAAGAAGACTGCATCTTTGTATATGAATGAATATATATTTCCTAAATTTTGATCTTGCCACCAGATGGCAGGAAAAATCACTCAGGTAGTTTTTGTTGAGCGTACGCACAAGGTTTTGGTTGTTTTGTGTGTGTTTGTGTTTCTGTGTGGGGGAGGGTGTCATTTTGGGTGTTTCCCATTACTATTTTGCCCCAAGCTGAGAAACATGGTCAACATGGTGTGAATACACAACAATCTCTCACTGATAAATATGATCTGCATCATGCAATAAATGTATTATCACTAATATCATGACTTTGAGAATAGTAACTTTTTATTTTAGTACATTTATCATGCTAAAATGATGGGTACTAAAATCCCCAGTCTTTCCTGGACCAAATCACTGATGATGTTCAGGTCTTTGCTGTACAATGTAATAAATCAAATTATCAATGGAAACTTAATAGAGCGGTGATGAAAAGTGAATGGACAGAGAAGCCAGAACATCACTTTGAGGTTGGTTCCTCTCTGATGAGGACCAAGCAGGGATATACTGGCGGCTGATCCATGTCCTTTCAAAGTCTCAGTATAGCGCCACTTGACATTCATTTGTATATAAAAAAGACAGTTTATTTATTTATTTATTGTGTGTGTTGTACGTGAATTGAGCCCAAGTCTTTCACACTGAGCTTCATCCTCAACCTGTTTTTTTTGTTTGTTGTTTGTTTTGTTTTTGATTTTTGAGACAGGATTTTGCTAATTCTCCAATTGTGACCTAATCTGGGGTTATAGTTGCAATTCTGATGCAGCCTCTCAGAATGCTGAGGTTATAGTGCTGGGATTACCACCATGCTGAGCTGGAAAAAAAACTGATTATAAACAAGATAAAGCAGAAAAAAAAAGAAATTGTTACCAAACTGTAGTAAGACACACTAGTGCTTTGACACATTTTTTATATGTATTTCTATGTACTTGATTTTTTTTAAGTTCAAGCCCTTAGTACTTTGAAAGATGCAAAGTACAGAATTCAGGCAAATATTTTCAAAAATTAAACCTTAATATGGGTTAAGTAAATAGAGAAAATACAGAGTAGATGAATTGTTACTGTAATAATAATAATAATTACTCCAATCTATTTGTTTCATTTTTTACATGGTGGTTTCCATATCCCTGATTTAGGGTGATGGGACCAAAGTATACGGGACCCCATTCTGCCTAGCTTCACTTACCTGCTCCTTAGCCGAGCGCCTTCCATGGCAGATCAGCAGACACATTTGTTCAGAGTTTTATATGGGTGACTACCTGAAATGATTTGGACAGAGGTGGGTGACTCGCTGTGGTTGTGCAGCCTCTCCACAGAGACAGATGGTACATCCTCCAGGTGCCTCCTGCTGTGTGCAGAAGAGAGTTCCAGGGTGCTGTGTACACGGGGGATGGTCTAACAGTCACTCGGCTGCAGCCAAAGGCCACCAACCACAAGTCGCTTCCCAGCCAGATTCCCAGGTCCTGCCTTCCTGCTTCTCACTGATGAATGTGGACAGCAACAGGAATTCAGCATGGGTGAGGACACAACTACTGTTGTCTCTCCAGGTTTCTGTCTTTGACAAAGAAGAGGCAAAATATTGAGAGTTTTTGACAAGACTAACATAGATAATCATTGAGCTATTCTTTGTAAACAACTGGTCACAAACCTCTAGGATGTTTCTGTGTTCACTTTCAATATTAACAAGAAAGGGAAGGACGCTGATGGATTATACCGACTTTCTTCCAAGAGAAAAAGGCCCTTGTTTACATGCACAGATGGTCATACAGGGTGGCACATGATCTGGTGTACCACGTTTAGACAAGTTGCACAAAGAAAGAAAGAAAGAAAAGAAAAGGAAAAGAAAAGAAAAGAAAAGAAAAGAAAAGAAAAGAAAAACAGCAGCAATGGTCTGGGACAGGTAAACTTTGTATCTTTCGCCCAGCTTCCAGGCCAGCAGTGAGGTGTATGGGCTCCACCGTCCCCTCTGCAGAGCTGTATCCATGGTAAACAAATGCCTGGCAACTACAAAGCTTTTATCCTAACCTTTCCAGATAAATTCTCCATAAATGGTAACATAATATGATGCTTCATGATGTATGAAGGAAGTCAATAAAAAGGAATCGCTAGTTTTGGAAAGAAGCAAATTCTTGGGAGGATCATGATGAACCTTACCAGGGCTGTGAGAATGCCGAGTGTGGAAGATCAGCTGTGTCATCACACCTCATCTTGATAAACATCGCCAGAAGTGACACAGAAGTGCTTTGAAAGGCCTTATTGTATACAAGAGGAATGCTGCCTCCTGGTCCGGGGGCATCATCATCCCCCATTGTGGGGGCCATGACCTCGTTCTGTAGGGTACATCCCAAACCCACAGCAACCTCCAAGTAGGCCACATTAGAAACCCAATTGTTTGGGTTGCTGGCCTTTTGAAAATCTTGCATTAAAATAATAACCTTGATTCTATTTGACATGTCATAATTTTACCAATATTTCCATGTTTAAACCTTAAAAAATGTAATCTTAATTTCAATCATTCAGATTTAAACCAGGTCATTTAAAAAACGCAAAGACTTATTTAAGGAAGTATGTTGACAAAGCTAGAACTTTCAAAACTATATTTGAGATAATGGCAAATTAAGTAAACTCCAAAAAATTCACTTAAGGATGACCAGTAGGAAAAGAACAGATACTGCAAGTTTGATTTGTGTCACATTTCCTTTATTTGAGGAAAAGATAATAGTGCTGAATGAGCATCTGTAAGCTGCTTTTCATAGTTAAAAACAAACAACAACCTGCTAATTTTTCCTGCTAGGAAGAAAAGTTACATGCAGACTAGTCCTAATGTGCAGAATGCATACTAAATATTGAAGCTCTGCTCCTATTGGCACAAAACAAGTTTTACCACGCGCATTTCTCTGTGATAAACTTGGTGTGATCCTTCAAACCATATCATGTTGTCAAGGAGCAGGAGGCACTGGAGCTGTGCAAGCTTTACAAACAGGGGCACAGGGCCTTCTGTGTCAGCAGTTCATCCACGCGTAAGGAAACCTACGTGTTGTCATGTTCTGTGAAAGCTGCTACCATCACCAGTAAACGCAGTCTGACTCACAGGCTCACCATTTCATTTTGCTTATTCAGCTATATTTTAAGGCTACAAGCATCTGTAATCAATTTGGGAGTTATTTGTGATAGCTGGGCCAAATTTGTTCCAGAATGATTCAAAATTGACGAGAGGGACTTTTCCCCATGACCTTGATTACTCATGGCAATGACTTTACGTTTCACCCAAAGGGCTTCAAAAATGGTTCTACTTAGGGCCAGTGAAAATGCATGCACCTCTATTTTAGCCCATCAATTTGCCTCTGAAGGTTAATGTCTTACTTACTTTCTCATTGCTGTGACTCAAGAACTGACATCCACAAATTGGGGGAGGAAAGGTTATTTTAGCTTATAGTTTCAGAAGGTCACAGTTCATGCAGAGGCAGCCAGCAATGGCAGAGGCAGAGGTGGAGGCAGCTCCTCACGGCATTGCTAACAGGAAGCCAAGTCAAGGCCAGTTGAGTCTAGTCCCATAAGGAAAGCAGGAGCAGCTTGAATATCCTTCCAGGCCCATCCCTTGGTTCAGCCTCAGTGTTCTGCCCATTCTAGTTGTGGAAGTTGTGGTAAGCCCCTGTCACGTGCCTACAATTCATTCCTCCAGACCAGGCCCCAATCTTCCAATAGCACATGGTTCTATAGGCAATTTATGACATCCAAATACATGACACTTTGGGGGGACATTCCAGATCCAAACCACAATAGTTTATATTAGGAAAATATTCTAATGAATGAGCCAAAATATATTGACCAGGAAAATCAAATGAAAAGTTTTTTTTTCTAAGTTGAGGGGAAAGGAAAAGTTGTCCGTACCTGTTACTCTTCCTCAAGATAGCACTAAAAATCCTGGCCAGGACATTTAGTCAAAAAAAGAGAGAAAGAAATAAAAGGTGCTAAACTG
This sequence comes from Ctenodactylus gundi, assembly GCA_004027205.1. NCBI lineage: Eukaryota > Metazoa > Chordata > Mammalia > Rodentia > Ctenodactylidae > Ctenodactylus > Ctenodactylus gundi. Next base: position 169,572 of record PVKB01000378.1, read on the forward strand.
AGAGTGAGAATTTACATTGTCTCAGTTCACATGTGATGTGGTCCTATTTGTAGAACACAAATCATATTTTTCTTAAAAAAACTTGTTTTGCAGAAATAAAAGAAATTCTGCATTTATGTTGCAGTACAAAGGACCTCAAATAGCCAAAGCGGTCTTGAGAAAAAAGTATAAGCTGAAATCATCAAACCTGATTCCAAAATATACTAAAAGCTGTGGTAATGCTCACAAAGTAGGGTAATGCCAGAAAGACAGACATATGGGTGAATGGAACAAAATAAGGTGGCCAAAAGTAACCTGTGCCTCCTATATGGCCACCTGATCTCCAAGAATGTACATTGGAGAAAGAATAGTGTCTTCTACAAATATCACTAAGCAAACTATGCAGCTTAATGCAAAAGAATGTAACTAAACACCTGCCATATTCCATACATCAAAGTGAATCCAACAGTTCACATAAGACTGGGTGTTTTCCAACCTGTAGCAAGAATCATAGGAAGGAATTTCATGACCTTGATGAATATAATGATGTCTTGGCTTTGGGACCAAAAGCACATGCAGCAAAAGCAAAAATAGACAGTGGGATTGCATTCATTTTACCAGAGTCTGTATAGCCAAGGAAACTGAATGAGATGGGATAAAAGGGAGAATTGCAGAATATGAGCAAACATGGGCAAACTACCTGTTCAAGGGATAACTACCAATATATTTAAGAAATTCCTTTGACCCAATAGCAGAAAAGCAAATATTAATTTTTGTTTTCATACCGGGAATTGAGCATTGGGCTATTGCTGTGAGCTATGTACACAAGCTCTGTACCCAACTCCTATTTATTTTGAGATCTTGCTAAGTTGCTCAGACTGGGCAGAAACATGTGATTCTCCTGCCTCAGGAAAAGTTGTTAAACACCCCTACTCATCAAGGAAATGTAATGTAAAACCACGGCGAGCTCTTGATTCATAGATGTGAGGATGCTGCAAAGTTCTTACGTCTATATTACTAAGGCATGAAACTCGCACAGGTCAGGTAAAATTCCTCAGTTGGGCTGAGATAATAAACAGAAGCCTACAGTACACGGTGAGCTACTTTCCCAAGGAGCAGAGAATTGGCCCTGGCTATGTCCCACGCATCCTCAGAGCTTAAGGTCCACAAGCACCTCTTTCCTCACGTTGTTCTCCCCTGGGTGTGCTTGGGCTGCAAAGAGCAAGGCCTTTCACCACTTCTAGATGATGTAATTTAAGAAGTATGTGCAGGAGCAATTAGATATACAAAAAGAGAGGGAAAGGGAGAGATCAAGTTGAAATACAAAAAAATGAAATCATCTCTGTTCAGAGATGATATGATAAAAAGCTCTGAAGATTCCACAAAAATAATAAAGCAATGAATGGTTTCACCGAAGGATCAAGACACAAATCAACAAACTGGAATGATTCAACTAATTTTACACAAGCATGGCAAATCTTTCCTAATAAGAAATTAGGAAAACAATTCTATTTGCAAGGCATGAAGAAGAAGAAGAAGAAGAAGAAGAAGAAGGAGAAGAAAGAACTGATTTAAAGAATAGAGTGAAAGATTTGCATAAGAAAACTGAAAAATATTTCTACAAGGAATTAATTAAGGCAAAAATAATGGAGAGGGTGTGCTTTTACTGCAGATGCCGTAGTTTTCCTAGTGGCTCCTTTGTCAAGAGACTCTGGCTTTTGTCGTGTTTTTGGTACCATGAGTACTACTGTTACCAACATGTCTGCACAAATAGTCTTGACGGCCGTGCCTTCAATTATTTTGAGAATAGGAAACCATGTGTAAAAACTTTTGTTCAGAGAACCATTTTAAATTATTACCTGCAGTCCACAGAAGATCCAGTTTTTCAAAATCCTCTTGAACAGTTTATCCTCTCTCTCTCTCTCTCTCTCTCTCTCTCTCTCTCTCTCTCTCTCTCTTTCTTCCTTTCCTTCTCTATGTGTCTCTCTCTGTCTCTCTCTCTGTCTCTGTCTCTTTCTCTGCTTTTCTTTCCTTCTTGGCATCCACTTGAGTATGTGTTGGTATTTCATATTTTTGGTTTTAATTTCTGTAATAATTAGTGAGGTTGAATGTTTATCAGCTGTGTATGTGTCTTTGCTGGAAAAAGAATAGTCAACTCGAGCCATTGACCATTTATGAATGTGGCTGTTTATTGTTGAATTTCATGAGATTTTGGTGTATGTTGGCTATTAATTCCTTATTGAGTCTTTGAATTGACTTTTTAGTCTCCTGACAGTGTCTATTTGTAAAAAGCTTTGTGGAGTCCATATTATCTATTTTTTCTATTATTGCCTCTGCCTTATTTTTCTAAACTGATGTTAATAGGCTGCTTGCCTTGTGATTGTTCTAAGACCTTCATATGTTTACGTCTTCATATAAGCCATGGATCTGATTTTGTATATGGTATTGGCACAGTCCCAACTTTATTTATTTTGCACGTGTATATTTAGTTTCCCAGCACCATCTGTTGGGAGTATTGCTTTCCTTGCTTCTAGGGTCTTTGAACCCTGTTGAAAATCATTTGACCAACTAGACGTAGGTTTATTTCTGGACTATATTCTATTTCACTAGTTCATATACATTTCTTTATGCAAGAACCACATTGTTTTTATTATTGTAACTTTGTCCTAAATTTTGAAATCAGGAAACAGGAATCTTCCAGCTCTGCACTACCTTTAGGAAGATTGTTTTGGCTACTCTGATTCCCGTGGGATGCCATATGAATTACAAAATAGATTTTTGTATTTCTAGAAAAAGTATCACAGGGTTTTTGGTAGGCATCACGTTGAATTTGCAAATCACTCTGGGTAGTGCCGTGATATTAATAACCTTATCTTCTATGATCACAGGATGTCTTTCCATTTATTTGTGTATTCTTTAATTCCTTTAAAAATATCCAGTTTCTCTATGAATCATTCACATCTTTGTTTAAATTAGTTTTTAATTGTTTTTCTTTTTTATGTCATTGCAGATAAGATTATTTTCTTAATTTCTCTTTCAAATTTTCCATTGTTAGTGTACGGAAATCCAACTAATTTTGAACATTGGATTAGCATTCTGCTACTTTGATGAAATCATTAACTAGGCTAAAACTTTATAGAGTTTTCTTCATATAAAATCATCTCTGTGACAACTTTTTCATCTCCAATTTGAGGCTTACTTTTTATTTTTACCTGTTTTCTCTAATTAAAACTTCTAATAATATGTTGAATAGGGTGGTACAAGTGAGGACATTTGTCTTGTACTCAATTTTATAGGAAACACTTTCAGTGTTTAACCGCTGATCATGATGGGATTTTCTTATGTATGAGTTCTAGTATTTTCAGGTAATTTCCTTCTATGCCTAGTGTTATTTTTTAATCATAAAGAAATATTGAAGTTTTTCAAATGCTTTTTAAAATTGAGATAATAGTGTTTTTTCTTTTTATTAATATACTATATTGCATTTTTCATGTTTAATGATATTTGAATTTCAGAGATAAATTCTATTGAGTCATAGTATGTAATTCTTTTAATGTGTAACTAAATCTGTTTGCCAATATATTGTTAATTACTCTTCTCAATATTCATAAAGAATGCTGGCCTTTGGCATTTTTTTTCTTGTAATATCTTTGACAGTGGTATCAAAGGATAGTGCTGGCTTCACGAAGTGAATTAGGTAGTGTTTTCTTTTTCTTCCATTGTTTTTGAAAAAATTTGTGAAAGAATGGTTTAGTTCTTCAAGTCCTCAGTAAAATTCACTAATGAAGCCATTGGATTTGAGGCTTTGATTTGATCTCCTATTAGTTAATATATTCATTTTTTGTTTTTCTTTGACTTAAACTTAGTGGATTCTGTTTCCGGGAGTGTGCCCATTTCATTTAGATTACCCATGTAGTTAGCGTGGAATTTCTCATAGTCAACTTTTCCAATTTTTGTTTTTAGATTCAACAATTGTATTCTCATTTTCTTTTCTGATTTGGATAATTTGAGTCTTCTTGCTTTTTTTCTCAGTCTCTTTGGCTAAAATTTTGCCAATTTTGTTGAACTTTTAAAAGAGTCAACCTTTAGTTTCATTGATTGCTTTATTTTTAGGGGTTTTTTGTTTTTCTGTTTCTTTTCTTTTATAGTTCTGATATTGTAACATGGATGAGCTTGCATAAGACACTTTCTCCCTTGACTCTTCACGGTCTCAGTTGCTTTGGCTACACTTGGTGTTTTGTGCTTCCACGTGAATCTCAGAATTTTTTCCTAGTGCTTTGAGTAAAGTCATTAGTGTTTTGATGAAGAGTGCCCTGAATTTGCAAATTACTTCTGACCGTATGGACATTTTAACAATATTGATTCTGCTAATCAATAAACATGGGTGGTGTTGTCGTATATTCTAGGATCCTTTTTTTGTTTTGTTTTTTTGTTGTTCTCTAATTTCCATTGTAAAGTTTTTTTTTCCTCCTTTGTTAAGCTTATTCTTCGGTTTTTGATTTTTTAAAAAATTGTTTCTTTCTGCCAGTATTGAAAAAAAGGATTGTTTTTCTGATTTATCTTTCAGAGTGTTTATTAATGATGTCTAGAAGAGCTACTGTAGTTGTTTGATTTTGTATCTTTTCCATTTCCCAGACTTATTCATCAGACTTAAATGTCTCCTGATTACAGTATTTTTAGAGAAAAGGATCATGTTTTCTGCAAAAAGAAATAATTTGAATTCTTCCTTTCCTATTTGTATCCCTCTATTTCTTTTTCTAGACTAAATTCTCTGGCTAAAATTTCAGTTACTGTATTGTAATTATTATATTGGTGAGAGTTTTGTCCTTGTCCCATTCCTGATTTTAGAGAAAAAGGTTTTAGTTTTCCCTACGGAGTCTGGTGTTGATGTAGTTTGCATCTACAGCCTTTGTTACCCAGAAGCAAGATCCATCTCTTGACCCTGGGCATGCCTGTTACATGTGTTCCCCCTATGCACACAGTTTATTTTCAATCATATAGTCTTCAAGGTCTGATTGTCAAAATCAAAACACAGATCAATGAAACACTGACGGTGAGACTTGTAAGTACCGTGGATGCAGCCGGGGGGAAGGCATTGTAAATACCTCCATACCTCTGTGAGCACAGAGAGGTCAGAAGTCCATGGTGTTTTGAGGACGTGGTCCTTTTTACCACTGTGGCTTCTGCAAGCTGTTCAGACTGTGCCAGAAACACACAATATCACTTGCTATGGTGATAAGGAGAGAGGGCTTAGTAGCCACCACTGGGCTAAGAGCTCACAGGGATCCAATGAACCAGTATGCCAGGCATGGCCTCCCCAGTAAGGTGCCGCCATCATCGGCCTCCAGAGCTCCCAAAATTCCTGCCTTACTCGGACTGTGCCATTTAACTTTTGCCTAGGTTCATGATGAATTTTGTTGCTTCATATTCTGCCATGTTACTCAGAATCTTCAACCGATATTTTACTCTTTAACATACACATTATTTCTTGTTTCCTACCTCTGCTCCAAATAGATTGTCATGCGGTGTACTCACAACAGCATTCTGTTTCCATCTATGGCGCCTTAGCGTTGGTAGGCTTTCATCCGCACTGGAATGTATCAATGAAATTCATTGGATCTACCTCCTAAGTCATGGATTTACTATTTACATTTTTAACCAGAAAATATTTATTTTTAAAGTGTTCATCATATAAAAGTAAATCTATTCTTGACTCAATAATGTGGTACAAATTCCATCAGCTTTGTTCATTCTTCATGATCCTTAGGGCACCGGTAATATTGTCAAAAATCTTCCCACTCACTTCACCCTTCCTCTCTTGTTTCTTCTGTGTTTATGGTTTTAATTCCTTTTCCTCTTCTTAACAGTGAGTAGTTCTCTAAGCAAGCTTTTTATAGACTTAATCTAAATCTTCTTAGTGGGTGGCTAACATTTGACAGCCACTGTTTGAAAAGTCTCATCAGTAACATCTATTTTCGTGTCTGTGTCTTCATATCAGGCACAATCCAGAAATTTTCATAGCACACATATTTGTTCTGTCAAAATAAAATAATCAGCAATGCCATCTTGCTTATGCCTAACAGAAATAAAACAAGCCCTGCAGTCAGTAATCTAAATTCACAAAATAGTTTTACTTCTTAAAATACACCCAACAGTTAAGGCAGGAATGGAGGAAGGTAACATTTGTCCATGTAGGTACATGGAATTTCATTTGTCCTAAACTTCTCATCTGTACAAGAACTTCCTACATCTTGATAACCAGGACTGTTTGTTCTTTGAGTGAAAAAAAAGAGGGAGAAATGGGGAAATATATGCATGCATATTCTCTTTCGCTTAAGTGTGTCATAAATTCTAACAAACTTTCTTACAAACAGGGAGAATAAAAGCCATTTTCCAATGTCTTGTTCTCAAGTGCTAAAATCGCAAGAAAAGTTATCTGCATCATCAGGGGATTGCTGTCGGTGATTCTAAGTTCATACTGAGTTCAGCCGAGAAGCCCCTGAATCCAGAACTCAAGCGTTCTATCATAAATGATTTTCCTCTGTCTTATTACCTTTTTCCTTGTGGAGCTTTTTAGCCAGAACCTTGGAGAAGAGGAACACTCAGAGGACAACAGGACCTGTCCAGAGGTCCCCATAGTCCTAGATTCCTCCCGCCATTTCTCCATGAGGCCACTTCCATGGTGTCACCAGTACCACACCTCCCAGGCTCTCTCACACTGCAGCCCCAGGAGAAACCCCCTCAAGGAGGTTCTTTTGCTCTGCTGAGGCACGCATGCTTCCAGAATGGTGTCTTATTGTGTATTTCAAAGAAATCAGCTCTAGTAAAGACATTTTCAGGCTGACAGTACAACTCAGCAGCAAACTGTTCACCTACCATACATAAAGCCCTGGGTTCAATCTCCAGGATGAGAGACAGAAGGGGTGGGGGGAGAGGGAGAAGAAAGAAGAGAGAGAGATAGATTTAATGAAATGTATTTTAAGTTGAAATTTTAAAAATATTTTGACAAAATACTTTACAACCGACAAGCCTCCAAGAACTATGGAATGTCAAGGTCCTGGTCAGAGCCTTACTGACATACCTTGATCTCTCAAGCTCATCAGTGACTGTACGTGGCCAGTGACATCTTGCTATTATCCAAGCAATCCTCAACATATGCAGTCCCTGCACTCAGCCAGGAAATGCATACTCTTGTTTCTTGATGGAATTAAAAGCCATAACATCCCAAAGGGTTGTTGGCAACCTGCTAAGACTCAAGAGGTGAGGTAGGTCGTACTTAAGTCAGCCTAAACTTCAGATCTGAAGAACAGTTGTCTGGTTCATACAGCTGCCTGGGCCCATATAATTTAACGAAGGTTCATTTATAGTCACCAGAGTATACATAATGTGTTTGTGAGTTGATCTACTTGGATTCCACAGCTGATGCACTAGAAGTTGTTGGGAAACTTAATCAAATTAGCTGACCTTAATATGCAGTGTCACAAGACCTTCTTCCTCTACTATTTTTATTTTATGATACATATTTACAACCATTTCCAACACACAGTGAACTTTTGCATGCAGTATTTGATATAAATTCATTATAGTCTTCCTACTTAAGGCCCATGGATGACAAATAGTCAATCCACATTGGTTGGCTCCCAGGAAATTGGCCCTGAATCTTTTGATTAGCAAGGGATCACCTATGTTCTCAGTCCATCAGAAACTCTTGGAAATATATAATATTTACCCAAGAGCTTTTGTCGCAGGATACAGTGCGTGTTTCGTAAGATCAGCTTCCATTGTTGGTTACGCTAGCAGCAAACTTCTATCCTTATGAAAAGTGAAATGTATTTTATATCTTTTTTTAACAATCAGTTGAGGTTAGTAGGGGGTTAGTTAATGCACCACTGGCCTGAAGAAAAAGATTGCAATAAAATTAAAGTAACTGTTTCTCAAAATTAGCCCCTAAGCAGTATTCACTATGATGAATAGTTAGTAGATTTACTTGACACAACCTTGTAATTCTTCCATCCTGTCTATCAGATTATTACATTTTACAGAATACTTTCTGTTTTGTATTTTCAGTTTAAATTTTTATCTCTTGATGCTGTATTCTCATGCATTATAATGTAACATTTATTTTCAAAGGTCTTTTAAAAAGGTTTTTCTTAAATTTATAATGCTCTTAAAATGAGATGTGTTCTCCTGATACTCAAAGCAAAACTATATCTGATGTTATGAGATTGTTACTTACGACTAACTTGGTAACAGTTTAAGTAACTTATATTCAAACTGGGTTGTGAACTGAAAAGAAATATTCAAAGGAGAATGACCTGTGTAGAGTTATGTTCACTACTAGCAGTGAACACTAATTCCCAGCTCAAGTGGGCCAATGCTACTGACCAGTCCTGCCTATGTCTATTTATCCCAGGGTTCCTCATATACTCTAGCTGTTCTTCCAGGAAAACTAACTACCTGTGCTTCCTGGCCTGTGATTTACCATGTATCGCTCTTTGTTTAAGCTCTCTGGGGATCATCTCAACCTCCCTGAGGGATTATTGTAAAAACACCTCGTGATCTTTGAATTTGAAGGGTGATATATAAAAGTGCATTGAGCTGAGAACCTACTTTAGGGGACAGTCTCTGGGCCTCTGCTGGGTCTGTATCACAGCCAAAGAATGGAGTGACTGGAGGTAGACATTATATAGCTGCTTAAAGCTACTTGGGAAGGCTGAATGAAAGAAATTTGTAAAAAGTAATCATCACTCAGTCAGTTATTACGGCCACTGTGTTGCTCAGTGGTAAAGAGCCTGCCTGCCTCAGATGCGGACTGGGATCTTCCTCAAGGGCTGACAAAAGAAAACAAAGCAACAACAACAAACGTTTTTTCATAACTTTGATATATATATATATACAAGTTAATATTTGGACCCGCAGATGACTTAGAAAGCTGTGGTAGAAACATAGACTCAGTAAGTTGTAAATGTATTTTTGTCACATTTGAGAGAAATTTCATAAAGGTAGCTGATATTCAAATTAATTAAAGCATGGTTATATAGATTAATTCGTTGGGAGAAAGCACTCTAAACACAGGCTGGCTGATACTATTAGAATAAACTTACATACAATAAATTTAAAGAAAGAAATTAGAATTTATATCTGAGGAATTCAAAATAATTTTAGATATCACCTTTTGAGGTTTTAGCAATTTAAAGAAGTACACAGTGAAGTACCACTATAATAAAATGCTAAGTGTTCGTAAAGCTCAGAAGATGATTCTAACACTAGAAATGTTAGAGATAAGAAACAGAGAAATATGGTTACAAAACAGGCACAACACAGCCTGACTTATAGCATCGAGGCTACTCTTCCCAGACATGGACTGCTGAGCTAACGCGCCTCAATGCCGACTTTCTTTCTGCAGCCTCTATGGAGTTGCGTTGCTTCAGGAACACCTTGCTTTTCTCCTTGTGAGCCTTCGTGCAGGGATCGTCCCCTGGCCTGGGGGGTGCGGCTCGCATTCTCTCTCCACTTAAATCTCCCACACAGATGCAGTGGGTTTCTCTAATCCATCATTATGGGGTGAAGTGCAGTCACCATTCTGCCTCAAAACCAACTTCATCAACCCGTAATGTGTTTCATTTATTAATAATCATCTGTGCTCAGTCTCTGTCCACTTGAAAAGTTTCCATTCTCCACTGAGGACGAGGCTACAGGACTCAGCATCTCAACGATGTGCCTTTATTTTTCCAGAGAGAGAGGACTGCCCCTCATGCTCTCCTACCCATTCACCTGTAATGATGTAGCGTCATTATTTGTCTACCAGTTTTCCTTTAGAAGTCAACTGTAATCTGAAGGCAAGGTGTTCTTATAATTTTGCATCTTTATAATGTCAAGAAACGCTTGGTAAATTAACTAGATCTTACCACATTCTCTTCTGTTATCAATTACCAAAGCTGGCTTCACCCATCTTTATCCAATGCTTAAGATTTAATTTGTAGTAAAATAATTATTAAGCCCAAGCCTGCCGTCAATTTTAGGCAGCCTCACTATAAAACCTAATCTTAATTTTCTATAGCTTCTTTGGAGCGTGTACCACTTTCTCCTTTGATTAGCCTGGAAATAATACGATGCTTTTCTCACTGAATATACTCACAACACAGAGAAGGCTAGCTCAGAAAGGGAGCAGGGGCTGGGTGGACAGCTAGGCACCTGCTCAGGGGGCACCCAACTTCCTGTTCAAAGAGGAAAGGCTTCTCAAGGCCGAGGGACTCAAGAGGGCCTATAAGCCCCAAGGCCCTGGTCAGCTGATAGATGAGATGTCAGGGAACCATAACAGCGAATTTAAGTTGTCCTTCATACATTTGTATGCAGAAAAGGCAGCTTTAAATGCCCTTAGCGTTCCTCCACACGTAAACCAGAGCTAAAAAAAAAAATCTTGGTGTGTTTTTTAATTAGGGATGCCCTTTGTGTAAAATATTTAGGGCAGCCAGAATATTAGGAAAAAATTAATTATCTAAATAACTGCACATAATAGCTATTAACATTAAATTTCATTATAATAACTGGCTCTTGGGAAAATGACACTGAAACACCACATTTTGAACATCTAAGGCTTTTGCAAATTTATAAACTTCTTGAAAATGTTACACATTTTATGGCATAAGGAGGTTAAATGCTTAAATCTCAATTCTCCTCCTGATTTTTTTCCTTGGACCTGAAACTGCTCTAGGAAATACAGCAGAAGAAACTGTTATACAGCTTGGAAGTTTATTTCCTTGCTGAAACTAAATATTGATGCAAACACAGTACAACTTTTGGGTCAAGCCATGTCCCAGGTGTCTGTCTTTCGAACACATTTTTTAATAAGTTGTCAAACAGAGTTAGTGTACTACACAACGTATGAAGAGTTAGAATTTTTATTTTTCACATTAAGCTGATTATAACAGTCTACATACTTTGAAAAAATGTATGCCTAAATGTAACATTTCAGATACTTAGAAACGCTAAATTTTATGATAACTTTGTCTATTCTATGTGATATTTTACCTATTGTATTTTTAAAGCAATCATGCTTGTTCATAACAGTCAACTCTCTTGTTCTTTTAGCATTGTAGAAACTTCATAGTTATTCAAAATGTCTCCCTGGCTGGAAAACGTGTTATTTGCTTAGTTAACTATATTGTTTGGCTAAAACACACGTCAAATTTCTTATAATTGCTTTTGTTTATCTAAAATTAAGAACATTAACTCTAACTGTTCTAAGAGCCAAAATATGTGTATTTCCTTTTGATCATGTTGTATCATGACTGGAGCACTCTGAAAGAACAGTATTTTAAAAATTAAAAGATAAATGAGGGAAAGGCTAGAATATGAATTCATACAATGAAAAGAATCATCACAGACCCAACTCTGCCACATAGAATTATATTCCACTTAGATGGACCAGCAATCCCAGGCTCCTCTGGGGTCTGAGGGAAGTGCTAGGCATGAAGGTCCTTGGGAATTTTCATTTCATATCTCCAGCACTTGCAGGTCACCTTTGCAGTTGCATGAACCTCCTGGTAGCATGTCATATCATGTTTTATGCCACTTGACATTCCTTGGTATTTTGTCAAAGACAAGACCAGAAAGAAAGAATTCGTGTTTGTTTCTGTGCCTCCTACAAAAATCCCTGAGATGGTGTAGATATTTAAGTGTTTTATTTTTCTTTGTGTGTGTGTGTGTGTGTGTGTGTGTGTGTGTGTGTGTGTGTGTGTGTGTGTTTGTGCGCGCGCGCGCGCGCGTGTGTATCTCACTTGAGAGTGCATCCACAGATAAAGGACCCTGCATGGCCTCAGCCCTCTTCTACACCCACCTGAAACGCTCAAGTTCTTATCTTTCTATTCTGAGGAATAGCAGCTAGAATAGCTGGGGGAGGGTGTGGGGGACAGTTGAATAATAGCATGTAACCAAATAAACGATTAAATTCCTTAGTTTTTAATTTCTCCCTCCCTTTTTACCTATCTTAAAGGTCAAAAGTAACAATAATTTCTTATTCACAAAGTATTTATGCATAAATCGAATTGAAATTATGACAGTTTGAGATTTGATTCTATTCTACATTTAATTAAGTTCACTTTGTGTATTAAAAGTCAGTGGAAAAGCATGGACATGCTTTGTAGATGCCAGTGAATATAGTTAGAAGGTAAAATGCAGATTCTTTACAACATTATCATAGTACTATTTGAAGAAGAGAGCATTTGATAAAATGGTTTCCCTACTAGTAAATGAAATATAATAATTAATCTGAAGTTCTTGAATGGTCTTCAAATCGCATTTGGTTTCAGCTGTGGTCCTTGAAGTTTCTGTTCCTTTAGTTGAGCAAATATCTCAACAGAGATGTCTGTGAGCTCCAAGGGCAGTAGCAAGCAAAGAGCCCCTACCTCAGGAGCGACAGGTGGCTGGGGGCTGGATTGCCCTCAGCACTGCTGCTGGCCACAGAAGCTCTGCCTTAGCCTGCGCTTCCTGCTCACGCTGTCCTACCTGTGGAAGCACCTTGGAGGGTGTGCCAGCCTACTTTCTGGATTTCTCGTGTATGAACCAAGCATATGGGGTGGATATGATCCTCTTGCAGGTCAGGACTTCTGCTCTGAACATGGAAGAGGCTTTCAAACATCAGTGCCCTGCAGGGGTGCTATCGTGTGGTCTGTTAAAAAAAAAAGAAAAAAGAAAATTCTTGCTCGGCTTTTCCTAAGGCTTCAGAGAGTTCGCTGGTCATCTTATATCTCATCGTTCATCCATGCAGAAGTAGGTCTACCTGACGGAACTTGGAGCCAGACCCTGTGCTTCTACCGGGGGTGCGCTCCAGTTTTTCTGAGAGTTCTGTCTTTGGGGAGGCCACCCCCCTCCCTGTGGCATCTTCTCCTGTGCAAAATAGAGATAGTAACAACATGTGGCTTTATTACTTAAGGTGTGTTAGCTTACGCTGCTGGGACAAAAATTCTCAAGTCTAGACCGCTTAAAACATTTCTCATGTTCTTGCCATGTCTTTGTCACGTTGTCTGAGAGGAGACTGATGGGTAGTGAGTGAGTCAGGGATCTAGACTGCAAGTAGGCAACTGGCTCCACAAACACCTGAATGAAAATAGGAACACCTGAGGTTCTAGAATGACACATCATCTTTGTGACATTGCCCAAAGAATGCGTCATAACCACAACTCACCAGTTAGACCTGAATGTCACCACACAAAAGGAAAGAGAAAACCAACAACCCATGAAAATCCCCACAAATGGTTGGCTGACCTGAGAAATAAATGATTACTATTATTAAAGAATGAAAATTGTTCCTATGGCTTAGTCCCTACTATGTGTGTACTGCTGAATTTGCTCTTCAACCATAATTCTCAACCTCTGTATCTTTGATTGAAATTTAAGGAAAGATTGCTGTCCAGCAGTTTACTCCCCTTATTTCTATTTAAAAAAGAAAAATGTGCCAAAGTGTTCTTAAATATAAGCTCGAAACTAATTTTATTGAATTTACTAATATTCCGCAAGTCTAAGTTGATACCTGGAACTAGTTAACTATTATGAGTAATAGCTACTAAAAGTATTAATTGAAAGCAAAAATCTCATTTTTAAACTTTCAATTTATTATTATAAGTGCCATTTAAATATTATACCAATACATAAGGAATAAGTACATTTGCATGGTATCAAATTGAATCACAAAAATTTAAAAATTATACACGCTTTTATGAGAATAAGCTACAGTTGAAGTAATATAAACATGAGCTATTTATAGGTATTTTAGTTGTTATAATTTATTTCTTTAGAAGCTTTACAGTTAAGTGCCACTGCCTTTTATCATGTAAATAAGCCTCTCTCACAATGTGATTAATTAATTCAGTATCTAAAGGAAGTTTTCATCCCAGCCCCATTTCTGGACCATTCAGCAGCACAGCTTTCCATATTTATTATATGTCTACATTTAATAGTGAGTCAGAATCAGTGTTGAGCTACTTCTTTGTAACTGAGCATCATGAAATCACACTATAGGTGAAATACCCTCTGTTCATGATCGGAATAGAGTTTCACTGAACTGGAATTAAATATCTACTTACAATGCAGCCAGAAGTTTAACACAGAGCCTAATTTTTCAAATACTGAGGCCAGTTACAGACATCAGGCTAAGCAAGGTTTTTTTTGAAGCATTGTTCTTTAAAAATTACAAGTCCCATGGGACCCGCATGCAAGAGGGCAGGAATTGGAGGCTACTCCTCCTCAGTGTGGTCTCTCTTCTAATTAGCTTGCCATCCTGGAGCTGCAGCTTCACGTAGACTAAGAATAGATGGCCGACCTCTGCTCACTTCGCCCTCTGCATGTACGTATTCAAGCCAAAGACTTCCCCAAATATTGTCTCGTCGTGCCAGTCAAGTTTCACAGAAAAGGAAGAAATCTTGAGAGTATTTTAAAAAATATTTTTTCATCTCAAATTTATATAACTCCCTCAATCAGGTTTCAAAGTAAAAGTTGGTAGTCTGAGGTAACTGTCAATGTCTGTGTTAAACTCAAAGCTTCCCATTTGGGAGTCATTTCAACTCCAAATCTTAGCGTGTGCTCACTAAAGCTATGTCAGCACCCCTAAAGGACAGAAAACTGTAAGAGTGTTAGTAAAGTGACCCACTAAGTGCCCAGCCTGTAACAAAGGCCTGGGATGCTGGAGAAAGCTTGTGCAAGTCTGTACAACAAGCCCACATTTGCCGAGGTCTTTTTTCACGAAGCCCATGTTATTCTGTAGAGAAATCACATAATTCAAGTCAACTACCTGGAAACTATTGGTCTGGTTACTAAGAAAATAAAATACAACACTATCGAGTTAACCTTTATGGAATGGTATCAAACATGCAATTGAAAAGTTGGATGCTGCAGCCCTGCCATCGGGCTGAGAGAAGCCAACTCTTAGTGTGATGAAATCAATGGTACCTGGCTTGCATGAGCCAATTTTGCATGTGAAGGTTAATAAAGACAACAACTCACTTCATAGGCTTTGCTCCAGTCTCTGTCACTGAATCCCAGGAGCTCAGGCAGGAGGATCACAAGTCTGGGCCCATCCTGGGCTGCTTAGGGATCTAATGAGACACTATCTCAAAATAAAAATGTGCTGGAGATGTACGTAGTTCCGTGTGAAGGTCCTGGACTCCATCCCCGGTACCACAAAGCAAAACAAAGCACAAGATACATGTTGAAGCAAATAGATATGCTCAGAAAATTTAATAAAAATATGTCACAAATTTCATGAGTTATATTCTTCAAGCAATTATTTTTAAAATTACAAATTTACAGAAAAATGAGAACATTAGAGAAACACTTTGACATCTATTACACAGACCCATCAGGGAGTGATAGGTCTGTTGTGTTTGCTTTCTTCCTACCCCAATCACTTTATTAGTCTAGTCAACTGAAAGAAAATTGAAGGCAAGGTAAAATACAAGAAAGTGTATCAACAGGTATCTTCTGAAGGTGAGGACAGTTTTCCATAAATATTGGTATTGTTTAACCATCCCTAAGAACTTTGACTGTGATACAGTAATGTCAATAATTAAAGTGAAACTTGTCAATAGGAAAAGAGATCACAAGTGTCTATTGGCACAACCACTAGACCTAGGTTCACAGCTTTGAAAAGTTTTCTACTGGCCTGTCTATTTTATAAAATCTATGTATTTATGAATAATAGGGTAACTCATAGATTTGTGTTTGTAATGATGCTGCGTTGGTCAGCTTTCTGTGGCTGCGCAAAATACCTGAGGAAAACAAGCTCCACAGGGAAAAAAAAAAGTTGATTTGGGCTCTCAGTGTCAAAGGTTTAGTTTGTGGTTGGTTAGTTCTCTTATTTTGGGTCTGTGGTGAAGCAAGACGTGGTGAGGCGTGGCGAGTGCAGAGCTGCTCAAAGTCTGATGAGTGGGAAACTAAGACAGCGAAAGAACCCAAGCTAAACAAACTCCATGACAGGCTTCCGACCCACCAGCAAAGCAAGTAGGCCTGAGTTTCAGTTTCTCAGAATGATAAGAAAGTTATAAGTTGTTCAAGGCTGAATGACTGGGCAGATGTAGAAAAGAACATACATTGCCTAAGATGTAGAAAAGAACCTGTACTTGCCTAATGTTTAATCATTTACTGCTTGCTCACACCCTGCGTGGGCCCCCCAGGCCCACCTCACAATTAGTTATTTTCAAAAGACTCTCAAAGGTCATTATAGGGTCCCATCAGAGGTTAGAAACACTCCACAACTCCTGAATGATTAATGTTGTTTTCATAAATAATGTGTAATTATGATTTTTTTGGAGTGATAATGCTGTGTCTACGTCATGCTCACTGTAATCACCCCTCCCTTTACCCCATGCAAGCCCTGCTTGTTTGCCATTAGCCGCTCTTGGCACGGATCCACCATGTCGGTGAAGTCTGAGAACCCGAGCTTAGGCCCGAATAAAGGCTCCTTGCTCTTGCCTACGCACCTTGGTCTCCTGGTGGTCCCTCTGGGGTCTTTGCGATCTGGGCACAACAGACAGAGGAAGAGTTACTGCCAGAGCCTCTGTCTCCTCTTCAAGGCCTGACCCTCCACGAAATCATTTCGTCCCATGAGGCTGCCCTCTCAGAGGGCTCACCACCTCCCATAGCACTGTAGGCTGTCAGTCAAGCCTTAGAATGGGAGTTTTTGCAGAACATTGAGATCTAAGCCATCACAGATACAGAAACAATGTCTGTTTCAAAAGACAATCCAAAGGCTATAATTATATACTCTAGTTTTCTATCTTATCCAGCAAAAGTATCCTAATATTTACTAATATACCTTTAGAAACTGAAATTGTTATGGTTTTTTGGCCTCATTTTAACAGTGTTGTTAAGCAGTTTGTGCTGTCATTAAGTATGGCAGGCATAAATGGACAATCACTTATTAATGAAAGAGCTAAATAAAAATCTTTGATGTATTTACTTTAATATTCATTTAGTGAGATTTTTACTGTCTGAAAACTAACTGTAATAGTACTGTTAAGTAAAGCACAACCTTATCCAAATTTTTCCAAGAATCTTGAGGCTATTTTTGTCATTCGTTGTCTGCTTCTTGCTGTATTGTTTTGATCACAATCCAGTGAATGTCCTAGGTAGTGAGTATTATGCACGTGTCTTTTGTTACCTTTAATGTCTTTTGTCCGTTTCATCCTTATTGTTAATGTTCATGATATTGGCTTGATAGTGACATAATATCGAGTGGTCTGGTTTTTTAAGACTAGACCTTAAACGGCTGCCAGAAAGTTGTACCACTTGGAAATGTTTGAGGGCTTAGTCACAGTCAAGTCACTGTTCAACAACTCTGACAGGAGCACCACTTGGTGATATGGTGCGGTCTGGTATCAAATTTCCATAACGAAAATCTGTATCTGTTTTGGAGATGATGAGTTTCATCCACTGGTGAAGGTAACTCTGTGAGAGTCCTCTGTGGTAAGGGTTCTCTCTAGTGCATGACCATATCAAGCTGTCTGCATACTGCTACTTAGAGGATCTGCGAACATCCTGCTCCTTGGTTAGAAAGCTAATCTTGGAAAACATAGAACAAATATACAAATATCACAGTGCACTTGTTTTTCAAACTGAGGTTAGGTGGCTCTAAGTTTCAACAGCACATCAGCTGATGGAGCTGTAGGACTCACAGTGGAGCAGCCTGTGTTGCCTGGATTCTAAATTTCCCCATTGGCTAAGCTGGGACTAATGACCCCACCTTGAAGGACATTAGAGGTGAAAGTGACACCAATAACTGGGCTGAGGATTCATCCAGACACACAAGTCAAACATGAATTGTGTGCCCATGTTTAAGGCAACAATAATTAAAAATAAATTATATTTACTGTGTTGTATGGTGCTACTGATGAAGTTATGTTTTCTTCTCTTGTTCTCTTTCTAGTAGACTACAATGAAACAAAGAAATAGAAGTGTGGGCTACTTCCAAATCTTGCCTCTGTGTATGCAGTTTGCTAGTACATTTTCTTTCTACTTCACCTTTTCTTTCTTACCTTCATCCCTTTTCTCCCTTTTCTCTCGGCATTAAAATTCTTAGAAAATTGTTAAAAGGCTTTATCTAGAGAAGGCTTGCAATAGCAGCATTATTCTACACATGCGGTAATATGTTCTGTGCTGTCGTAAGTGTGGCAGGCAGAAATGGACGATCCCAACGGGAAGGCAATAGCAGAAAGGAATGTATTACGGAGTATTAATCCTGGAATAATTCATGGAAACATTGGTTACAAACCATTAAAATGTTTCATGTGTTTGTAAGAGGCAGTATTTTCTTGCAAGAGTAGAAAAGTCAGATTTGTTGATTTACTTACCTTTGTCTTGAAAAATTATTTAATCAGAAGTGGAAGGTAGCTTTATGCACTAGACATGAAAATGGGCTTTGTGTGTGTACCTGCCTGAGAGAGAGAGAGAGAGAGAGAGAGAGAGAGAGAGAGAGAGAGAGTGCATGTGTGTATGTGCCAGTGCCTGTTCAATTACCAGCCGGGAGAAGGCTGTATAACGGTTGTATGGTGCACGTAGAACTCTGCTTTCAGATTTAGACAAGCCTTGTAATTTGAATCATCTCTGTTTATAATACTGAAGCTTGTTATTAGGCAAAACATCTCAACCATATTGTTTCTTCTCTTTACACATTAAGCTAAAGTGCAGAAGTCATGAAAATAGTCAAAGAGCTTGCTTTGAAAACACTCCACCCAGTAGAATCTTTACCCCACCTAGGGCGGACTGCAAAGATGGCTCCTCAGGAAAGGGCACGTGGTGACGGCTCCTTGTAGCTCATCGGGCTCTCCTTTTACCGGCCTCTTACTTTGAATCATTTCTATATGAAGAAGTCATGCCTAGTAATGAAAGGGCTTTGGGGGGATTTCTGAGTGACAGGTACCATTAGGAATAAATGGCCTCGGAATGTAAAACTGTGACCCTTCGGGTGGTTCCAACACTTTGTTTGCAAACTGTGACTAAGTATGGAATTCCAGCTGTTCCGCTAAGCACTCACCACGGAACAATGCAGCTCCACTTTCTCCCGCTCTCCTGCTGATCCTGTAGGTGGTAATTAGAGGTTCAGCTGGGCATGAATGGAGACACATGAGCTCTGCGATTGGCTGGAACCAATCTGACCCGCTGACCCTGCTCCTTCAGCTCCCGTGGCCCGCGGTGGCCTCCCGTGGCCTCCTGCCTGATCCGCTGCGTGGATAGCACTGCCTCCCCACCGGCCTTTTCATCAGCTTTTCCAGCCATGACTTTGCTTTGTGGCCTAATCAAGGCATTTGCTCAGTGCTGTCATAAATAGCACCAGGAGTTCAAAGTGTGCCAGCCCAGGCAGCAGAGTTACTGTGGGTATCTTAGGGCACACAGCCAGACGTGGTGTACAGCTCCACGGAAACCCATCCATTCTGAGATGTCTGCACATGTGAACAAGGAAGGACCGCGATAGGATGGAATAACGTGGACAGAAACAAAGTGCCTGTTCTACAGACTCTATCAGGTTACGAAACCCAATTTCCCAAGTTTTATTTAATTCATCAAGATCTATTTTTACAGGTGGTCCATGACCTTGGATTGAAAGAAACAAGAAAGAAAACAAACCTGGATCTAACCTACTGTCAGTCTTTGTCCAACTATTTTGATGACAGGGTACCATATCATGAGCAAGTTTTTCAATGTGCACGAGAATAAGCTTGTGGCCTTCCAAGGGAGTTCTTATACATCTATTTGGAATACAAATGTTTAATAGAGTTGAACTTGTTCCACTTTGCCCCAATCATCATTATGATAAATATATGCTAATGCCAATATTTAAGAAATAGACGCAGTAAGGGCGTAGTCTATTTCTTTTCCAAATTGGTTGAATGTGGCTGTCAATTGGCTTGCATTTTGGAGCAACAGTATCGGAGTAACAGGACATACAGTTGAGACTTTTGAGTCCTTAGGAAGCAAAAGGGACACAGATTCATGGTGACCCTTGGGGGAAATTCTCCCTGTCACACAGAATCCCGTTTCAGTTTGTGCTCTGGTGACTGTGCTTTCCGTTTCATCCCTTCCAGGAAGTTAGCTGTTAAAATAGATGTTAATCGTCATAATTATCTTGCAGCTTTGTGGAAATACCGAGTAAATTCTCACCCATTTTCAGTCTACTCAGACATAAGATGCCCCTTGTTGAGTGGCTAGGGCCATTTTCTGGTCTCTGGTAATGTTTCTGAGAGAAACACAGTGAGCTGCTTCTCCCACTGTCTCCTAAACACACACCCACACAGAGACACGCAGACACTCATCACAGAAGCATTTGTGAATACCCAGACCTCCTTCAAGGTTGTATGCATCTATTTTAAACCTCCCGATTTGGGGCCAACAGGAATATACATCTCCTCAAGAAAGTCTTAGAGAACTTCTAGGTAACAGTTGCTACTGGGTCTCAAGAAGGCTAATGTCACCGGTAAAGCAGATACCCTGGGAAAAGAGTCAGGTGGCTTTTAACAGTCTGAGTGCCGAGAAACACAAATACTTTCGCATGCTCAAAGGCTCAGGGTTAAATACTCCCCCAAGCAATTTGCCATTTCCGTGTTAATTCAGTTTGTAGAAACATATAATTAGAATCTCTAATACCTGCATTTTTCTTTTCTTTATGAGAAAAACATGTGGTAGTATACAGAGTGCTGAAAACCCAGGGAAGGACCTTTGTGGAGTGGCTGCTTACTCCCGGCTGAAAGATCCCAGCTACTCTACTCCCAGCAGAAAACAAAGAAAAATAACACTTTTTCTTTATTGGAAACAAGCACCTCTCCCTCAAACTAAAGTGGGGACTTTCATGTGGTGTGAGTAATTTTGTTCTTACAGGTGCGGAGCAAATAACCTGGGGAGGGTGCAGTCTGCACCAGGAATTAGATCCAGGTTGCTGGCTTCTTGGTGGAGGGTACAACCACACAGGCACAGGCCAGCACTGAAAGAATGCTTTTATCTGGAACTTTGTAGGGGAGAAGTACCCTCCAACGAGAACCACAGCCATTTGTTGTTAATGAGAAAGCATACTGCAGTTGTTTGTGCATATCTATCGTGTGTGTGTGTGTGTGTGTGTGTGTGTGTGTGTGCGCGCGCGCGCGTTTGTGAAGATACAGAAACTATAAAGTTTTTTGTGAATTTACATTTTCTTTAGCCACTGTAGGCTTTGTCAGAACTGTTGCGAAGGTAAGAGGGGATTTAAATATAGTACATTAATGAAATCTGCCTCTATAAAAAAATAACTTGGCTCCTGTAAGTTATACTTTTGAACAGGTGTTCCCCATTCCAGGGACCCTGGTCTGGATCCTGTTAGACGACAGTTCACACAGAAGGAGGCAAGAGAGTGGAGCTTCTTCTGGCTTTATGCCACTCTCTATAACTGGTTTTAGTATCTGAGCTCCACCTCCTGTCCCACAGGGGCTGAAAGAGTCACTATCTCCCCTCACTCCAGATGGGACGTGGAGTTGCAGGAAAGCAAGCTCAGAGCTCCCATTCATTCTGCATTATTGTGAGATGCGCACATACCTCATTATGTGTTACAAGGTAGTTATAATAGAAAGTGCACAGTGAGTATGTTTGAATCATCCCCATAACATTTCTCTGCTCCCTTTTTGGAAAAATTAAATTCCACAAAACTGGCAACTGGTGCCAAGACGACTGGGGACTGGTCTCTTGGACATGGCATCCCGGCTGACCTCTGAGGAGGCCTAGAGATGAATGTACAATGCACATGATGCTATAACCTCCTGACTGATATGGGGATGTTGCAAAACCTGACAGAGTCTCTATCCCTGAACTTCCAAGTCACAAGGTACACGTCAGAATATGGATAAACTATTGGTCTGTCAGCACTTAGCACATGAAAATACTTCAAATGGCAGATGGCAGAGTATCTAGGCACTAGTAGTTGCACATCTGATGTCATTATTTAAAGAGATAATGAGAAGGAGATTGTTTCATGAATGACCCAGCAGGTAAAGAACACTAGGAACATATTTACTCTCTTTCTAATCCTGGTGCATTGGCTATCCTGGACTTCTCACACCTTGTGACAATGGTTGCATAGCTCTAGTGATCCGATTTGTAAGGAAGACATGAAGGGGACACAGGTTAGTGATTTTCTGGGGCCTATTTATTTTCAGTATATTAACTTCAGAATAAGACCCCAATGAAAGTTTCCTGAGGTCCCTGTGGCCATCCCTGAGCCAAGGACTACTCTGGCTTCACGAGTAAGGGGATAAGTAGACGGATGGGAGCTGGCAAAGGGGAGGCAGTCGGAGCTGTCCTCATTCGCTTCTACCATCCATCCCACAAGGAAAACCATCCTAGTGGCTCTTCCTTCAGCCCCACTCTGTCCTTTCCCAAGATGTCGAGAGGACACACACTGCTCCATCACAAGTGAGACATCATTTCTCTCTATCTAATAGTCTCAGCTAAGCAAGAGATCTGCCTCAAGACACGCACTGTACAGCTGTGGAGAAGAAATACAATCTTGCACAGACTTCAACTTGTCAGACACATTGTCCTTTTATTATCGTTGAAATCATTCAGTGAAATTAGATATCTGGAAGTAAAGCTAGTAAAAAGTGAAATAAGGGGAGAGAAGAAATCTAACTTAATTAGGTCTTTCTGACTGCAAGGGAGCAAAGCAAAGCAAACCTAAGTTGGCTGTTCTAACCTGGGCAGTTTGCAGAGTATACAAAGGGCCCTCAGCTATCTGGGCTGCCCCACAGGCCAGCGGTCCTGTCTTCATACTGAGCTGCTGATTCCTGTCTTTGTTTTCTATTATAATTAGATACACTGCTTTAATTTCACTATTCTCTCTCTCTCTCTCTCTCTCTCTCTCTCTCTCTCTCTCTCTCTCCTCTCTCTCTTTCTCTCTCTCTGAGACAGGGTATTTTCCTACAGCCCAGGCTGGTCCTAAACTCGCAATTGTAGCCTAGGCTAGCCTTGAACTCATGGCAATCTTCCTGCTCCAGGTTCCCGAGTTCTAAGACTGGCCATCAAGCCCAGATTTATGTGATACCAAGGAATTGAACTCAGGGCCTTGAGCTTGATAGGAAAGGGCTTCAACCACTGAGCGATTCCTCCAGCCCCACTTTAGCATTCTCTTTGAACAGCCACCTGCCCCTCCTTAAAGCTTCAAAGAGCAGCAAAGCTGAGGGTGACACACGCAGCTTAGCCCCTTGCCCGCAGAACCCATCCAGTACTCAGCCTCCTCCGTTAGCACACACTCTAGGCAGAATATTCTCCTGCCCCGGCCGCTGTGAGGGTCTGCAGGCAGCAAGAAGCCTTGGCTCCTGCTCTGTTTCATCCTGCTGTCAAGCAGAGTGACAAGGAGGGACACTTGTCCCGATCCATCTGCGGTGCTGTCTGCACGCATTGGCCTTCAGGACTCCCCCTGCGATCCGATGTCCCTGCAGTCGAGTGTCACGTGGCAGGTGGCCTTTGTCACCAAGCGTGTGGGCCAAATAGCCTGGTGGCAATTTCCGAAGGAAACAGATGATAGAAAACTACTGCTGCACAATGTTCTCAAAAGTTACCCTAGGACCAGAAGGATCGTTTTTTAGTGATATTTTTCATAGTAAAGGAGTTTATCCTCTAACTATCGTGGAAATTGATAAAGTGACCCAACAGTTATTTTCCTATTTCATGAGGAACATAGCTCTTATATGCCACCAGCCTTTTGTTTCAGTCAACACAGTATTTAAAAAATAATACTAATGATAGAAATAGCTGCCTAACATATTGCAGGGTTCTTAACCATGATGGGTTTGGGACTCGAAGGCACTTCCCATGTCTCAATAGGCCGTTCAAGATCATCCAAATGCTGCACTTGGTTTATGAATACAAAATATCTCAAAAACACCATCCTCCATATTATTATGCATTTATTTTCATTTTACTTTATCCAGGGGGCACTAGGAACTATGATTTGGTAAAACACAATCATAAGAAATTAGATTTGGTGTTGGGATGTCAAAATATAGAAATAAGGTGGGCCCAAGGGTTAAGAAATTAGCTGAATCCTAGATTGCGGAGGCACTGTCCAATTCCATTAATCTGGATTGTCTTTCAATGCATTTTAAATATTTTTCAGAGCATAATTTCCTCCTTTCTCTTCTCGGTCTCTCAGAATATTTGGTTTTAAAATATTTTTAAATCCCTAGACTTCTATTTGTTCATTTTCCTCAAAGTTATTGTTTTATTTCTATGTATTTGCAAAACGTAGTAATCACATTGAACTTGAGGAATTGTTTCATCCTCATCATTTGTCCTCCCTCCCCTTCCTACTCTCACCCCTCTGCCCTTCACCCCTTTTCTTTCTATATAAATTCTTCCTGTTCCCTACCTTCAGGCTTTATTTTTGTTCTTCATTTAATTATACTTTGGACTTCTTGTATTTGGGAAACCATGTGTTGTCAAACCCTCTATCCTATTTATTTTGCTAAGTACAGCACTCTACTGGTTCTGTAATTGATAAATATTCCCGCATCCTGACTCTATAAACACTTATCAGAATTATGCTTAAGAATATTGTAGGATATTATTATACATAGAATACATGTACAATATTAATGTACACGGAGACAATACAACAGGGAATTTTATTTTCAAGAGTTAAGCAATGTGCTCCACATAGCAGGGTGTGCGTGCCCAGGGCTGTCCACAGACCTGCACTTCCAATCTGCACTCCAGCTATGTGCAGTGTATCTGAACAATTCTATGAAATGTGACATGTTACTGTTGCCATGGCTTTGGAGATTTGGAAAATGTTTTCCTACCAGTGAGACTACTCAGAAGCCAGGTGTGTACCATTGAGCTCTACAATTACATACTTGAAAATCAGACGGGGAAATGACACCATGAAGCCATCTAGATGAGAAAGCCAGCTGAGTCATTACCTACTTCAGATGCTCGGAGTAGATGCCTTCCTGTCGCCAGGGGATGGGGAAGTCAAACCTGTCCTGTTGACACTTGGAGAAAGGTGCTGGGGGACCAGAAGCATGCCCCCAGATTTTTATTTAATATTTCTGGAAAGTCAAAGTAAAATTAAACTCAGCCTGTATTTTGTTCAACTGGAAAATTCCCTGTTCCTTTCTCCATGTACCTTTGAGTTGGGCAGGCCTAGAACAAGCTTTTCTCCCAGAGACTCCGCCTCCTCTGCTTGGACCCTTCCTTCCTGGGACACTGAACCGCTGTCCTTCTCGCAGTGCCTCCCTGTTGCAACTGGGTCCTTGTGAAATCTTCCTTTATAATTGAAAAGGGCAAATTTGGGCTCTGATACTTAAGATTACTGTCTGTGACTGTCACCCTGAGGGAGTACTCCAATTAACCCAATCACACTAATGAAGCTTTGAGTCTCCACAGCCCTTGGGACCAGCAGAGGAGGAGGGCAGCTTCCTTACAGTCTTGCAGCATTGCACAGCAAAGGCTTGCTTGCAGAAAGCAGTGGCTCTACAGACATGGGAACTCCTCCTGTAGACTATCACTTTTTTCTTCCTAGGAACTTAGTGTGGTTTCAGATCTACAGAAACCATTGAATACCTAAAGCTATAATCAGTTTGCATTCAGATTCCCCACCAGTGTATAAAGTTGAATGTAAGATAACTGCAAATTCTGGTGATAGTCATAACCTGGTTGTCTGCAAATGAAGTACCTTGTAATGAGATGTTGAAAATGGAACGAAAAGACACTCTAGACTTACTCAGGCATGGCGCTAAGTGTAATGATCAGAACACACCTATAATCTCCAGGCTAAGGAAGATGTGCTTGAAAAAAACAGCACAGACTCAAGAGGAATTATGTGTCCCTTTCTCTGTCTTCCAAAAGCATGTACGCATATACCATAGCTTCCACTCCTCCTCGAAGAGACACGTGCAACTCTGGTTACTTAGCTATCAACTTCCCTGAAACTCTGAAATTCAGAGACCTTAAGACCCAGGTAAAGGCTTTGGAAAAGCACATTAAGCTCATGAGGCAAGATCCCACCTGTTGACTTAACAGACTTTTTCAGAGACTGAAATTCAATTGTTTTGAGATCAAGACCAAAAAAAAAGCTGTTCATGGTTTTATTTTTGGTTTTTTTGTACAGGTCTGGCTTGGCCTCAGACATTCCTTGTTTTCAAGGTGGTATTTTAGCACAGAAGATAAAGTGAATTCCATCTTACATCCGAATTCAGCATGATTCCTTTAAATTGGTCATTCTGATGGGGCGTAGGTGGTAAGCTTGATTTCCTGTGCTTTCTGGGAAACTGTGAAGAGTAGCTTCCAATGATAGCACTAAAGTGATGGTCAACTTGCCTACTATGGCAGACTTAAGCTCTTTTCCTGTTGATACATAGTCAAATTATTTGGTTAGATCCAACACACGTAGAGTTTTAACGTGTCAAACGTGTCTACATTCTTGCAGGTTCTGTTTTTAGGGATGAGTTGCTTTGGAAGCCAGGACAGCTATGAAAGAGACAAACTGAAGATCAGACTCGAAGTTGAAAATCATTTTCTCAGTTAGAACAAAGAAGTCTTTATATCATCTGCCTAATCTTTCCAATGAAGAGGGATCAGGCAGGAAAAAATTTTCAGGTACAAAATAAAACATTGAGGAAGCACCTTTGTCTATTGAGTAGCTGAAATTGTTATTTTGTTCAGAAAAAAACATTAAATATCAGAGGTCATTAAGTATAATTCTATCTTTTCCTAACCTCTTCACCTTCCATCACTCTCACTCTTTCCTTAATTTAATCTTTCCCTTACAATGGTGGGACCTCACATTTTTAAAAACTCCAGACTATTTAAAGAAATAAATTCTAGGGAAGCAAGCCAATTACTTTGAAGTTCTTACGCTATTACTTCTCTTCAGTGGTAAAATAAGTAACTTAGACTGGTAAGATTCTACTAATATGTGTGATTCGTATGGCAGAAAATTGTGGAATAGGTATGTATATTATTTGCACAAAGTAGAGAAATTCAAATATAATGTGTTTTCAAGTTACAGCTAATGTTCCTCATATACTGCATGCACATCTGTTTTTATTGCAGCATGTGTCTGCTTGTTGGAGGTAAGAGGACATTCCTACTGAGCTACACCCTCAGAATTATTTATTTATTTAGTTATTTATACATTTTGAAACAGTGTCTCACTGTGTTGCCCAAGCAAGTTATGAAGTTATGATATTCCTGCCTCAGATTCCCAAGTGCTGGGATTGCAGGCATGTAAATTATTCTGTTTAATATCTCTAACCCAAAATCACAAGCCTAAGAAGCCAGCGTTGATGTTACTCTTAACTCTTGAAATGCATTACTTGCTGTTTGAGATAATGTCAGTCAGTCCTTTCTGTTTGAAAAGTGATAAATATATTAAGTATAATTTTTGTAAGGATTTAAGAAAAATAGTGCTCGGGACAGGAAGTGTCCTCTCTATTTTCAGAGTAATAAATGACTAGGTATTCCACTTCTCCCTGAAAATCCTCAATATCCTTGCAATTATTTTGGACAGCTTATAACTCATTATGAGAATAAAAGGTGGGAATAACCATTGTTCATCGCTAGTCCAAAAGACAGACAAATCTCAGGCTCCCAGACTCAGTTTTCCTCTTTCCCTGCTCACAACTCTATGGAATTGTGAGGAGAGTATGTCTGAAGGGATCGTGGATTCAAGGTGATTCAGAATTAAATTCTGTTGACTTGAGCACTGAATTGTGGAATTATTTTCCTTCCGCCTGTCGAGTCCAGCCTGCTTGGTTATTGTAGAAATGGCCATCAAAAGTATGACACTGATTTAGAAAGCCTGTCACAGGTAGCATTGATGCAGTGTTCACAGAGTGAAGAGAGAGAGAGAGAGAGAGAGAGAGAGAGAGAGAGAGAGAGAGAGAGAGAGAGAGAGAGAGAAGGGTCATGCCACACATTGGAAACAATGGAGATTTATTCCACCCAGTGCAAAACCTTGGGAGGCTGATGTGGGCATCAAGCATGCACCTGCAAAAGGGTCACTCTGGCTTGAAAGCAAGATGTGACTAATACATGTGCTGTGCTCTGAACTCTCCTTGGCAAGGAGTAACATGGAATAAATGGGCTCAGAATGGAATGGGATATTTTGCAAGTAGAACTGAAAGAGAGATAAAGAGTTCCTAACACTAAACATTCTGATATCGGGAAAATGATTACTTCATGACTCTAGAAAGTGATAAAAGAACAAAAACGTTTAAAAGGTTAATAATGCTGCCCTTAATAATTGAGTGCGGTGACTCAGAGCCAAGACTAGATGAAGTGTGCTGCTTTCCTGGGACCTTCACATGATTCCCTTGTGACTCTAATACATTGAAAAAATGACAAATGGAAAAGGGGGAAAAGGGGGGTTGGGGATAGAGCTACCTGTGTTCTCGGTTGCTGGAGAAGGAATTAAAGCTTATTGAATGCCTGAAATTTGTATTTGTATTGGAAACAAAACTGTGAGTTCGGATCCCCTTCCAAAAATTAAAGAAAAGACTATCAGATTTAAAATGACTCTAGACGCCTAAGCAGGAAGCCGGCTGGAAGGCTTCTTGGGTCCCAGCCCGGGAAGTTGCCTATGCCTGCTTCTGATGGCTGCCCATAGAGTGGCACATGCCAAGTACCCCTGAGACTAGGATCAGGAAGTACAGAAGCCAGCAGATGGAGACTCCCAAATTCAAGAACATAGACCGGGCGGTAAAACGTGCCCTGCCCTGGTTTAGGACCCACCCAACTGCCTGCTCTTGAGAGCCAAAATGTCTACATACTAGTGTCTTCTGTTTGAATCTGTCTGTCTCCTTCCAACCTGCTTCTATTCACTTCTACTGAGTGCTCATGTAGGTGTACATAGAAGTGTGTCAGGCAGGGGCCCTTGTCATTTCCATTTTTTATGTCTCAGCAGAAAGGAGTTGTGTCTGACCACAATACGGAGACTCCCACACATGTTGGCCTGAGTTTTGAGGACCTTGAAGCGTGGATTGTCTGGATGGATGGATGGATTTGGTAGCAGTGTCTAGCTGCAACTCTTCACGCTGAGCTTTATTCTCACCTCATTTATTTAATATTTATTATTTATTTGAAACAGTTTCTCATTAAGTTTCTAAGTTTTCTGGGCTGGGCTCGAACCTGGAGTCATCTTGCCTCAGCCGCTCAGTGTGGTGGGATTACAGGCCTGGGCCACCAAGTGTGCCACAGGGGTAGAGCTTTTTAGTTGTCTTATTTAGTTTGCTGTGGAGGGGAGCGGGGTTGCTTGATTGATTGTTTTGATAGGATAGTGGAGATGAAGAACAATTATGACAGAGACAGCACCCAAATGCTACTCCCCAAATATCCCATCACCCCTTTCTAGCGGCTTGTTTTGACGGCTAGGAGGGGACAAGCACTAGCATTTGCCAAGGAAAGAGAACAAAAGTAACATTTAACTTTCAGGCCAAAAGAAATTGGTCCATGCAGGGCACCCCAGTCTCTAGCTTGGCAGGAGGAAAGCAGGGGTTGAGATGATGTAGTGATGTAGTCACGGCAGCCAGGCTCACTGAGCTGCTGCACAGAGCCAACCCACAGTGCCTGAGGCGCCACAGTACCCAGCTCTCCTGTGGGAACGAGAAGTATTATACACTACTGCAGCATTTGACCTGGGAGACCCTGTTACCACAATACAACCTCATCTTTCTTGACTCATGCAGCACGGGTACCATATTTAATGTAAATTATGGATGCAAAATACTTCATTTTTAAAAAACAATGAGAAGCATGCCTGGCTATTTTTAGCAGATATATGCTTTTATTTCTGCATGTCATCATTGTGCCTATGAATCACGCTCTGTCAGATTAAATGGATTAGCAAATGCCTAGCAGACCAGTGAGGCAGGGTGCTGGGCGTGTCTGAGGATGACTGTCAGGTGGGCCAGCAAACTGAAAGGAGAAGACTTACCCCCAGATGTGAGTGAAACCAATAGGCTGACGACTGAATAAAGAGGGAAGGAAAAAGGCATTGGCTTTGTCTGGAGAAACTATGGTCGTCTCCAAGGCCTCAGGACATGGGTTTTTTTCCAGTGCAGATTCCGAAGAAAGTTTTCCAGGTCTTTGTTCTCAGCTTGACCTCCATCCTTACTGTCTGTGTTCTTTGGCCTTCACCTTGGACTTGATTCCCCTTTTTGCGGCCTCCACCTTCTCTTTCGGGCAGTTCTGGGTCTTCCAGCTTCTCCACATGCCCACAACCATCATGGACAATCCCTTCTGGTCTCACAGATGGCTGTTGTGGTCACTTCCTTTCTGACTGTATAAGGTGACCTAATCAATCCATGTCTGGTCTCTTAATCTTGTTTTTCTGAGAACCCTACCTAATACAATCATGAAATAGATCTCACTTCTCCTTTTCAGATGGTATAATGCTAGAATTATTTTCTACACCTGAGGCTCTGTAATCCAAAGGCCTAAAATAAAATGTAACACACTTAACAAAGTCAAATTATGTGAAAATTATCCATGATTATTTTTAAATTTTCCGGTGTCATAGGAAAGTGATCCATGCCCTAACATCTTTGCAAAAATAAATGGAACACGGAACCAGCGAGTTATTTAAAGGACTCATTAACTTTCCTATGACCCTATTTGTAATTGAGACACTTGTGTCCTAGAAGCACCCTCCAAGAAATGATTAATGGGGTTTCCAAATAATCTAAATTGACTGACAAGGAAGAGAGTAAGCTTGTGCCTTATCCAAACCTTCCAGGCCCAGATAAAAAATAAAGGAAACTTATCTCTTAATTTATGTTAGTGCCTAATATTAAACATTTAATAATATACTTTTTCCCCCTAATGATTAAGGGGCTCAACATTTAAAGAATAAAAAAGAGGTAAATTTATGGATTTTTTCTGTAGGTTGTTCAAAGTTATACTAGGTTTAGATGCAGAAATTTTTTATGGTAGTAGGAGATCTTTCATGTAAGCAATAGATAGTAGAAGAATGTATTACTGACAGTATTTTTCCATTTTTAAAAATTCTATGAAGTAACTAAGATCCCAACTATACCACAGAAGTTTTAATGGAAGGAAATTTGTTCTGATTACAGTGTATGTGTATGACTCTTTGGAATAAATTATAATTCACCCCCTTTCTTATTTATTCAAGGGCTAAAGCTGTCTACATGGATGTTTAAATCCTAACCTCCACTGCTATGAACTTGCTACTTCTATCGCTCTGAAGTAAAATGTTAAAAGTAAATTTAAGAAGTGCTCATACCACAAAGTGTTCTTGCAAATGACATAAGAATTTGTTTACCAATTTGGGAGTCTCTTCAGAGCTAAAGGCAATAGTGTGGGAGATGGCAGAGCTCTCTGGATCATCAGGGTGACTCTGGTCTGATCTGTAAGCTTTTAGTGACAGAGGAGCTTACCCACCATCACAAGAGAGAAATGACCATTTCAGAATCACCAGGTTTGCTTTTGCTTACTCTGAAACATGAGGGTTTTTGTGCCTGGGCCAAAGAGAAGCCTTTAGAACTGGAAACTTCAAAGTCTTGGATTCTCCTCTGGGGCGGCCAGTAAGTAAGTTAGTCCTGGTAGGACTTTGGCTTTAAGCTGCGATGTCAGATATCTCTCTTGTAGAGCTGTAAAAGACTAAATTTCTTTTGTTTTCTGTTACGAACTTTTTGTTAATCCTTCACAAAAGCTATAGAAATTTTCCAATTATGTCAAACCCGTTTTCTCAAATTTTTTCATGAGCTCTGTCAAATGTTTTCTTTTCCTACCTATCCGAACAGCTTTTGTAAATTTAGAGTTTGGGAAAACCGTGTCCTCTTTGGACAGCGTTATTCAAATTTCTCATAGCCCCATATCATACAATAGAACCTGAAAAGTTCATGCTGTAGAGACAGATTGCAAATATATAATATGGCTAACTCATATTTATCTTTCGTTTTTGTGTGAGACAATGGATGTTTTTATTGCTCTAAAATCATTTTGGACCAATAAAATTAGTCATTACAATTTTTTTCACACTAGGAGAAAAATCCCTTCATTTTCATTGACTGTGTCATTTTTAAGACATTATGTTGTAATGTAAATAAGGGAAATGTGGTTCGGAAGATCAGTCTCCTTTGCTCGAGAACATGTGCTGGGTGAAATATTTTGATTACACCCAAACCTACATTGGAGGGATCCTGCGCCTATGTGCTTCCTAGGAATCACATTTCCAAAATCTAACGTGCCAGACTCTGTCTCATTCCAAGATCACTATTTTCATTTACATATTAAACATTTGAATCAAAATAGCTTCAAATTATAATAGTCACCACACAAACTTGATTTATGTTTTCAGTAATTGTGCATAAGTCATGCTGCCAGTGTTTTTGTCTTACTTATTACAAATTGTTTCTAATTGAGAAATACTGTAAGCAATAAAATATGAAGACAAAGCCACCAGTACTTTGATGTTTATTGGTTACAAAACTTGGATGGGTTTTCTCATATTAATTTTGATGAGCATAGAGCTTATTTATTTAGGCTTCAGTTTTGTCATTGCATTCTAGCGATGGAATAAGTTGGTGATTTAGGGGATATTTTCTGAGGCCAGATCACTTCCTCATATCAAAGACTTGCTCTTATAAATAGATAGTATTGTGTTCATTTGTTTGGTAGATGGTTCCAGTAGTGTGTGTGGGAAACAGACTCTCTCATGAGGAGCTTACTCAATTCTTTGGAATTTCACCCTTGAATTCTATCAATGAAGACAATTCAGTCCAAAAAATAATTTTTCTCGATGACAATAGTCTTTTCCCGTAAACCTACACTTCCTTTTGCACGCATGTACTAGATTGGATCGTACAATTGTTTTGACGATATTAACCATGGAACTTTCAACTAACTCTAGGAGTTATAGCTAGCTCAATTATTTTTTTAAAAAAATCAAGATTTCCTCAATTTCTTAAAATGTAGGAGAGACATTTGCAGACATGGTTCTTGAATTTTAATTTTTCTGTTTACCAGAACAAAGAAATTTTAACTGCTAGCATCACTATAGTCCATGCCCGGGTGTGAATGTCTTTTGTTACTACTGTATGAATGAATCCCGTGGAATAGAATTGTTGGCCAAAGGCTGATCCAGAAGCAAGTTGTCATTCACAAATATGTCACTGGTTATTCCCAGGTGACAATAGAGTGTCTCATGGTCTATATATCACTCTCTGTTGACACTTGCTTTTCTTCTCTCAGTTGCTGCTTGTGGGGTGCTGCTTGAGACCATTGTCCCCCCAACCTTGCAGCCAGGTCTGTTCACAAGGCTGTCCACCTGCTGAACCTCCTGGCCGCTTATGCCAATCTCATCTCGTGTTGTATTTCCAGCAACTACTTCTTAAAACCTATAACGGAAAACAAGAAAAATGTATGTCAGTGAACTTGAAGATTCTTTGAAAATGTTAATGCTTATTATTTTCTATGCAGTAGGCCAAGTACTGGACATGCCTTGTATAAGTAGATGCTGTTATTTGCATCCTCCTTTGCAAAACAAACAGACCGAAGCTCAGAAATCCTGAATTACTCTCCAAGGACAGAGAGCCTCTGAGTAGTGAACATGGGCTTGGATCCTAGCTGTGTACTTCCAATTCTACCTCTAATCCTCCTGATATACTGTTTATATCCAGAGATGTAAAGCAAATTTAGGGTGAGGTCAACAACTCAAACACACGTCTTTAGACACCAATTTTACTGCTAAATTACTCTGTGATAAAAAATATAAATTTAGATCAGAGTACATCTAGGCTAATTTTATAACTCTGTTGTAGATTCCATAGTAAAGATTATTGTTGCTATTTGCTCTTTTCTTTATACTGATTGCAAATATCCTCTAAGAAATGCCTAGTCAGAAGTATATTCACATCATTAGGACAAAATCAAAATTAAGCAAACATGTAGGTAGACATTTCTTATTATTTGAAAGAGTTCTTTGAAGTGTGTATTATTAAACAGCTGATGTGGCCCAGGCAACCTTGTAGGTTTGCTGACATCAGATGCATTTTAGCTGGGATAGCTGGACACCCAGGATGAAACTTCCGTGTGACTTCTGCAGGTTGAGAAGGGTCCCTGGACTGCCCTGAGTTCTGCAAGGGCCTCTGCCTTGCACACATTTCTCCTATGGATTCTGGGGCTGTGGGAAATGGGGAGCCCAAAGCATGCCTGTTGTCTAGAGCCCATTGCAGACCCACCCTCTGGAGCCAGTACAAGCATGAGAGACTGAAGGGACATAGGCATCTCTGGGCTTAACCCCTAGCCAAAGGGTAGAAAGTCCCAGTTCTTTTGTGGCAGAAGCCAAGAGGAGGTGTGGCAAAGAACAGGAAGACAAGGAGTTAGGGGTCAGGGTTGGGACCACAGAGTCACCCTAATCCCAGAACAACTGACTTCTTATTTGAAAATGCATTTAGTCTCCCAACTAAAGTGTCATCTTACGGTCCTCACACTTTTTTGTTTGAGGGTGTGTGGGGTCTCACTTTGTACTCCAAGATGGTCTTGAACTCACTATGCAGCCCTGGCTGGCCTTGGGCTCATGACAATCCTCCTGTCTCAGGCTCCTGAGTGCTAGGATTATAGGCATGTGCCACCATACCTGGCTTTTGCGGTGCTGGGGAATCAAACTCAGGGCCACTGCGCCATTCCTCCAGCCCCACAGTCTTTACACTTTGGCCATGGGACACAAAGAAGTTTTCTGATTCCCCCAAATCCCCTGCTCACAGGTTTTCTTCCTATGGGGCAGTATTGATAGTGACAGCCAACAGCCTCTCCCGGTTCCCTTGTGGGTCAGTTTCCAGGCCTCTGTGGGCGTGACTCACCAACAAGTCACACAGAGCTCACCCACTCAGCCTCCGGCCACAGCCCGCAATGCCACAGTTGCTGTGTGACAACACCGTGAAAAAGCAGAACCCACGACTCCTACACAGCGTGGGCCAGAGAACGAAAGCCTAGAGCCCCAGGTTACAAGAGAGCCTTTGGGAGTCAGGACCTCCAAGAATAAATCAGCCTGCCTGCTGGGGAACAGGGTCCTAAGGAGGCTCTCCCTCGCTTTCTCCCAGTGAGTAGGGCAGAAATCGGAGTAGGACCATAGAGCTCAGGGGGAAGCCCAAGATGGAAAGCCGGACAGGTCTAGGGTAGCTGGTAAGGTGCCCAGATCTTGTCTCCAAAGATGAGGAGGGCAGACTGAGAGGCAGAAGACACAGCCAAGCTGATATGCCCAAATGTTGCCAGTGCTGAGTCCCCACCTTGGGAAGCACGGAGGGAGGTAAGGACACACCTAGGAGCAGCGAGTGGCGAGAGCGAAAGGGCTCCTGCGGCCTGCAGGACGGCCGGGCAGGAGGAAAGTGCAGGCTTTCGCAAGGGTCGAGTATGAAAGCCTTCTGTTTCCACGCGTTTTGTTTTTCAGGGTATTTTAAGACCCGGTCCAAGGGAGCAACTTTTAAGGGACAGATAGGGGAGTGTTCGTCAAGAAGAGTCCCCACAGCTGGTAAGTGGGCAGCACCTCGTCCCCAAGAGGACAGCGGGGCCATGCGTGGCCTAGTGCTGGACTCTCAGTGAGCCCTAAACAGCGCCAAGGACATCACTGACATTTTAATTTTCTTATAAACAAAGTCTTTGCTATAACAATTCAAAAGCAAACTAACTGAGAAATCCAGTAAAGTATCCAGCTCACTTTCCCAAATTCAAACTCATACAAATATTGTTTCCTGATTATAGGGGATGCCTTGGTCTAAATAGTAGGTAGAGCACTTGCGTGCTCTAGTATTTTGCTTTCTTTTAATTTAATTAAGTCATCATTGTAATCCGTAAAGTGCAGACTGTGCATGCTCTCTTAGCTTGTGGGTTTGTGGCATCCTTTGGTCCCTAAAGAAACATCATGCGCTACAGCATCGTCTTTTTGTTTGGCTCAGCATTTAATTTGCTGCGACTAGATTGTTACTTAGCACCTGCTCTAGGCTCAGTTTCTTCACTTTGAATAAGGAATTAATATTTTTAAATAGCCAGATTAGAAGCAACGTGCTGTCCTTTGCAGTCAGTTGAATCAGGATGGGAAAGAGGACGTTTCGTAAGATGGGTTCCTATCCCTAGCCCCGGAGGACACGATCGCCTCCATCAAAGCGTGGATGGTTCTTGGCCTCTCAGTTTATCTGGTGAATTAATAATGAATAAGATTATCCTTATTGTTGTCACCAAGGGTGGTGAAACCGATAAACCAAGCACACTAAATACCTAAAGTGTACCTCTGGTGGATTAAGATTTTTTTTTTTTTTTTGCTGGAATTCAAATGTAGGATTCTGCATTTCTCTGGATTATTGATTCTTTCGGAATTTGATTATGGTGAAGCAGTTTTATGGTTTTCGTGAATTGATTAGCTTTGTCTTCTAGTGGCATCTGCTGATGCAGGGCTTTCTAAGTATCTGAAAGGCAGTTTACACTATAGAAATAAACTCTGGCTGCACCCAAAACACACATGTGTATGAGACCAGAAAAGTCTATAGATATAATTTAAACACATATCAAAGATTTATAAAATTAATCTTCATTTAGTTTTTATGCAAATTACATACATACATATATACAGTATATATGTATATGTGTGTGCACACACATACCAGCTGTATGTCTGCTATGTATACACTCACATACACACATATACATATATACAGTATATATATGTGTTTGTGTGTGTACACACACATAGCACCTGCATGTATGTTGTATATATACACTCATGTGTATGCAATGGAAATATATATGGGTGTGTATATTTATAAAATTTGTATTGTCACTGTCAATATAAATCAATATTAATTTTTACATATTGTTGTATATACCAATATTTTTTACATCAATATATACAAACATGTCCTGATCAATACATTTTAGAAATTGCTTATTATTTAGGCAAAGTGATTAGCTAGGTTCATGACTTACTTTGCTTTTTATTTTGCCTTGGTTATTCTATGGCCAGTGCACACATAGGTCTTTTCTATATATTTTAGATAGACAGCATATAGTACATAAAACTAATTTACATAAAACAATTGTGCCCAAGCCCATTTCTGACCTCCTTAAAAGATGTGTGAGAGGCATGAGCAAGAAATGCCTTGAATTTGCAATGAATCTCGTCCATGGAAATCTCATTGTGAAGACGAATTACACACTTCTAATTACAGCTCGCCTACAGCTGGTAATGATTTATATCCGTATTTGGTGTGGCACGCAGGCCATTTGATACAGAGTCACACTCAGGAAAAGGCTGCCACATCACAGAATGCCCTGCGTCCTTGTGGAAACACACAGCCTTGGTGACCAACGCCCACTAATAATGCAGTGTGCTTACATTTTATTCTTACAGCTGCAGAGAAAATTATGCTTTTTTAGTACAAAGCAATGTGCAATACTTTAAAGTATTATAAGTTATTATCTATAGATAAGCTTAAATATTTTATATGATGATTTTAATTTTTTATACTTTCTATTTTGGCAGACTACAGTAGCACTTAGTGTGTAATATGTATAAAATTGTTCTTTATTGACTATTGAATGTGTTGCTCAGAAAGCCCAATATTGTATAAACTTAAGATTCCCTGAAGATTCATTTGAAAAGTAAAATTGTGTATTTGATTAAGAGGATTTCCCCCACTCCCATTGCACCCCAGATTTGTCCTGCCTGCGCACCTTACTCAGCTCTCAGCCCGTTCTACCTGTGTGAGCATCAGTTCCTTCCTTGTTACACGTGCAACTCTTGCTGTTTCATGTGTCGACCTTTCTCTAGTCCATTTTCTGGATTCTTGAAAATGTAAACACAAGATAGAGAGAATATTTGGGAAGCTCCATAAGCCTAATTTAAGAGCATTTCTGTAAAAGGAAATTGCATGTAATCTGAGGTAAACTGAGTAGGATTTATTGACTACTGCTTCTTTAACATGGAAAGATATATAACTAAATTATTATTTAGGCTTTATTCAGGGTTAATGATCTTATGTATGATCTATGTTATATTTATTTTTAGAAACTTGCTTCTAATTCCACGGCACCCCTAGTTCCTGAAGAGTTTTCTCCATTGGTCTTTATATCATGTGAGCACTCGTATGGTCACCTACAGAGGGAAGGAGAAATCTAGGGTTAGGACAGCTGTGAGTATATTTCACACAAAGAGGAAATCTCAGGGCTCCAGATGGGTTAGTTGGTCATAATTTCAGAAAAATGACAATGTCATCGAAACTGAAAGAGATATATTTAAGACTTAATAAATTGTATGTAAGTTGTTAAGATATTGAGCACCATAGAATGAACTCTCAAGCTCCTGCTTATATGTCAAGTGAGAACATGATTAGAAATCTAGCATATCAAACTGAGCATGATGACGCACACCTGTAATCCTAGCACTAGAGAGACCGAGGCAGGAAGATTGCCATGTGTTCAAGGCAACCTGGACTACACAGTAAATTCAGGAAAAGCCTAAACTCAAGAACAGACTCTGTCTCACCCAAAATAAAAAACAGAAAATCCCACATAGCAAATTAATTAGATTAGAGTCATCCTTTTTGTCTAGTAAGCCTTGGAGCACCCATGTACTGGCTCATGCGTCTGTCACCTTAAAATGACTCAGAAAGTGATGGGTGGGTTTTGATGGCACAGAAAGACCTTCTCTCCATTGTTTATGGGTGGAAGGAGACTGTCCCTCCGGGACCAGAAACGATGCTGCCTTAGATGCTTCAGGCTCTGGCTGACTGGGTGCCACCTGCAGCGGCCGTGAGGAGAATTCAGAATCCAACAGCAAGGACTCGTGTTCATCCATAGCAGCTGCTCAGAACCTCAATCGTTATCATTATTGTAGACTTAAAAAGGAAATAATCAGTGGTATTTCTAAAGGAATATTGATCATATCATCATTGCTTATTTTAATCACACTTTGAACATTTATTACATATTTTCCCCAAATTATTCTCCTTATTGGCATGCATTTGGGATGCATAACAATTACACTAACTCTAGGGGTGGTACTTGAGCATACTAAATCTCCATCAGCTCCCCTTTCTCCTCTCCCTCCCTTCTCTTCCCCCTCCCCTCCCCCTCTCTGCATGAGCTATCTCCCTCCTTCCTTGAATTTGCTCTTGTACTTAGTGATACCGTGGGTTTCTCACAGTAAAGAAACCGTGACGTATTTAACCTGTGTCTGATTTGTTTCACTAAGCATAATGGTCTCAAGGTGCATCCATTTTCCTACAAATGACCAAATGTACCCTTCTTTATGGCAGAATGATACTCTATTGTATATAGATGAAACACTTCTTTGTCTATTCATCCGTTGATTGACACCGGTTGCTTCCAAAATTAAGATATGGCACTGCTCTAAGCATATGTATGCCTGTGTCACTTTAATATAATGCCTTTTAATCTTTTAGAAGTCTATCTAGTATAGGTATACCTGGGTCAAATGGAGTATCTACATTCAGGGCTTTTTGTTTCTTTGTTCTTGTTTTTTTTTTTTTTTTTGTTTTTTGTTTTTTTGAGGAAACTCCACACTGTTCTCCATAGTGGCTGTGACCAACTTACACTGCCACCAATTATGTCAAAATATTCCTTATTCCCCCTAGTCTTGCCAGGATTTGCTTTTATTTTTAAGTTCTCATTGATGCCCATTTATACCCAAATAGTAAGATGGAATCTCAGTATTGTTTTGATTTGTGTTTCTCTAATTCCAAAAATGCTGATTGTTTTTTCATTTCATCAGATTGTTTATTTGCTGTATTTCTTTTTTCTTTTCTTGTCTTTTTTTTGAGAAGAGTCTTTCACTTCAATCGCCTGTTTTTTTGATTGGGTC
Source organism: Ctenodactylus gundi (assembly GCA_004027205.1). Lineage (NCBI taxonomy): Eukaryota > Metazoa > Chordata > Mammalia > Rodentia > Ctenodactylidae > Ctenodactylus > Ctenodactylus gundi. The sequence continues at coordinate 209,401 of PVKB01000378.1, forward strand.
TTCTACCTGGGAAGTCTATTTTGTTGTTGTTGTTGTTGTTATATATGTTAGTCCTCTGTCCTAAGAGTAGCTGGTACAATTTTTCCCCATCCTGTTGATTCTGCCTCTGTTCTGTTGGTTGTAGTCTTTGCCGTGCAGAAGTTTCACACTTGAGTTTTTGGGTGCACACTTTGGTTTCTCCGCCAGATTGCCAGCTCTGTAAGGAGATGCTATGCTGTTTTGGTTGAAATTCTGTTCCTTCTACTTCACATTTGTGGAAAGTTCTGGGTTTGCAGTCAATTTTCATTGTTGAAGGTCTACACATACTTTTTTGGTTCACTGATAAATTGAGTTACACAGGGTGCAGTGAATTCCAAAATTAAAGAAGAGGTTCGACATGTACCATCTCACAATATCTGTTGTTCTTCATACGAGAATTGTATCTGGATTTTGTTACAATTAGAAGTATTTGTCATAAACACATCCACCTAACTAATCTCACGATGACTTTGATTCCGAACTTGCAGGGAAATGTGAGAATGTAATTTATTTAAAAAGGTGTTAGGATGTAGAACATGTTACTCAGTTTTGCATTGCTATAACAAAATGCCCAAGAAGCCTGGCTAATTTTCTGAAGATAAATAAGTTTATTTAGCTGACAGGGCTGGAAGCTTAAGGCCATAGAGCTGGCATGAGCTTGGTCCCAATGGGGACCTTTCAGGGTGAGTTGACGCTAAGAAAATCACTCAAATTCCTTGAGAATCTATGTCAAATACAAGTGGGGAATAATAATAATCAGTGCGGAAAGTACAAATGAAGTCTCTTCAGACCTAGACGACTCTGAACTCCAGGGTGCCCAAGCGCATCCTCCCTGTGTCTAGACCCTTCATGCGCAGGCTTCATTCTCAGCATGGGTGCCTAAATCCAGGTGGGCTTCACCACAAGTCCATCCTTGACTTGAGGCCATCTCTGCCTGTGGCCTGGACCCCACCACGCCCTCTCAGCCCTCCTCGAGGGACTGAGGTGCCCATTGTGTCGTCACTTCTAATTACTACTATGCTTTTTCCCATGTGTTCTTTGTTGCCTTTTTGGGTCCATAACCACAGGACGATGTTAGACAGGGTCCTGTTTGCTTGGTTGTTGAGAGAAGAAGGAATGCAATGCTGGACAGGTGAAGAGTCAGGACTCTTTAGTCAAAAAATCTCTGTATTTCTTACTGCACTCTCTCTCACTCTTTTGGTTAAAATAATCCAAAAGAGCCCATGGTTCCATTTTTTGAAATTAATTCTCCTTTTTTAAATTTTAAACTCCTTAGTCTGTCATCTTTAGAGATAACCCAACTGCATTTTTTAAACTTAAAAGTATCTTCCACTCCGAAAGTCATTCATAATTTTTATTATTCTTTTCCTACATAACAGAATTTTGTTTTTAACTCATAATTATTAGTCAAAATTAAAAACTATCTCTTAGTAAAGCAAATACGATCCCCCCCCCCCATTTTATTGATATGTATAAGTGCAAAATTTAAGGTTTACAATGAAGTTGAGCATTTTGTGCACCTACGTATCTTGTCAAGGTGATAAGTACTTTCCCACTTTCCTTTTGTCTCTCCCCCTCCCACCCCATCCTCCCTCCCCTCCCTATCCCCGTTTCACTTTGTTTTTCATTTTAAGTTCCATGGCATAGTTGTGCTCTGGGTTTCTCATATCAGAGAGACCATTCGATGTTTCACCTTCTGCTTTTGACTCATTTCATTAAGAGAAAGACTATAGCTTAGATTCATAAGCCAAACATCAAAATACATCTTGAATGATAAAATGCTTAGTTAATTATCCCATGTAATGGTATGCTTATTTGTGGCTAAAATACCAAAATCTAAATTTTCAAATGACTTTTAGGCATGGTGGTACACACTTGTAATCCCAAAACCTAGAAGGCTGAGTCAGGAAGGTTGAGAGTGAGGTCAACGTGTACTACACAAAGAGACCTGCATCCCTGACCCTCCCCCCAAAAAAATCCACCAAACCTAACGAATAAAACATTAAAAAAGTAGTTCTTATTCAAAAGGGCAAAGACTTTCAAACTTAAATAACAAAAATTATGAATATTTGATTATATAAAATTAAAATTTTATTTTCAAATGTATTTAATCTATTTATGACTTACTTTTAATCAATGTGAATAGACCAAGTTGAGAAAAAAGTTTTTGAGAAAAAAACAAAGGTCTATATCTGTATTTAAAATAATATTTTCAAGATCTCATTATATTCTTAAAAGTCATTGAAGACTTTGTTTTGCTTATATCTATAACTATTTTAATAAAAACTTAAAAAAAACTTATTTAAAATCTATTCTAAACTGATTACATATTAACATTGATGCATACCATAATAAAAATCATGTTTGTAAAAAAAAAACAATTGCATAAGAAAGCATCCTTCCTTCATACCGTGGGCCATCTCCTTGCCATCTGGAGTGGTGGGTCAGCTCCTGTACCTGCATCTGCATCCAGTGTGTGATGATGCCTCCAGCGCGCAGCTGTGGGCAAGCCACACCACGCACTCAAAATGCATGAAGAAAGAGGCAGATTATTTTTAATATCATGTTGGCCTTGAAGAACCCAGTGAACTTGTTGAGTTTCCTTAGGTCTCCATAGCCTAGATGACTAGACCACCCACTGTCATACCAGGACCTGGGGTTAATAAATAGTGTCATCAAAGTCTAGAGAAGTAGAGTTGGTGTGGAGGTGACAGTCAAATATTTCCTAACCCATTTGGTTTTCCATTAAATGAAAGCAGGTTTATGTTATAAAACTGAATGCAAGAAACATAAAATTCCATGGCTAGTGAGGTAAAGTAAAATATTTACAGATGCATTTTTAAATGTCTGGGTGTTTTATTTAAATTAAGCTATTAGGCTGTATATTATGTTTTATTTCAAGGACTGGAAGACAGTGTACCAAATTGTCCTGGTGATTGCTTCAGGATGCAGATGTGCACTTCCAAACATCCAATGGCTAGAACGTGACAGACCAGTCATTTGGACTAGCATCAAATGGGGACATTGAGTTATTTTCTTCCAGGGTTCATTTTTTTTTTTCACTCAATGAATCAATCCTTTGTTGCTTAGAATTTGGTCCAGAAGAGCTGTTTCTCAATAATTCATTTCCTGGATCTTTGATGAATGGAATTTACAATAACACATGTTGGGAATTTGTCATATGATGAGACTTTGCTGAAAGAGAATTTCAACAGATGTTCATAAATTGACTCACATTGTTACCTTGGCTTCTGAGGCAGACTGGGGTCCTAACCGGGTCAGGACCCACCACTGGTGTCCTTCTTCAGCCTGGTGCTTCCGGCAACCTCTCACTTTGCTCTTTACTTACTGACGATTCCACTTGTTCCTCACGTGGTAGATCTGTAATGCGTGCACACACCCGAGTTAGTGAATGTATTCACACACAGAGTTAGTAAATATGTATCCCTATTATGCAACTACAGTCCAAGGCTCTATTCCTCTTATCTTGGAGAGATTGTCCTCAGATACGTCATCCTGAACTACTAAAAATACCATACAAAATTTCATGACTAACATTAAAAGCTGCATTTAGTTTAGTTAATAAATTTACAAGAAGCCGGAGGTATATTGGAGCAGGAAAGCGCATGCAGGAGGTCTTGCTCAATCTCCAACAGTGTGAAGACAGAACAGGAAGAAAATACACCAACAACACAAGTGAAAGTCAAGTTACTTTCTAGAAACTAACTACAATGAAAGAATAGTCAGAGTAGGGCCAAGTTCACACCACACTCTCTTTTATGACCCTCTGTACCTGAGGCCATCATGACAGAGAACCCAGACCTCTCTCATGCGTCCTTGAGGACCTCCAGACTTTCCTGATCCATCAGGCCATGTTATTTGTATCCACAGGAAGTAGCAACAGAAAGTTCTCTGGTGATTCTTCTTTTCGAAGTAATTTTCCAGAAGGCTTACCTTCCTTCTCTATGTCACAGGATTCATTATTACTGATACATTTTTGTGGAAGATCTCTTCTTTGACTCTCATATTTCTTTCTGTGTATATTCCTATTTATTTTCTTGAATGGTACATTGATTCATAGCTAAGCAACTCAATCCAATGTTCAATGAAGATGTACATGGCTGCCTATGTGTACGCACCATTACTGTCATAGAATTTATTCTCCAGTGTCCATTTTTATTTTGCTTCATTTGTTTCTATTGGTTAAGAGTATTATAATCATTGTTTCTGTGTTCCATCACTTCATCTATTCAATGTAAGTCTTTCAAGTTTCTACGTTTCTTTTGCTACTGTTGTAGTTTCCTCCTCATAGATACTGGAGATCCAATCCAGGGTGTTGGCACCAAGTTACAGACCAGCCTATTTTTTAATTTTTATCTTTGAAACAGAATCTTTCACATCTTTATGTTGCCTGGGCTGGGATTAAATTTATGATCCTCTTGCGTCGCCCTCTCAGAGTGGCGGCATTACAAGTTTCTTAAGTGTGTCAGCTGTGCTCTTTAGAAATAAATTCTCTCCACACTTCTGTGAATATGCTGCCAGTTGATTCATCTCTCATTTGGATTAGAACCTTCGGAGGGACTCAGCCGCTGGGTTCGTTCTTCTTGTTGACCACCTCAGAAACTGTAAAAACAGATTGCTTCTTTCTCAGATCTACTGTTTCAAGTGCTTCACGTTCTGTTTATCCTCTTAAAACTTTTCACTGGTTCTAGATATCTACCAGGAACCAATTAATGCTGGTTAGCACCGACATTTGAAAATACATTAACTGTGAACTAATCAAAAGACCATGGCACAAGATCTCTAAGAATTATACAAAACTAATTAAATTTATCTTTTGTGGGAGCAATAAATCTTGCTTTGAGCAGAGTCTAATACGTTTCTAGAGGGAGATTAGAGCTCTTACATTTTATTTCTGCTCCTGCCAAGAAAATAAATCATGTTGTTTCTCTCTTTGTAAAACCACTACTTCCTCCCTCTGATAATTGCACAACACAGTGTTTTTTTTTTTTTTTTTTTTTTTTTTTTTTGTACCACCTTCCTGGTTAATTCCTTGTGTTTGTTGCAGAAAAGTGCAAATGGCTTCCTAACCACGCGTCTCAATAACTTTCTGTGTGGCTAATAGTGTCTTGCCTGAAGTAGCATTATCTCTTCTGCCCTACTGATATTTTTACAAGTTGCAGTATCTTTTTTCATATGTTTTCCTTTTATCCATTCTTCATTATTTATTTTGTTGCTCGCACAAATACTAAGCTCATGTCTCCAAAACGGATTGTTGCATTTGATGTGGGAAAGAAGCCAAGGAACTTCAGATTTTGTTTTGGTAGACGCGGCCTGTGTTATCTCGCTCTTACCTTGCTTGCCTCCACATTAACACAGTCACACCACAAAAGCTGGGTACATTTATATGAGTAGGCAGAATCTGTTTTGAGCGTATTTCTCATAACAAAACTTTTAATTAAAAACAAAGTTATAAAATATTTTGTTCAAGAAAAGGAGCAAAATCAAACATGTTGAGACTTTTACCATTATAGTGTCCTCCGATGAGACCTTTTCCAAGCAAATCTTAGCAAAGCAAGGATTCTGAATTTGCTAACTTAGGACTTTTCTTTGTCACCGGAAGTTGATATGATCATTACAGGAAATGAGGGATACATGTACAAACTATGTGTGATTCTCAAACAGACCTAATCCAGATGAAGTCTGTGGTGCTTTTACTTGACCTCCTGTTTACTTGGCAATGCCTTTTATTTTTTTAAATCTTAGAAGTGATTTTTTTCTGTAAGCAAAATTTTAAGCTGGAATTTCAGAGTTTAACTTATTTACAAAACAGTAAAAAGAAAAAAAAAGTGATAAATGTGTTTAGGCTTTTTAAGACTAAAATGTTGATCATTCGATAACCAACAGAGTATTTCTATTATGTATGTTACCTTAAATTGAGGACATTTCAAAAATTAAAAAATATTTAAAATTGAGTGAAATGAATGAAATCTTCTTATAACTACACTTTCTGGCAGGTGTGAATGTTAAAATGTATTTAAAATCATTACATTTTCAAATTACATATGTTCCTCCTAAAACTGAACATTGTAAAGGTCTTGACTTCATGACAATTTGGTCTTTATGACATTCAATTTATAATCATTTAATAGGCTTAAATAAGAAAGTATGTTTCAGAAACCATTATATTTAAAAATATATTTTTAAGTTTAAGTTGGAAGTCTCAGACCTCTTCTTTTAATCAAGATAAAAAGTAGAATGCACTTTGTATCCTTGGAATCAAAGCAAATGAGTAAGTTCTAATTTTTCTTTGGTAAAATACATAAATACATAATTTAGAAGGAGTAAAACTAATTAGTATTGAAACATAATAAACAGATAGCTAAAATAGCTAACTTCTGAATTATTTGTGAGAGAGAAAAGTTAAAATCAAGCCATTATCTGCAGTATAACAATGATATGACCTAAATCCTTGCTCCTCAGAAAGAAAAGTATCAAAATAAATTACTCCAAAAATCCTCCCCCACAAAATAACACTTATTGGTGGTACTGGATTTCCAACTCAGAACCTTTACAATGAGCTACACCTATAACCTCCCGCCCCCCCCTCCTTTTTTTTAGTTTTAATTGTGAGACAAGTTTTCACTAAACCACTAAGTTGCCCAGGTAGGGCTGAAAGTTGGAATCCTCTTGCCTCAGCCTTCCGGGATGTGGGCGTTCCAAGCTTGGGCCACCAGGTTTTGCTAAGAAAAATACACTAGTTTTAATATTCAAAGATGTATGACATTTATTTGCCTAACTGGTAAATGAAATGTGTAAAACAAATGACTTGGAAACGTAGCAAAGATTGATTTAACATTCTCATGTCTTGTTGAAACATTTTCCTGGAGATATTATTTCAGTCATGACATCTTCATTCTTCCATTGATGGAACTAGCAAGACCACGGGCACACTATAGCAACCGTGTTTTTCACTCATATTTAACTGGCCAGAGAATATGCACTAAGAAACCACATTCTCACGCACTTACAAATTGGACTTCAATCCTTATTCATGCTTTAAAATATTTTAACATGGACTTTCTGTGTTTTCCAGCTTTCCTCAATATTCTCCATAGTTTTGATTATCTAGATTGAGCAGAGAGAGATTTTTTTCAGATAGAAACAATATAACATGAACTTTAAGCTGATTTTAAAAATAGATTATACTGAGAAATTGCTCCTAACTGCACCCAAAAATTAATTATAGATTTGATGAATCTGGATTTTTAAGATAATATTTATGGAGGCTTTATCATCCAGATATTATAAAACCGACCTCACTGATCATTGTTAGAGTTTGAATTTGGAAACCTGGTAATGTGTTCTTTCTTCCCTGAGCAGGTGATGTGTTAATAAGCAGTATGGTTGTATGTCTCATGTGTGGGTGACAAATTCTCCCATGCTGCCTCTATGTTGTAGGAGTATGAGTGGAAACTGGAAATAGAGTTAGAGTAATAGTGAATAATTAAGGCGAAGAACACCATTTCTCACAGCCCAGGGCAAAGCAGGAACATGCATTTGTCTACAGCTAAGGTATCTCTACATTTGAGTACGGTAGGCTATGGATTGAGTGATGCCACAGTATCTTACAATGTCTAGACATCAAGCCACTCCCAGGGCTTCAAAAGCAGCTTGGCTTTGTTATAATAAACAGTTCCTGTTCCCAGATAAGGGCCATTCTGCCGTGGAGAATTCCATTAAATATACTTAATTTTCCTGAAAATGTTCACTGGAAATGATGTGTCACCCTTGTTTCGACGCGAATGTCTGGTATACAGATGTCAAGCGGTGCTTCATTCCGAAGCAGTTACAGTGGAAAAAACAATGTTGTTTTTTGACTTCTTGGGGATGTAAAATTTGTCGTGATAAAACAAAAAATAAGAGCATATTTTTATACAGTATGGAAAAATGGCCTGCAGCTGATAATTCCGGGTTACTCTCATCTCTTTAATTTCCCCACCAAACACTGATCAAGAGCTTGCTTGTTGCTCTTGAGGTCCTTACAGCCACATTCACCACCCCAGAAAGCGGGGCATTTGAAAAGATCTCAGGTACAAAGACCATCATTTTTTTCCTTGAGTCATAATGAAATAAAAATGACTGGTTATCATTTCTTCCTCTCCACAACAAAAGCAAAATTGTTTGAAAAATTATTTTGGTTTTATAAATGTTTTGGGCAGAGTAAAACTATTTTGCATACGATTTGATGTGAAGTGGGGCTTCCATTTGTTGTTATTTGACTACATACTTTGAGTATTACAGATAATTTCTTGATAGAAACTATGCAGAGCTCTGGCAGCTAGAAAGGAGAAATGTAGAGAATAAATGGAACAACTGGAATTAAATGGACAAGAGAATGGTCCAGGTCTATGCCTACCTAATTAAGCTCATTAACATCTATTTTAAAATGCGATATAGTTCTTATATAAAAGGGAAATATATTTTTATTAAAAGGACAAGTTTAAAACCTTCTTCCATCTTCAAGAACTAGCATTAACTGATTTAAACACCACTTTGGTCTAAATTTTCTTAGCTGTGTAGACAAATTAGACACTAATGTATGGATTCATGCAGAGGAATTCCATGGACAGAGATCTGTGGATTTGTTATTATATCATTATAAACCTCGCTTAAATTTTTGAATGTTTATAGTATCATTTTGCTAAAATTTTACTTTCAGCTACAACATAGTGACATTTTTATTTTTCTATTTTTTACTGCATTAAGTTTATATTATACGACTGGAAAGTGAGCATTAGCATGTAGAGATAACATGTGTTCTCAATAGGTAACTGACACATAAAAGAAAATCAGTGTGATTTAATGATGCAATTTCAGTATTTGCAATTTCACATATGGTTGGAGAATAAGATAAAATCAGCAACCCACATGAATCCAAAAGCCACAGACAAAACTACTGCTTACGTGAGAGTCCGTGTTTTATGACATTTTAAATGCTGAGATTATCAAGGCTGTTTTATCCCTCTCCTCAAAATCCAAATAAAGCAATATTTCAGACTTTGATTTCAGATTCTGTAAATAGCAGAACATGTCAGTTTCTGTTTTAATATGACAGGGAAAATGAAACACTCTGACTCCAAATTACATACTAATTTATTCATCTTGTTGATGTATGCGTTCCCGTCTGAGTCATTGTACCACTCAGTAATATATGGTGTGGAGGATTACAGCGACGGATCAGGCATCTGCAAAATACATGGCGGGATCGTTTGTCTTATGGAGCTGAGTTTCTCACGTGAAAACTTGTTATTTCGGAATCATATTATTTCTACTTTCATACATCAGTATATTCTGAGAACTGGTACAAATGATAAGTCTTATTTATGCAACGAGATGAGTTATACTATTGTGTTACACACATACAGAAGCATAATTCACACACATGCACACACACACACACACACACACACACACACACACACACACACACCAATGTACTTACCATTAAGATAAAATGTAGAGTATTTACAGAAACCTCACCTTCCTTGTTGCTAGTCCCTGGACAACAGTCCCCAAATCTGAGCCACTTGATGACTTATCACTCTAGTTTCATTTTTTTCTTGACATTCATAAATGAAAACACAGAGTGTACACTATCAGGGCCTGGCCTTTCCTCAGTCAACATCATAGCTAGGAGGCCACTTCTGATGTTTGGATTCTCATTCTTCTTTGAAGAAAGTATTCAAGTACAAATATCAAGGCATGCTTTCAGAAATTTTAAGGGATCTTCACAAATCATCACCTTAGCCTCAAACGAATAGAAAACCCAGTTAATGCTGAACGTATTTGTAAATTGTAATCTGTTCTGGAAACCTAATCTTAAATCTAAACATGTAGTAAAAAATATTTGGTATCTTCTCATAATATTCTCAGTAAAACAGGGGTCTTAATGAAAAATCTTAAAAATATTATTTACCTACTTTTATAATATTGTGCTGTGAAAACTTTAGCAAAGTTATTTTCATATGTTTCGATGTGAGATTTGTATGTTAGTTTTTAATAGTCTGTTTTGACAGCATTGTTAGGTTCATACAAAATTTTAGCCCAAAGTCCAGAGTTTCTCTTTTCCCTTGGGCCCCTATGCATCCAGCTTCTTTCGCTGTCATTGTCCACACTAGGTTTACTCAGCTTTATGGGGCCTACTGTACACATGATGAAGTTGTCAGTTATGAGCGTACAGTCTGATGGGCTTGCTCAGGTCTCTGGAGTCAATCAGCCACCTGCACGATCATGGGTGGAGCCATTTTTCTCCCTAACAGTGAGTTGGAGTCACTATATGACACATTTGCAGATTTCCCTGCTCTGCGTACTCATAGGCTTGCACTACCTGCTGACAAAATCTTCAAGCAATGGGCTTTGTGCTTTGTGACTTTTTTTCCCAGTTGTTCAATGCAGAATGGTAAATGTAGTCCTTGTAATGCCATATCAGCCTGAATTGTTAGTCTCTATCTTTTGTAATATTGAAAATATCAAAGGTCCTCATTGAATGAAATGACTAGGAAACTGTAATGTCAGTAACATTGTCTAATGTATCCTAAAGAAGGTATTGCACAATATTGGCATTTTTCATGAAGTCAGAGTACATTCGTCTTTAAAAATGTCTGTGTGGAATCAAAATCTGTCTCTCTCGCTCTCTTTTTTTTCCGGTCCTAGGGACTGGACTGAAGGTCTCATGCATGCTAGACAAATATTCTACAGCTAAGTTTCATCAAGTGCTTAATTTTCTAATTTTCTATTATATCTTGTAGACTCCTCCTCCTTGTTTTTGTGTGTGTGTGTATGTGTGTGTGTGTGTGTGTGTGTGTGTGTGTGTGTGTGTGTGTGTGTGATACATTTTCACTACATAGTCCATACTGGTCCAGGACCCACTATGGAGTCCATACTGGCCTTGACCTCCTGGTAATCATCGTGCCTCAGGCTCCCAAGTGATGAGTTACAAGTGTATGGCATGTCCCCCAGATTAGGCGGTGCTGGGAAACAAAACTTAAAGACTTGAGCTTGCTAGGCAAGCCGTCTAACTACTGAGCTACACTCCCAGCCCTTCCTCCTTGATTTCTATTGTCAACTTTTTACAAGCATCTCCCCTTAGCTGAGCTGTAAACGGATTACCTGTGACTGAATTGTCCTCATCAGATGTATTTTTCTTAGAGACACAGTGTTTTAGAGGATGAGGTAGGATTCAATAACGACTTGAATATTGTGGGTGTGTCTCTGTTTGTGTGTGGCTGTGTATGTGCGTGTTTGTGGTGCTTTGGACCAAGCCAGCGGAAGCAACTAATATTAAGTCCTCTACTGCCAAGCTACATCTCTAGCCCATCATTTGAATCTTACCTTGAGCAACTGGCTGGGTTAAATTACCTTCAAGTTTCCTGGCTCCCTGACTACACTTGTAGGCAATTTACTATGTTCATAGAAAATTTAATCAAGCCAGGTTTATTAATTTCCAACACGATCTACTGGAGAAATGTTTCTAGAAAACACATTGGATTATAATTACCTTGCTCCAATGCCATCCAATGTTTTCCATTACCTAGGGCACAAAGTTGAAACTTCTAGACACGATCTCCAGTACTTCTCACAATGTACAAATTGGTTTCGGCTCTCTCTCCCCCTAGTCCTTAATGCTGTGACGTTCGTTTGGAAACATCTGGAGTGGTCTGGCAAATAAATTTAGGTGGTAATGTTGGTGCCAATGTTGCATTGTGCCTGAGAAAATGAAATGACAATGTACATTTCTAAACACACATCGTGAGGTCTGAACTTGGAGTGGGCCTCTTACATAGTGGTTGTTGGTATTTCTATTCATATTTATAATAATTGTGCTTCAAAACCATAAGAAGCCAAACCAGGAGGCCACATTGGGTGGAGCAGAGAGAGGTTTTCACAGATAGCCGGGTTACAGATGCTGGAGGCAGTTAATCAAGAAACACCTGGAAAGTGTCATCCATAGGGCCTGCTAGTGGGATGAAAGTGGGTGGGGAGGGTGAAAAGGAGAGAGGGAAGTAGGGTCATGAGCTGCTCTGAGAGTTATCTGAATGTTGGTGACACGTTCATGATTTACACATGTTTTAATTTGAGAAAAAGTTTCTCTGATGATGAGTTACTTTTTTTTTAAAACAGCCTCATCTTGCCCTAAAGTATTTTTGAAGGCTGATGAAACAACCATACAGATCCCTCCCCTCAAATTATATTTAAATCCACAACACTTCATATTTAGGAAGTATTTAATCAGAAAAGCCCAGAAGATTTAATTACACCGTTGATCATGTAACTGCTTGGACAAGCAACAACCCAACGACACAGATACTCATGTGGAAGGGCATGTCTATAGCAAGCGACCCGGGCACTTCCCATCAAACTCTTCTAACAATATACATCGAATGATTATTTTTCAACTAATTCTTTGATTGTCCTCTGCATTGCTATACAGAGAAGTATAGTACCACTGTAAAAGCTAAACTAAACTTTGGTTATGGGAAGAATCAAGATTTGTTATATACATATTTCAAATTTCTTTTAGAATTTCTTATGCTATTTTTGTACACTGTTCAATGGTTAAGAAGAAATTGAAATATTTTCCTCCAAAAATGTATATGTATGATTCTGACATACTTTTCCCAGAAATGTCAAGTCTATTATAAATTAAGTAATATAATTGTTGCTTTGACCTAAATATTTCCAACAGATTTATATCTTTCTAAATCCTTCTAGATAAACTATCATGCATCTAGTATAACTCCATGCTTCACGAACTGAATGACCTGGAGACTGCATTAGGTCGGTAGAGATGAAAATATTTTTCAATCACCACATTATTCTCAGTCAAGTACTAAATATGTCATTGGATTATTAGTTTATGCTAATAATGTGTTTAAAAATCTACCTAGGAAACTGTCACTTTCTCATATTTCCTTCTAGGATCAGTAAGAATTTATAATGTAGAGTTATGTCCATATAAATATTTAATTGAATGGCCCTTTAAATGACTCACTTTAGTGCTCTTCTTATGTTTCAAGAACTGTAAAAACATGCTAACTAAACATTTCTTGTCCTTTATAAGATTTAACTGATTTGCTCATAATCATTATGATACATCATCATAATTTTTGAAAGTAGATTTTCTAGGCAAACTTAAAATCCACCTTATTTTCTTTCTAAAGTGATTTCTTTACTTCCCCATGATGTATTTCTCTCAAAAAATGATTTTAAATAACCTATGTGCTGCTCAAGGTGAAGAATATTTTCCCAGAAATAATAGAGTGGGTAACACAGCTCCATGGATCTGAAGCTCTTTTAGAAAGTCAGGCTATTACTACATTCTTTAAAGTTTGCATAAGTATAAATGGCAGTGTTAAGGTTCAGAAAATTGCTGTAGAAACTAAGGAAACAGAGCACTCTTCAGCAGTGTTCATGAAATTCTTCTCCTTGCTGTACTTATCAAAGCAAAACTGAAATATAAGAATGTTTTGCCCTCCTGATAATTGTATGAATGGGACCCAAACGCCTCAATCAAAATAACCGCCTCACTAGTCTCCAAGTCCTTCCTCATGGGCTCAGAACCACAACTAGAGAGAAAGGTTTTACAAGCATTATTTAAATACCATACCCTTTCCACAGTTCTTGCCAAACTTCTGCCCAGTAGGAGCTCTGAGGACCAGTGCCAATGCCTGACGCTCCTGGTACAGCTTCCAACAGCTGCAAACCCTTAAGCTCCCCGAGCACAGCTGCTTGAGTGGGACTATTGAAAGGGCCCACAGTGGCAGGCACACAGATTACATATGTTCAATAACGTTAGGGCAATAACAAGAATATGTGATTGTAGTAAGACCACTAGACGGAGGCAAATTGCACTTGCAGTCTCTAATTGACCTTCCCGTGAGTGTCGGGTCTCACATACGGTGCCTCTATTAGACTCCTAATCACCCACTTTCGTTAGGGTTATGTATTCTTTCAACACACAAACCCACACCAAATGAAGGCCAATTACACTCGGCCCTTAGTGCCCACTTTCTGATTTGCGATTTTCCAAGGGCGTGCCAACTGAACAGTTAATTCCTGAAAAGTCAAAAGCAATTCCTGGCACCAAATTGTTGCAAGGAATCCAATATATGCAAGATATAGACCAAATTGGCAAACGGAGCCTGCCACAGACATCTGATCTGGACTGTAGAAAAACAAAGGACAAATTCAAGTAAAACCTCACATCTGATGAAAATAACCTTAAACATATTTTTCCTGCCATTTTTGAAAACTAAATTTGGCCACGCAGTGTTCTTGTTCCCATCGAAGATCAGAACGACTTTGGTTAATACTTTCAAACTCTTTTACCTGTCTTCTTAAGAGTGCTCAAGAATGAGAAACTGCACATCTGTAAATTGCTCTTTTAGTTCTTTTTCCTTTTTCAGTTTTTTTTACAGTTAACTGAACCTGGCTGGGCAGGACTGCGTGAGGACAGACCTCACGTTTCAGGATTGTCAATGTTACGGACGTCAGCCATGTGGGGCCTGAGTCTCGGCATCCTAACACGGCTCCTCAGATCTGCGTTCCCTCAGTTCTCTGCCTAACTCCCCACTTGTTCACGCATTCATCCTTTGAGACAAAGAAAGAACCTCAGAGTTATAAATGCATAAGTTCTGGAGCAACCTTAATGTGACGTGACACTGAATTGTAATGTTTAAGCTCTTGGGCATCATGAGCTTCAAGCAAAAAGTACAAGAGACATTGACATTTTCGCAATCAATGCTAAGCGCTTATCCCTAAGCAAGTAAGGTAGGATGTGAAAAGTTGTGGGAAGAGCTTGAAATTTTAAAAAGCTGTTTAATTTATGATGTAACTTCATCCTCTAGATAATCTTTATAGTTTAAATGAGCAGGAAAACAGATTTGTGTTCCTTTAGCTATCATAATGAGGGTTTGTTTTCTTCTTCTGTATTATTCAAGTACACAATTCCGATTTATGTCATATCTTCTGCTCATCATTGGGATGTTAAGAACATTTTCCACTATTTCATAATTTATAATGTGTGTGTGTGTGTGTGTGTGTGTGTGTGTGTGTGTAAAACACCGGGATAAACATCTTTGTGATTAAAGCTTTTGTCAAGCTTTCCTTAATGTCAGTCTCATTGGGTTTTTGGTGGCCTTTGTCACCCCAAGCCCAGGTGGACAAAACACTTAAGGATCCAGGGAAGTTCTTAATCCAGGAGTTTTCCCATGGTCAGAATTACAGACTTGATTCATTGAGACTCAACGTAATGATCCCTCCTTTGGAAGTCTTTTTATGCTAAATTGAGTTTGAAGCCTTCCCTCGGTGAACTTTAATATTGAGATAAGAATGGCTCAGTGCTCTTGGGACCCAGTCATGTTCTGGAGCTGGGAAATGCTTTGAAACTCTGCCAAGGAAATGCAACACAGTATAACCCACAGTGGGTGGCTACCCAAGTGGCTTTCAGAAGCCACAAAGAGAAGGACCTTATTTTTTTTGAGTATAGTTTCTTTGTTTTAAGACATTTGCCTCAAGGGACAGACAGAAAATTTATCGGCTGACAAGTGTCTGTGGGATTTTGTGTTTGTGTGTATATGTATTATACATATATGAACAAAAATGTTATAGTCCCAGTAAAACATAATTTAATTGTTTTTCTTGCCAACTATTTTGGAATTTTTTGGCATATGGCATAAAAGAAGTTATTAAATTTTATATCAAATAATCAAAATATATTAATGCCAAGCACGTGATAGCTTTTTTAGTCATTTCTTCATGTTAGTGAATGAATCAATATTATAAGATAATGCATTGAACACAATTTTCCAGTTAATGTTACCTGAGTCTTAAGAAGTTAAAATTATGCGACATAAATAACTCCCAAAGATTTCCCAAAGAACTGAAAAGAAATATTCAATTTGTCTTAGCAATACCACTTCTGGGCATCTTTCCAAAAGAATTAAAAGGGACGTAGGATAGAGATACAAACATACGCATGTTCATAGCAGCACAACTAATCAGAGCTAAATCATGAGAGATGATGCGATGTTCATTAATACACCACTGGATAAAAAAAGTGGTATATATACACGATGGGGTACTACTTTGCCACAAACACCAATAGATTTGTATCATTGGAAGGTAAATAGGTACAATTTGAGTCTATTATGCTTAATGCAGTGAGTCAAACTCAGGAAAGTTGCATGGTATCTCTGGTACAAAAAACCCAAAGTATAAATAAATATGGTAATCAAACATCTAAAGCGTTAGGAGGCAAGGGAGAGGACTGATGACAGAGAGGGCGAGAAAGAGGAAGGGGAGGAGCATGGGAAGCTGACACAATATGTACGTGCACAAACTTCTCAAATTTAACGTATCCCTAGTGTATCACAGCTGCATACTAAAATGGGAAAAAAATAACTTGGGTGACCTGCCCTCAGCCACCAGTGACCCAGGATTCAACTACTGGGTCTGCAAAATAGTCCTTCCTTCTTACCACAGTGGCAGTCTAGTAATGAAGCGAAGATAAGTGGAAGGTGACATGCTATAGGTGACAGCAGTGCTGTTCTTAGAAAAATCATACGTCAGCTTGACTTCTAGAGACAACTGAAATGGTGCACAATTTTTCCACACTTTTGCCTTGACCAACTCTCTCACAGAATGACAAGACATACTACGTTACTTAGTAAAGTGTGCATGGTGAGTCCGTGTGAGTATCAGTTATAATGGAAACATGTCTCAGCCTTCGGCAAACTTCCAAGGGGACATTTCTTGCCGGTGGCTTCACCTACAGGAACCCGAGGCTGACATGCCTGGGTACATAGCGAGGCGTCTCTGGAGTCGAGTCTTGGCTCCTCCTCCCACCGGCTCTTAGAACAGTGTTCTACTGTATAGAGAGAAAACGGAGGTTGTGAATTGCAGCTCATGTCTTCGAAATTCTTGCTTTGACTGAACATCTGCTCACCCAAGACCAGCTTTTTTAGTTCCATCTACTCATTACTATGGTTACCATGGTATATGCTCTATTTTAGGCCTCTATCTATTGGCGTGTGGCCATTCTGTCTTAGAGGGAAAGAGAAGAAGTTTTCCAGAGCCAAACTGGCCTTCTATTCAGTAAATATGGTAATTTTTGCCTATGTTAAGCTTCCACCCATCCCCTTGCCTTTTATGTTTGGAGCTCCTCTGTTAGGAAAAGGATCTTTCCATCCAACTTTTTTTGTGTGGATTTAACCACACATTTTCTACTTAATTACCCTCTCTGTTTTGGAAAGTTTCCCCTTAATTGCACACATATAGGATTTGTTTCTATGGTCACTGTGATATTTAAATGTGACAGTTGCCTCATATAGTCCTCTAACTAGGTAACTAGGAGAAGGTGCATGACATTCAAAATGAAGACCACATGGTCCCTAACTTTAGCTCTCCCATGGATGTCTGTTCCCGCTGTGATGGGTGACCTCAGCCCAGGTGGCCACTATGGTCTTAAATCATGAGAGCCTCTGTTGAAAGCCATAGATCATATGGAGACTCCACAAGGTAGAAAGAATGTAAGACACTTCAATAGCTCCTATCACTATATGATAAAATAACATTTTGGTCTATTGTGTAAGATTAGCATATTAAAATTAATTTTCACTTTTATATTTTTTAAATTTTCAATGTGTCTAGTAGAAACCATAAAATATAGCCTGTGGTCTTCATTGTGTTTCAACTACTGCTTAGACCATTTCTGACATTTGAGATGACGTCAGCACACGCATTAATCAGGGTTGTCTGTATATTCTTATTGTTAACTACAATTTCTTTGCTTAAATATATTTAAATATATTTTTGGCCTCCAGAGGTCAAAAATGCTTATTATTCAATGGCATTCTGTAATTTTCCAAGAAAAATGTGAATAACATCATTATCTTTACTTTCTAACAAGGACTAAATATTCTGTGTGTATATCACTAGGTAGATAGGTGGGTGGACGGATGACAGAAAGATCTCAGCCTTCTTCTCTCTCCTGCATGCACGCCCCTATCATACCACCTCTTAATTTAGGTGAAGGTCTTCCATTACTACACATTCACAAACTGTATTTGCTAATATAAAAATGGATATTTTTTGGCAGGGAAAAGATTTTTATAATCAAAATGTACCAAAAATCTGAGGAATACAGACATGAAACTCTTAGGTTTTAGTATGAACATGAGGTTGGCCCATCATCACGCAAGTTATGTGCAAATATAACAATATCTATAATATCTATCCTGTTAGCCTGTTGACAAATTTATCACTCATAATAAGGTAATAAATGGATAAAGGAAAGAGTTGTTGGGAAATCCTGGTAATTTAAATAATTTCTCCTCATCTATCTATAGACTAGATACAAATTAGCTCAAGTAAATAAAGTTTTTAACCATTTTTGTCAGTAAGGAAATATTAAAATACTTATGGTAGAAGATATATGCCAAATATTAAAAACTGTTAAGTCAATTTAGAAAGGTTCTTAGCATAAAAATCAATATAAAATGAATACTCCATTATAGCTATTTAATATGATTTACTTGTTTGTCATATATTATCCTAGCATTTGTTTTATTATAATGGAAAAACTTCCTGGAAATTTTGCTTACCGATGAAACCATTTTTTAAGTGAAAAGTAGATTAAGTTCCTTCTGAAGTAATTGTAAAATATGCCATTGCACTGAAATCTTTATCACATAAAATGAGTTAATTGTTTTACTAAACAAATTTATAGAATAGCAAATACATAAATAGATAATACACTTCCAATTAAAAATGATTATTATTAAGATAGATCAACTCAAAATTTGAATCATGTACACAAAACTTAATATTGAAGCAATTTAAGGTTAGTTTTTGAAAATATTGCTTTTGGCAGTTCATCGATAGTAAAAATAAAATAAAAAAGGAAAAAAAGAAACCCATATATATATATATATATATAATTTCCAGAGTACTTGGAGTTCTGAGAGTATATCCAGTGTCTGCAAATACAGTACATGGCACAACTCAGAATCTGAATATTATGCATGTCCCTTTTAGTGCATTGAATTTAAATTTCTGGCAATGGGATACAATGTAGTATGGGAAGATGGAAAGCCATTTCCCTTTAAAGCATTTTTAAAATAACTTCCTGGATGCCCCAAGGCCTAGAATTCATTTAAACTATAATATATACTTAGTCATTTGGTATGTGTAGCATATGTCTTGGATAAAAGTCACAGGACTGAAAACAAAAGAGAAAAAAATGCCACTGTTCCTAGGCATTGTGCCTCGGAAACTTTCCATCTCCAAAAACATTTCAAAATTAGCCCATTTGCCAGATTATTTCTGACTTTCTGGTCAGGGGTATAGTTTTGACATTTCTTTTGGTGAATATATATCGTATTATCAGCGAGCAGGAACAATTTGAAGTTTTGGAATGGTCATGAGCATTTTTGGTAACTATTAGTTAGCAGCGACTCGTGTGTCCTCACGGAGCTGCTGGACCAACTCCTGTGAATGCTGAGATTCATGGCAAAGAGGCCAAGGAGGAGCATCATCGGGAGCCTGAAGTGAGTCGCACACTTCCAGAGGGCAAAGCCAGATGGCACAGCACCTTCAACATCCTCGTTTCACAGTTGAGGCCTTGCTGGATTGAGTATTAACCAATGGAGAGTGTCTTGCAGCCTGATGGAATGGTACCCACCAGATTGGGGACCACAAAGAGGCGTTGGGGGTCCCTAAGGCTTTTGAGAAGAGCATCTTCACAATACCTTCAACTGAAATGGTTTTGGAAACGATTTCTACATTTCCAACTGAAATTTAAAGTTAGGGTTGTTGCTTTTCTCCTTTTTTCATAAGAAAAAAATGTGGCTGGGTTTTAGGCACAGAAACAGTATTAATGGATGTAACACAGGCTGATAAGTGACTCACTTAAATCAGGGCCAGAAAGGCTGTTAAGTCTACAAGTATGAGCTTGAATCATGACTTTTAAATATAAGGTTGGGTTATTTCTCTTGTCCTAAGTAATACAATGGACCAAACCCCTAAAATATTAAGTTATTACATTACATTCATGACCTGCCTACAGAGAGCAGAGACAGTTACAGGTAACCTATTTGAATATAAATTGATATAATTGCTCAATGTTCAAATCTACTTAGGAACCATAAAATTTTATTTGGGGAAAAAGAGTAACAAATATTATGTATTTGTTCTCCCCTTCGTGAATCAGAAATATATATATATATATATATATATATATATATATATATATATATATATATATATATATATATATATATATATCACACATACACAAATATTTCAATTTAAAAGTGGTTTATATTATATTCTAGCCATATATTAATGATATATTCAAGTTTCATAGTGAGCTGCTTCAAAAAACCTGAAGAGTTAATTTCTTTTTAATTGATATGTATAAAAGCAAAATTTAAGGTTTACAATGAAGTTGAGCATTTTGTGCACATACTTATCTTGTCAAGGTGACAAGGACATTCCCACTCTCCTTTAGTCTCTCCCCTTACGCACCCCTTCCTCCATCCCCACCATACCCCCTCTGAAGAGTTAATTACTTTACATTAAGACTATTTTAATCTCTCTAAATTTTATTTTTGACTTTCAATGAAAATGGACAGTTTTCTGTGGAACCTAGAACCCTGTGATCAAGTTTAGAATGAACGGACTTGGCTTTCACTTGCCCAGATCTTCAGGTGTTTATCTAGTATAGTCCAGAACATCCCAGATTGGAATTTGACCCCCTTTTTTCCTTGACAGCGTAGCTAAGGACAGGGAGTATAGAAAATAAAGGAGGGAGATTATATCGCTATAGATAATAAATCCTAAGTGTTTGCAATTACGTTGCTAGCACCGCTGTGACTATGCAGTAGATGTGACGTCACGTTCGTTCTGGAAATGAGTCATGGGGACCGAGAGTCTCAGTTTTATTTGTCGTATCCTGGTAGAACCGTCTGTTCTGAGCCCTCTGCCATTCACCTATGGCAGGATTTGTTGACCTGGGTCTTCTGGAAGCCTGCGTGGGAATTTCCTGTAGAGGCGTGCTGTGGCTAGGTCATTTGAAAACCAAGTTAGTGCGCATGAAGATGCCTGAAGCACACTGACGGTGATTTATGAGTACGCAGAAGTGAAACCAAGAGAAGCTGGAACATTTTGAGTTTGATTTTTTGTTGTTGTTATTGTTTCCTGACTTCATGTATACAGATTGTGTTTTCCCAAATGTGCCCAAACACGTCACGGATAAGAGGAAAGCACCGCCGCTCCAGTGGGCTAAACAGTATCCCGTCCACATTTCCTTTTTCAAAGAGCAGGTTGAACTCCTTCTTCCTGGCATCTACCTTTCCGCCTGCTAACAGAGCACACCCGCGCCCATGCACCCACGCATCCGGTCTTCTTTCTCTCGTGTTGCTCGCCAGCTGGAATGCTGAAATGCCAAGCTCTAAATTCTTCTTCACCGGCAGCAACGGCAGCAGCCCCAACATCTGGATCTATGAAACTTGAATCTTGGCTGGGTTCTTTCTTTCCTTCTTGGCCTTCCAGGCACCTGTGGATGTCATGTACAATCACAATGACATCAAACCAGAGCTAGAAATCTGATTCTTTTGGTACGATGAACAAAGATTATTTAGGAGCAAATAAAACCACAAACGGCTGCAAGCAAAGAACAAGTTCAGTGCACTGCAGATAAGAGGTCATGAAAGCTTAACTGAAAATTGAAGCGAATTTAAAACACTTAATGTAGCCAGCATCACCTGAATCTTTCATTTTCAAACTTTATTATAAAATTGTGGGCTGAGATGAGAAGCAGAAACTCTGCAGACCTTATCAAAGGGAGAAGGCCCTTGCCATGAAATATTAAGCCTTGATTTCAAGCGAGAAGAACTTTGGAGGGAGGCCAACAAATTCTTCCAATACCCCTGGTAAATTTCCTAATCATTTTAGATACTTTTATGCTTTTAGTCTTCATACACTGAAGTGCCTGATGTCTCTTTGAGCTCCAAATTGAGTAACTGCAGAGTGGGATTTAGAGATTACCCAGAAAAGCAATCAATAGTTGGGAAAAAGAAAGCCATGTCTGTCGCAGATATTGACTAGTTGAAACTCTACTCTGTAAATTTCTACAGAGGTCATGGCATTCACATATAAAACCTGAAATATCAACTTTGTTCTAAAGAGTCTAGCAATGTGACATACTACCCTCTCTCCATGGTGTGGAGTTCCTGGTTATGCCTCTGGTGCCTGGGCTCTGCACCCTCAGATATGAATATCAAAGAGGAAGAGGCAGGACAGGAACCTTCTCTGTACCCTCTTGTACTCATGGATGCAGCAACATGGAAGCCATTCTTAGATTGTACAACAAGGTTTGTCATAGTTGTTAGCATGAGCTTCGTGGATGAGTTAGATTTTTTAGAAAGAAAATACGCGTGCTTATAAAATTCAAATAATACTAGTCATTGAAAAGCTGAAAAAGTAAGCCTGGCGACAACTACCACGCTGTTTACCCCAAGAGAGGAACCCGATGGACAGTAAGTAGAGGAATCAGTGGCAGGTGTCTGCTCTGGGTGGGAAGGGAGACCTAAGGTAGATCCTGTATTTTCAATGATAAAAGTCATGAAATGAAGTACTACTCTTTCATAAAGACAGATAGATTTGAGGCCTTTATAGATGAATAGATGCAACTTGAGACCATCATGCTCAGTGAAGTGAGTCAGATGCAGAAAGTTAAATAAATCTCGAATGGTTTCTCTATTACCAGAAACCCAGAATACAGGTATTTTTATAGAACCAAATGGATGTGACAAACGGGATGTGGGAGAATTTGGAGAGGGCCGGAGGGCAAAAGAGGGGAAAGGGAGGGAAATGTAATGTTGGCACGATATATATGTGCACAGAATACTCAAGCTCAGTGTAAACATTAGGTATCACACACACACACACACACACACACACACACACACACACACACACACAATGAAAAGCAACATGAAAGGCACATATCTGCTATCAGCTTACCTACACACAAACTCTGTCACTCCTATTGTCGAGGCGTTTATTGTGATATGTCCCTAAGCAGGTGTGCTCCTGCAAAACATTCAGCAGATCAGTGAGTTTCATTACTTAAATGTGTGCACACATTTAAAACCTCACTTATCACCCTTGCTTTGTTTTCAAAATAAGAAATCACTGGCATTAAGACTCCTGAACTGTGACATGAAAACTTTTGTGAATGTAAAATTCATTTTCCTCATTTTATTGATTATGTATATGTGTGTGTATGTAACAAATAATGTTTACTTTAAACTCGAGCACTTTGTGTGCATATATATCATGTCAAAATTACAGTTCCGTTTCCTCCCTTTTTGACCTTCTCACATCTCCCCCCTTCCACATGACTCCTACTCTCACCCCCGTTTAGTTCTTTTTTTAACATATCATCTTCCTTTCTCCTTCCCACCCTCTCACCCCACCACCTCTTTCCCTTTCTCTCTCTCTACAAAATCCATCTTCTTACTTTTTCCATGTCTCTTTGGGGTTCGGTTTTCTCATCTTAGAGAAATCATATAATATTCAACTCTCTGGGTTTGATTCATTTCACTGAGCATCAGGGTCTCAAGGTACATCCATTTTACTAAAAATGACTCAAATGTGTCATTGTTAATGGCAGAGTCTTACACCATCGTGTACATATATCACATCTTCTTTATCCAGTCATCTGTGCTGTGGCTTATTGGCTTTTTTAAGATTTGGCTATTATCAATTATGCTGCTAAACACAAAACATTCAGTTTATCATTACAACAATCAGATTTCTTTAGGCCAAGCTTACATCGAAGACTGAATATGTGAATCACTACATTAAATGAACTTAAGTGTATATCTCAAAAGTATATCACACACGGAGCAATAGATGATGGCACACTTAGTTAGTTCAGATTTTTAAAAGAGTTCTTTCCCAAATAGGAGCAGGAAGAAATGAATAAGATCACTATTACAAATTTAGCTACCGAGCATGAAAATGAGACATAAAATCAGTGCAATAATGCAGTGCTCTCCTGGGCCGGGCTAAGCTGCACCAGGCAAGGGACAGGCACTGATGGCAAAACCTAAACCATATTCACATATTCATATATATATGCCTGCTCCTTATAAACCACTGATGCTTTAAAGTAAATTGAGTACAAGAAGTGACCTTGTTTTTCTCTTATTTGAGTTACTTCTTATAAAAATCTGTGTTTTCCTGATGAGTCCTTTATCTTTGGCCATTAGGTAGGAATGTGAGGTGTCTGATATTATCATTACAGTTGTCTTCAAATCATTATTATTGGCTAAATCACACAAAAGTCTCTTGAACTATCAGCTTCAAGTCCTACATTTGCCAGAAAAACAACCCTATAAGATCATTGCAGCTTAGGAAGGAAGGTAATTTGTTTGAAGCCCACTCAAGCCCCATGTGAAGACAAAAAGTACAGTGCTTACATGTGACATAACGTCACACAGTTTTGGGAATCGCACTCCATATTGACACTGATTTTTTGATAAAACATGTTAAACATTATTGATTCTAATGATTCTCAGTTGAACAATGTAGAATAACTTTTTTCTAGGGGTATGGGAGACTAGACTGTGACTTCTGGTTTACTCCAGATTCCCATCTTGTTCTTTAGTACTATTTCAGGCTTCACCTAATGTGATTTCAGTCTCCTTTCTTCTAGGCTCCTAAAGATGCTCACCTAACAATTCTGTTATCCATGTGTCTCCTCTGATCTGAATTTTTAATTCATTTGCCATGGCAGTATTTTTCTGAAAATTTGTGTTTTACCTACTTGTTTCTTCGATGTGTGTTTCGATACACAAGACCATATTCAATTTAATGTTTCCTGTTGTCATTGCTTCATCCAGTGTCACCTCTGCCCAGTGTCCCTAAGGTTTCTTCGTGTTATTCCTATTTTCCGGGCACAATGCAATTCTTCTTTAAAATTCTTAGTTAAAAGTGGTCTCTTCCAAGGAAACTTATGTGGAAGTACCAGCACCTGCTCCACTATGATTCCTGTGTGTTTTTGTCCACTTACTATTGTCTTATGCATTTTTCTGCCTCTATAAAAGGTTTTACCCTGAACATTATTATTTTTTGTTCTCCAACCTTCTCTTCTTTCTTTTTTTTCTTTCTCGTTTCTCTAAAAGCTAAACTTGTATTTTATGCCAGAAACTTCTCCAGGATGTGGTGGTAAGCAGGACCATTGACCTTTTATCTATAGTTACCAAACTGTCTTGTGGTGGTACAAATGAGATTTTTGAAATGTGAGAATGAGAACACCGACATATTGTTCCACACACATTACCATTAAAAAATTAGATTCTTCAGTTTTAATCCTTGTTCTCTTGACTCCCTTCTCTCAGTCTGACAATATTCCTAAACATAATAACTGCTCTTTTATTCTTTGTAATTTATAATTGTGCTTCTATGTACAAAGGAAATTATATACAATTCAATAAAAACAGACTTAAGGATAAATATGCAGTAGCCCATAAATAAAGATATATTTCACAAACTCAAAATCATAATTCACCTATAAAGTATCATCCCAATAATTTTTAAAAACCACTATAAAGTACCATTGTGTTGCATTTATTTTGCAGCAAATCCATGCAAATATTGTATTTTTACCATTAATCCTAGCTTGAAAGGCTGAAAGTCTGAGTAAGAGAGCTTGAATGTTACCCATTCATAAAAAAAGCAGTGATCCGTAGCTGCTGTCTAGCATCGAACTGGTTTCTTCTGCACGCTTTTAAGCTTGGAATCCGTGATTAAATGCCACATTCCTGGTGTGAGCTAGAAGTGGTGACGCATATAAAACTGAAGCCTGCTCAAAATCATTACAGTCTGAAAAATCAAACATGATATACCTATAAAATAAGTTTCCGTGTACAGATAGCAGCTTCATAGATTTAAAAAATCTATTTATTATCATTATTCATTGTTTTTCTTCAATACAGGGGTTGATCCCAGGGAGCATGAACCTGTATTTCCAGCTCGTTATTATTTTATTTTGAGACAAGGTGTTTCCTCATTGTATAGGCTAAGCTTGAACTTGTGATCCTCCTGCTTCAGCCTCCTGAGTAAATGGGATGACAGGTATATACCAGTATGGCTGGTGAGTAAAAAAGATCAACGTGTAGAATTAACCTGAAATATTTTTAAAAATATAAATATTTTAAATATTCTTGTGCTTTTTCCATTAGAAGTTACACATGCTTTGTATCCCACTCTGCGAAAGATCCCAGTTAAGCTCTGACAGACATCAAGGGTTCCTTTCTCTATCTGCATTTCTTTCTCTATCCTTCTGTGCATCAGCATCTTTCCCCTTTGTTGTCATTTTATTTGAAATTTTCTCTGAACATTCCCATGGGCACTTTTAGTTTCTTCACTTCTTAATTCAATATATCTAATGATTTTGAATGGAGTTGTATTTTAGATACTTTATTTTTAAAGATCTTTCTAATATCTTTCATATGTAAATATTTATATCCCTGGAAATATTCAGATCTTGTTAGGGGTAGAAATCAATTCATGAGCAGATTTTGCACATTTCAGAGTATGTTTCACTCTTTAAAAAAAAATAAAAGGTCTATAATGCATGTAACTATTAGTAATAACATTCATTTCTAAAGAAGAAAAATTTTGTCAGACCTATTTTCATTGAATAAATTTTAAATCAAATGTGCATAAAATAGTTTGACAAATGCATATAACTTGTAAGTTTCATTTTCTCACTCTGTGATGATGACGTCTGTCAATTTGGCTGGCTTGTGAGCCACCTTGGGTATTAATCAAGCACAACTCTTGGTGCGTCTGGGTACATCCCAGAGGCCTGGCTCCTTCTGCTCTGGGATTCTTTCCCTGGTCTTGCTTCCCAGCTACCACAAACTAAGTAACTTTGGTCTGCCGTATCGTTCCACTGTGATGTTTCTGCCTTAGGGAAAGCTACCATGAACTGAATCTTCTGAGAACATGAACCAAATAAGTCATTTTTCTAGTCCAATTCTGAATGTCTTGTATTTGACCATAGCAATGAGAAAGTTGAGTAATATGGAAAATTGAGTCCAGAAATGTGGGGTCATTTTTTTCACTATACTTGACCATGTGGTTTAGAGGCATTTGAAACTGGATTGTAGGAGTTTATAAATGTTTGAAGAAACAGGCTAGGAGAAAGCCTAGAAGCCTGTAGGCAGAGCTGGATGAGTGATTCTGGTCAAAGCCCAAAAGACCAGAATGCTGATAGAAATGTGGGCAGTGATAGTCTGGCTCGAGAGATTTTAGTTGGGAGTAGAGGCAATACTGGCAATTAGACGAGAGGCTAGTCATGCTATGCACTGGAAAACATTCTACACTTTACCCATATTCTAAGACTTTGTAGAAGGCTGAGTTTACATCTAAGGGTGGTAGACTAATTGATCTGGTGGAGAAAATTTCAAGATAGCCCAATTTTCAGGCTGTAACCTAGGGAGTCAGTCGATTGAAATTTTTCTTACTGTTTTCACCTATAAGTTATAGTGTATTGAGCTAAGTATATGTTGATATGTACTTTACTTCTCTCAAGAATCAAGAGTGATTTTTAAGATTACCATCTTCATAATAAATTTCAGCACCTTAGACAGTAAGAAAATATAAATTAAAGAATTATTTTGACTTTTCTTGTTCAAGATCCAACATTTCCTCCTTTGTAAGTATTATCTAGAATTCTAATCTAATAAAATTCAATTTCCAAAGTGGGCATCTTCATCATTTTAGTATATTTTTTAACCAAAATCAACATTTGTTTTGTTTCAACTACATGCTCTGTTCTTCTTGCTCTATAACAATCTTGTTTTTGTTCCTTCATTGGCGCTGGCCGGTTAACTACAACAGTTTAAATTCCGAAGCGAATTCAGCATTAACTTTATATCCATGACCAATGTCAAATCTGAGCTCTATATAATAGAAATGTTGAGTAATCTCATGTTGATCTTTTCCAGTTACCAGCTCTGACTAGCATTCATGAGTAAAGTTTGATTGAGAATGCCAGTAGATTACTATGATCCTATAGAGTTTGCTTTCCTAGGAGACCACTACATTGATTTATCCCGTCCAACTAAGCCAGGCTGCTGTGGCTCAATTAGATTTGAAAGTTCTTCCTACGCTCTGTAATTTAGAAAGTAAAAAAACCCTTGAATCGTGGTGCTAGAAATATATGTCAGCTCATTTATCCTTGTATCAAGTGCTAGGTTCTCCAGGTAATTTTAGTTACTCACACATTTTGACATTGTCTTAGCTTCCTGTTCATTATTATAGTTTGAGAAATTAATGCATACTTTTAAAAGTTTAATGTTTTTACTTTAAGTCACATTATATAATGAAAGTGGGCTACTCTGTGGAACAGAATAAATACACTTATTTGATCTTCAACTAAATAAATAATATGTAAAAAATGTATTTATTACACAGATGTGTTATAGCAAAGAAAAATTCCTAGGATATTACTTTTTGTGTACTACAATGCCAAAAAATTAAATATTAAATTAAAAAATAATATCCTTCCCCCTTAGTGCATAAGCCTTGAAGGATGGTCACCAGCCATGATGCGTGACTAAGGCAGACATCTGTCCCCATGATTTACGGCAGAACACAATAAGACAATATGCTTCCACTTTTTAAAAGAACTACAGTTTATTGTGAGAACCTCTGATTAAGATGGAACTATGAAGGTATTTTTTATTTGTACCATTTCTCTGAGGCTCGTCTATTTTTCTCCCAAGTTTATTCTTTTTCACTCATTGCATGCTGCCAGTACTCTCTGGAGAGCTTCCGTTCAGGAAGTAACATAATTTCTTCTCATCAGATAAAGGTTTTCTTTTAAAAGAGAGAATGATACTTGGGCACTGCCTTATCTGAAGGTAGCCTGTCTGTCACACATGGCATGTTTGGTTATGTCATTGCTCAGTGTCCAAAAAGTGCAAAGATTAAGAGTTTTGCTAAAATGAACATTAAGCAAACTCTAGCAACCACAGCACAGTGAATTGCATCTTTTAAACATGGAGTTAAGTATTACTGACTGTTGATGCCTATTGATTGGTATTAGTATTACAGTATAGAGCAAAAGGTATAATTAGCTCTGTGTTATTCCCTGGGCAACTATCTTCAGAGATCGTTCTTTGTTG
Source organism: Ctenodactylus gundi (assembly GCA_004027205.1). Taxonomy (NCBI): domain Eukaryota; kingdom Metazoa; phylum Chordata; class Mammalia; order Rodentia; family Ctenodactylidae; genus Ctenodactylus; species Ctenodactylus gundi. The sequence continues at coordinate 238,689 of PVKB01000378.1, forward strand.
TCAATATTTTCTAAGCACTTGTGATGCATTTAATATTTGATAATGTCCATTGAAGTGTTCCTTAACCTGTGTTATAACCTATACTATCTTTCCCTCACCCATATGTACCATAAAGAGCCTACAGCTGCAGTCGTCTGCTAAGGGTTGCCTGGGGGGTGCACTGGGGGTGTAAGGCTTCCAATCGAGCAGTGTGACCCTCTCTCTGCCATTCTCACTCCGGTTTGGGTCTCTTCTGTCCCAGCGTTAAGCACTGAGCCCCTCTCCTTAAACACACACTCGGCGAAAAAGACTTATCACAATTTAAATGTGATAGTATGATTTTTTTTTATTTTTAAGTATGTGTGTTTTCCTTAAAAATAACTAAAATACAACTGAAAACTTCGGTGATAACTATCTTTGCAACAGTGAGATAATAACAATCTTCTCTGAAGAGCTGCTTTAACAGGCTTTGATCCACACACATTAATTTATTGAGCTGTGTTTCAAAATTATTAATAAAAATTAGTTGGTGATTGTTAATTCGTACTCACTTTAGAAACTAAAGAGAGGCCAAATATGCAAAAATACATAGTTTTGAGGATATGGATATTTTTCTGATTTAAGTGTTTCAAAACAGTAGATTTATGTTAAATACTTAAGAACTGATCATTGTTTATTCATTTTAATGGGACCAAAATGGAGGCTCCCACGTGACCTAAAAGCACTTCATGGACAACTCATCACTTTTTAGGTTTTGATTGCCTCATCATTTTTTTCTGTTTCTCTTACAATATTGAAACATAGCTAATACCTCTGGATTGATTGAATTTGTAGGAATAAGTGTGTCTTCTTAAATCATATTTATCTCGGAGCTTATTTAGAAACCCAACAGTTTCAATACAATTTTGCAGTTTCAGGCTTTCCTAAAGTAATTGCATTTTCATGGAGTTTGTTCTAAGAAATGCTGTCCACCAGAGAACAGTTATTTCACTTAAATAATTTATTGTCAACCCAGCGACGGTAATAACTGATGAAATATGGTGCGACAAGGAGTAGTCAGGTATGGTGAATGTGAAATGTACTGTGAATTTTAGAATGGGAAGGGCAGGTGCCAGGAGACATCAATTAGAATAGCACCTATAAAATTGTAAGATTGCGTTTGTTTTTACTGTTCTTTAGCTGAAATAAAGTGGCACTATTTTTCAGGGAAAAAAGTGCCTAAAATGTGACCTAAAGGTAAAATAATAAAGCTATGCGACAATAACCCATCTGCTCCAAATGCAGAGCGTCATCACTTTCAGCATCTCGACAGGGGCAAGCAGGAATGAATTGTGACAGGGTGTGTTATCACCAGTGCACAACTTCATGCATAAATATCAAATAGCTCACGGTATATTTTCTGCATGCAACTCTTCCATCTCTAGTAAATCAGAAGGAAAAAACAGAACGCTAAATGAAGAGAAAAAAGAAAAAGAAAAAAAAGAACACCACTCAGATGTGTTAGCAATCACTCTCCGTGACCCACTTTGGTTTTGTCTTGTCTTTCTGTCTTCCGAGGAAAGAACCTATATATTCCTCCCACGGTTTGGCATAGGAGACCCTTCAGGCTACGCAGAACTAATGCTGCTTTGGTCAAATGTAGCCTGAGGGGTGGAACGCGTTGGCAGGGCCGCGGACAAAATCTCACATTAATACGGAGCAGTGTCTTGGTAGGAGGACGGGTAGGCGTGAAGGGCAGGATCTCTCAGTGTGTGAAAAAAAAAAAAATGTTTTTGCAGGTAGCAGGAGCTCTGCGCATAAGCAGGGTGTCCTGGCGCATGTGGAGCCGTGCTACGTGGGAAAGCTTCACCTTTTCCATTTTTAGAAAATGTGAAGCAACAAAAAGGTTTTGACAAACTGCAGATCCCGCCGAGTTTCACCAGTCTAATTGTGGGCACCCGCCCACACTCCGGGTCCTTTCTCACTTGACCCATTACGGTTTGGGGAGAACAGACTGCTTCTACATTACAGTTTTTAAATACCGTCAAAGAATATAATTCTTGAAGATTAAAAAAATCTTCTTTATAAGTATCACCAGTAAGTAACAGGAAAGAAGACCACTGGCGCTCGTCCATGGTAATTTTCTGTCTGTCCGTCCGTCTGTCTCTTGCTCTGGTTGTAAGCAAGCTTTTAATGTCACGGCTTAGCACATCTCTTGTTAACAACTTGATAGGGTGGCAGCGCTCTCTGGGTGATCTGGAAACAAAGGAGCGCTGTGTGTGTCTGCAAATTCCTGGATTTTGGTGTGCCTTCCTCCTGCATGCTGCGTCTTGAGACTTTTTCTCCATTGAAAGAGTTTAACTTATTATTGTCTGAGAATATTAGCTGCTTTTCTACCAAGCAGATCCTATATTAGTGCTTAATTTGGTTTTGATTTGATTTCAGTGGTGCTGAGAGACAATATAAATTAAGACAGTGAACTTTAGTTCAAGAAATTTTGTCTCAGTTAAATTCTCTCAAACTTACATAGCCATGAAAATTGACCAAAAAAAAGCTTAATTTAAAATGAGAGACTCTTTAGGTAATAACTAACAAAAAATAAGGAAATAAAATTAGAAAAAACCATGAAATATTACAAAAATAGAAAGGAAATATTTAACAAATCAAACACACCTAAATAATCAGTTTGAGATGGAGGAACCCATACAGTATTATTAATGTTCAATAGATTCATCTAAATTAAATGATCAGATTGCTATGAAAATTTGTAATTAAAATCTACATAACATCCTAATTTTTTATATAACACAGAGGTTATCATAGTAAGCTATTTGAATGTAATAAAAAGAAGTTTTTAAACAAAATTTTGTGGATAAAATTTTATTCCTGAAACATTTTCCAAGTTTAGGTTTTTAGAACAAGAATATTAGTTTCATCTTCCTCTCATGTTATTAGAAAATGAAGTATGAGAAAGGTTAAAGTTATTGAAGATCACTTACATAATTGTTTATAAAGGATTAAACTACTGAAAGACTGACTTTAAATGAGACACTTGAGATTTTTTAATTTTTTTTCTATGAGTTTATGGCAGTAGTTACAGTTGCTATCTTAAAAATAGGACACAATACCTTATGTTTATTGTGCCCGTCAGTCAAAGAGACACAAGCGTTATGTAAACTTTCATGGGACTTGGGTCTGCCGTATAGAACAAAGGTTTCCAGAGGTGTGCATTTTGTTAGGCTTACTCAATGAACTGGCAAATTATATATTATATATATATATATATATATATATATATATATATATATATATAAGTTCAACTTGATTTGACCTCTTAGAGCCTGTAAGAATTGGATTTTGCTCCATTAGCCATGTATTTGGTAGTGATTGGCTTGTTGGTCTTGTTACGCCAGAAAAAGTAAGTACTGGTACCGTTTAAATAGTAAAGTTCTCCAGGAATATACTTTCCACTTCATTATTTATTCTTCACAATCCTAGAATGTTGGGTTGGATTTATTATGTGAGTAAAACAAATGATGCTACTTTCTCCGTTAGTTTTCCACTTCTCTCTCCCTTTTAGATTGAGGGACATCAGTTTTTACTTAGAAACGTGAGGGCCTGGTCACGTGGGAGCTGCCAGCTTCCTGTGGTACTAAGTCAGGCATTATGCAAGGAGCACTACAGGAGTAGTGTGAGACACCTGGTCTCTGGGCAGGAGGACAGGGATAAGGGCTCTGGAGAGGGTTCTCTAGCAGCTTCAGCACGGGAGGCACATGGGTTACTTGCTGTCCTGTGCCATGGAACAAAGACAAAGTAGAAAAAGTCAGTCTGACAGGAAGTCTAATTCTCCCACAGAGTTGTGCTTAATCTCTGTCCTTAACTCATCCCAAGAATTATATTCCAAATTTTTACAACATCAGCTTTAATTAAATGGTACATCTTTATCAAATCAAAAACTAGGTAGAGCCACTGATTGAAATCTCAAATTTTTATGGATATCAAACTACAAAGATGTGTTTTTAGTAGCTACCTTTGTTTAAATTAAATTTATTTTTTACCAAGACACGAAAACATACAAATGTATCATGCTAGTGGAATGATGTGATGTTTCGATACATATACACATTATGTAATATTTTAAGTGACATTATAGTCTATTGCCTTATTTATTATAACTGTAAAGGAAATTTCCCAAATCCTTTCGTCTTGTTTTTTGAAACATACAGGTGGCTATGTGCAGTAGCATGCCACCACATCTTGGTCCTCCTAGAAGCATCAGCATATCCATCGTCATACTCTCCCCCACTTCTAGTAACCAGCACTCTACACTCCCCACTTCCATCTGTAAGATCAGCACTTTCTAGGTGCTACAGAGATCATACAGTACTGAAGACAAGATACAGGTCTAGAGTGAGACAGAAAAGGGACAGGGCCGCACACAAAAGGGGACCCATGTGTCATATTTGCAAAAAGACTTATGTATCAACACTTGTCATAAGCATGCATTTGAAAACACAGCATGCGTGTCCAGATCTATCACAGATGGACTCAGCAAGCAGAGTTTGGTCCATTACTAAATGTAAAATCGCATGTTGTCACCTGCTTCACAACCAGAGTGTGCACCAATTTCTTAGCAAATAGTGTGAGAGTGAAAGCCTCCTGGTGACATGTGGGCGACCACAGAAGAAAACAGCAAGTAATTAATTTGGTTGGCTCCCCAAACAACAAGTAATTAATTTGACTTATCCCCAAGAACAGTGAAGCGCTATTTCCATTTTTACAGAAACACAAAAGAAATTGCTTGAGTATCCTTATGGGCTCAGAGCTTCTTTCTTTCTATGATCTTTACTATTTCTCTTAAAATAGATAGCAAGAAAACTTCAGAGAAGGTGAGTGTTCAGAAATTGATTTCAATTTATACTGGTTAAATATCAGTGCATGGCATGATTACAATCAAGTGGCTAGTACAGAGAGGACCAACTCTTAATATTTCAAACAGAAAAACAAATCTATAGTACTCTAAACATCAGAAAGCATCAAAAACGTTTATATTTGGAATGTTTATAACCGTGACTATGAACTAAGAGAAACCTTCAAAATCAAATGAGGAGTCACATATAATCAGAATAAGGAATTATATATATTTAGAATTGGAGGGTGCATATATTCAGTAGACAGTAGAGTTTCTGGAAATTTCAGTGGTAGTAAACATTTGGATAATTTAAGCTGAAGGATTATCTAATTACAATCATAACAATGTACGTACAGCCGTACAGCTCAGCTCAGAGTTCTTCAGTGACTGTGTGTGAACATGTACCTATGAGTATCTGATGTGCAGGCATGCTGTGTACGTGACTGTGTGTATTTCATAAGGTTCATATTAATGGAGACAAGGTGTATACATTGGAAGATATTAGTGAAATTTTATGTTAGTAGTAACATGGCATAAACATGAATTTAAGCTGTATAGGAGCGAGTATTAATACAGCTGCATTATAGCTGTACTCTCTAATTATAGAATTAGTATTTTATAAGGGAAAATGTAGTATAATTGTCTTGAAGCATTTAGAAATTACTTACTATCATTGGAACCTCTTTCATGACTCTTAAATGACTCAACCTGTCCTAAGAAATTTGTCTGGGCTCATTTAAAGTCCGCTGAAAAAGATAGTAAATCATTTATTTAACTCAGTAATTATTCTATAGGGCCTTAAATGAATGACAAATATATTATTTTAAATTTATATAATCTTTATTATAACAACATTTAAATATTTTTAAATGAATCTTTCTGTTTCAGGGCTACTTATAATGCATTGACTAAACTGGAGCCCTGACACAGCTTGAGGGATAGGTTCCATACAGGTACTTTAACCAAATCATGTTTGGTTTTAGCCTACATTAGAACCAGGCAAATAGTGTATACTGCAGGACTATTTTAGGCCTTCTGAAACTGTGGGACATCACCTCTTTTTATTCTGGGGCTCTCATGCTGTAGCATTTCAAATGTGTTAAAGTCTACTTTCATTCCATAGAGGTCTTTTTTTTAATAAATAGAAAAAAACATTATAAATTTAGCATTTTTCATTATGTTCTCTGACTGTTTTTGATTATCAACATGAATATTTGGGAATTCTGATGAAGGAAGAACAATTCTCTTTAAGAAGTTTTTAATTTAACAACTAACAACATTGAGAGGTTAAATTTAATGCACATTTCACTAAGTATTTATTTATGTGGCATCTGCTTGTCTTGTTAACATACTTTAGAAGCTATCTGATTTCTCTTGCAATGCATTATATTTTCCTGGATCCTTGGAGAGTGTGTATGTGCTTCTTGGGCATGAGCCCTGATGGGTAATGGCGGTAGTGCCCCTGATAGGCACGCCTCGCACCTCTAAGTTTCTGTTCACAGACTTGAAAGCCACCGTCACACACATCGCACATAGTCACTCACCCCTTTTCTGACTCCCTCAGGACAGTCAGGAAAGACAGTGAGAGCCTGTTCATACCAATACACACATTTACTTAAAGTTATATTATATATGTCACTGTGTCACTGTTCTATCTAGTTGGGAGTAAATGTGAAAGTACAGACTAAGTCCCATAATCTCAGGAGGTTACTATGAAATTTCATGCCTATTTAATTTTTCACTCAAAACATTTCCTGCATACACTTGATACGCTTGATAGGTATTTTAAATGTATTAATAAGTAAATATATACATTACATATTAGAATATAAAACTCAGGTTCAAATTATTTCGATTTATACACTTAATGCACTGTAATGCTCAGGACAACACATGATATCAAGTTATTCAGAAACACAAGACACGTATTAACTGGCATCAAAATCATTTGAAGTGATGTTAAATAAAATTAAAGTCAATTGTTAAATTTTTGAATTTATTTATGTCTTTTGCCAAAATCTTTTCATCCTCCCGTTGTCTCGTGACAAACTAAAGAAGAGAGAAGGATGAAAAGCAGAAGGGAAGACCTAGGCAAGTTGTTTTAAATTTGAAGTGAACTTTTCTACCAGTGTTAATGACAGTTTTAAGCCTCTTTCTGTGTGTTCATTATTAGTTTTAAAGAAAATATCTAGTGTAAGTTTCATTGTTTTAACTCCTAGTAAATCATTGCCTAAATCAAGCAGGTGCAACAGAAAGTGGGATGTGCTGTTAATTCTGAGTATATCTCCGTGGGAACCAGCAAACGCCGTATTTGTCAGTCACAATTCATTTAGCATTTCCAAGAGAATGCAGGATCAAAAAAAAAAAAAACTGATAAGACACAGCAATGCTCTCTACTTGCCATAGGAGTTTCCCATTTAAGTTTTCCTTATTACTAGCATTTTAGAGAGAGTTGAAAGTGTGCTTGTTAGGGTTCTTTACCTGACACTAATGGAATCTCTTTTGACAGATTTTTTTGCAGGAAAAATTATATGGTGTGAATCGAAAAAAAAGACCTGTCAGGTTGGATCAAAGATTTTGTAGTGCAGGTGCCTGCTTGGCTCACACAAGCCTCTGAAAAGAGGAGGAAGACTTCTGCCGTGCAGACAGTTTCTCTCCATTATCAGAGGAGAAAAGTTGTATCATTTGAAGCATGAGTATCTTAATTATAGTTATAACTACCGCACCATACCCTTGGAAGAATCAGGCCACTGGGCCACAAGGGCTGGACCTGAGCAGCAAGAGAAGCCCCGCCTCCTGTCAACTCTCCTGGTCAGATTCTAATGCCACTAATGATTGACAGGAGGCAGAGCATAGCTCTCGGGGATGCTCCTGCTACTTCTGCCATTTCAAAGCTGTCCTCTGACAACCTGCCCCATTACAAGTGCCTTCCCTTCACTTCCTATCCTTGGGAGAATGGGCTTCAATTAAATTAGACCCTGGTGTCAAAAAGATTGGGGACCACCGAGTTAGAGTAATTTTTTAAACCAATACTATGGTTGCATTATAATCCATTTGATATGAAAATACAGGGGGTCGTAAGGCTTCCCATTGGGTGAGCTCTTTCAGTTCCTTTACTCATAGGCACGTGCATGTTTTCCATGATATTTCTATTTGACCTATACATTGTTGTAAGCTAGGAAATTGTGTTCACAGTATAAATGTTGTCAATGATGATCTCTTATTGTCACTTGAAATATGAATAACAGTTATGACCAATTATATTTTGCACCTCCCCCTTCCTCCCATCAGTCTTTCTTCACTCGTTGCTTGTTGACTTTATACTGTTTCTAGAACATTCTGTGAATAGTCATGTCTCAGAATCTGTGCATTTACTCCTCCTTTGGTCTGTAGAAAATGCTTTTCAAGAAATTGATATGATTTCTTCCTTCAAATCTCAAATAAAATGTCACCAACTCAGAGAGGATTTCCCTGACCAGCCAACGTTTGGTTGAATACTGAGCTGTCTCTTATACTCTCTTTTTATAACATCATGAAAATCCCAAGAAAGCTCACAGTGGTACCTGTCCGCCTTCTCCCAGAGGCTGTCAATGATGAGGGCCAGAGGGCAAGACTGACCTCCTGTTAGCCTAGAAAAGTCTATTTTAAAAGTCAAGAGGGACTCAGACTTCCTCTGCTAGGTCAGAGGGCACCCAACATCCTGAACACTCCCATCGAGACCTTGCAACCGCCCTCTGCTTCCACCAACATTCCTAGGCTTATCATTGTTGTCTGTCTTGGGACAATTGGGACTTAACTCATCATGTCCACTTGCTCATTTTAAGTCAATACCCAAATGGAACTCAGAACTACCAAGTCACCCCAGACTGCCGCGACCCTGTCCTAAGCCCTTAGTCCTTTCTATCTCAGGATACTCTTTCCTGTTGCCCTCTGAGCCCACCAACAAAGCCCCGTTATCTTCAACAACCTTTGTGTGTTGCCCCTTATCTTCTCTCCAAATGGAACTGGATGACTGCTTCTTCACCGCCTTGAAGAGGTGGCTATTTTCCCTCAAGTCACTTGAGTCATGGAGACTGGAGGCGAGATAACATGGTCTTCACCCTTCAGGGTTGCTTCATAGGAGTCTCCTTCTCTTCCTTAACATCCTGTAGCTGTGTTCTCATGACACTACAGGATTTCTTCTGCTGCTTCACCTACTTATGACAGTTGTTGTTGTTATTATTATTGTAGTGCTGGAGAAAGAACCCACGGCCTGGCACATGCTACACAAGTGCTCTGACCTCAGTCTAAGTCTTCCACCAACGTCTCGCCACTTTCTTTCTGCCACTGAGATTTTAACTTGTTTCCTGCCTTCCTAAGCTCCTTTCTTACCATGTATTGCAGTAATTTCAGTACCCACATAGACGAGTCTTCCAAAACACTGTTCTCTTGGTTAATGAATTCTTTTCATTCAATGATCTATTCTCTACCTTAGAATAATTTCATTTTTCTCTGATGCACATATCCAGAAATGTCTGTTGTGATATTGATATTTGAATCCTCATTGTTCAGGTGACAGATTATCCTTTGTATCTTTCTGTTAATTTTTATATTTTAATATATTTAATAATCTTTAATAATAAGGTTAATAACTAGCTACTAAGTCTCCATTGTGCACTTTTTTGTTGCTTTGAGCAGTTGACATATTATTCCAAATACCAAAACAGTAAATCTTTGGTCCAGATTTGAGTTGCCTTTACTTTGCCTTCTAAATTGTTTTTGTTACTCATACATTCAAACATGACAAATACACTATCAATGTTATAAACTATATATTTGAGTAGAATGAAATTGTTCAAGCACGTTTACCATCTCATATGTGAAAACTCCGGTGATTTCAAATTCTTTCTATTTTACATTTGTGTAGGCACTTTTCTTTATTTGGGAAAAGCCTGTGTTGAGGTGAAATCCAGTTACTTGCTAACAGCAGCGTGAAATTCCCACTTAGCCGGGTTGTCATTGCCAGCCTTTCATCCCCAATGGTAGGAAATGTCAGTGACATCGTAGCATTAGGGACAGATCAGTAGAGCATGCTAGTGTTTCAAGTCCTTCTCAGATAAAACTGGTTTTCTTCACAGAGTCAGAGCCTAGATAATGAATTATATCAAAGTAGCTTAAATCCAATTAGTGAAGACAAATTGGAATTTGTTTGGGAAATTGAGAATTAAGTATTTGCCAGAGTGAAGCATATATTTTTAATTTAGGACCTCCTTCCCTCATGTGATGTTTTTCCTTTCCACATTTTATTCTTCTACTCAGGAAAATGAGGCTGTTTGAAGAGTTTGATACTCTTACTTTTGTGACACACCCCCTAAGAGACTGCTGCTGATTTACACTGGATTCTAAGAATAATTTGTTTACTTTTATAGGTGCACAATGGTCCAGTCCTTAATTAGGATAACCAGTTGGACTACACAAATGTGTCTCAAGGAGTGAGACTTTTCCCCAGGAGGTAAGATTTTGTTTAAATCTTTGCATGTTGATAAACATTGGTGAGATACTATGATATATTTATTTGGTGTGCGATGTATAAAAATAATTTTTAAAAATTAAAAGCACCTTCTGTTGTCACCTATGTAATCTTCCGTTTGGTGGAGTAATTTAAAAACCTTGAAAGAGTTCTCCAATATCATAAGAAAGCATTTGTATGGTGGTTACATTGTCATTTCAAAATACCAAGAGATGGGTTGCTACTATTTGAATCTTTTTTAGATTATTATTTTTAAGCTTCCTGCTTAGAAATTTCCTTGGGTTGGCCACAGAGCAGAAGTAGAAGTGTATGGACAGATTGCCTTCCAGAGAGACACCCTGGCTACCCAGCCTTGCCTCCACTTCCGGTGGTTATCAAGCAGAGTCTACTGCGAGGCTCGGGTACCAGGCATTTAGGGACGGAATCTCTTTCTAGCGTGTTATATAATCTTGACTTTGACCAAAATGGTGAGACTGAACTCTTACCCATGAGGTTAACTAGAGTTAGGAGAGCTGCATGTACATGTAGTTCTTACTTTCGGCCTTTCATACTTTTTCTCCAGATTCCTTTCACTTAACGAGGCTGCAGCCACATCAGCCTGCCCATTCTCCTCTGTTTGCTACATTGCTGTTAGCAGGAAGGGGTAAAGGGTACACAGGAAGTGAGATATATGTGAATGAGTGAGAATGGCTGGTGGGACTGATGGACATGGACAGTATTTCTTTTTCCCTCTTTGAGTCCCTGAGTAGAAGAAAGACGATTTCTCAATTTTATTTTAATTTTTGTTATAGTTAAAGAGTTCTCAATGCTATTGGATGCTTTTGGCTCTAATTGGATCATTTTGCCTCTTTAATATGGGCAAATGATTTAATTTTTCCTAGATTTTTCATATTAGTATCAAAGAAAAGGAAGATTTTTATAGGAAATCTAAATTAAAATTGCTCTGTGACAGTATCAATTACATAAGCAAAACATTTACCACATAAAAGTGAAAATTCACTGATTTAAGATGCATATTAAAGTTGATAAGTTTATATCAAGTCAACGTGATTATTAATGTATTACTGCAGATATGACTCTCATTTTTAATATTGTAAGGCAGTAAAATTCTCTAAAATGCATTACTAGTTCTCCAATTGTGAGCTGGTTATTCTAACTATCTAATATATGCGTTCTTTGACACCATCGTAGCGTTAATACGTCAGTTAGCCTCTTGACATTTTCCAAACGTACAATTTGCTGCCCTTACCTACAGTCACTCTGCTATACAGTAGATTTCTCAAGGTCATGTCTCCTTTACTCTTTTCACTGGGAACAAAGATTGTAATCTTCCCATTAGTAACAAAATGAATGAATGTGGAGGACATTGTATTGATCCAAAGTAGGTGCAGGGAGCCAAATACCAAGTGATCCCACCCAAATGTAAACAAGGTGATGTCACAGAAGCAGAGAGTAAGGTGGGGTTAGGGAGGCTGGGAAAGTGGGGAGGAGTGGAGGACAACGCAGCCTAAGGCCTTTTAATAGATGTGCTTTGAAGGAGAAAAGTTGGCAGGTCCAACGAGTTCTGAAATATTTTATACAAAAATTGTTTAATATGAGACACTATGCTCTTTGCTTGTCCCACTAATGATATTACTGAATTACTTATTTAAGGACTGCCAACGTAGCAAAGGACAACATATTTTTCTCTCCAGAATCTGAAAATCATTCTGCCATCATACATTATTACCTTCAACATGAACCTCTACATGTTTGATTCCAGACGAATTCCAGATTAAATGTTGACAAATATTTTATTAGTAAGCTCCAGACCAGGCAGGTCTCACTTGTGATAAGATTTTCCCTGCCCTTGCTTTTTTTCATTGAAGAAGAATTGTTTTGCACTATATATAAAATACATCATATGGCCACTGTGGTGTATATAAGTACTCAATTTTCTTAAAAGTTTTCATTATAATATTTTTAAATCAAGTGTAAATTATACATATATAATATATCAACAGCTATAGGTTGGACGTGCCTGTTCTAGACAAAGATCTCAAGCACTTTTTTAAAAAGTAGAGGGCAATTCAATGAACTTGTAGTCAACAAAATAATCTCTGAATTGGAAAAGAAGAGAAAAAATAAAATTCCACCTTATCTACAATGAAAGCTTGAAAATGTCTGAATGTAAAGAAATAAAAGAGTGATAAGACCAACATTCATTTATAATTTGTTGTTTTCTTCAAAGTTAAATGCACTGATTTTATATAGCTCTTGAGTAACTGGCCAGATTTTATAGGAAGGTGAATTTATAGCAATACACTAACTGTATATACATGATAAAATTACAATCCAAAAATCAAATAGCTTGGGATTTTTAAGCAGAATTACTATATTTCTAACATCATAATGATCTTCTAATTTATTCATTTGATCTATCAATGTTTAATTTTTATTCACTTATACTTAATTTCACATATATTAAAATATTTTATGATTTTTGTGAAACTAAATTTTGAAATAAAGCTTTCCATTTCTTCCATTACATTTCAACGTGCATCTTATTTATAAAGCACATTTCACTTTTTTCATTATTGGTTTAAGTCTTATTTTGTATTTTATATTGTAAGCTTTTTAAAGTGAAAAATATTTTTCCTTCTTTATACCCATTTAAAAGGACAGTTCATGTAAACTTAATGAGTCAGTCAATGAATGGAAGTTATCATGTAGAAATATTGCTATGTAATTGACTCTGGAAAGCATAGTTTGAAAATATGTACAGTTGTATTTATATATATATGTTTGTTTGTTTGAGGCAGGGTCTCACTCTATAGCCCAGGCTGGTCCTGAATTCACTATGGAGCCCAGGCTGTTCTTGAACTCACAGCAATCCTCCTGTATCAGCTTCCCAAGTGCTGGGACTACAGGTGTGCACCACCACACGTGGCTTACGTGGTGCTGGGGAATTGAACTCGGGTACTTAGCACTTGACTTAGTGCTTGCCACTTTAACCACTGAGATATTCATCTAGTTCCCATTTGAAAACATTTAAACCACTTAAAATTCTCTAAAAGAGACCAGTATTTAAGAGACTAAAGTTTTTTATTAGAAGAATCCTTGGCTAAGTATACCGTAGTTTTGACTTTTAAATAGATTTTCTTTGCTTATAGCATACTTATATTTTAAACCATATTATGACCACTTTTATTTTCTTTGAAAGAACTTAAATACCTTTTCCTTAAAATGAATTCCATAGAATTTAATGACAAAGAACCGGTGTGGGTGGCACAGTCCTGAACTCCAGCACTCTGGGAGGCAAAGATGCTGGTAGATCCTACTGTGAGCCCAATCTGGGAAATCGGTGACCTATTGAGACGCTGGGGATGGAGCTCCGTGTGCAGACCCTGGGCTCATCCCCAGTACCACGTATGACAGACTGCATAGACCTCCTTGAAGTGTGCATGATTATTTTTCCATTGAATTTTATGTATTTGTTTTTCCTTATTAACTTGATGAATGAATAACTTAAAAAAAACAGCAGTCTCAACTTAAAGGGCTAAATTCTATAAATTAGACAGAGAAATAGACCTCAGAAGCCACTTCTAGAGGAAGGATACAGAACATTTTCATTACCCAGGCAGGATCCCTGATGTTTATTCCCCTCTTTGGTGTTATACATTGGTTTGCATTTTATATAAATATGCTTTCTTGTGGGCAGCTTTTCACGTAGTATAACAATGTAGAGACGTAGTCACAAACTTGTTCTTATGAAGGTTTCTATTTATTGCAGCGCGTTCCCTTGAATGCATGCTTCGTTAACCCAGTCCGTTGGTGGGTGATTTCGTTGCCTGCATCTCTGAGATCTGTGAATCAGTTTTCTAGATGCCCGTGCTTTCGTTTCTACTGGAGAAGCGGGTGGAACTGGAATGTCAGGGTCATCGGGTGGGGGGTGTTGCGTAACGCTTTCCAATGTGATTGCACCCCTTGCTGTTGCCCCAAGCAGTGTATGAAGGTGACTTTTGCTCCACGTGGGGGTCTGTGAACTGCCTTCCGTGAGCCACCTTCAGCTTCACTTGTTTACTTGTGACAGGATTGTGTGTCGTGTGTTTATGAGTGGGCTGCTTCCGTGGAAGAACCTCGACAGAGGGCGTGGAGTCCTCACGTCTTCATGTCTGTCCATTTCATCAGTAGCAACGTTTGATGAGCCCTGCTCTATGTCCTAGCAGAACTTGAAACTTAATTTACCCTTTTGCTGTATGCGTCCACATTGCTCTGAAGACTGATGTAAATTTCTCTTATTTTTGTCTTTTGCATCTGTGTACTCCTTTTATGAAGTATTTATTGAAATATTTTCCTAATTTTTAATTTGTTTTTCTTTGTCCTATTACTATCAATTTATAAGAGCCTTTAATTACCGTGGAGACAAGTCCTTTGATAGGAATGCGTATTTTGTGGCAATTTCCCTATCTAAACGGTGGCCCTCTGTAGCAGTTTCTTTTGGTGAAGAACAATATACATCTTTTTCTTGATTTATGACCTGTGATGTTGGATGTCTTCAAAAGAGGCATTGTTTACTCTGAGCTTAAGTTTTTCTTCAATGTTTTCTTCTAAGAGCTTTATTTCATTAATTTTTATAGATCTTTCATGTAAGTAAAATTGTGTGTATAGTGTGAGATGTTGTGCAAAAAAAAAAATTCTTTTTCCCATGCAAAAATTCTAGATACTCCATCACCCTTGTTACAAAGACATTTCTTTCCTCATCAAATTGCTTTAGTAACATAGTCAAAAAATTATTGATTTACTTTAGATACCATATTTGCTCCATAGGACTATGTGACTACCCGTTGGCCAGTAGTCTACTGTCCTGTGTTTTGTAGATTTAGAGTAGTTTTCAAACTAAATTGTCTGAGATAATCAACTGAACTCTTTTATAAAATTAATTTGATTTTCCTATTTTTTTCTTAGAACTCTCCTCACATTCCAAAAACAATAGAAATAACACCACTGAGATTTTTGTTGACTCTATTAATTTAGATTTCTTTGGATATTTAATAATGATCAACTTTTACTTTTACTTTATTCTAGTGAGAGACTTTACTCTGATAACACCTATTGAAAAATTTATTTATATTTGCTTTAATGTCTGCACGGATGTTTCACATACGCTTGGAAAGAGTTCTCAGTTAATGACTGATGCCCCTGTGGTATCAATTAGGTTGAAGTTTTTCATGGAGGTCTGTGTGTGCATACGTTGCTGCTGCTGCCACCGCCACTCCTGTCCTCCTGGAGAGGGCCTGGCACATGCTAGCCAGGTGCTCTGTCACTGAGACAAACCCCTGTCCCCACAGAGTCCTTAGGTCTACGATGTTTCCAGGGATTTTTTAATCTAGTCGTGCGAATAAAATTTCTTACCTCGATTGCGTATTTTTTGTTTCTTTAATTCTGCTAATTGCTACATTTTGTACTATGTGATCCTTTCATTCGCACATGCACTGGTATTTTGCAGACTTTCTTTCCCAAGTGACGGATTATTCTTATGCAGCGTTTCTTTCCATTAGTGGTAAGGCTTCATTTGGTGTGTATTTCAGCTGGTGTCACTAAGCACCACCCTCTTGTTCTCTGTTTCTGTTCATTTACTAGTTATTTGTTTAGTACTCTACTTGATCATTTAAGACTGTCTGATTTGTGTCCTTCTGTGTCCTTTACCAGACACAAAAAAAGTCTAGGATCTCATTTCAGTCATTAATATTCTAAAGTGAAGCTTTGGCATGCCTTTTGAGATCCCCCTTTTTGATATGAGGCACTAAACAGACCCTTTCCATCTGAAGTCTGAGTTCCTTCCAGTTATGAGAAATCAGGTTCATATACACCTCTGTGTAGGGGCATACAGATCTTCTTCAACTTTTCTCTTTTACCGTTCTGTTGGTCTTAAAAATATATGTACTTTTTAACTTATCTATTATTTTTACCTCTCTGTTTCCATCTTATATTCTTGCTGTTTAAATATATGGAAAATTTTATATGACGTTGTCTTCTACAATTCTGTTCAAGTTACCGTTTGCAGTTACTTTAGGTTTAATTCCTAAAAACTGTGTATAATACCTTATGTCTTTTCACTATAACTTTGGGTGTTTGCTTTTTAAACATGTCTTCTGATTTCTAGAGAACATCAGGTGTATTTTCGATGTATTCTTCCTTGTTGCCTTTGTGTTATTGAACTCCTTTCATACAATGATTTGAGTTTTAGTGTTGCTATTTTTGCCAGCACATTTTAAACCAGGGCATTCACTAGTCGATTGGTATTTATGAGTTAAATATCAACTTTCTTTCAAAAGTGCAGAATGGAGGGCTAAAGGTGTAGCTCAGTTGTCCAGAGCACTGGTGTGGTAGGGACCTGGGTTCAGTTCCCCAGCACCATGTGGACTGGGCATGGTGGCACAAGTTATACTTGCAGAAAATAAAACAAACAAACAAATAGAAAACAAAGGTCTGCTCTCTCTCTCTCTCTGTCTTTCTCTCTCCCTCCCCCCCCCCCACACACACAGGATGCAGATGAGGGTAGGAATGGAAGGGCCTAGAGAGCATTTTGTAGTTTAGCGCATTGAACTTTTTGTTGGCTAGTAAGTAAATCATTCTTTTCACTGTGGACCCCAAACAGTTCATGTGATGTCCTTTCCCTAGTGCTGTTTACTTTCTCCATAGATGGCAGAGGGGAAATACCGCTGCCTGGTGATATTTTGAAAACAAGAAGGGGAAACGCTATCTTCCAATCTCATTGGTATGGGATGCCTTCTCGTGCTAGTCATCTGGTTTCTTAGGGTGAATGGGGTTGATTATACTGTAACGTCTGCAACTCCCTTCGGCTCAATCAGGGAATTATGGGAATTGTCCCAAATTTCCTTGAAATCATATTCTTTTATCCTGCTCCTGTTCTTAATGGATGGAAACATTTCTTTTCATTTGTTTTAATTTTCTCTTGCTCCCTTTCCAGACTTAAGGGAGAGAGAGATCTGTCTGTTTTAATCGTAATTCCTATTGCATTTTTAGCAAATAATCAGAAGAAATTTACATAGATTTGTTTAACTCAAACATTATTACGGTGATGAACATGTGTTTCCATAAGCTTGATGGAGAAAATAAGGAGTTCCCTGAGTGATCAAACCTTCAGACATTGTGAATTTATCTTGAGAGCCATTTTAAAAAGTTTTGGCACCCGCACCACAGGAAGAGGAGAAAGCCATTGGACAGGACACTGTGGGATTCTCTGCAGATTCCATTGCTCATGTTATTTCTGCTCTACTATTACTGTAAGTAATTGACTAGAGTTCAAGTAAGAAAGTAGACTGAAGAGCACTTGCAGCTCATCTGGGTTTCATCAAAACTAGTTCCCTGTTGGGCCACTGCTGGCCTTTGAAAGAATTTATGTCTACAAGTGCTACCCAGAGTCACGAGGGATTTGCCTGAGGTCTGAGACAGTTGCTATGGAAACTGTCCCACTCCTCTTTAACAGAAGTTAGCCAAAACTGAGAGTAGCAGTGAAGGACTAGTACCAAGGGGCAGAGCATTCGAAGCAGTTAGATTTGTAGATTGTGGTGCATAGGGCCATGTGCCTTACTATTGTGAGTGAAGATTTTTAGATAATTTGTATTAATGTGCATGTCAAAAAATTGTAAATCAAGCTGAGTTCTTAAGAACGTTCATTCCATTTTATTCTAAATATGCAACCACAGGCTCCTGTGAGCTTTCTCTGTTAAGATCAAATATGTTTGGTTTCCAAAATTGCAAAGCTAACCAAGAAATGGAAACCAAATCATAAAAATTATTTTTCAAACAAAAATCACAGTTCAGATAAAATTTTCTAACTTTTTTTTAATTTCAAAAATCTTAAAAAAGAATCTCAAACCATTTTTCGAAAAGCATCTTACTGACATGATTTAAATTTCTATAATGCTATAGGATATTTGTCATTTTCTAAGCTCTGATCTTATTAGAAATTTTAGCAAATAATAAGAATTGCACCTACAATGACTCCATTAACATTTTATAAAGTTGGTTTCTCGTGATACTAAATTCTCCTAGGATATTGATTCGAAAAGTAACATGGAGAATCATAGAAATACAAAGGTGAGTTGAACAGAAGCTCATGAAATAGCAGTGAAGTCCTAAGACATCAGGACATGTAGGATGTCATTGTTCATACCAACAGACAAGTCAGTGTCAGTAACTTCATTATTTGAATCATACCCCAGCTTTCCTAGAGAGGCACTCAGGAAGCCTTTAGAGCAACAGTTACTGAAGCCTGCACTCTGCTATGGACTTAACTTGGAAAGGAAAAGAGACATAAAGGACTGAAACATTTAGATTTTTATTCCTAGATCATATGTTAAAAAAATATGTTCCATTTCTTACCACGAATGTCATCTAATTTTACACTAGTAAATGCAAAAGTGCCTTGGGTTTTTCACCGAAGAAGTTGCCTGTCTTGGGGGGATCAGTGTGACGTCACTACCTCATATGGTTGTAGCAATTGTCTACCGAAATCCCTAATTCAAATCTCATCCTCCACCCTAATTAATATTATTTAGACATTCACACCTATACTAAATATCACATCTACAATTTAAACCTTTATAATTTGCCATCTTTGTCACGTGGAAAACATGTTTCAATGCCTGTCCTTTATAGATCATATTCTGTATTAAGTTGGGAGTTGAGACTATCTTTCTGCTGACCGTTTTAATCCCTAGTCTTTATTCAATTAGAATGTTGATTGAAAAATCCAACTTCATCTACATGGAATGTGTTTTGTTTAATTATTCCCATGCATTCTTTCTGCTTCTAATCTGAGGTGAGACTATTGAACTGCAAAGTCGCTTTGACTGACTGATGTACATAGTCTGACTTACTAACTCCAAGCATGGTAATACTAGTTGTTTCAAAGCTTGTGCAACCATTGGTCTTAGTGAGTCGGTTGCTTTCAAAATCACAATGAAAAATTTCAGTTATAACAACTAAGAAGTAGGGTCCTTAAAAAAATGAGGGGAGAGGGGCAGAAATAGTGCCAAAACTCTGACATTTTGATTTGAGTACCCCAGGACCTAATTATGAGCTTGTTTGCAAGCTGGTTGAATGGACTCACCAAAGAAACCAAAATTAAAAATGAAAGAGACTTTTTGCAGTCATTCTGCATAGTTATCTTAGAATAAATAAAAAATAAGAAAAATGGCAAAATGGTTTGCTTCAGTCACACACACACATAGAAAGTGTAGATATAGAAATCAAGTTTTTGAACACTAGTGAGTTTTTCTTAGCAAGCATGTGGTACTCATTTCAGATATTTTCTAAATTTCTGAATGTATTCTTTTGAACAATTTTCCCCTAAGCAAAAAGATAAATTATGACATTCATATTCTGTAAATGAAGTAAATCTTTACCTTTATGGCCTGGGTACCCAAGTGCAAAGATTTCCAAGAAAAATAATGAATCTAATGTCACTCATTTAAGAAAATGATACCGTCAGCATTTTGACGAATGTCTATTTTGAACCAAGAGACCATTTTGTTACAGAAATATTCGACATCAATTGCTAGTCTAGACTCTGATGTTAGACGGAGGTGCTTTCTAAATTAAGTCCTTTCATATCCCACAGACTGAGATCGTGCACATCTGAGATGTGTTAGTTGAAATTCCACACAATAGTCAGTTGCCAAGTTTGAATGGAATGATCATAGTACCCAAAGTAAGGAAACTAAGAAAAATTCACATTAAATAATGTGTGTTATAGAGAGAGATCCTGCGGAGAGCAGCCGGGAGGGCACGGGCCCCAGCATTCTTCACTCACCGCTCTTAGCTTGAAACGGATCTATTCTGAACCCCAGGGAAGAACTGGGAAGGGTCAGGAGAAGAGTTTCAAGACAAAACAACCAATGACAATGAACTTACAAGTACTTTATGAACAGCTTTTATGATAATACGTGTGGGTCTTCCCCTGACTGTTTGAATGAAGTGTCTGATAACTTGATTGACAATAGACTCTTCTAACCATCTTCATTCAACATTCATCTTGTGAATATCTAGAGTATTCTATGTACAGTGATAAATTATCAGAATAAAAGAGAAATAAAAATAATTACCTAGAATCAACAAGGTGACATCGGGAACCAATCCAGGAAGTTTCCCTAAGATGTGGTGAGTGCTAGGGTGGCAGAGAACCCAATGCCCAATCTTCACTTGGCTGTGATAAAACTCCCATGAGAAGAATATAGGATTTTAATTTATTTGATTATGGTGATAGAGATACACAAATAACCGAAAGTAAAATCGGCCAAAGCATATAAATAAGAAACTCCTCTAGACCAAGCTAAAAAGTCAGTCATGGTCTGAAAAGGTGCCAAAACTTCTTGCAAGGCACTACCATCAAAGGCAGTAATGAGTACGATGACTTCTTTCTTACATCGGCCCGATGACAATGTTAAAGTAGAGAGATGTCAGCATCCTAGGGTACCAGGATGTAGGCATTCTCATGAATAGAAGGAATCCAAATGACCATTAATTTATGAAAACTAACCAAGAATCATCTACAAAAACAAGAAAGCACACATTTAATAACATACTATCTAACAAGCAAGACAGATAAGCAAGGTGCATTGGTCACGTTTCTATCGCTGTGACAGGGTACCCCACACCCACAACTTAAGGAAGGAGAGGTTTAATTTGGCTTGTGTTTCAAGAGGTGTAGTTCATGGTTGGGTGGCTCCAATACAGAAAGGTCATGCTAGAAGTGTGTAGTAGAGGAAAGGTGTTTACTCCGAGGTGGCCAGTAACCAGAGAGAGAAAAGAGGAATCGAATGGAGAAAGAGAACACATGCTTCCATGTCACACCCGAGGTGACCCATCGCTAGCCAGGCCTCACCTCCTAACAGCGGTCAGCCATGAGCTCATCACTAGGTTAGCCACTGACGAGTGAAGTACCCCATAATCCAGCAACCTAACAGAAGCTCCTACTCTGGATAAATAAGATTTGGGGGAGATATTTTAGATCAAAAACCACAACACAGAAACAAAAATGAATACTATGCAAAGGATACCCAAAATGTTCATCACTGGAGAAGAGTCAATGTGGTTTTAATTCACATTGTTGAATGTTATGTATTGAACACAAGCAGTGATCAGAGCTATGCATCTGGAGGCTTGCTCATGATGCGTTTTCTGAGAGGGCTATCTTTCCTAAACAGTAGCCGTGCCATGATAATACATTTGGTATTTATAAAATAAATAATATAATATCAATCTGTACAATGTATAGGTGCATGCGTTTTCAATGACGGGATGAAGTATATGGGTTTTTCTTTACTTTGGAAAACCGGGGCAAGAGAAATGGAGTTAACAGTGGTATGATAATTTAAAATGTCCCCCCATCAAGTCTCAGACATTCACTACAGGTAAATGCACATTGATATTATTTGAAAATGTTTCATGAAATACATCTTCATAAAAACATGAAGCAATGCTACAAAAATAATGAGATGAAGGTACTGGAATATTTTTATTATTATTTACAGCTTAAAGGCGTGTGGCTTTCCCCATCCACACTCACAGTAAAGAATCTGATAATATTACTACTATAATTAAACTTTAAACAAAAAAGAGAGCTACTCATTTTTGTTTTGTTTTGTTTTTGCTTGCCTCCTATCTATATCTCATTAATGAGTGGGCTGGAGCAGGGAGCAATATCTTGTCTCACAAAAGATTTGTCCTAGTCCATGCACTAAATATATGGAGAATCGATCATTAGTGCTCAAAAGGGAACCCCAACATTCTTGCACCATTCAGAAGGCCACTGTGAGAACACAGTCCCAGCTCCTCTGGGAGCTCGTCCTTCAGGGTGCCTACGTGCTGCTCCCTGGCTCTGAGAAAGTGGCACGGTAGCTCACTGCACAGTGTTCCAGGGATTGAACCCCGCCGGAAGGAAAACTTCACAACTGTGAGAGGTCCAGGTGTTTGGATGTTGATTACGCTCAAGTCAGGAAGATTAAGAATATGTGCTTTAATCATAGACACGAAAATAATTATTTCCCTGCCTCATTCATCAGCCTGCCAAGGCTGAGTGGTGGTGCTGCAGCCAGTGCATTTGTCAACCGCTACTCTGCCGTTTCGCACGATCTGTTCTCACGTCATTGCTTGTTTGTAGTCTAAGAAACACGCGCGTGAACAGACCCTCGACCCCCCCCCCCCACCACCACCACGTGCATACCTGAAAATACTCTCCAGTTTGGTCGAGTCTAACTGGCCACCGTTTAAAACCTTCACCAAACACAGCAAGATGTTTCGCGCAATGCAACTCACCTAGAAAAACGTACACCAAAACGATTGGCTCTTAAAGTATGTATGAAAGCCTTTGGAAACTTCCAACGCGTCCCTGCATCCTGACGGAGAGAAATGCACGTCGGCGTCGCAGCGCACCTTCCTTTTTGTGCATTCTTGCAGCACCAGCTTTTTGCTGAGGAGAAACGAGGGACCGGTTTCCATCAGTTTGAATGCGGTGTGTTTCCTGCCCCTGCACTGGCATAAACGGACGGTTCTTGTCTTCTTTGCCAGAATAAAGGCTCTTCTCTTTCCACGTTTGACTTTTATCAGCTGAGATGACTAATACAAATGAGATTTGGGCGAACAAAGACAAGGATTCCTGCCCAAATAGTTTCTCAGCTTACTCTTGTGAAATTCTAGAACATTCACCTAATCCAAAGTTGAATGATAATCTCTAAATGGAATATTCCTGGTAGAG
This sequence comes from Ctenodactylus gundi, assembly GCA_004027205.1. Lineage (NCBI taxonomy): Eukaryota > Metazoa > Chordata > Mammalia > Rodentia > Ctenodactylidae > Ctenodactylus > Ctenodactylus gundi. Next base: position 261,834 of record PVKB01000378.1, read on the forward strand.
GTATTATAACTAACCCTCAGACGTTTCATACAGGAGGCAAAGTTGACAAGAGTCACATTTAGCCCTCCCAAAAGATCACATGCAGATTTCAATAATTATTTATTTTTAAATTAAACATAATTCAGAAGAAAATTGTTGTCATGGTTAGAGAACTTTTTCTTGCCACTTCGGGAGAGAATAGTAAACTCGGAGAAGAACTGAGGGAGAGGACAATTTAAAAGATATTCCAAGAAAGTAAGATGAATCCATAAGTGGGATAATATTGACTGTATTAGGTGTTGAGTTGTATAACTGCATTCTTAAATAGAGCAAATTAGTCTTTCTCAATGAAGAAACTGCAACATTTAAAACCTAGCCAAGACCTAAAGTAGCAGAGCATATTATTTTAGAATGGGAGATCTGAGTGAGAAGGACAGTGGTAAGACGTTGAGGGGATGGTCCCCATCCTCCAGTCCCAGCTACATTATCTGTGATTTGTGTCAACTTTTGCTCCCCTCTCTGAGCTCTGTGTTTATCAAATGGGAAAAACAGTAGTTCCCGTATCAGAGAGTTCTTCAGAGGATAAAATAAGACCACTATCAAAATGAAAGCACTGATGAGAACTGCTGTGACTACCGGTTCCTGCTTTCTTCCCCGGAGACCCAAATTTGCTACTTATTTTTTTCACCCCGTTCTCTGGATAAAATTTTCTCAGCCGTTCTGAAAATCTTGTTTAAATGAAATGTCACCCATCAAAATGAAACTCTATGCCCACGTTTTCCTTATTCTCCTTCTCTATCTGACCCACATGCCTTGGCTGTCTGGCACTGAATTCAATGAGAACTCAAGATGTGAATGGAAGAGTTTGACTTGGATAGGTGTCAAACCAAAGCCACTAAGGCTACATCAGGCTGCTTCAGACTTGTTTCTTTTTTTCTTCCCTGAAAGAAAAACCAAAAATCTCTAGTATGCATTTTTTTATAACTGAGGAAGAGAAGGAAAATGAATCTAAATTTTTTAAACAAAATGTATGCATGGAATTTAAGAACTTATGCTTTTGTTAATGTAAATCTCTAACCTTATTTCTTTACAAACAAATAGTCTGATATAAAAATCCATTTACATGTAACTCTTTTCATAAGAAACATCTTGTCAAAAACAAAGCATTCAGTGAAAATCTCAGAAAATTAAATATATATGTATGTATTTTATAGGAATTATTATGCTAGTGTTTATGTTAGTTAAAACTTGGCGTTGCCAGGTTTTCATGTTAATAATTAACTGAAGAAAACAATAATTTTGCTAATAAGCAAATTGGATTTTATCAACTCCTGTTGCTGTACAATTCAATTCAGTTGTGTATGTGAGGCTTTAGTGCATTCGAGTACACATGCTTTTTCTCTTAGCTGTATTTGTTGAACCTGTATTGCTCTCATTTCCTGGGAAAGCCTTTGGTAAAGCAGACAGCCGAATGCTTTGCATGTGCCTTTTGCTTAACGTCTCCCCACAGGCTTTCGGGCACCTGTTATATTGTCTTCTGTATTTAAATGGTAAGGAACGTGCCTCATTACAGAGGGAAGTTTGACTTTCTTCTCTGAAGCCATCTGGGAATCGTAGATAAACAGTATAACTAAAGTGGGAGGGAAAAAATTTTGGAGCACCACCACAACACCTCAAATAATAAAATAAACCTTTTGTTATATTGTCAAAAAAATAATAAAAAGGCCAGGAGAGTAAAGGGGCGTGCCCGCTGAGCACACGTTGAGACCGGCTGTTTTCCCCGTTGGTGACCACATGGCTTTGGTTTTCATCTAATTGCAAGAAAACACAAACATTGGCAAAGGCTTCCCTGGATATTTGGTGACCCTACTGTGTTAAACAGGACTTGGATTTATGTGCCTAAAGAAAACCTCTGTATGATGTGTTTGTTTGGCTTTTCCCCCCAGAAACTTAATAAGCCCCTGAAAAAGAAACATCATCTAGAAAATTGGAAAAGAGTCTTGACAGTGAGATGAAAAAACAAACACATTCTCCTCCCATGACCTTTGTTATCAATAACTTCGAAAAAAAATCGTTCGGGTCATAAGACACGACATCTTAGGGAACTCAGTTCTGTATTTAAATTGTGAGTACTCAAAGGGAATGTTCAAGTCTTGGGGCCAGTTTCCTTCTAGTTTATATAGAAAAAAAGACAGAAAATCTCTGCTAAGTTCACTCATTACTTCATACCTGACCATTCTTAGCTTCAGATGTTCATAGGGAGAATTTGGTCGTCTTTGATGGTGACATGGACAACTAGGACAAAAATTTAGGGCCTTACTTTCTGTTCGGTTTGTTTCAGTTTCCCACATTTTCTTTAAAGATAATTTTTGAATCATAGCAGTTGAAATGAAAGAGAAGTTGGTTGAGGATTTTCTTAGTCATTAGTTCTTTAGCTTTTCCCAGCAGCCAGTGCCAGCCAGAGGTTAAAGTTCAAACCTGCATGAGGCGGATACACACACTGTGTTCACTGTTGGAAAGAACATCGATGTTTGCATTCTTCGTCTACTTAGACTTCACTGTCAGTGAGTCATCTGATTTTTGCATATGTTTTATGTAACTAGATTTAGAAAACGAAAAGGATGCTCATTTTTAGAGCTGATACTCATCTATTGAGGCTCTTATACACATTTTGCGTAGACTCTTAGGTTAATTGCCTACTCAATCTTTGTTGAGAATTCTACAGCTAAAAGCCAATAAATCTCAAATAATGAATTGTGCATCATCTATGAAAAAATTAGGAAGTAAACTTAATTTTTTTAATCATTAAAAATGCAATTACACTTACATAGTTCAATGAGGTGACATTTTAAAAAATTCTCACCTGATATACTGCTGAGAGTTGTGTGGCCTTTGTAAGATGAGATTTTCACCCAATCCAGAGAACTGAGTGTGTATACAACACTTTCTTTCAGACAAGTAAATATCAAGTATCTTACTATTTTATTTTTCTATATGTTTGGCATGATTTTCTTATGCAAATCATGTGAGAAATCTTGAAATAAATTCAGTAGGGACTAGGTTGGCACTTTACATCTTAACATTTTGAAGTAACTTAATTTTTTACATGTCTAACACAATCTGTTAGTTGTTTAATGTGCAAGTTCTTCTGTAAAATTTTTTTTCCTATAATTCTATTTCCATTGAAATCACCTTTCTTTTAGCTCTCTTTACTTTTTTCGTAGTGAATGAAAACATTGGGAAAAAATTAAAGATTATTTTGAGCATCTTACTGAGAATTTCATACTGAAAGAACATGGTATATGACATTCACAATAAGAGTTAAACAGAAAAGTTGAAGATGACTTCAGTTTTGGTCAGATTTGACTGGATACATTTGTTTAGAAATACGACCACATACTTTGACATGTACATGCCTCTGATATATCTGTTTCTGCACAACCTGGAAATGTTCAGCATGTGCTCATAGTCAAGGACTTTACCATGATGGAATCATGCTGTTTCGAACACTAAAGACTTAGGGATACAAGTAAGTTCAGAGGCCCAGTACTGCTACACAGTCTTCACACCTGCAAATGACACACACACGTACACACACACACACACACACACACACACACACACATTTTGAAGATCAACAGTGCATGCTAACTTATTAAAACACTTTTGCTTCCAAGAAACTGTTCACATAGTTTTATTCCCTACTTCTAAAATCATGTTTTCATGAAAGGTTTTATTGTACTTTTTGAAGAAAAAGTGAGGGACATTGCAGGTGGCATTAAATATTTTCATTTATAAGCACATTTTTGATCTAATGAAAGGAGAGGTGAAGTCTACAAACTAAGGATGGGAAGATGATGGAAAAAGTTTTAAGATGGAAAGATAATTATGTTTGTTAATGCATGAGGATGCTCATAAAGTGAGCATGGAATGTCAAGAAGTCGAAGGATGGAAAAAGGAGGCTGTTTGCAACAGATACTAGTTGAATCAAAAGTGTAACATTGAATCTCTCTCTAAATCTTAAGATATTTGCTATTCTGGATGTTGCAGAAATGTGGCAAGATCAAGAACAACAAGACCGTGTTGTAATAGCACTCAAGGAAATGCAACAATAAATCAACTAGGAAAATTTTATAATTGTAAATCAGCTTTAAGGATCCAGTAGTGGCTTAAAAATAAATGCAGAAGTGCCATACAGCTATTTACAAGTAGTTGGGTTTTTTTCCTCCAGGAAAGGTTGGTGACCTGACGTGGGCACAGATGGCGTGTCTCCCTGGGTGTCACTTTTGTCAATGCAAATTTGGGGCAGCCAAACGCTCAGGTGACTGTGAATGTTACGGGAAATAGCGTTTAAATCTTCTTATTTAAACATCTATTAAAGCACAGGAAAAAAATCGCAACACCAGCAAGAAAAAATAATAACACCGAACATTTGTTGAGTTCCAGGTCATCCAACCATTGCCATACATATATATCAGTTTATCTTCACAAATATTTTAATTTTTTCCACAGACTTTTCACTTTACGGATGAGATTTTTCATTTCTCAGGCAAGGAAATTGAGATGGAAAAGTTCAGCAAAACATTCAAGCTTATGCAGCTAATAAACAACAAAATGACATTTGAACCTGGTCAGTGTGGCCACTGAGTCTCTTCTTTTAAAGATCACTTAACTACTGCATTATCTCTTCTCAAAACTTATGAGAAGTTGATGGTGATTTCTGACTGGTAGAAAATGCTGAATGCACATTGGGATGGGAGAGCCCCAGGCTTTCGCGGATGAGCTGAGCTGTTCTTCCCTTTCTTCTTGGAAGCAGAGTGAGTCACCGCTGCGTAGTCCTACGCAACTGTAGCTCATCCTTGTCAACACACTAACCCCAACTCTAACTAAGTTCCGCGTGGCTTCCTGTGGGGCCCTGATCTCCAGTGACTCATGCCAACAGCCCCCTCCTTTGCTCAACTACTCACCCTCGGGCAGCCCTTCCTTCAGGCCTCTTCTAGGAATGTCTTATGATGTCTGCCTCAGTCCATTGCTCCAACTGGACAAGAATAGAAAAGAACAGAGATAGTCACTTGTGTCAGAACTGGCTTGATCTTGGAGTTAAGCTTTATTTACTTTCCAGTATTAGAGAAAATATTAGTGTTTTTAAAAAGATATGCTTAAAGAACTAAACCAGTGGCTGGAAAAACTTAAACATAGTGCACATTTTCATACTGAGTAGTGAACTCAAGATCGATTTGAAAATAGCCACATAACAAATACAAAAATACCATGGAAGTCTGGAATTTTAAAAATGAACAAGAAACATACCACGTATTAAGCTAACTGAGAAAATTCTACACTAAAAGGCATTTTCTCATTTAGGGGGAAAAAAAAACTAAATTCAACGATATACTCTTTATAAAAGCAAATTCAAACAATCATCATAAAAACTTGTTATATTTTAACAAAAAATTAGGAGGCAAATAATGAGTGAAATATTGCCAGATTATTAAATTTTAATGGCAATATTTCTCAATAGATATTTCAAAGAAATACGACCTCAGCGCATCAGAAGTTTACTTTTATACTTATGTAGTATAGCACAGGAAGCGCACAGTGGAGCCTGGCTGCAGATGGCACAGCTGTGGGGTAGAGGACTTTACATGGTGCCCCCCTGCGGTCAGGACTCCGCAGTGCTTATACTCGACACGAGGAGATGGTGGCACCTGCGCTGACTTAGGTGAACACAGAACGCTGGGAATGTGCAAGGAGTAATACCTGTATAGGCTGGGAGGCCCAGCTGAAAGAGATTTCCCAAACTACATGAAGCAAGACCAATACACTACACATTCCTCAAGACTAAACTAGCGTTATTCTGACCCACTGTGAAGTGTGGTAAGTACCTCTCTGTCTGTCTATTATCTATCTAAATTGGTTTGCTTTGTTTTGTTTTCATAGTTTTAGGACTAGGGTTTTTTTTTAACTTACTGACATAGTGAATCTGAGAACCAAAAATAAAAATGAGCTGAAGATGTCTAGATCTTTGATCCACTTTGATTTTATTTTGGTGCAAGGTGACAGTTTTGTCTCTAGATTCATTCTTCTGTATGTGGATGGCCAATTCTCCCAGCATTATTTATTGAAAGGTGTATATTTTGACCCTGTTATCAAAGATGAGGTACCTGAGGGCACTAGAGGTTATCTCTGCATCCTCTGTTCTGTTCCATTGGTAAAGCTCTCTGTTTTACTACCAACATCATATGATTTTTTTAAAATCGCTATTGCTCTGTAATATAACTTGTTGTCTGGAATCGTAACGTTACCCACTTTCGTCTTATTATTCGGGATATCTCTGGCTATTCTGGGTCTCTTTTCATTTTATAGGAATTTTTATGACTGAATTTTTAAAGTTCTGTGAAATAAGTTGGTATTTAGGAATTGCATTAAATCTGTGTAACAGTTTTGGCAGGATAGCCATTTTGACAATATTAATTCTGCCTATCCAGAAAAAGGGATGCCTTTCCATTACCTCATGTCCTCTTCAATTTCTTTTCTCAGCATAATATATAGTTTTCTTTGTACAGGTTCTTTACTTCCTTAGTTAAGTTTACTCCTAGGTATTTAATTTTTGAAGAGCTACTAATCATTCTTCCTCGCTCTTTCTCAGTGAGTTTATTATTAAAATAGAGGGATGGCATTGATTTGGTTTTTACTTTAGTTTTGTAACCTGCAATTTGACCGAATTTGTTAATTAGGTGTAAGAGTTTCATAGTGGCGTCTCTGGGGTCTTCTATGTAGAGAATCACGTCATTTGCATATAAGGATAGTTTAACTTCTTCATTCCCAGTGCATATTCCCTTTATTTCATTCCTTTACCTGATTGTTCTGGTCAGGGTTTGAGAACTGTGCTGAATCAGAGTGGTAAGAATGAGCAGACTGTTTTGTTCCTAGTTTAAGGGGAAATTATTTTGATTTATCCCCATTTACTATGAAATTTGCAGTATGGTTAGATGAAATGGGGAAAACTCTTGAAGATAAAGGCATAGGCAAGGACTTTCTTAATAGGACCCTTGATGCAAAGGAAATGCCCACAGAATCATTGAATGAAATTATGCCAAATTTTTAATTTTCTGTACAATATAGGAAACTATCAACAGAGTGAAGAGAGAACTGACAAAACGAGAAAAAAAATGTACCACCTTCACCTCAGACAGAAAGCTAATAGGTAGAATACAAAAGGAACTAATGAGATATAAAACCCATAAAATCAAAGACTCAATTACAAGAATGAGCAACTGAAATGAACAGACAGTTCTTACATGAAGAAGGACAAATACATGAAAAAATGTTCAATATCCTTAGCCTTAGAAAATGTAAAACAAACACCAGTAAGATACTATCTCACCCCACTGAGAATGCCCTATCCCGAGAACTCAAACAGCAATTGATGCTGGCGAGGTTATGGAGGAAAGGCATCCTTTTGCATTGCTGGTAGGACTGTAAAAGCAGTACAACCAATATGGAGGGGAGTGTGGAGGCTCCTCAAAAACGTGAAAATGAACATTCCCTTTGAGGCAGTGATACTCCTTCTGGCTATTTTTCCAAAAAAGTTCAAAATAACTTAGAGATATTTGTACACCCATGTTTACAGCAGCACAGCTAACAATAGTTAAATTGTGGGAGATGATGAAGTATCGTAAACAGGCCAATGGATGCAAAAATGGGGTATTTGTACACAATGGGGTACTACTCTTCCATGAGGACAGAGAGATTCGAGACATTTGTAAGTAAATGGATACAACTTGAAACCATCATGCTGAGTGAAGTGAGTCAGACTCAAAGACTCATATGGTTTCTCTATTTTGAGAAAACCATAATGCAAGTAAAATAAAATAAAATGTGTGGGACGTTAAGAGTCAGGAGAGAGGAGGGAGGGGACAGAAGGGTCAATTGGAAAAGGGAAAGAAATTATCACGATGTTGCCGTACATATGTGCACAGAATTCTCAAGTGCAATGTAACCACTGTATATCACATATACATACATTCACACAGATAGATAGATAGATAGATAGATAGATAGATAGACAGATAGACAGATAGACCAACCAAATGGGAAAAATTTTTTTTTAAATGACCTGTGGTTGTAGCTCAATATGAAGGAAGGACCTGGGCTGGAATCCCATTACCACCAAAAAATAAAAAGAAAGAAAGAAAGAAAAAAGAAAGAGAGAAAAGAAAAGAAAAGAAAAGAAAAGAGGAAAAAAAATCAAAGTAACAGAAACACCAAAGAATAGTACCAAGAACCCCCAAATACCCCTTGCTCACAGTCCAGTCTGTTGCCCGTTCCCCTGGGCAGTGCTCACAGCTGAGTCCCATCCCAGGGGGCCTTGCAGGAGAGGTCTTGCCTTCTCCATCTTCCTCAGTAAGACCCCTTAGAAGACCCTTTGTCACTTTCACAATCTCTGCACTTCAGAGATGGCAGGTGAGTCTTTTGTAAAACTCCCCTTCAGGGATGCATCTGGATGACATTACAGAGATACCACATACAGGGGGACGCTCGGTCCTCTCTCCACACTCTCCTGGCTAGCTCAGGGTGCCTGTGCGTCTTATTCCTGGTGGTGGCTACTCTGACAGTTTGACAGTCACTGCCAGCTTTTTCTACTACATACCTCCTTTTTCCTTTGTAACAGATAAATCATTCATTTTCAAGGGTGACATTTTGAGACTAAACGTCCAGTTTCTCATCTCAGCCCATCCTTTAAGTACAGAAAAATCTTACCATCTTTGCCTATATTTTATGATTGTCAAATGAGTGCTTTCTAATTTCATTTATGTGCACATATTTATTATTCGACATTAGTATAAAAAGAGGTTTCTCTTCTCTCCATGACTGTAGTCATTTGCCAGTATCGATGCGAATAAGGATTTCATCTTCTGACTTAAGTGCTGTTTCTGTGAGATTTCCATATCCGGTCAGCAGGAGTCCTTCACACCAGATCTTTTATCATGTTGACGCATCCAAGAACACTAAACGCGTCATGACTATCTGGGCCTACGCAGCCTTCCTGGCTCATCTCAACCTTTTTCAGGCTTTTCTCCAGGAAGTGCTGGTTCATTGCAGTAGAAAGTTGGAGGAAGAAATCGAGATCTGGGTGTAAGCTGCTTTTGTTGTTGGGGTGTTAAGTGCTCCTGGCTCTTTCCCGGGCAGAACTGGGAAGACTGTGAATTGACACACACACCTTCCTGTGCTCTTCTCTCTGTGCAACTGCACCCTTGCCTGTTCAACTGCGGCTTCATACTCACAAATCCGGTTTCTATTTACCGTCGTGGCTGCCTGCCCAGTGAATCTTGGACTGGAATTAGAGGGGAGGAGGAGAGCAAAGGACTTTGTTGTTGCTGATGTTTCAAAAAGAAAGATGTCGTCAGCATCTATGAAGATTTATTGACTTCTAGCCCTGGGAGGGACAAATTCGGTCTAATTTCTTCATTTTACACCTAAAATAATTAAGATTGAGGGAAATAAGATTGCTTACTAACCCAGCACATTTAGATAAAAGCAAAATGACAAGTTTTGCTTGCAATTCAGGAGTTAAATAATATTCAATCACAAAATTAAGTTTTACATGTAGTTACTGTGGCAGAAGTAATACGTGTAAGAATCAACTACTTGGATTTTATATTTGTTGAAGGACTGATGTGAGCTACATACTATTTCTTGAGTTGTTTCTTTTATTTTTTTTTTCAGAAAAATCATGTAGTAGCAATTTAAAATCCATTTTACTAATGAGATCAGTTTTCAGGAAGCCTAAATGAATTGCTTCAAGGATAATAAGGACAACAGGCATAGATCAAATTTTGCTGAATTTGTTCTGAATCTGCTGAGCTCAATAGTTCATTAGAACATAAAATATTTGTCATAACAGAAGGAGGGCTGGAGTGAAGCATGCCAAATTGTAATCAAATTAAAATAATCATTGCGTTTAAAAATTAAATTAGGCTGAAGATGTAGCTTAGCCATAGAATGCTTCCTTTCCTATACAAGGTCCTAGGATCCATCTTCAGTACCACAAAAAAAGTTTAAATTTTAAAAATTAGATAAAACTTTAGCATGTTACTTATGAAATAAACCATTTCAAACTTGGTTTTTTTGGTCCGTAATACATACTAGAAATTGTGCTTTTAATTCGGGGTATAAATACACTTAAATCAAGTCATCTAAGAGTTCATTGACAGCTTATTTGCAGAAAGCATAATTAATACAGGATATATTTTTAAATAAGGGAATATTTCTGAAGAAGTACACACAAAGCACTCTACAAGTACAGATTAGTACAGATTAAGAAGCTGGATATTGCTTTCGCAAAAGAGAGAAAGAAGAGATCTGGTCTTCTGTAGAGCATGTGAAATTGGCAAAGTTCAGTGAGCCATGGGAGCTGTTCCAGCTGGTGTCACCCTGCATGCACATGGTAGGCACTCACAAACGAGTAGACATATAAATAAAGGTAGATGCTGAGTTAATATGAAGAAGCATCGTATAGTAAATCTTAGGGAATGGGAGGAGAGAAGACAGGAGTTACATTTAGAACAACTGAGAGCCATCTGCTGAGCCCTTTCCCTGCTCTTTTCCATACAATGGATGATTTCTTTGCTCTTAAGCACCACTGTCCACTGGAAACAGAATGTGAGCCAGGTTGTGAATTTCAAATTCCTCCTAATCACATAAAATTATTAATGAGTCCACCTTTTATGCTAAATAAAATTTATGTGAGTCAACAAAATTTTGACATGTAATCAGGATTACAATTATCAACAAAATCTTTTACATTCTTTTTGGTGGTAAGTCATTAAAATCTAGCATAGATTTTTTCATTCAAAGTAATTTGCAACCTAGCGTATTACTTATGTTATAAGGAAAATGGAGCTCTCCAAGTATGTGTCTATTCTAGTCATTCTAGCATCCTTACTTGACCCCAGCATCCGATTGTTTTGTATTGCTGATATCTGATAAGCTGGAGTAGGAGATAAAGTGGTACTACACACGACGAGGAAATATATGTTATCTGTCATCCAGGCCTGCTGACTGGAGTTCCAGAACTCTTTTCAATTATATTTCATAGCATTAATTAAAGCTCATAAAATGAATTTATACATTATTTTGCAAAGACATTTTTGAAAGTGTGAGGGAAAAAAAAAAAAAGAAGCGGCAGAAATAGCCCTTCTAGTATTTCTAGAAAGTATTCTTCAGTTTGAATTATAGGTAAAACTAGCAATGGCTTACTAGGTTGGGTCTGAAGCTTATAGAAATCTATTTAAACTATAGATAACACCCATATAGTGGGGAACTTAGTCACATGTATCTTCTGGACTTGGAGGCATCATATAATAATAATAATAATGAAGATCACTATACTTAGTGAGATGTTGTAAATATTATATAAATATTGTCTTCCTCACGAGGCGTTTGCTACACCCACATTTGGCGGGGGAGTTCCGGTTTACCTAGGTTCTCAGTCTCAAAACATTTACTCACAGCACCCACTGCATTTTGCTGTCAAAAAGAGACCCTGTTTGGGAGCCAGATCCTTAAGTCTCCTCATTTTTTTGTGTGCATTTAAACGTGAATGCTGGTGTTTTCTGCATAAGGTAGAAGTACCGCGACCGGAGCACATACCTAACATTGTAACGGAGGCATGTGCACCAGTAGAGGTTTAATTTTTTATTGCTCGGTGGTGAAGATTGCCTCCCGTGCAGCCCTGACGCATGGGAGCTGGAATGTTTCCCGGGTCCACTCCGGCGCAAGCTCAATTGCTGCAGGCAACCCCTTTGAGGCTGGGAATCCGTGTTCCCTCTCAGACTGATGCAAAGTGACAGTCGGAGCAGGACTGTGTACTTTTGTCTACTCTCTTTGCTCTCTTCGTTCCCTTAATTGTGGGAAGAGGGAGGAATAATTGTTAGGAATTTCTGAGGCCTTTCCAGCACATGGGATTGTTTACTGACCAAAGGAAAAGCCTGATGGACAGGAGGCAACTTAACTGAGCCAGGAGGGAGAGGTTGGGGGCGGGGGCTGGAGGCCAGTGCGCACATTCCAAGTGGCCCGTCCATCTGTGGTTCACCTGGGAGAGGTTGAGTTTGTGCTGCAAACAGAACTTGTATGTTAAGCAGAAAGAGCAGAAGGTAAAATTCAAATGATTGAAAAGGGGCCTCTCGTGAACAATCGGACATTTGTATTATCCCTACACATCCTCAGGAGCTGGAAAGCTCTCTGTTAAGAAAAGAAAATTGAAATGGACGCACTTTCCCTTTCAATGTAAGGGCAGCATTGTTTTTATGTTTGAAATTTGGATGACCCATGGAACGGGATAGCGAGGAGTTCGGGAAAGAGACAACTCAGCCTCCACGAAATGACCCTGAATTGTAGAAATAACAGAAACGTAAGATCATCTGTTAAGCATGGCTCTCACAGGAAAGGCAAGAAATGGAGCAAGGCAAAAATACAGTAGACTGTTGGCAGAGAACGAGAAAAACCCAAATTGCACGTACGTATATCACGCTACGGGACATCCAGTCGTGTGCAATTGCTCCCTCAGCCTCCCCAGAAACACCCACCCACGCATTTAGTATTTCTCACATGATGATAATTATGAATGGAGCAACATTACTGAAAATGTATTTCTTGGAAGACTCGCTTTTCCAAAAGGCGTTGGGGAAAGTGGGGCATGTTTAAGTAAATATAGGAAAACTAGGATGCTGGAGGAATAGCTCAGTGGTTAAATGCTTGCATAGCAAGCTCAAGGCCCTGGATTCAATTCCCCAGCACCACATAAGCCAGGCGTGTCAGCACAAGCCTGTATTCCCAGCACTCGGAAGGCTGAGGCAGGAGGACTCCCGTGTGTCAGAGGCCAGCCTGGGCTACATAGTGAGTTCAGAACCAACCTGGAATGCAGAGTGAGACCCTCTCTTGAAAAAAAAAGGAAATCTTGACCTCTCCATTCACTGTCGTAAAATTTATTCCGCATATTCACATACTTAGCATTCTTAGATTTCCTCACAGTGCTTAAACTAGTTGTTTAATGGTGTTTATTCCACCACTGTTTAAGCTTGTTTCATTACAGAACCCAAAGCTAAGGCGAGGCATGCTGCTGTTCCAAGTCCTGGTGTTCCCAGGCACCACTGCAGGACTTGCCAAATGGGGGCACATGTCTGGGTTTCTTGCCTGCTCCAAGCACGCTGCTAGACATGGCACGGGTACTTAAGTTTAAAGAAAATCAGAATAGCTTTGAACCAAGTACTTAGGTGAGTTCAGATTTCCATTGCTTGGCTATCTAGGTCTTTGCCTGTGTTGGAAAAGGCAGAGTTAGTTACTTTTGCGCCACATTATTTTCCCAGCAAATGGCCTGGTTGGCAGAGAACCTAACAGACACTATCAGAACATGCTTGAATCTAAGGACTGTGATTCTCTAGAAGCTCAGATGTGTGGAGTATCTCATACTCAATAAAGTGCACGTTTCTCAACAACGACAGATACACTTTCAAATATGTAACATAGGGAGTACTCATTGCTGCTATTTGGATAATATACTCCAGCACTGAGAAATAATTTTGCTTTCACTTCAACTCATGATTATTATTTATTTCTGAGTGTGGAAGAAAAAAGCAGAGCTGGAAAAAAATAGAAAATTCCCTAAAGGTTCGCCAGTTGGTGCCTAGGAACAAAACAGCATAGTTTTCCAGATGCCCAGAGATAATGGTGTAACCTGAGCTGTCTGTAGGAGAGCTGACCTGGTGGGAGTGTGGGAAACTGGCCTCGGGCACTGGACTTTGTAACCCACTCTCATTCACCATCAATATGAGTAATAGGACTTAAAGAATAAAATTAAGCTAACAGGATTGGTGGAAGAGACTGGTGTTTAAGAATGTCCTAACAGGTTATCGCAAATACGATAGTATCTTCTTGCCTCTTAGTTTCTCAGAATGAATTTGTTTGGTTAAGATCACCATGTTTAAGCACGACTAATATTTTTCTATTACTTCATTATTATTACTCAGCTGAATTTTACATGAACTGCTAACAACAATGGATGTAAATAGCCCATCATGCAATCATCAATAATTGAATAATCATTGAGTTAATAAATGACTAGAGGCAGGCATTTGGAAGTAGTGTGTCTATGACTGTGAAGTAGACCTTCACTCCTGGTGAATCTGTGGCACGTGCCCCAAGAGTTGCCCCAGGGGCTATTTAGCTTGCGTGCTTCGTACAGGTTTCAAATTGTCTTGGTTTTTCAATCTTTTTCCGTGACTGCTTTCAGTGTCCCTGTTTGTACTGTTTTTCCCACACGGCTCTTTGGTCTGACTTCAACATTTCACTTTATTCTTCTTCAGCCTGTGCCAGGCCATGTGCCAGGGCTTTGGAGCCTACAACTAGGGGAGGATGAGTGGACTGGGGACAGAGGCAGAGCACAGAGAAATGCACAGAAATATTGCATTTAGTGACTGAGAGGGGTGCCATGAATTGTGACCTATTCTTCTCTCAAAACAAAGACAAAGGTTGAATTAGTAAAGGTTTTTTATCATAATTATAATTGCTCTCTTCTGTCTGGATTTCTGCAGGTTGTTAACTCTGAAGGGTGCTGATGGACTGGTACCCACTCAATGCCTCTTCTCTGGTTAAGGGTCGGGTGGGTGGGATGAAAGAAACCAGATCTGTAGACCAATGATGCTCAGGGATGTGTATATCTTTATGGACAATCACACTTGTTAGGCCCCCACCCTGTTGCCAAGCATCAGAATGACCGGGACATTTACCCAAGGACTTTATAAGGATAAAGTCCATGAACTAGAGAAAAGATCTCTAGCAGCGTAGGACATGGATTTTTAAGTATTATATGTTTCTACTAAGGTAAATGCAACTGTCCAGACAGCATAGTTATGGTTCCTGGAAGGCTATTTGGACTGGAGTTACCACTGCTGAAATAGTTTTTATTTTGTGGATCCAATATCTTAGTAGTTTTAAGTCTGTATACGTACATCTTTAAAGCCGACTCATTTCAGAGGAAGCAGATAAAAAGTCAGTAGAAAAACAGAAAAGGAAAATTGGGCTGGTGTTAGGAATAAAGATGTTATTATCTAAAATATGTCATCCCAAAATATTTCTTACGAAATTTCAGGATTATTTAACTTAGTCTATTAGAAACAAGTCAATTCAGAGCCCTAAGTTGAAAATGTAACCATGAAATTGGATACTACTAACCTAAAAAATAAAATAAAATAAAATCCCAACCCATTTAATGGACGAACGAGGTAACTTTAGAGATTAAAAAAATACAGACTACCTAAAACTTCTATTTTGTGCATGTCTAGAACTCATGAAATATAGTCTTTGCCTATAAACTGTGCTTTGCTATGTTTTAAAATATATTCTGCTAGTAAATTATTTTCAAATTTAATATTTGCAATTGTTTGGTTCCCTTGATGAATAGCACTTAATTCTAAGATGCCCTTGAGGTTTACTGAACAAGAGGGTGAAACGAATCAATGAAAGCTACAACATAGAACAAAAGAGATAATCTAAGCACAGGCCAGCAAACGGCAGGCTCCAGAACCAGTCAGAACTATGTAGATGTCCAGGAAGTCCTTGGGGAGACTTACTCGAACGCTCCAGCAGAGAGACTCCCTGCAGAAGTGGGCCTTACTCGCCCTGGGCCCTCTGCTTTTGACCGGGCTCCTTTCCTGGGCCCTCAGCCGGTGGCAGAGCAGGCCTGATGTGGCGGACACGCCGGAGAGAGAAGCTCAGCGAGGCGCACAGATGGTTGTACTTGGCTCACAGGTGTTTTGGGTTTTATTTTCCATTTTGCCATGAGCAAATTTTTCGAGGAAAATAAGTTACACGAATTCCTCTACCGAGCTCACAGAAGGAAGGCCACCCAGGCTGAAAAATAAAAACGGGACTTGGTGCCACCCCCAGCTTGCGGGGCCAGCCAGACACGCAGGTAAATCATTTGAGATGATTCCCGAGCTTAATCCTTTGAAAGCTGATATTTCCTCGGGGGGAACCAAATCATATTCCCATCTACGGATTCTGCTGGAAGCCACCCGGGCTCCACTTGTTAAGAGAGAAAGTCTTACTTTTACTTTGAAATAATATGGTTTCGTTACAGAGAAAAAGCTTCTATTTTATTTTCATAAGCTATTTTTAAGACATTTTATATTATAAAATAATAACTAGATATTTTTATTTTGAGAAAGTCGGTGAGGAAAATATGGATCTGCCGGAGGCATTGAATTTGTAAATAATAGACATTTAAGTCAGAGGTAAGGAGTAATAAAACATTTGGAAACTACATTTTTTGAAGAAAATGAAATTTGGTGTGGATACCTGCTTTTGCAAACCTAAATAGCAACAACAATAGTAGAGTAATGTTTATCTTCTTAAGATGAGACTCCTAAGGAATGTCTGTACTGTGGGAGCAGGAGGTGTTAGCTCTTCTGTCTTATGGAATTCCCCTACCCTTTCCTGACTTAAATTCAATTATCCTTAAAATTGGAGGGTTTTACTACATTATCTCCTAGGTCCCCACAAGCTTTAAAATCTCTGTGATGCGGAAGGACTCACCTCAGATATTTCTCATCTCTGTAAATTCATGTGGCCCAGTTTTTACCAGGGACCGTTTGGACCAATGGCAACTGTGTTGTGTCCGAGGTTAAACCACTTCAAAGGCATGTATCACTTTCCAGGTTTTATTAAACTACATTTTAATTTTTACCAAGTAATGGGCATTTTTAACTGAAGCAATTCAATTAAACTATTATACTAAGGAGTGGTTTTGTTCTGTATGACTATAAAATATTCTAAACAATCATATATATATATATATATATATATATATATATATATATATATATGAGCTGTATTTACTTTTTTGTTAATTGACAAATCAAGTTATTTTTGATGGATCAAAATTTCCAGGAAGGCAAAAGGTGAAGGAAGGATGAAGGAAAGAAAGAGTGAGGAAGGAAAGAAGGAAGGAAGGATGGAAGACAGGCTGTCCTAGCTCCATAGTAGGGTCCCGTTTCCTAGCAGGGGAAGACTGTGCACTGTTCCGGCACATGGACAGGAGCAAATTGGAACCATGCCTTTCTCTGGAGCTTGAGCTGTGACTCTCCAGAGCCGTGGGGATACAGTGGTGGGTCATGATTAGTCGGAAGGTGAATTTCAGGTAATTTGATATTTGTTAAAGGAGCAAACTTTGCAAATGATTTTCTTTAAAATAAATCAGAACACATTTAGGTTAAGCCTATAATAATAACCCTCTTGCTTCCACTCTGACATTCTATCTAGAGAGGGGAGGAAGGGCAGAACACTGGAGGGCTGGAAGTTGTTCCTAACTTGAGGGGCAAGGGCTCTCAGGCTTAGAGTAGCAGGGAGACCTGTTGGAGGAAAAGTGTAGGAATCCAGCTCAGAGTGTTCTGAGGAAAAAAGGTGAAGCACTGGGAAGGGAGAGGAGAGGGCTTAACTAAAGTAGATGCTCAAATATTTCACTGAGGCTTCATTTCTCGGTTTTGCCTGGGCTCATGTGGCTCCCGGGCATTCCTGCTGACCACCTGGCGGTGAGAAAGAAAGTCCCAGTGAGTTCCATCTCCCCTCTGGGCCTCCAAGGGAGAAAGTCTCTCTACCTCCTCTCTCTTCCTGTCCCTCTCTCCCTCCTCCTCTCTCTCCTTCCCTTCCTCTCTCTCTCTCTCTCTCTCTCTCTGTCACGGTGAAAACACCACATTGTTTCAAATTATTGACATCCCTTCCACCTTACAGACAAGTCACTGTGTCCATTTTCAACCGCAGAGGCATATAGTTCACCCAGAATCAACGGCGGTGCGAACACGAATGAGCCTTTCAGGAACGGGGCTTCTCCATGCAGTGGAAGGCATAGACGCTCTGTTTCTGCTTGATCTAGTTATCCCTTTGGTAGCGTTTATGGAACAGAAGTTCAGAGAACAACTGCATAACCACCAGTTCCATATTCAATGTCATAATAACACAATTCAAGTAAACTTTGCCTATTTGTTGCTGTAGAAGAATCAGACAAGTCACGAACAAAAGTAAAAATATCCCAAATCAGTTGGAAAATCAAAAAAAAAAAAAAAAAAAAAAAAAAAAAAAAAAAAAAAAAAAAAAAAAAAAAAAAAAAAAAAAAAAAAAAAAAAAAAAAAAAAAAAAAAAAAAAAAAGGAAACAAGCATTTGAGCTGATTTAGAAAAGAAAAAAAAAAAAAAAAAGGTTTTGTTGCTTTAAAATTACAACCTGAATCTCTTAGTGGTGTCTAAAACAACAATATTGATTTAATTTACCCAACTAGTCCACATGTGTATGCTTATATGCATTAAAGACTAACTGTTGACTTTATTAAATACTTCAGACATGTATATAAACACTGAACCACATTTGGCTGCTTTTCCAATTTTGTGTAGACATAGTCACAAAGTTAGAATATCTTGTTATTGTGATACTATACATGTGTTCATTCTTATTAAGAACTTGCAAGTAAAGTGATAAATAAAAGAATATTTATATTTTTAAAAATAAATCTGCATATAAAAATACTTATAGGAAAAATATTTTTAAAGACCAAGAAAATGCACACTTCCCATCATGCAATGCAATCACATGTTCGTGGAGTTGTACATATAGCAAAAATGGATAAGGATTAGGGCCATGAAAATATATTTCAATAATATAGTTAATACAGTGTATTTCACAAGATGGCATCATGCATGCATACACCTTTGCCAAAAAAGGTCAAATTGACTTACCAGGTGTGTTTGTCTAGTGCACTTAAAATAAAATTAGAGAAGAAAATGACATTCTGAAATTTGGCTTTATTTCACTTATAATTTGTAACTCCTGTAGTCACGATAAATCCTGTAGAACTGTGATTTGCTAGGCATCTACTACTGGGGATGTTGTATTTAAAGTTGCAAATATTCTCACAAAGCTGAGGTCCCGAGACTCATGCGCTCCTCCAGAGCTGCAGCAAGAGGAAGGCCTCTTTTTCCGCATTCCTGATTTCCCACTCACCAGCTCGGGCAACTTCCTTCCCTTTGTGTGCCCAGTTCCTTTGCAATTTCTTGTGTTTTTTTGAATTGCATTTGGCTTTCCATTTTGCCGCACTTTTAGGTAGCCCTGCTTTCTCACTGGATCATTCCCGAGATTGCTGCTTTTTTTAAACATCCTTTTTAATGAAAAAATGTAAATCCCCCCAACTTGGGAAGGGTAATGATTTCTTGTTCTGTTGGGACAGACGCATGCAAAACCACTTTTCTCTAACACTCTTGCTTCTATCCTGCCATGTTGCCATGCACCTTTTTTTTTTTTTTTTTTTTGCTACCATGATGCCGTTAGAAAAATTTCTAAGATATCAATTTGAGCTACCAAAAAGCAATCAGTTGGCCCTAATTTCTTACTAAGTTATATTTCAATTTTTTTTAGGCAAATATACAAGGGAAATCATTTGTTCTCTGACCTGGATAATTTTCTATACTGTCTTTCCCTACTTACTTTAAGCAGCTGGTAGTTTTGTCTCTTGTGCTCCCCTTACTGAGGGACTTCATCTCAATAAGACTGTTTGGTCCCAAGCATCAAAGCGGTCAAAGATGCAGGGACCAGGATGAGCATGCAGGGGTGAGACCTGTCCATCCATTGGTCCACAAGGCCAAACCAGAGAGTATAGGAAGGACACCTGGGAAAGAAGGTGTCCTCACAGGAAGACACATATGGCAGAAGCGGGAGATGGGGTGAGCTCTGTTTTCTTTAAACATTGTCTACAGAAGACACCGGCTCTCAGAATTTCCCAAAAGCAAGGCACAGTCAGAACGAGTGAGGCTCAGTACTAATTGAACTCTGGCATCCAACAATGCGCAAAGGCCCTTCCGCCGTGGCTGGGCTCTACTCTGGGATTTAGCATAAGCACCTCTCCAGCTCGTGTATTCACAGGAAAGGGGGAAAAAAGACACAAGCTGAAGGAAAAGCTTAAAAAAGCTTAAAAAATATCTGCGTGTAACTTTTTAAATCAAGTGGACTTGATTGAAGTTGATTACAAACTTGGCTTTGCTGTATATTCTCTTTCAGTCCTGAGTTCACTGTGTGGTGGGGCACCTTCAATATTCTCGGTTTTAGGTAGTTTTCAAAAGTCCAAGACAAAAGTTCAAGTAGAAACCTCTCTCTTTGGGGTAGAGTACTCAGGGCAGGAAATGGGTGCTGTTAGCAGAGCCTCAGGTTTCTAGGGCAACAAATACACAAGGAGAAACTGGCAAAAGAACTCAGAGAAGAAGCCACAGTAGAAATCTGTTCAGAACCTAAGAGCAGGAGAAGTTTGGACCCCTTCCTATAGGAAGCTGCCAACAAACTAGCCAATCCTGAGATGCTCTGACCCAGGGCATCTTAGCAGGAAGTGGTGACTGGGTGCCTGTGTCCCCACAACAGAGTAAAAAGGAAATGGATGAAGAGTAGGTGTGTCGGGGCTGTGGTCATCCCTGAGTATAGACAGATTGTCATCTAGGCCCACCCTCAACTCCCATAAACAGCTAAGAACTGGACGGTCTACTGGAGGCATGAGTGTGGCTCATTCTGGGGTGAATATTGCTCCAGACAACTGCTGGGCATTTTGCTAACAATGAGCACCTAAGATCTGCATACATGAGTGTGCATTTGATCTAAACCACATGAATTCACCAGTGGGTTAGAAATCTAATAAAAATATGCTATCTTCATGTATCTGGTCTCCCTGAATTTATTTCTGTTACAGAAGCCAGAAAAAAAAAAAACCCACAAGAGCAATTTCTCTTACTGTATTCTGGCTTTTCTTTAGCCATTTTTAGCCAGAAGCAGAATGCATAAATATTCAGGGAAAATTAAAAAGAACAGGGAAAAGAATTAACCCCATTGTTGTAGGCCCCCCAAGTAGCTTGCTCCAGGTTAAGATTGAGTTTCCTTAAATATTTACATTCTTCCCTAACACATCCTGGAACCTTCATGTCCAATGGAGGATTCCTTCTCTGTGCTTGGCTGAGATGCATTTGTTAACTTGAATTAGCAAGCAGGCAAACTTAAGAACATTTAACATATTCTTTACCCGACTAAAACGAAAATAAAGCCTGAATTAATGTAAGAACAAGAAAAGATAGCACACGGTCAGCAGTCGTGGAGGGTCAAGGGTGCACGTCTTTCATGGCGTCTGTGAAAGTACCACCTGAGTCATAGTAAATTCTTCACAACTCACATTTATAAAGAAAATAGTTTATGCCGTGTCTTACACTCAATGCTCTGAGACATGCCAGAATAAATATTTTGTTTCCATTATTCAACTCTCAGTTTTAACACTATATAGAAAAAGCTTGCTAATTGTAGTAGAGTTTAGGTTGGGGTACATAGTCTTCTCTTAGGGGTCATGGTTTTGATTATGAATCAATTACCATATAAGCCTAATATTATGCAGTCTTTCTTTTGTAAGCACCAAGCATAGGTAGGCTAGATCTGCAACAACCACTGCGGAAAACAGTGAGCATGGGGTGTTACTAATATTGCAAAGAGAAGTACATTTTAAAAGTGTGTGCGTGTGTGTGTGTGTGTGTGTGTGTGTGTGTGTGTGTGTGTGACAGAGAAAAAGAATGACAAGCACTTATATGACACTGGATATGTACCAAATATATCACAAACTTTCTTTTTGTAGAAATTAATTTAACCCTCAAAACAATACTTTAGGTAGATATTTTATTAGATTTACCTCAGAGATACAAGACAAAATATTCAATACAGATGTACAGTGTAAGATTTTTTGATGGGCAACATTAACACGATTGAAAAGATAGCTAGCCACGAACACCACATCGTCTGAGGCCAGCACTGTAATTACAGGCTCCAGCAGCCAGATTCTCCCACCCTGTGATGAGCACTCCTGACCTGGTGCTGCGCATTCTTTGTAAGATTTTCCAAGTGACAGTAACCGAGTCTCCCAGACCTCAAGTATTTCTGCCTCACATGTCTGACCGCAGTCCATAAGATTAAAGAAGAGCTTGAATTCCACCACATATCGACATAATGTGACCCATTTTAGAATTTGGGGGAATCTTAATCAAGATTCAGGCTGTGAAGAGGGATTTGCCTCCAGGGCTAATATAAAGAGGAAGCAGGAAGTAAATTTGAAAGTTCCATTTGCTAAAGCAGGTAATGGCCTGAAGTATTTTTTTAATTATGCCACATTTAAGAAGATTTATACATTTTTAATTGTAGAGTCAACATTGTTGATTCTTAAAATCAATTTCTTATGCTTCCTGCAAAAAATCTACTAACATTATTTTTCCATCTCTCTGTATTATGGATAAAGTATTCATGAATTTGTTGGGCTTGATCCTGACCCAGGAAGTGAAGGCTGGCAGAAGTGGCACCATTCTTAGTTCACATTGTGTGAAAATCTCGTCTGCCCTGTAAAACTCATGAGATTTGAAGAGGGAAAAGTACGTATATTTCTGCTGAACACAGGACTATTCTGTCCAGATTTGGTACATAAGAATTTGGTAAAGTGTTACATCATCTAGTAGGTGCATTTGGGAGGAAGGTTATTTCATTGTTCATGTTCCTGCTGGTGAACAGTTATATGGATGGATAGACAGATGGATAGATAGATAGTAGATATTTCCTGAGCTTTTACTCTACTAGAAATAATGTTAATGTAAAAACTTAATATGTTTGTAAATATTATATTTTAGTATTAAATGAACCCATTAGTATGACTATGTATTGAAATATAACAATGCTGGAAAATGTGATGGCCGTTATGTAAAAGATATAGTTCTATGGCTTCTCCCTTAATGCAAAATAACAGCATTAAACTTGCAGGTGCTCTTCAATGTCATCACACAAAAAATTAACGTGTATTTAAATAAAGAATTGTTACAATAAAAGATATTGCCATTAGCCCCAGTCAAAGTCCAACCCTTCTCTGCATACAATTGTCCCTGTGCTATTGTCATTTTCTGGAAGTCCTTTTTCATGAGTGTCTTTATGAGTTGTGATCAAAAATGTGGTGAGTACCAGTGCCACTCAGTGAGATAGCAATATGGTAAACAGTTGGCGGTGTGGCCTTATTTACATAATTCACCACGTCTGGCCCTGTGCTCCTTCTCACTTTTCCCCAAAATCCAAAGGGACACAAAAGCTAAACATTGTAAATTGACTCAGGCCATTGAGGAAGCCTAATGACACAGACAGGAACTTTGGCCAGAACGATGAAATTGACGTGTCTGAGGCCGGGGATTACGTTGAGGAAAATCAGTGGCAATGTGATCTGTATTGTGATAATTTTTGCAAGTTCAACGTTTTTCATATGTTTTGATCACACCTCATACAAAGTCTCAGGGGCAAATGTCAATAACATATATAACACTGGTCTGAAGGCTCCTATTGTCCTATGAAAAGAAGGTCTCCTCCAGGACTAGCGGAATGGCTCAACCGTTAAATACAAGTGCTAGGTACCAGAGTTTGATTCCCCAGTACCACATAAGCCAGGCATGGTGACACAGGCCTATAATCCCAGCACTCAGGAGGCTGAGGCAAAAGGATTATTGTGAGTCCAGCCTGAGCTCCATAGTGAGTTCAGGACCAGCCTGAGCTACAGAGCGAGCCCCTATCTCAAAAAATAAGGTCTCCTCCATAAAAAAGCAAATAACAATATTGACTGAATATTGACTTCAACGAATGGCCTTGAGCATCACCAATGACACCAGGGGAGTAACCCAAGAGTGCTCAGTGCAGACAGTACAGAAAGGCATCATTACGTTACCGTGGGGAGGACTGCACCTCTGTTTACCTGTGAATCTATTGAGAATCATCGAAATTAGTGTTTCAATTGTTCTCCCATCATTTTACTCACTCAATTATTCTTTTGCTTGTTTACCAACTGTGTTTATTTCTTGTCATCTAGAGGCCAAGCTCCATTCTCTTTGTCACAGAGGTCAAGGAGAGTAAAAACATGAATTTGAGAACAAAACAAAGAAAAACCTAAGACAGCCTGAAAATTCTTGCTGGTGTTTAAGTCAGAATGAGCTTGCCACGGGCCACTTCCTTCCCCAGAACAGTGAGCTAGGCCTCACTGAATGTCATGTTGTACTTCTGAGCCTAAGCTCTGTTTGTCAGTGGGCTAGTTCCTCTGTGCACTTAACAGTTTGTTTCATGTCTTCTCTTACATCATTGATGGCATCCACATTTCCAAGGCACCATTTGATCTTAGCAAGGGAAGTTTCTTGGACTTACCTACATCATAAACACTTCTGTTTTCTAAAATAAATACCTCAATTCACTGCAGGACAATGTAGCAGTGTCCATTTCTAGGTGCTCTTCCTTTACTCAACGCCATTTTCAGGTGGTACTTTCCTCACATTCTCCCTCCTCAGTTCCCTCCACGCAGCCTCAGATGCACACATCCAACCCTCCACACCCCCACCCCTTACATACCTTCTACCTGAAAGCCAATCTTGTGCAGGATAAGGGAACCTAAGCGGGGTGTGGAGGAAGAGGAAGTCATACTTGTCACCACAGTCATAATTTACCCTGAGGTTGCAAATTGTCCAGATGAGAAATACCAAGCAAATTCTCTTAAAAAATTATATATTATCTATGATAAAAATTATTTTTAAAAATACAGTATCCCATAGAAGCTCCCCTTGGCAGGATAACCTAAGGGAAATGTTGGGGATCCTGATTGGCTCATTAAAAATACACAGGATGGGGACTTTGTGAATATTCAAACATTTTGTCACAAGCTTCTTGGATATAAAACTAGTTCATATAAGACTAGGTGAGACACAGGTATCTCAATATTAAAAGTTGTGCAAACATAGTAGCCTCAATAATGAAAGATCACTCTCCACTATCCTATTTCTTTGCCAGAGCTTGTGTTTCTTGGTCATGAAAACCGATTTTGTGCAACAAGGAAAAGAGAGCAGATGGCAAAGCCACAGCTTGGAGAAGAAAAAAAGTAGTCATCCCTTCTGATTTGGAGAATCCCTAGAGTTTTGGCTGTGGAATAAGAAGAGTTTCCTCCAGCAATACCTTAGAAGAGTTGGGTTTTTGTGGTTGGAATTTCTGACTAGATGTGCAAAATCCTGAGTTGTAATTTTGCTTATGCTATTTATTCATTGTCCTCGAAAAATAAAGCAGCTCTGATTGGTAAATAAATACTGACAGACGGTTTTCAGGGCTCTGTGAAAAGCATTCTAAGCAAATATTCATTGTCACCAGAAGTATTTAAAATATTATTATTCAAATATCAGATGGCCCAAAACTGAAACATAAGAGAGATTGTTTTCACTAGCTTGGAAATGTGTAAACTTTTGCAGAAACCAAAGTGATCAACCTAGGGTTTTTCATCTACAAGATTGAGTGACTAATAGTGAAAGGAGTAGAATTATCTTCTCAAAATACAGCATATAAATCTTTCTTTGGATTACTCTGTCACCTTTTCTCTTTTCTTTGAACTTTTCCATGGTGGGAAGAATGCCTCAGGAGTTCTGTGGAAACACCATATGGCTCCACATCTATCTCCAAGGACTTCTTCTGCACAGGAAGAGAGGTGAATTTAATCACAGTCATGTTAAGCAAGGGCAGTATATGACCTTTGGAAGCAGGAGGCTCTAACCAGAAGGCTAGCTCAAGAGGCGAAGTTCCCACCCACCCCCAACCCCACAAAGAATCGACCTCGGTCAATGAAGTGCCAGATAGGAGCCGCGTGATGGAGGAGGTGGAACCAGCCGTGCACTACCCTGAGCAGGAGGGTGTTGTCAGAAGAGAGGACAGGACCTGGTCTCTGAACACAGGCAAGTCCCAAATCTCAGAGCTGTGAACGGTCATTTTTTCTCACAACAGAAAGAACACAAGCGTTTGGAAATTGTATTCACCCTGTCTCAGACAAGATAAAGGTATGATATGCAAAAAAAATCAGGTGCCATTTTACTGAATATATCTGAGACGGATGTGTTTCATCACATTTTTATCTGCACATTTTTCTTTCGTGGGTCTATTAAGTTCACTTGCAATATTCATTCCATCTAAATTAAAATGAGTGCATTCAGAACGTATCGTTTTAAGTACTTTACTCTGTCCTTTAGGGAGAGCAGATGCGCTCATAGTCGACAAAACAGACTGGGGAAAAAAAATCAAACAGGCATCCTTGAATTTCTATGAGGAGACCTTGATACTCCTGATTAGAGTGAATATTTCTGTGCTGGTTCATGGTCTTATTCTGAAACTTATGGCTGGAGTGTTAAAGCTTTTCTTTTTTGAGGCAGGGTCTTGCTCTGTACTTCAAGCGAGTCCTGAACTCACTATGTAGCCTAAGGTAGCCTTGAACTCACAGCAATCCTACTGCCTCAACTCTCAGAATGATGGGATTACAGGCATGTGCTAATACACCAGGGCTTGTGTCCCCATTTTTATGTAGCTTAACACTTCAAATATTGCCCAGATACATTGCATAGAATTCTAAATGTACACCACGGATAATTAAAAGAAATAGAGGGCTGTATTTAACCATGAATTATAGTCTCAGTTCCCTCATCTCCTGAGAAAAGTCGTTAGTTTTAAAACAGGTAGCCTGGCAAACCAGCTTTACAGTAGATTTGAACTGCAGATGGCTTACTTGTTTTAAGTTCAAAGAACTCCAGTAGAGACTAAAATTTGAAAAAATAAATAAGTAGAGGACCCAGCCTGTTTTTGATGAGTGTTTGACATTTATTACTTCCTCTGCCTTTTCCTCCCCCCTTAATAAATATCTTGTGTGATTTAGGAGGACCAAGTTTCGAGCTGCAATACAGTCAGAAATTAAGTTAGTCAGAAAATGATATTCCCTTGTTACCATTTGATTCATGGAAAATTGTGGAGACACTTTCTCCAAATGACTTTTGACAGTTCTCTTAAGCCCCCTTTCAAGTATCTCAGCTGTCTATGTCTGGAATCCCCTCGCCATGGGGAAACTCAGGTAAGAGGAAGGGCAATACTGTAATAACGTTACCCTTTCAGGCTCTGGTTTCTCCAGGATGTCCTCTCCCTTCTGCAGAAAGCGGAAAGATGGTCCAAGGACAAGAATTGCCGGCTGGCCCATCACCACCGAGTTTCCATTCAGGGAAAAGAGTCATTATAGGGTTTAGAATACTTCTCATTTGTGTCTCATAAACAAGTTTAAAAATAACACCGAAAAAGGATGTTAACCATATGCTGTCTCCCACTTTGTGACTAAAGGGGATAAAGTTACCAAAGCTCCCTCAAGCCCTTTGAACTTGAGAGCCCGCGTGCATTTTCCACTCCATTGTGCACTGCGATAAACAGTAACCCCTTCTTGACTGCCCTGCCATGTGCTAAGGCCTGGCTTTGTTCTGCAAATAGAATGTATCGTATTGTTTTATGGCTCTACTTAACGAGATCGCCTTCAAACAGAGGCAGTCTGTTTTTGTTTTCCTTATTCGCTTCTTGAAAAACAATATTTTTAGAGAAAATAACTATGGAAAATCACAGCATGAAAAAAGATACCCTAAGCTTTGCTGAGTCACAGAGCAATAATCAGTTGCAATGAATGCAGTGTTTACAATGTGCATTTCATTGTTCAAAGACAAATAAGTGTATGGTCAGTGATCACTCTTAGACACTACACCCTTCCACCTACCCAGATTTGCGCTTATGTGAGTGAAACGCTGCACTGTGGAGATGTGTAGACCAAGGCAGGAGCTTCAAGTTTGCAAAGAAACTTGGGTAGAATGTCATTGTCACACCCACCCATCACCCGCATCAGCACACTGTCTTCAAAAGATTCCCCATGCTAATTGGGTATTGCATTTTATTTTTGTGCTGCAGGAAAGGACCATAAATCACTAGATACTCAATAAATCCAAATTAAAAAGTGATACAAGTGAGATTGTTTCATCCTTTGTCACAGTAAAAAGGACATTAAAAATTTAAAAGACTTGCCTATTGTAGCAGTTGGCAATTGTTTAAAGGATTGAAAACATCAGGGCAGCACTGAGGAGTGTTTCTGCTTTTTTTTTTTTTTTGGAAGTGACTGAGGGTGTGCTTACTGATCTGTGTGCCATCTTCCCTTTACCCATCAGAAGAATCCACTCTTGGAAGGACGATCGTGAGCTTCAGACAAAGCCGTAGGTGTTTTGCATTCAGTGGTAATAGGACAAGGGCATAGGTGACATCAATTTCTAAAGTTGTCCACGGGACACCAAAGAGAATGAGAAAGTAGGCTCCAGAGACACTCACCAAAGGTGACAAACCCAAGCTGGTCACAGGTTTCAAGTTTCTTCCATTTTGCTATGAGGTAGCAGGTGTGCTCTTGTGGGTTATGTCTTAGAGCAGTACTACCTCTGTAAGGCAGCCAGCATCACTGGGGAAAGGGGCTGGCTGTACATGCTGCCTTTGGGGCACGGAGGCTGGATCAAAAGCCCAGATGAGATGGATGTAAGCTTCTCACAGTCTCCAAGGTCTCAATTTAGAGAGCTATAAAGCAGAGGTAGGCGAACAACAAGCTTACACAATATTCATGAAGGTGACAAAGATACCATGCATGCCAATGAGAGAATGCTTGCACTTTGGTTGGTAGTTTAAAATTAAACATTATTCCCACTGCACCGTCATTGATTAGTTTGTCTTTAAGCCAAGGCCTGTCTATGGACAAACACCCATCGGTGGAGCCAGTTTCACAAGGTTTGCAAGTTCTTTGCTCCATGATAGTGATCGGCTTTCTGATAGTGACAGTGACATGACAGTGACATGACAGTGACCATGGGCTTTGGAGTCTATCTTAAGTCTTCCTTTTCCTGAGACTTGGGTTCAGAAACATGCACATGCTGTTTAGATGCAGTATTTGCCAAACATACTTTGTTAAAATTCGGGGGTGACTCTACCAATAATGCTGTTGCCCACCTCTTATAATTACCTTTCTGTGCTTATCCACTGGCCCACAGACATGGTCACTCTTCACAGGAGCTGCAACACAGACAAAACTAATCCATAATGACAAATGTCAGGCGAGTGCCACTTGTTTGGATGTGCAGGTAACACCAGGAGGCAGCATGAAGCAAGCTCAGGGTCTTTTATCTCTTGGCTGGGTGGCAATTCCACAGTACATTAATTTTCTAAGGATTTGTCAAGTAGAACTTAAAAAGGTTGTATTTTATAAGCATTGTGTTATAATAAAAAGATTTAAAATGCCTGAAGAAGAGTTTCTAAAATTAAGGATTTTTGTGAAATACACGGTTAGAATTCACATCCGAATACAGTGGGTTGTTGGCCACTGATATTAAATCTCAGGATAGCCTCAAAGCCACAGAACTTTGAGTCCTAATTACCAACTTGTGCATTCAGACCATGGGACTCAGTGCCATCTCCCTCTGTTATTCCTCCTTAGTTTTGCTCACATTCAAAGACCTTCTGTGCTTTACTAAAGACTTCAGCAACCAACTCAAGACTTTTTCTTTTTTCCTATCAAAAATCTCTTGTGATCGCAGGGGAATTTCAAAACTTTCATTTCCCCACAGATATCATCTCATTCTTTCAGCTCCTTTTCTCCCCCCTGGCTGTCTCAGCCTCCAATGCCATAGTCACTTCAGGGCCTTACCATCACCTGGGGGGTTGGAAACCTGAGACTGACATGACTCAGCACCCGGCCTCTGTCCTGGTAGTCACTCCCTGGGGACTGGAGCAGAGCAGATCCACTCTGTTTCTCACCCACGCATATGGGAGCATGATTCCTTTCGTTTCTAAGGGATCATCTTTTAATTTCTTTTCGGTTTCTCTGTTTAGTTGATAAATCACTATCATGCTACTCTCTCATTTTTCCAGCTCAGTTAAACATCCTTTGCGCCTTCCTGCCAAACCCCAATCTTGGATCATTTAAGCCAGTCTGTCATCCCCATGCTCCCGGTGGAACCGGTGGAGGACAATCTCAGAGCAGTCAATGAATGTTGTCAGCAAGGTACAACCGTGGTGATCGGCCTCATCTGGGCAGGTGTTAGTTATGTGGTGCTTCTCTCCCGAGCTCTTCAGTTCTCTCTGTTGCCCTCCACAGCAGTGCACCTGGGAAGATGTCACCATCGTTCTCCCTGCCTCTTCCATCCCTCCTGCCAGGGAGAATTGAGCTTCCTGCTGCAATGAAGAAAATAATCACCTCCAGCAGCGGAGATCCACAGCTGCCCTCTGACACCTGACAAATAAACACAACTCTCACACTACTTGATGCATCAAGCTGATGGGTACTACTATGAATCACAAAATGCATTTAAGAAAAAAATGGGCAACTCAGTAGTGTCACTGGAACCATGGCGGGTTGAAATCTGGCACACATTTCTCTGTTGCCCAAGCAGCTCTGAGGGCACATCTTATACCTGGACACACATCCATGAAAAAATTCTTAGGAAAAAAGAGTAAAGCTCTAAGAATTTTATCACCATTATCTCATCTCCATTCATTAAGAATTATTTAGCCTCCAGGATACGGTCTCCATACTGGATACAGACTTTCATCTTGTTTAGGCCAAGATAATTGAAAACTATAATAGGGATCTGATAGTCCACAATTAATAAATAAAAAGTAGATTTCTAACAGATTTTCGTAGGAACTTTTTAAAATCAAAACGAAATGCAGTATCTGGAATCTGCGTCTTCCTCCTGTATCTGTAAATGAAGGACAGACGGGGCACAAACGTGTAAGTTGCTCCTACATGCAAATATGGCCTTGCCTTTTCATGTGGAATCGTGAAAACAGAGTAAATGAAAAAGTAAAGTGCCAAGCTTCTTTTGATATTTAAAAAAAAAAAAAAGATCTCGGCCTGTGGCCAACATCTTTGTCTCCCACACAGTGCCTTGAGAACAGTTGTTTATCCCCACTGTGCTAGGCTGGCCTTACCCTGCACCCCCAGCAGGCTGCCAGGCCCTCACTACATCCCAGGGCTGTGGAGGGAGAAGTTGGTCCTTCTCCATCAGCCAACACAAACATGCAAAGACTGGTCCATCAGAGGAAAGGCTCAGAGCCCCCAAAGAGTTTATTTTTCTGGGACTGAGATCATCAAAGTCATTTGATTTTGACTTGCACAGTAGCCACAAAGGTTATATTGAGGTTAAGTTTTCCAAACAAAATGTAAGTAATTAAACAGTTAAATAATGTTGATTTTTTTTTTACTTTTAGCCCCCAAACCTATATATATATAAATAGTAACCAAATGTAAATTTTTGTGTATCTCTATGTAACAACGTGATATATAAGAAATTGTCATTTTATGCTTAATTATATGTTACTGTAACTTTTTTTGGCCACAAAAAATTATGCTAGAAGAGCTTGCATGTTGTTAGGCAGCCACAGATTAGAAGGTTTTTCTCATTGTGACGGAGCATCTGGGGGATTCTGAAGCCTCGAGTGTGATTAAGGAGGAAAGAAATCAGGTCTGCTAAAGTAGAATAATATTTTTATAATATTATTTCTTTGGTCTGTACAAATCATTTAGAAAGAACACCAGTCACAAAGTCAAAAGATGCGTTTCCCTCCTTAGAACAATGAGTAAGTAAGCCCAGAGGACTTTATTTCGAACACTTGATTTCTGCAATAATTGCACAGGGGACAAAGGAACTTTGCCCATGACCTTCTATTTGGTAGGAGCTGGAGCCAGGCTGGGATTCATCACTCCTCCCCCACACAGGAAAACACAAGGCCAGGGATCACAATTGTTTGGTTATCACAGAATCTTTGATGTTATTCCTCTTTTATTTAAAAAAAAACTTATTTTCTTAAAGAAAGAACTTCTTAGGACTATAAGCAAAAATTTAAATATTATGTACTGCATCATACATATCTTTAAAAAAAGAGGTTCTTACCACCACAGGCAAAAGGAGACCAGATATGGTGGTTTTGCCTGTATTTCTGGCAGAAAGAAAGTAACATGTGTCGGACTAGGACCCACGCACGGAGCCTCCTTCCTAAATTCCTCTTCTATCTCGGTCTTCATTGCCATTCAGAGAACAAACACTCTTTGTCTGAAGCTAATCAGAAGGAACTTTAGTGTGGAGCGGGGAGTGAAGGAGGAGGGCTGGACTCTGGGATACCATGGTCAGATTCTGTGCAATCTTTGGATGCAGGGACGGGGCCTCTTGGGGTTCAGAGCACAGCATCCCACAAAACATCACTGTGAAACAGGGGAGGAGAAAAATGAACTACGGGGAGCACTGATCACGGTTTGCCAAGACAAGACTCATCCCTACCAGGCTGGAGAAGTTAGACTGGGATCTCAGGTGTCCAACCACAGCGCCTCCCACGGCCTCCACTCCAGCCTCAGAGGGAAGACCTAGTCGTCCTGAGGGCTCGTTGCACCCCCTCATAGTGGAACCCTGGGCTAATCAAAGTCTTTGGGAAGTTTTTTGTAATCTCTCCAAAATGGAGATCCTCCCAGTGCATGTTGCAAAACTACAAAGGGAGAGAAGAACAGGCATCAAAGAGTGGAATGCTGAGAGAAATCCTTTCAGCACCATAAACAACCGTTGGGGTATTGTTTATTGAAACACTTGTTTGAAAAAAAAATATTTTAACTCTTCCAGATAACTGGGCTAACAAATATAGATTTTTACGGTCAGGTTGAGTGGGCTACATTCTCGAGAGATCGAAGTGGGTGCCTGCTGGCTCACACAGAAAGGCCAGCCAGCGATCTGGGAACGCGTTTGCCAAGCTCTTGGTGCATTGTCAGGATGGCGTGGCCACATATTTAAGTACTTTTAGATTCCATTTTTAGTAATTTTTCCTCAGATAAAATAGCAAGAAAGTGTGAGGGGGGAGTGCGTGTGTGTGTCGGAGACCTAACACCGCACTGCTGTGCTAAACTACATCCTCCATCTTCAGCTCTTTTTTTTTTTCACTTTTGTTTTTGAGACAAGCTGTCATTGAGTCACTAATTTCCCCAAGCTGGGTTTGAACTTGCCATCCTCCTGCCTCAGCCTTCCAGAGTTCTGGGATGACTGGTCTGTACCACGCAGCCCAGCTTCCACAGCTGTTTTAAAGGACAGGCCGGAAGTGATTTATGGAAAAAGCGGAGGATTGAAGAGGAAACATGAACAGGAGGCAGGCAGGATAAGCTAGATTCACTCATGTCTGTCATTTCCTGGAAAGCACAGCCCACCACCAACTTTCTTTTGGAAATGATCGAGTGATGAAGGTAGATCCTGTGAACGGTGATTCATTCACTTTCATTGTTGGTGACAGGATGTGAGGACTTGTACTTCGTGGCCCACAGCAGAGAAGTTCAGTAAATAACTGTTTCCCTCCACCCTCAACACAGAAGATACTAGGAAGTCAGTGCGTACAGATAGAACCCTCAAAGTAAATCATGCCTAAAGAATAGTGAGAATATATTGCAGTCCCAAGAGCTGTCACCACCTAGCGTTCCTCAGGACTACACTCTCCCAGGCAGTAGCCCCCTGCAAGGTGACCCAGAGTTAGGTGGCAGTGTCCAGGGGACAGCAAGCCAAAAGCCACACTGGCTTGTTGGGCTTAGTGGAAGAATTTGGAGGCAGAAACAATTATTACTATTCTTTGTCTTGCAGATAATTTCCTCCTCCTCTTCCTCTGTTGATCTTTCAGTGAAAATCGTTTGCTGTGAATATTAAAAATATTTATCTTGATTTATTGGCTTAAAGTCATTTGAACCAGCGGTTTCAATTTATATTGCTTCAAAATTATATATTTTTTCTAATTACAAATCATACACATGCCAACTTTGTGATATGTGTGAACTCTCAAAGTAGAAGGAGGAAGGGGCTACTTTTTAATATTCTTACTAATTCTATTTTTCTATAACCTATAAAATCTAATAAAATAGAAGCAAACAGAATACATTAATATTGATGTTAGGTGTGTAGGTGCAAGCCCTCCAGGACCTATCAAAGTGTTCTTGAAGGATACTCACAGTCTCTGAAGTGATCACAGCATGCATACTTTTGTCTTTCCGACAGGCAAAGTTTCCAGAAGATTGCCTCCAATGCCAATGAAACCCTACCGTTCCTGATGTTAACTGACTCTTCTGATTTGGTGCTTCAGCTCTCACCGTATTCTTTAAAACATGCACAAAGTATTCTAGCCCAGTTGTTTCCTTTTGTGATCCAATTTTAAACCATAAAAAGAAATTGATACCTATAAAATATAATTGGTACTGCATTTTTGTTGAGGAGATAAGCAGATGCTTTCTAAAAATGAACTTGCCGTCTAGATGATTCTCAGAAATTGTTCTGTGAGTAATTATTCCTTCAAGTAACTGTTTCAATATTTTAAAAAATATTATTTACTACCCATGCCTCCCTCTTCTCTTTGATATTTAAGTATAAAACGACCGTGCCACATGGCTGCATAAAGAGAATGTCTTGCAATGCCATCAGTTATTGCAAGGATCTCAATGGGTTCAATTTATAGGCAAACAAATGCTTTCTTTTTAAGTAAAATATCTAATACTATATAAAGGAAAATAATTTCTAATAAGAATGAGACTTTTGAATATTGTGTAGATAATAAACTATAGTGTTTTAAATATCTTCATTTTATCTTATCTATTCATGGAATCTAGCAGCCTGCTCTGAAATTAGCTTGTCTATCCACTAAGTTTTCTTTTAAAGTTTAGTTTATATTGCTAGTATCATTATAATTTTTGAACTTGAAGTTCTTAAGCTTGACACTTAGTTTTAAATAATTATACTTTTCACAGGTAAAATTAAAAGAGATGTTCTCAAGTGTGTACTTTAGAAATAAGCTTATACAAGAAATGAAACACTCAAAATGGTTTAAAAAAAAAAAACCAAGGGCAGGTATCTTTACATCTCTATATACACTTCTTACAAAATGCAGTTCTTTAACTTTAAATAAGTGTGGTTGTCCGAACTTTATTCATAGGCTACTATTCCCTTCTTCTAACCTAGATGTGAATTTATTTTTTCCCCAGAAGTAGAATCATTTTATCCAGTGTCTAAAACATACGCTTCCAGTTCTTGTTATTACAGTAACTCCTGAGAACAGACTTTGCTGTCTCCCAATTCCAGCGCCCTCTGCTCCTTGCAAATGGCCACAGAGCCGAGCCAAGCAGGTGCTGCTGCCTCAGGCCCATGCTCACGCACATGCGTGGGCGTCCAGTCTTCTCATACATGCACCAGCACACGGTGCAGCAGGCGTGTGCACTTCAGTTGCGTGAGTGTGGATCTGGGTCTGTGTCCCTGGGCAAGTCCACCTCTTGGTCCCAGGGTCCTGAGGCCACTTTACAGGCAGCCCTAGCTCAGTGTTTGATCTCCAGGATGGAGAGGTTGCTGTCCAGGATGGCCAGGATAATCGTGTCCATATATTGCCTCAGCAGGAAGTTGATCTCCTCCTGCGCCTTAAGGTTTCCACGAGCTCCTCAGGAGAGACTGTATCTATTTCTGCAGGCAGACTGGGCTCCGGTCTGGGTAGCAAAAAGGCTCATTTGCGCCATAAAGGCTGAAGCCCAGGATCTGCCCAGTCCAGTCCTCATTCTGATCCTGCAGCCTGTGACCCTCCTGCTTCAGCCGCTGGGTCTCAGATTCCAGCTCTACCTGGCAGGCTCTGGCATTGGTTTCGCCCAGACTGGACGAGGAGCCCCGGCCTTCGCTGGGCTGCTCGAAATCCAACTTGTACATCCGCGGGTATACCAGGGGCTTACCCAAGTCCTGGATGAGCTCCTGCGTTGCCTCCCGGTCCTTCTGAAATTCAAGGCAATCGGGCCGCAGCGCCCATCAGGCTTTTGTATAGGTCCACCTCATTCTTGGGTCGCCGGCTGGC
Organism: Ctenodactylus gundi; assembly: GCA_004027205.1. NCBI lineage: Eukaryota > Metazoa > Chordata > Mammalia > Rodentia > Ctenodactylidae > Ctenodactylus > Ctenodactylus gundi. The sequence continues at coordinate 297,650 of PVKB01000378.1, forward strand.
ATCCTCCAGCTGATCGGACGTTCGCTCGTTTGCTGCTGTTCCTCATCCCGTTTCTTGTGGGTGCCTTGAGCCCTGCCTCTGTTGTTCTAAGCTCAGCATTTCCTTCCTCTAACTGCTGCACTCTAGTGTTGAGCAGCTACGGCCTAATGTAGGCCTCACCCACCGTGTCGCCCGGCCTCCTCCTCCAGGGCCTGCTCGGCTCTGGTCTCCTGGTCCTGCACCATCAACTCCAACTCCAGTGCCCTGTGCCCCAACTGTATTCTCCTGCTTCTGCTTACTCTTCCGGTCACGCTGGTCATTCTCCAGCTCTGTCACCTTCTTTTCCAGGAAGCTCACCTTCTCTGTGATGTTGCTGTCACGGGCATCAATGGAGTCCTGGAACAGGCCCTTGGTGCTGCCCTTACCAGGGCTGACATTGCTGCTGTGCACGCGCTGCCATCCTACGGCAGTGCTAGAGATCTTCCGGATGGGGCTGCCGGCCTCGAGGTGCTCAGCCAGGCTTCCAAGCCATTCAGCAGCTTGATTTTCTTACAGCACTGTTCGTCACCAGCTGAAGTTGGCGACACCACCCCACCCACGATGGTTGCCGGGACACCCATGTGGACCGAAGGCTAGATGTCAATTTAAATGCATAAATAAAAATTAAATGGTGTGAAGTTTGACTGTACCTCCCAGATTACACCGTCCCGGATCTATTCATTTCTTAATGAAGCCCAAGCCAACCTCAGGCTCCAGCCTCTGCAGCTCCCCGAACCAAACCGGCCCCGTCGTGCTCCTCAGCCAGGCAGCACTCGCCCTCTCCACAGTCTCCCTTCACTCTCCTTCCTCTGGGTGGTCAGCTGGGATACTACTGCCTTCCTTTCAGGGCTGGGATTTGGGAAGCCCATCAAGCGGCAGCGATCCCTCTCATCTGTGTTCTCATGGGTTTTTGGACAGCTAGTAATCCCTTGGAAAGGATGACAGAAACCCCTAAGCCTTACATTGTATCTACAAAATATCTTCTCTCCTTCCATTTACACCTCCTGTTCTTCCTTGCGTTTATTTCTTCTCCTTTACTCCTTCATATTCTCCTTCTCCTCTGCCTCTTTCTGCGTCTCTGTCTCTGTTCTTGATTACGAGCACCTTTTCCCAGCTCAGGGCCTTATGGCTTACATGACATCAACAGATAATGAGTCCGAGTGTTTGGAGTGGCCAAGGAACTTCACCAGTTGTTATAGACCATCTTGAGTTCTAGTCCTGTCTGTAAGCTAGCCATCAGTTGTCCCAATTGTTTTGCTCAGGAACTCAGATGTCCTTGCCTGGATATGTTTGTCTTTCTCTTCAATCTGGGGTAAAATAAGTACATTCATTTATTTAGCCTCAGGCCTTCACTCAAACACTTAGCTGCCAATTATGATACAGGTGCTAATTACTTTAAAAATATCATCTCGCTGCTGGTTGTTGTTGCTTTTCCCAATTTATTTATCCTGCTGCCATAAGTTGAAATACCAAAATTAACCTCCCTTATTTTTCTAAGACTATAAATTTAATATAGAATGTATATAATACTGCTTTGAGAATAACAGTTATGCCCATTTCTTGCATTACTTAGGATTGACTCTATCTGTGTTTTGAAGGAATTCAAATCACAGGAGGTGGACGTGGTTATAAAACTCACTGAAATGCCAAGCAGTTCTGGTGTGAACTCTCTGCACACACAGAGGACAAGAGATTCCAGGTGGAAACACAAATCAGCTCTGATGGGCAAAGGCAAGGCAATCAAGAGAATAGGGCAAAATCAATAATTACCTGTAATCCACTTGAATGGCAGACTCTATTTCAAATGAACACCGTAGATGGAAAAGCCCTGTGCTTTTGAACGGGATTAGTCACTTGTGGCTAGTAAAAGGGGAGGGGACATTATGTGTGAGAAATAAATTTTCAAGGGGCTGTAGAAAATGGTACCTTAGAAAGAGGACTGAAATGCTAGACCCACAGCTTAACCATCGGCTTCTTGTCTGCAGAAAGTGACTGTGGTGATCAGAGACGTGGCAGTTGAATACTGCTGACTGTGGGGTTGAGCGAAAAGGGGGTCCGTAAGCGCCATCAGGAAGCTGTGCTGGATATGGAGGGGAGACGTGATTAATGTCCAAATTAGGTCGGGACAACTGGGAGCTGAAAGGAAATAGCACCTCATCTCAGACTTAGCTCCGTTTGCCCACTGACAAATCCGTGGCAGGCACATCATTAATACAGTTACGGGGACCGGCTGCGAGGAGGAGGGAGGAAGGTCATGGAGCCGAGGGCTCGAAATGCAAGCCGAGGGGAGGGTCGTGGTGCAGTTGTAATTGGAAGTGTAGGAAAAAGGAAGTCTGGACGAGAGAGGACGGGTTCCAACGGGCAGCAGTGGAATCTGCGAGGACTTCAGGCTGTTGGAACTGTAGGCAGCAGGCAGGCCAGCACGCATGTCACGTGGAGAGAGCAATTTGGAAATCACGCAGGAGGGAGGTATTCGAAGTTACCGGAAGGGAAGAGATTGGGGAAGAGTAAGAGGCATGGTGAGGAACGCGCTGTGAATGTGAGAGCCTAGGAGAGGTCTGAGCAGAGAGCATGCGTGGAGAAAAGCAAGCTGGTGAAAGAGTGCAGAGTGCAGTGGCATCAAACAAGGAGTCATGGTTAACGGCAATGGTACCCAGGCCCGTGAGTCCAGGGATGGGCATCCTGGGCTTTGGTGATAGACCATTGGGAGTGACGCTTGGCATAACCACTAGAGTAGGATGGTTGGAGTCAAGAAACTCAACTTGAGGTGGTTTGGAATCTTGTTTTTCTTGCAAAAATCATATACTTGTACAGGTGTTAGACTTCATGTTAAAGAAACAATGCCAAAACTTTTAATACTAAATATTAACATCAAAAGTTTAGTGAAGATTTTTTGACTATAAAATGTATGCCGTTATTAACATACAACAGAAGACAGATATAAATCTATGCATGTAATGTCATGTACTCACATGTATATAATTGGATATGACAGTATATTACTTTTCATTTTTCCTTTTTCCTAGTAATATGGTAAAAGGTCTTATATTAATCAATATTTATTTATCTTTGGTATTGCAGATGAACTCCGGGTCTTCATACTAAGCTACATCTCAACTATTTTTTTTTTTTTTGAGAAAAGTTCTCACTAAGTCAGCTAGTGAAGTAACCCACACTAGGCTCAAACTTACCATCGTCCAGAGATCATATGCATGGGCCATCACACCCAGCATATTGAACAATACAGATACTACAAATTGTACATAGAAACCCACCTGACTTATATGACTTATTTATCAAGTTCATTCCACATAACCAACAACTTACATATCTGTGCTCTTCGCTGATAATTGTATCTGAATAAATTTCTAGTTAAATAAGTCCTCCGTTAAAGAATGTGTGTATTTTCAGTTAATTTTATGCATATTAACAACAAATACTGGGGCATTTCTTAAACACCAGGTCCATATCTTTAGGCAAGTTGAAATAAAAATCTCCCCATGTGCTAGATGTGGGCTACAGGACAGTGGGGTAATGTTGGGATGTTAACTGCAATGAGTTGGCATTAACTTGAACATAGCAATTCCATTTGTTACCGTATCCTCTCTACAAATGCTTAAAACTGACATCCTGAAACAATTATCAAAACTAGTGTAGAATGAGGCTGGCTGGATGAATAGCTCAAAGGCTAAAGCTCTTACCTAGCAAGTGCTAAGTCCCCAAGTTCAAATCCTCAGCACCTCATAAGCTGGGCGTGATGGCACATACCTGTAACCCCAGCACTAGAAGGTTGAGGTGGAGATTGATGAGTTCAAGGCCAGCCTGGGCCCAATGTGAGCTCATCACAAGCCTGGGCTACAGAGTGAAACCCTGTCACACACACACACACACACACACACACACACACACACACACACACACACACACACAATTACTAGAGGTGCTTTACATTTTCTAAAAGTTCCACAATGTACCCAGAAGGACTTCCAGTTTAGACATGTCCAAGGAATGAGAGCACACGATATGTTTGCCATCAGCCCCACAGATCAAAGTATTTATGAGTGTGTGGCTTTTTTCTACTGACATCTCATATTGTCCTATGATTAGGAGGTCACCATAAAACAGACAAGTCAACAAAGAAGACTGATAATTGTCATCCTGTGATATGGTATAAGCATGAATTTATTTTAGTGCAAACCATCTGTAAAATGTTAAATGCATTTTAATCTGATATATTGCATGCATTTAAATGACCCTTTTGTACACAGCTCTTATCGGGGCCCTGGGCATCCCCAAATGCACATCTGTCTGTGTTTGCCAGGCATACTATTGGGGTACTTTGTAAATATAGAAGAAAGTATCACTTTAAACATTTCTACTTTTTGATTTAGTGTAATACATACAAATCTGGCAAGAAAATACAAGAAAAATGCTACTCAGCTCACTGTGAGCGTTCAGGGAATGAGACAGCAGTATGGTGTTATTAAATATGTGGTTATTGAAATTTTTTACAAGGCTTTCTTTTAAGATATCTTTGGCTTAGTTTTTATGGCTTTTAATTAATTTTTTCCTTATTCACCTGAATTATATGCGTTGCCCAAAAACAATTCTCATCTATTTTTACGTGCAAAAATTGCATACTTGTGAAATTGCTCATGGAATTTTACTGTGCAGAATGCCCTGTGGTAGAGAGTCTACATGCCTTTTATAGCACAGCTCTGTGAAGTCAGTGATTTATTTTTTCCTTCTTTCTCTTTGTCGAGGAGTGAGGAACAGGACGATATAAGAAGTAGGCAGATCACACAGTTGGTACGAACAAGTCTTAAAGTGTTTCTGCTTTGCAAGAGAATTTATGAGAGTGTAATTTTTACCCAAGATAGTACACATATTCAAGAAAATGTTTGTTCTCGACCAATGAATACATTGACCATAAAAAAGGGAAAGAAAAGAAAGGAAGGAAGAAAGAAAAAGTAGATTGCAATATTGTCTTAGTGTCTCAGTTTAAAATACGGTTGAGAAATCCCAAGTTGCCCTGACTTTTGTCTTTAGCAAAATTTCTTCTTCGAGTCAACAAAAGAGATAGAGAGATACTATGAAGTTATTGAAATACCTAAGAGAAAATAAAACTGTAAAGACCACTTGCTCTTTAATCATTTGGCATTTTCCCGGGATGACAAGGTGTTCTTTATTAAATTAATTCTTAGTATGCAGTACTTGTGAAGAGTTGTCTCAATCAGACTATTGGAAAGAACCTTTGGGTTGGGGCTAGAACCGGGAATATGTGAAAGGCTGCTGGAGTATTGTGAATTAGAATCCAATGTTTGTGCAAAGAATTGTTTTTGCATTTAAAGAGAATTTGGAGACATTTCAAGGAAACGATTAAATAAACATGTCAGTTTTGTAAGAAAATTACTAGAAACTAGTCAGGAACTTTTCTCTGAAAAGTTCTTTGAGAGCAAACACGATGTTTTCTTGAAATGAAAACAAGACCATTTCAAAAGAAACACAGTTGATAACGTTACTGTAACTTACAAGAGATATCTGTGTTCTCTGGTTGTTGAACACAAACTCTTGATTTTGTTCACATCCTGTATTCCACTAAGAAGCAAGTTTAAGAGCATGAAACTGAGGCCAAGAACCCACTTTGGACATAATGGGGTGAGGAGCGTGTTCAGATCGGTGACCAGGCCTGCTGAGTCAGAAGCAAGGTGATAGGGCACTCCAGCCCAGGTGGGCCTGCTAGTGCATGTAGAGCACATGAGAGTGTATGACTCAGGGGAGACTGCACAAACCACTGGAGTAACTAGGATAGGCTGCGAGCTGCAGGTGCTAGGTGATAATATTAAAAATACTGCCAGGAGCTGGATTACTACCTCCTTGTTCTGTATTTTCAAGGAATACAATGAACAGCTCTGTGTGATGCAGCAGTTTGGATTCCAGTGAGTCAGCTGTATAATCAAATTTGGGGAGGTTGTTATAAATACATAATGAGAAACTGAGACATCAAACCAAGCTGATGGCAGCAGAAATAGGAGGGGAATTGGACAAAGGATGGGCAGACTGTGGAGTTAGAGAACTAGTGCAATTAGGTCAACAGCACATGCAGTGACACAAAAGCCAACACAACTTGAATTGGCAAGTGCAGAGCTAAGTGAAGAGACATGATTGATTTCAAGACTGCAGGACTCTTGTGCTCACTGGGGATGAGGGCATACTGCCCTTTTGAATAGCAGTGACTTTAGCTTTGCCCTGTTAAAGTTAAGTCCACCGACAGCGATTCTGTGTCTAGGACTACAAAGGATATAGGAAAGTGCATACGGTGTTTGGAGGTAGAAGAATGTTTTCAGAGATGTGGGAAATTGTCAGCACACATATAACAGTTGAAGCTATTAGAGTGAGATGAATATTATTATTTTTTAAAGTAGGCTGAAAGGAGAAAAGTTAAAGGGACACAACCTTGATTAAGAAGGACCATAGAAAGCGATAAGATCGTTCAGCTAAGCAAGCGGTTGAGGAGGGCACAGTTGGAGAGTTTGGTTAGAGCTTGGTTTTCTGCTACAAAACAAAGGAGGTGAAGCTTAAGTTACAATCGCATTTTCAAGCATATAAATGGCAGAGACTTGAGAGGCAATGACAGATGAGTAATTAGGAGATCATCAGTGGCTCACTTATTCCGTTGCTGGTGGAGAACTGAGTTGTAAGTGAGGACAAGACTGGGAACGGTCTCAGTTCGTTCCTTTTGGGGGAAAGTGGGCCGTAGGGGAAAGTGGAAGTTGGTTCACAACAAATGGCCGTTGAAGGGACGGGAAGTTGAAGATGTTCTGCATCATGTTTGTTTGATTATTTGTTTGCTTTTTTCTGATAAGATCAAGAAAGTGAGCAAGTTCTTAATCCAAGAAAAAGCATGGTAGAAACAGAAAAGGGTGTTAATGTGATTTCATTGTAAGGTGCCAATCACATTACAATGTGACTTCATATGTAGTAGGGACCAGAAACTAATGGGTTTATATTGCATGGCTCAAGTAAAACATTATTGTTTTGTTTCAATTCTACAGAAAACCTTCAATCAAGGACTAGCATTGATGTGATCGTAGAAATATAGGACCTGAAGAAATCCTATAGTGGGAAGTTACAAAAGTGAAAAGAATCCACCAAGGTAAGTACCAGAAAGTCAATAATTTTAGAATGGACTCTAAGAATGAAAGCCTGCTATATAGCAGGATATACACAGGCAGGAATCAATGACTTAATTGATGATAAAACAGTAAGGAAAAGGAGTATGTTAACCAGAGATTTTTGTAACTGCTGTTTCACCAACTCTGCAAAAGAGAAATGACAAGTGAGAGTCCTTCCTGTGACCCCTTCACTTGATCTTTTAGTAATGTTAACTTTTAAAAAGTGCCTTATAATTTCCATACCTCATAAATACCTGAATTCTTCGATTTTATTGTCAAATGAAAGAATGTTCAAATACTCAAAAGAAAACCTGCAAAAAATTGAAGTTTGTTGCCTGATTTAATCCAGAATTTTAATGCAACTTTTAACTCTACCTGTCTTTGATCAGCCACTTTCAGGAAGTGTCTTTGCTTCCAGTTACAAATGACAGAACACAGACAGAAATTACCTGTGCCTGTCCTCTACAAGCACCTGTAGAAAGAACTGACACAGCACTTTTACAGACCCTGAGCCAGGATCTTGGAGGAAAGCGCCCACAAGCTAACAGTGGGTGCTCTGGGGAAAGTTTAGCAGAGGGACGCTTTACAAAGGTATAGGCTGGGAGGAGGGACACACAAGGGTAATGTCATATTTCAGATCTTTAATAAATGGTGTCATGGCCATTTGTTAGACAGTAGGGATGGAGGAGGGAAACAAGAGTTAGGAAGGTTGTCCTCAGCCAGGCCCATGAGACCCTAACCCCAAGAGACAGCAAGGGAAACTCTACGGGCCACTCCTGGCAGGGTCTGTCGGTCTGCCTTGCAAATCTCCTGCTGCCAATCCCCAGTAACACAGCTCAAGAGACAGCCACCAGAACAGACACGAGTCAACCGAAACTTTCAAATGTGTCCTTAAACATAACTGTGCACAGGGAAGAGTAAAGCACAGAGAGCCAGGATTTGAGGGGGCAGAGGAGCACCTGAATAGTGCTTTTGCAACACAAGTGACAGTGTAGCATTCTACTGGAAGAAATGCAGCTTCTTAGTCACTGTAATTCATAAGAAAGAAAGAAAAAGAAAGAGAAAGAAAGAAAGAAAGAAAGAAAGAAAGAAAGAAAGAAAAGAAAAAGAGAGAGAAAGAATATTAGTTTGGTGGGACATGGACCTCCTTCCGGTCCTCAACTCTTAGTCCAACACGAGGTCAAGTTATTTCCACTACGTGGTGAGCTGTGAGCTGTTCTCCACAGCCCCTCGGCCCTCACCCTGCCTGGTGTACTCCATCCCAGTGAGGTCACACCACCTCATTGCACTCTGGGTGCTTCTTCGCTCATTTTATAGCATGTCTTTGCCACCTTATCCATTAAAAGAAAGTTTTTGGTTTTGAGTTTTTCTCACTTCTTATTTGTTCCCTTTACCCACAAATTCTGTGCAAGCTTTATAGTATCCCTTAACACACACACACACACACACACACACACACACACACACACACACACCAGCTACCAGCCCCCAGGAGCTAAGCAGGAGGCCTTCACACTGAGAAACAGAGGGCATTTTTGGCAATCTGGAGGGTGAATTATTTTGCATAAGGAGGATGTTTTGACACTATTCAGATCACACCCAGGGGTGGTCCTGAGCAATTAGAAACTGTTCATCCTCACTCTCTGGGCACCCAGACCAAGACCCCCACGTGGCTCTGTGAGGAAAGGGACTCAAAGTCCTTGAGAACAAAACTGTGACCACAGAAGCCCTGGCTGTAGGACTAAAATAAATGTATTAATAAAGTATCATTTATTTACCAGTATTCAATCAAATAAATCCGGGGGGGGGGAGGGGTAGCATACTGATGAAGGACTTTACCAGGCAGCTATTTCATTGAAATGCATTTTGTTTTGTCAACCGTCACACAAGAAGCAAAAGTGTATTTTTGCTCTTTTGACTCTTGGGAGAAGGACTTCATGGAGTAAGCCCAGGTGTTTTCTTCCACACTCTGAAATCTTCTTCCTTAGAAAGTGATTTTTGGCCAAAAGCTGTTTACACCTGCCCTGCGCCCTCACAATTCGCTCACAGATTGATGTGGGGTAATAGTAGCTTTCCTTTCCAAAGTCCCTCTTTTCTACAAAGAAGAAACCTCGGGCATTAAACAAATAATGAGGTTGGACCGGCCAGGCTCGATTTAATGCAAAGAGGGCTCTTAATGACATCTCTGTAATTACAGACAATGATAACAGACTATAAATCTTCATTTCCCAAATGCCACAGCCATTAGGAATTGAATGATATGTAATTTGGTAATTTGTGTGAGATGCTTTAATGAACGTTATGCCAAAAATCATCTGAGCCTTCTTCTAGTTCCAAACACCAGTTATTGAAGTATGTGCATCAAGTATTTATGATAGAATTTATTATTATACCTATGAATATATTATGCAGAATGATTTTGAATGTTTGATTTTTGTTTTTAATTGAAACATGATTTGACATTACAATATTTATTGGCTGTACACATTTGCCCAAACGACCAAGTGACATTCTCTAAGTCATATTTATTTTAAATACTAATATTGAAAATCTTGAGCTACTATAGTGGTCAACAAACTACTTTTGAAAAAGTTATGGACTTGCTTTTTTACTACGTGAACACTCATTCCAGTAATCCATGTCTTGTAACTTTGTTGTTGACAAGTTTTTAAAGTGTTCCCGAGGTTCCAGAGAATATTCACAAGCCGTCTTCTCCTGGACTCTGTTTTTTATAAAGCTTTATAGGCTGTGCTTGGGCAGTTAAAGATGTGTTCCTTAAAGACTTTCCTATAGGGACGTCTATGGCAAAATGTGTGATTTCTGACACCTTTTCTATTCCCAGCAGCACTATTCTGGCTTTGTGTTCCCTGTCCTGAATTCAGAACTTTAGGGACAGGGACAATCAAATGTTCAGGTTAATGTCTACCTCCCTGCCCCTCGAGCATAGAACACCTTTGGATACTTGGAGACAGTCTTTCTCTCAAAGTAATGTCAAGCAGATTTACTATGTCTCAAAACACTCTTGCACAATTAAAAATCTACCTCACGCATCCTATGCAGATTGGCGTAGAAAAAGAAGATACACTTTTATCTGGCTTGCAGGACGCTCTCTGGGGAAATTCACCACATAGCCAACTAATAAATAATAATGTTTGAACTTGGCATCCACAACTGTTTAAGTGCTTCTCAGAAATTAGCCCATTAATCTTCGTGCAACTGTTTGTGAGGCAGACAGCAAGTTATCTCAGTCTTCTCCCTTTCTCCGGGTGTCCCTCCCCAGCTGTTCAGAGTGTTCAGCCCTCTTCCACCGCGTACTACAGGAAGCTTCCTTGAGTTTTGTGTGAGCAGAGTTGGCCTCACTGTGTTCCTACATGAAGTGATCGGGACTTCACACTCAAGAGCTCTGTTCAGATGCTGGGGCACAAGGTTGGTGTGAGAAAACACAGTGCTATGCTGTGTGAGCTCTGAGAACTACAGCTACCTCTCTGGTTTACTAAATGCCCTTGGCACTAAAGGAAGTCCAATGCCTCCTCTTTGTTTGACTATGAAAAGGAAATTCCACAAATGATAGAAAAGAAAAGAAAAAAAAGAACACCTCCATTCCTTCTTCATTGTGTTTTAATTCATCGAAAATACTTCTTTCTGCCCAAACTCCTATTGATGAAGCTGTGTGGTCATGCTGACTGTCTTTGCACAGATCTAGATATGTTACTGTTGTCCTGGAGCCTCCAGCCTCAGAGATGGAGCTGTATGTACAAAACACAATAAAATGTTCGATGTTCAGTGGCTCGTTAAAAGCTGTGCATACCAGGCAGAGCCATGTCTCCAAGTGAGATTTTTTTTTTTGATCATGATCCATCTCTTTAGAGAATACACAAACCTTTTCTAGAAATATATTCAATATGAAACTGAGAATCGTGAGATACACGATTAGAAGCCACTGATCATAAATTTGTGACTATCAACCAGAAAAGTAAACATGATGCTCACTATCTCAAAGTACGTTCTATGAGGCCTGCGAGAAGTGTGTTTTTGTTCTGTACTTAGGATGTGTTTCTCTTTCAGTTGCCATCCTTTTGAAATACTTAGTTTCTCACACTACACCAGCTGGTTAGGCTGCAGATTCAACTTCTTTTCACAGCAGAGGTCTGACGCCTCATTAAAGGCCCACAGTCCCAGTCCTGCATAAGTTTGAGGGGTAACAGCAAGGATCCAGCTAAGGTCTCTGTTAGTAGGTAGAGCGGTGGGAGGTGGCCTATGGGGGCAGGAGACATTGTTCCCCTTGTTCACTAGGAGAGGGAGGAATCAGTGTGAAGTCACGCCCACCTCCCAGCAGGTGATGGGACACAAGTATTATTTATCTCATTAATCTACTCAGAAGGGTGCTCAGAGGTATTCTACCTACCCCTTAGTGTCCGCGCTGCCAAGCAGGAGCTACAAGGACCGTCTTTGTCTTACGTAATGGATTGTATGTGGCGCCTCGTGAACATTTCCATGGGAATGTTTTACCTCTGTGTCACTGACCATTCATCATGAGGTTGTTTGTTTATGAAGACCTAAAGAGAGCGAAAGCCTCAGTGACCTCCCCTGTTTGGTATGTTTGCCAGACGATGTCTTATAAAACAGTAAATCCAGAGAATTACAGAGGTGGCAAAAAATCACCTAAAATTCCTCTCTGTCTCAGAAAAGATAAAATTAGTGCTGTGATATGTTTTCTTAATTTTTCTATAACTTAAAATATCAAATCTTACTTTTATAGTGAATCTGTATGTTTTGAGTTAATCCATAAAATTGAAAAGGAACACACGAAATACTTGTGCTAGGAGCCGAAATAATACATCAGTTTTTGGTCGCTTCTGTCTTCTGACATAAATTTGTCACTTTCAAATAAACAGAACATGAAAAATATAAAGTAAATGTTAAAAAGGAATAATTGAGCTAAAGATGGGGGAAATGTGTGAGAAAAATAACAATTTGTTTATTGTTAACATCGGGAAAATGCAAACTTTGATGGTTTGTTTGATTTCTTATTGTATTTTTAACATGATTCCATGGAAACATTTTAAAGATTTTTTTGATCATGCACTTTTCTATGCCAGATTTTGGCAAGATTTCATTTTTGTAACTTAACTTACGCATATCTGGCTATTTCGATACACTCCACAATTTTCTACTGCTGAGCCCTGCAACTGGGTTTAGTTAAGATTTTTACTTAATTTATATGCTATGATATCATCTTATCTTTCCTACAGTTCATGAGATTTGAAGCTCTCTAGATAGCATGCTAATTTTATTATCTCTATTTCCATATTGGTTTCATATGTTTGAGTCTTGGTTTTCCCATGTTTATGAAGCATTTTCCTTCAGAGCCTGCGTAGATAGTTCTGAAAATCCCACTTCAGTTGTCTAACTTAAATCTAGAAACACACCACATACTAAACTCACACTAAGATGAGTTTTAAAACATAAGTAGCTGAAATTTTGTTATTTTTGGGTAAGCGGTTGGATGCAATTGCATCAAGTGAGTTAATTTCTTCCTGAAATATTAATACTTGTGATACTGGAAACAGATCATTAGTGTAATTTTCATAGTACTAGAGATCGAACCCAGGGCTTTTAGAGTAAGCTGTACCTCCAGGTCTTTTTTTTTTGTGCCGAGAGAATATCTTCTTAAGCCATTAAGTTGTCCAGGCTGGGCTCAAATTTTTGATACTCCTGCCTCAACTTCCTAGTGTGATGGAACTATAGCTGTGCACAGCCACACCGGTTTAACAGCGGGTAAACCTTAACCTTAATCACAAGGAAGTAAGACAGATCAATGTAATCTGCTGGACAAGGGTATAGGTGCACAGAGGTGATAAGTTTGCACAATATCTATACATATTTATGTACATACACCCTGATGTATGTTCAGGTGTACACGGATTGCAACACACACATATACACTCCTCTGTAGAGAGAGGTAACAAATCATTTTTCATTAGTAGTTATTTTCTTCTGTATTAAGAAATACCTGAGCTGGATACTTTGTGGAGAGGTTTGTTTAGCCAGTGTTGAGAAGCCTGAGCACTGCCCTGTCGTGTCTATGGTGAGGGCTTTGCAGCTACATCCCAACGTGGCCGAGGGTGTAACATGGCAGAGGGTGTCATGACAAAATGTGCACGAACCATGGGCTGTGATTCACTCCGGAACTGGTCTACTCCTCCCCCACTCCTGCCAACTCCCATCCCAGACACGCATAAGTTCCTGTGGGCGAGGCTCAATCCTTAAGGGGTCCATAGTTCTCAGTCCTGCCACACCAAGCACAGGAGCATTTGGGAAACATGTTCAAGTCGTGTTGGATCATTGCATTGCTACACGAATGATGTCTCTTCTTCTGCAAACATTAAGTGTAAAACTAGCTACGATGCTGACACTTGTAATGCTACTAGTGTTCATTTGCAGGAGATTGTCCCTTCCCTGTCATCACTCTCCAACCTGCTAATGAAGCTGCGGGCCTCTCCTCCACTCACACCTGTCCCCTGGCTTGCCGTGCTGCGGGAGCCCACTTTACAAGATTACGTGCTGGATCATATCCCAGGAAATTATGCTATTCCAGGAAAGAGACTTATTTCAAATCACTCTTTACTTAATTGTGTTCCTGGCATAAAAATCCATGTGAGGAGTTTATTGAAAAGACAAGTAATTCTGCCCCACATATATGCATCCAGAATCAGAAAACTGTGGATGGACTTCTCCATACTTGCAAGTTGAGCAAGATTCCTGAAAGACACCCGTGGGGCCCCACTGGCGAAAAATCACCTAGCACCGGCCTTATGCACCGACCTGTGTTGTGTGCTTACAGGAAGATTTCAGCACACATGATGTCAACCGATACATTTGACTTAAGACCAGTAAATTTTCTATTCCAAAACACATACATAAATTTAAAAATACAGCTATTGCTTACTTGAAATCTACACATTACCCTGGAAAATCTACACACGACTCAGTTAGTATTAACTTAGGACAGAAGTACAGTAAAACCCATGCAGATGGTGGCTTTGTTAAAGGTCGTCATTTCTAACTTCCCCTTCAGTCAAATCACCTAATGTGATACAAGACATCACATGTTGCTTCTTTATGTTCCTAGGGTGGTTTTTGTTTTATCTGATCATTACACAGCAAGTTGAGTTGAAAGTGTAGGTCAGTTGTTGAGGGTCCAACCCTCCACACTGTGGCTGTGAGGTGCGTAGGCAAAGGGCCGGTAGCCTGCCATTCTGCGCATGCAATTCTATCTCCAGATCTTCTTGTGTTTATGAATAAAGTAGAAAGGCATTCTATATAATCCATAAAAGCCAGAAAATCTGAGATAGGACCAGATCTTACCGCTTAGACATTACAGTCAGTGTCACATATATGAAAATTGAAATCTAACCCCCTAGACATACTTTAATCACTGCTTGATTACCTTATCATTGAATAACATGAAACACAAGATCAAAATCAGTAATTTGAATCTCTTTTCTCTTGATGCAAATCTTGTTATATTGAGAAGTCTTTGGGAGCGTCAGAGATGGAGTTTGACAGCCGTGCCTGGATTGGATTAGGAGGCGAGACTGTGGAGAGTCACCCCACCGAGGCAGTTCTGGGTATTAATAAAGAATGTATAATTGAAACATATACAGGATGCTTAAATCAGCACATTTATTATACTAAAAGACACACTGCCATCAATTCTCCCTCAAAATATACATCTCACCTCAAACGCACTTACCCTGCATTTGTGCCGCTTCCTGAAGCGGTACTGAAAGTGGTTTTTTGAGTGTCTTTATGACGTATGATCTACAGCAAAGGCTGCTGCTGAGTGTCATAGACCAGAGAAGCAGGCTCACAAAAGCCTGTCAGGGTGTCCTCATCCAGCTTGCTCCCTGCATCCAGCGTCTTGTAACTTTTGGCTCTTCCCCAAAGTCAACATGACCAGTAAAGGCCAATACCTGGAATCAACTCAGTACACCAAGGCAGCCAGGATAGAGCAACTGAAGACATTAATGAAAGAGGACTTCCAGAATTGCTTCACAAAGTAGCAGGAACGTGTATCTGAAGTGACTGGCAGTACTTGGGGAGGGAGTTAATGGTAACATATCATTTAGTATAATACTTTTAAAAATGCAAACATTCACTGTAGTTTCTAGCCATGTTTCTTACATAATAAAACCACATTTCCTTAGGAAGTTTCAGTTCCACTAGTGCTTTTGCATGAACTGTTGTCACCTTTGTGTCTGCGTACCTATTAATTCATTCAAAAAACATCCTGAGGACCAGTTTTGGGTGCCTTCTTTCCAACATCCTACAAGACTCCCTATCTTTCAGGCTCTACTTAATCAGTTTATTGTATTTGGAAGTGAGGTGAGAATATAGGCAGCTTAGAGATGACACATTAAAGGGTTTTTATGATTTCCATCAAACTTAATTTTTTTACATATTACTTACACAGAGTAATGGTACATAAGTTAGTCAACTTCACTAGTCAACTTGACTGGACACTGGAGAGATGATCAGGTCAAGCGTGCTATACTCACCAGAGAGCTAACCT
Organism: Ctenodactylus gundi; assembly: GCA_004027205.1. Taxonomy (NCBI): domain Eukaryota; kingdom Metazoa; phylum Chordata; class Mammalia; order Rodentia; family Ctenodactylidae; genus Ctenodactylus; species Ctenodactylus gundi. Next base: position 313,418 of record PVKB01000378.1, read on the forward strand.
ACTGATACTGAGTGCGGGGGCCCACTGGAGGAGGCTACCAGGAAGTGAGCAGCTTTGCTTGGCCACCTTGTTCCTGCTGTGGGGCCAGCAGGCCGTGGGCTGAATCCTCTGAAGCCTTTGAACCGAATTAAGCCTTTCCTTTAACTTACAGGTTTTGAGAACGTTGTTTAGCAGTGGAAACTGGGCAGTAAGAGCGAGCACACATCCTTAGCACATCCGATTACACCACCTCCATTTCCCCCCCCCCCCCCGTTCCTTTCCTCATCCCCTGACTCTCTTCCACTTTACCTAATTGTTTCCCACTTTCACATACCCTCCTCCATGCGTTTTAAGTTCCACTTACAGGAGAAAACACGTAAGATGTGTTTTCCTGGCTCTGACTTATTTCACTTTGCGACTAATGACTTGAAGTTTCATCATCTGCAACTCCCTTTTTTTTTATTTTGAAAAAAAGAGTCTCGTTATGTCACTAAGACAACCATGCTAAGCTCCAAGTTGCAGTTCTCCTGCCTCAGCCTCTCAGAATGCTGAGATGACGGCTGTGTGCCACCTCCACTCATTTAGATTTCAGTGCCTGGACAGCATTCCATTATGCATACGCCATATTTTTTAATCTCCTCATCAACTGGCAGAAACCTACCCCATTTCCTTTCCTCAACTCTTGTGAATTGGACCACAGCACATGTGAACTGCGAAGATACCTCTGTAGCGTGCTGACCTCAGTGCTTTCAGGACCAACAAAGAGATGCACAGCTAGATCATATGGTAGCTGCATGTTTCATTTTATTTCCATTCATACTATCTGCTTGGCCTTCCTTAAGTCAATTTCTTCTTCAAGAAAAATGAGGTATTTGGGATACACATGTACATGGAACTCTGTAACACGTGGTTTTTACATTGGTCGCTGGTTACATGAAGGCCTGACTGCCTAGCCTGGGTCCTAACAGGGCAGATGACACAACTGTGGGGAAACAATGGGTCTTAAAAGGATTCCTCACAAAGGGAAGGAGATGGTTGGCCTGAGGGGGGCCCCCAGCACCTAGAACTCCTCCTGGGGGAGTTGTCTCTCTGTATAATTTTTCCCCTTTTATTCTCATAATGACTCCATTTCCCAAACAGAGCCTAATTTCTCTTGAAGAAACAATTTTGTCTTCATGAATGAAGATCAAGTAGATAACATAAATCCAAACTGAATGTCTTCATTAAAGCCACAAAATAATTAGCAGTCTTGGATTTTCAATGTTTAGCATGAGGTTCCAAAAATGCCTAGAAATTCTGAAGTAGAGTCTCAATTTGGCTAAGTATTAAATGACTTTCTTTCAAGTACAGTTATCCTGACATTATTTTGTCACTTGTGTATATAGTTTTGTGTGAAAAAGGAGCAAAACTAGAAATTGTTTAATAATTCAGTTTTAGTTTATATGAATGCAGAAGGAATAATTCAATATGAATTTTACTGGATCAAATAATTCAAATCCGCCTCATTTATCTCTGTAGATTAAGGTGATAAGCCCACCCTAGTTGTTGGGACATACCTTTTCACAATGAAACATCCTCAATTTTCTACTCATCCTTAGTACTGGGAAATCTTCTAAATAATGGTGGAAGTTCTGCAAACTACAGGTCACAGAATCATATTGGAAAAATTCAAATTATGAAAAATTGATGGATAAATTTGAAAAATAAACCCCTCATTCTAGCTGAAAATCTATCATGCAAATGGAATATTTTAGGAATGTTTTCCCCTCAGGTAAAATTTTTAAGTTATACTTAAGATAATACTCAATTTTCAGTGAAAAAAATCAATTTTGTAACTTGATGTAGGCAAAACTTGGCACAGTTCATAGCTTTTTCAACATATGTGTACCTGTGTAACACTATTTTAAGGATGGACTACGTCTGTCCTAATTTATTAGCACTGAAAAAAACCCAGAAAATCTGATACATTGCTGCTGGAAAATGTGTAATCGCTATGACAGCATTGACCAAATATCTTTCATAATAATAGAAGCAGAAGTGTTAATAAAAATATTTACTTTATGGGGCTGAACGAATGGCTTGGCGGTTAAAGCACTTGCTGCTTAGTCAAATGCTAAGTACCCGAGTTCATTCACGTCCCCAGCATCACATCATAAGCCAGGCATGGGGGTGCACGCCTGTAATCCCAGCACTTGGGAGGCTGATACAGCAGGATTGCTGTGAATTCAAGGTCATCCTGGGCTCCATAGTGAGTTCAGGACCAGCCTGGGCTCTACAGCGAGACCCTGTCTCAAAAAAAAAAAAAAAAAAATATATATATATATATATATATATATATATATTACTTTAGATTTGGAATGAGTAAATTTTTCTTCTATACCCTCTCTTACACTTTATAAGGTGTTATATTTTTCATTTTAACATATCTTTAAGTTTAACACTAAATTTCATTTTGAGAGCTCATCACTATACTGTAAAAAAATTCTATTTTTCTGATTTTCCATCATCATTATTCAAATATCTCTTTATTATTACCACCATAGGCTTTCCAACGAAATCTCCAGAAAGCTGCAAAAGACATTTATAAAACTAGTTTTTATAGTATCTCCAATATTTATAAATTTAAGTTCTTTGTGCAGCATCTATAGGTGGGGTACATTTTTCAGTCTTTTTTATGAAATGAGAATGGTTATTAGAAACTGTGTATATAGAAAATTATTTTTAAAATTAAAAACTAGGTGTAACATTATTCCTAACTCTATTCTTCCTGTGGAACAAAGGTACCTGGAGAGTTTCAGAAGTAAATGTAATCTCCACAGAAGATGATTGTAAAAAGAGATTTTGAACCCTGAGTTGAATTCTTCTCTTCTGTCCCTCTTCCTCAGTGCTTCCTTCTGTCTGTCTCCTCCCTCCTCCTTTTAAAATATACCTATTCCAACACTATAGTGTTGGTAAATTAGGGGAGCAAAGTACAGGGTAAATTTAGAATGGCAACTGGATTTTTAAAAATCTACTGTCAAGCGTGTTCATTAGCATAACAGAGGCCTGCAGTGTAGGAGTAAGAACTTGGCTCTTTCTCATGCTAGGAGACCAGGCACACTGCCATGTGCCCCAACATGTAGTTGAGAACTTTTTTTTTCTCATTTCTGTGAACCTGGAAATATTTTGGTATTTTTAATTTATTAGAGAGGAGGAAATGAACGTACAAACGAATTAATGAGTTGTGCACGCAGTACTTGTGAATGAAATCTGGGTCTCAGGGAGTGGGAGGCAGAGGGGGTTCCTGCCCTGCCTGCTGGGAGCTCTGGCTGCCGCGGGTGGGGAGGCAGAGACACCCTGGGAACACTGTACCAGCTGTGCCCGCCTCTCTAACTCTTGGCTATTTGCCCCATCTGACAGTTTGTGAACATGATGAATAATTTAGCATCTGTGCTGCTGCTGTTTGCACGCAATTGACACGAATGGCGTGTCTGCTGTTACTCAGACGGATTGCAATGTGGGTAAAGTGAGTCAGAGTGTCCCTTCGCAGTTTCCTGAACATGCTCCGTCCTTCCAAAATGGCTCTGGAGGCACTGCTTCCTCAGACACCGCGGGGCCACGTTCGGGGATGACCCTCCACTCTCTGAGCGCATGCTTCCCCATGGTGCCCCTGATACCAAGTTAGAACTGGCCTCTAATTTTAGAACTTTCCTGGAGAGCCTGTCAGCTGGCCATCCATGTATTCCAAGCATGTGCAAAATATTTATGGCTCTCTCTGCAGAGCCAGGGACTCTTTGTCCCCACGTGCATCTCTGTCCACTTGTCACCTGCCTGGCGTGACTCAGGAGTGACTGCCACACACTCTCACAACTTGGAGCCAGTCTGCAGTTCAGAGGTTTCATCTCAACAGCAGGAAGTGCTGGACGAATCAAGTTGGAGGGAGAGAGAGAGGACGGGAGGGTCAGGCTGAGGAAGAAAGGCCTTTAAAATACATTCACTGTAGACTCGTATACTTACCGCAATCAATCGGCTACTTGCCAGCTACTCATATCTGCTAATAAATCTGAAAATAAAAACAAAACAATCTGAAGGATAGATTATTTTTACAAGATGACGAGTCAGTTTTAAATAACAGACAAAAAGGATTGCTTTTAATAAATATTTGTTCAATAAATGAATGCTAGTAACTGTTTATAAATTTTAACACACACACCATATGATATTATATATATAGCATTGTATATAAGTTACTGTATATCTCACTTCAATCCTGCCTTGGTCCTATTATAAAAGATTGCATAGTTTCTACATGACCTATAAAATATTACTTGTTTCAGAGTCAATTCAAAGGAGTCCATTGGCTTTCTAGTTAGACTGCAGATTGTGCTGTGAATCAATTCATTCAGGATCTATTCAGTGTCACTTCCATGTGCTAGGTACAATCTCCAATGCTGGTGGGTCGGGGCCAGGAAGAAGTTCACGGGACCTGTGCAGTGCTTCGTGCTGAAGTAAAATCAGATTCCCCACGGTACAATGTGCAACGTGTCTTGTGGTGATGAGGGGTGTGAGGGACCGTAGGGCTTGTGGACAGAAATTGAAGTATCATTTGAGATTGGCTGGTTAGAGATGATGGACGCGCCCACTGGAATGTATCTCCTGGGTACCTGTGGCAGAGGGAACAGTAAGTAACTCTCAGCCTGTCCTTCTGAGATACCAGGATTTCAGAGATCAGACTTTCCATTCCGGGATGTTTTCCAAGACAAGGAAAAAGGCTATCTTCTGCACAATTCAGATATTCCCTTGTGTGCAGAAAGTTGGAGTGAAATGTTCTTTCACCATTCCAATTTTGTAAGAAAATGTCTTTTAAACAACTATCCTTGACAGAACAGCACTACTAGTAGGCTATTTGTCTCAATTGCACAACAGGGTTGGATTTTTCAAATATAAACCCTATCGCTATCTTATATTGTCCTCTGGTTATCTACCTGGATATTCAAATGTAAATCCCACAGAGTTTTAATAATATAGAAGAAACGTTACACAAGCTTTATTGATAGATACAAGATTATTTAATTTGCCCTGGCCTCAGTTTCACCATTGGTAAAATGGGAAAACTTCTTGTAGGCCGGGGTTCTATTATAAAGGTACTGTGTGAAGAAATGCCTAGACCAGTATCTGGATTATTGTACATTGAAAACTGATACATATTATAATTTGCAATCAATTAGAATGCTCATTATTAAAATACAATGTAAAACTTAAGTACCACAGAATCCACAAAATAATTTCTAAGACCCTGCTTTTCCGACTTCCAGCCATCAAAAGAAGTATCAAGGCCAGTAATGAATAACCAGAAAGTTGAATGCCTGAAAGCCACTGTGATGTCCCTCTCTGGCTATTTTTCTGCAGCTTTTGCCCAGATGTTGGCCTGACTCATTCATTCCTACACTTCAGCTTTCAAATATCAGCCACGACTGAGGCCCTAGTGTATACTTACTTCTATGTTAAAAATCTCTAAGGACATACTATTCCTATCAATTCCTTTTGGAGGAAGAAAGCGGACCTTTAAACCAAACATCACAATAGAACCTGAGGTTTCATTATATTCCCTGGGCACAAAGTGTCAGGCAGCCAGAAAGGGGCATAGACCGTGCCCAAATTTGGGGAGGGGGAGATCAAAGAGAAGGTGACATTTGAGATGAGTCATGAAAGATGAGAAATATTTCAAGAGGTGTGTCTCATTTCGCTTTTGGCATCCCTTCCCTTGGAGGTAGGTATGGGAAAAGAGGAAAATAACTGATAAGAAAAGGCAGACAGGGCTTTCTTTCAGTTAATTCCACATTAACATTACTTTTTCATCAAGCCATATTTGCCTAAGTTTATGGAGGAAGGAAACAAAAGCCTCTATAACAATGCAAAGCAAATGAAATCAAATACAGATTGACTACTTTATTGCTAATTTTAAATTTTTGTTAATTGCATTTCCTACTTTTAATTGGATTTGGTAATTATCCTGGTAAACACACATACCCACACACACACACACTCACGCACACACACGCACACCATATTACAGAACAAGGAAATGCATAAAAGTAGAGAAACCATCATCTGTAGTTATCAACTAGAAAATAGAAAAGGTAGTTTTCACCCACGAGCATTAAATTTCATTTTAAATTTCCCCTCTGCCAAGGTTAAAAAGAAAATATATTTCCATTAACTGATAAAATGGAGTGTATCAGTTCGTCGTCGGAAAACCCTTCCCCGTTACCCAGGAGAAGAATTCATCATGTGTATCACAATTTAAGATGTTGACTAGTGTAATGAACAGTGGCTTTAGAGACATCGTAGAGAATTCTTCTTGGATCGTTTGTCATATCAGCCTACAGGAAAAGCTAATGCTCAATATGACATTGTCACCAGCGAACCAATTTCTGTGAGGACCCTGAGCCACCCTTTGGGGGAAATTGAGAAATAAATTAAATCATTTGGCAAAAAGAACGAGAATGAATGTCCCCAATGAGATGGTGGAAAATGTCAACTGTGGTGTGTTCTCAGTGGATTCCAGCTTCAAGTCAGTGTTTCAATTTTCATCATGAACTCAAACTTTTAGGGTAAAGAGAAGTTCAATTTCCATTTTTCACTGTAAAAGTGCAGAGAGAGTAAATTAGCAACTCGAGCTAGTTAGCTGTTTGTCTCTTCTACAGTCTCCTGGGATTCATGGCAATGTGGCCTTGGTCCCACCTGATTCCATTTTTTCTTTGAGAGAGTACAGGTGTTTTCCACATTCCTGCTTCAAACAAGACCCGTATGGCCTGTGTGTTACATCCTTGTCCACACTAGGCTGGTGTCCTCTGAAGTGTCCACCTGGATGTCCTTGCGGGTACTTTGTCGCTGTCTCTAGCCCTTCCCCATTTGTCTTCGTCTCCTATTTGAGCTTCTCCACTCCTCTTGGCCACTCCTTTCTACAATCCAGGGTTCTGTCCTCGGCCTACTTCTTCTGTCTATATGAATCTTAACTCCCACATATAGTCCTATTTTTGCCTCTGGAATGTGAGCTTTACACTAATTTACTGAGCTGTTTACGGGTACCTAAAATACTACTTGCTAGTCTCTCCTAACGCAAGTTAAACGCTAAACGCCCTTCTCCGTCCGCAGGCGCTGCCAGTCTGCCCTTGCTAGTACCACTCAATGTCGCCCAGTCTTCCATGACGTGGTCCTAAAATAAATGTTACAAAATTCCAGTTCTCTATCCTCCTCTGTCTTGCCATTCCTCACGATTCTTAATCGCTGTGTACTTGCCACTCCCTAGCCTGGCTTCTCTCTTCTTTTTCTCTTCCCAGCCATAATCTGCAGGCCCTATTGCTTCTGTCCTGGTCTTGTTCCTGGTAAATTCATCCCTTACGCAGCAAAGGGGCTCAATTTGAAATGCTTGGCTGTGGGTGGAGCGGCCTTTGGACTTGGAGCCTGCTTGTGTGTCCACTCTTTTTTGTCTTTGCAATTTGTAGCCTTTTATTGACAGAATTGCTCCCATTTCCTGTGCTCCCAGCATACTGGCTTATTGTGTGGGAAGGTCTGTCCTCTCATCTTCCCACCCCTGGGGACCTGGCCCAGTCCCTGTCTTCCGGGAAACCTCTCCTGGCCCGGATGTCTCCTCCTTGGGAGTGGCTGCCACATGTCGCTTGGGTGCTTCCCTGTCCTGTGCTGTCCTTCAGCTGGTGGGGACCCCTCCAGGCCTAGGCCTGGTACCCCTTTGAATTCCTCTTTTCCTCCCCACTGTGGCTGTAGTGATAGCTCCTCACTGACGTGAAGGGGGAGTGTTGCCAATAATATGGCTTTTCTTCCTATCGAATGCATGTCATAATGTGAGGAAAGGGAAGGATGTAAATTGAACAAATAAATTATCTATTAAAAAGGTCTCAGCCAGGAATGATGGTATCCTGTAATCTTAGAACTTGGGAGGCTGAGGTAGGAGGATTGCTGTGAGTTCAAGGCCAAGTTGAGCTACACTGTAAGTCAAGACCAGACTAGATTACAGAATGAGATCCTGTCTCAAAAAAAAAAAGAATAAACAAAAGAAAATCTCAAAAGAAGAAACTTAGTTTGTCTTCCCAGAATGAAAGGAATAAACCTGAACTAACCTGAACTTGAGCCAAATCTTTCTCATCCTACAAGTTAGCTCAACATCTCAACATCAGTCCTTATAACTGACTTTTACTCTGTATTTCTCCTCAGAAAATATAAATATTTTACATAATAATATTGCAGCATTGGAGTTACTGTGGATATGACTGGATATTTTGAGTAACAGAATATTACTTTAAAAAAAAAACTTTTCTGTTTCATTTCCCAGTTGAAACTGCACTTTTCCATGAAGCAGTATGAGTCATGAAGTTCTTACGTCTAACCAAAAGATTATGTTATATAGTCTTCATTATATTGTTTGGTGAGGTATTTCAGAAAAATAGTAATTTTATGGGCTGGAGGAAGGGCTCAGTGTTTAAAGTTCTTGCCTAGCAAGCACTAAGACAAGTGCTGAGTACCTGAGTTTAATTCCCCAGCACCGCATAAGCTGGGTGTGGTAGTGCATGCCTGGAATCCCAGCACTCAGGAGGCTGAGATAGGAGGATTTCCATGAGTCCAAGGCCAACCTGGGATCCATAGTGATTTTAGGACCAACCTGGGCAACACAGCAAGACACTGTCTCAAGGAGAAGAAGAAGAAGAAGAAAGTATTTTCAGTATTGGAAGTAACTGAGGACGGTCCAACTAATTTACTTATACACGATATTTAGCCCTCAACCCCCCACAAGATTCACTATCTTGTAACACAGAACTGACTTACTCCCAAATCGGAAATAGAAATCAGTTCAGGCTTCCCTGGAGACTGCAGTCTGTGTTTATCATTTTATGATACAATGCGTGCATCTGGGTTAAACATCAGCCTACATGCATGCATGCATGTACACACACATTGTATTAGTTTGGATTCTTTCAAAAGACAGAATTTACAGGTTTTATCACGTAAAGGTCTATTAGGAAGGCTTACAAATCCAAGGATAGAGGTGGTCCAAGATGGCTACTCAGCTGTGAAGTAGATCTCCCATCAGGGACTGCAGAACAGCCAGGGAGGTGAGTGTCTGCTGTAGATCTCTGGTGAAGACCGAAGCCTAAAGATCGGCGACTGAAGAGCAGCGACGGGCAGACAAGCACAAGTAGCGACTGGAGCAAATCTGTGCTGACGATCTGCACGGTGTAGCAAGTCGGCATCTGTAGACAACTGTGGAGGCGAGAGCTTTCCCGGAGGAAGAAGCGGTAACAATCTTCCCTCTTCCTTCCTTTTATACCATTGGAGTTCCAGTTGGCCCTCCCACATCTGGGTGGGTGCTCTTCTCTCATTGGCCAGCCCACAAACGACTCACACTCTAATCCAGACAAGTTCTTGATCCCCAATCTAGGGTGGTTGACAAATCTTAATCCTAAAGGAGGTGCGGACATAATCCACACAAGTTGACATAATCCCTTCAACCTTCAACCGACACACACATCCAATGGCTCAGAGTAGAAAAACAGTAGATTCTTGGTTGCCATTGTTACTTGGAACACTGAGAAATGTAGAAGGCTGAAACGAACAGAATCACCAGAGAAGTTGGTACAAAACGTTCTTTTCTGCTTTGTGATGTCACTCCTGATTCCCTACAGGGATATGTGACAAAATACAAGTCTGAAAGTATCTTCTTCTCCATGTAATATGAAATAAAATTTATAGAAGGAAAAGGAAACTTAAAAATACAAATACCTGTCACAACAAAAAGAATTTCCTTGGTGCTTAAAATTGAATCAAGATGTAAACAGACTACTGGACCATTGCTTGTAAGATTACATTATCTTCCAGGGCTTAGTGTGGCTTTTAGAGCATTAAAAACAAGTCAGAAAGTCTTGGTTTATTTTGAGACTCAGGTGACAGTGTTTCCTGTTATTGCCCTTAAGGGGCAGTGGCCACGGGGCTCTGGCACCTGAGAGGCTAACTTCTGACTACAGCCTTTGTCACTCTGTGCGAGCCTGAAATCTGAGAGCCATCTTTGAATCAGAAAAGAAGTTAAAGCCAAGAGTCTCTCTGATACCTAAGATGTCGGTGACGATCCAGGCCTTGCATGACTCGAAGGGAAGAGAAATATTTTATGGTGTGGTACCATAAACTTAAGGGCATCACAATTAGCTTTGGCTTCTGTGTTAAACTAGTTATGTGGCATCTAGACAGTTTTGGCTGTGTATGTCTAAAAGGACATCTTGTCTTTCTAATTCAATTGCAAGTCATGGACAGCAGAGAACACGTTCACCTGTCTTTGAGTTCTTACTCTTTCAGCATGGTACCTAACAAAAAGTTTAGGAATTACTTTTAAAATTACATTATAAAATGCATAGGTGTGAGTGTATTGTGTTTGCATGTATGCATCTATAATATAATTTGCGCATGTGCGTGGACATTTATGAATGTGTAAACACAGAACAAACATTTTTACATGCGTGTCTGCAAACATGCACATATAAAAGTCACAAAAACTCAAGTGATTTATAATGTTGTGAGGAAAAACATTCAGCTAACTGTAATCTTAGTCTCAAGATTCCACTGTGCACTGCACATTTCTCTGGTCATAAGCAGTAGGAGGAAATGCCCACCAACCTTCAGAACATTTTTGCCACACTTTTTTGCACAGAAGAGGGAGGACTTTCCTCTTTAACTGTGAAACAGCTGATGTTTTAGGCTATGGCTTAGAGAACTGGGAAAAAATGAAAGGCTCTTAGGTCATACCGATGCCAAATGAAATTCCATCATTGAGTAACATTTCATTACCCTCCTAAAATTACTTTTCTGCACGCCCAAAAGAATACAGTATTTTCTTCAATTAAATATAGTTTTTGAACATAGTCTTTTTGAAAAACTAATTCTGAAGTCATTGATTGGTTTTGAATTCTGCGATTTGCTTTCCACCTCTGTCTCTTTGGAATCAAAGACATGGAGAAGGCTTTGAATCAGGACGCAACAGATTGGACAGGATTCTGAAAACCTTCAGCTTTTCTTTCAACTCCTGCTTTTGCTACTCATCAGAATATAACAGTTTTGAGGGTCAACTTTGTTTCTTGTTGCCAACTTCAGTCCTGCCTCTCCTGGGTGCTCCCACAAGGTTTATTGGGGAGCGTTGTAAGGGAGGAATTGCACCAGTGACCTCACAGGAAACGGTTCAGAGGGCCTCGTGCTGGTGAGGCCCAGCGACCACAGCAGAGCTACAAAACAGTCGTGAAATGGGCATGGGCACTTTACCAACAGGATGGAGACTACAAACTCACTCAAAGTATGGTGTGTGCCTGCATAGGAGACAGAGAGAGAGAGAGAGGAAAGAGAGGTAACTTGCTGTGTACAGTAGTGTCAGGGCACTCATCACGAGTAAATGATTTTGCAAAACTTGGTAAAGAATTGACTACGAACAGAGGGATAATGATCAAAGAGGAGAGACCAAGGGACTAGGAGGACATGCACCACATTATGCATAAAAAAGAACACATCTTCCTCTTTCTCTTTGCATATGGTCACTCATTTGTACACTTGAAAGAGATAAGGCTTTTGGAGTGTATTTCAAAGCCAAATATGAAAATACAAAATGGAGAAGTAGCAGCAAGACAAGGGGAAAAACCCTTTATTTAAACCAAAAGTCATCTCTCTTTCTACAATAAAATGAGCTTTTAAAAATTCAACCAAGTAAAAGTTTGGCTTTTTTCCCCCCTAATTCTTACAACATATGTTTAAACATTCAGAGACACTGACATTTAAGGGAATCGGGATGAGACCACCACCCCAAGCTTCCTTTTGGAAGGTTTCTGCAATTGTAAGATGTAGAGGCAACAGAATCCCACTGATGGCACGGCTCGGAGAGCCCCGCTGGGCTAGACAGCTGAGTGCCACTCTCTGCGTCCTATGTCCTACTTGGTGTCAGTGCAACTCAGTGGAGTTTGTTTCTGCACAAGGGTCTTTAGTTTCGTCCTTGGGCACCCACCCGGAAGTATACTAAAGCCAACGTTTGTTTAAATCTACAGTATCATTATTCCTACTAAATAATTAGTGACATTTGAGCCACTTTCTGATGGAGTCTATTTAGAAGACACTAAACAGCTTCTACATGTACTGAATTCCCATCTGAAAACACCTCCAAATACAGTAGAACAGCAGCTCTCCTAAGGAAGCACGTGTGGTGAACTTTAAGAATTCTATAAAGGCTTACGGGGTCTATTCCGTCCCACAGTTTATGGCCAATAGCGTATTGAAGAAGTTTGACTAGAGATTGCTCCTCATGGGTAGAAATTGTAGCTCTACTGTGATTGCAACAATTATACCGTGATACATAGACAATGAACACTTCTACCAAGCAGCTTGCGAGACAACCGTGAGACAAATTCCTGGGTGAATTAAACTTAACAGCTCCTCCTAGGATCTACGGGACACTTGGCTGTGGCTCTCCTGTTGTAAATGTGAAAACCGAAGACTGTGCGTTAATCACTATCGCATGCTGGTCAATGCGTCCAAGCAGCCATCCTAAAGGTACCGGGAAATGGCTCCTGTTGAAACTATTATGGAACAAATTCCACCAGGAGGGAAAATTAACGTGTTTACCAGCCAATCAGGATTCCCTAGTGTTCTGGGAACAGCGTGAAATGAAACTTGTTGAACGGTTAAAATAGTAAAGGGGGCTGTTGGCCTATGGGATGTAATGACTTTAAAATATAAATAGTAGCAGGAGATATTCCCCTAATAATAGTACAGGTGTTTCACCTGCTGACCTTACCTTCTCTACTTCCTAAAGTTAAGTATAACATTGATCTGGGAAAATAATTTGCTCTGAAACATAAATAATAACGTGTGGAGCTTGCAACTGAGGTTATTAAAACCCACTCACATGCTGAGGATTTAGTAGGAGTAATGGATCTTCCAATAATTTAAGGTTCAATGTACCATAAAAGATGCCATTCTTTCCAGACCGTGCAAGCCAGGAAGGTGGAGGATCTCAGTCCACATCTGGCTGAGTCAGCCCGCAGCCTGGCGTACAGGGGTGAGACGCAGCTCCCTTCCTTGCGCAGCTGCCAGCGCTACAGCCCGGATTAGCCAACCGCCTCTCGCTTCCCATTGACAGTCTGGGTCAGTGCCTGCGCTCGCTACTCAGCGCTCTGTGCTCCAAGCTTCAGGCTCTCATACTTTATGGTACAGCCAATTGCCCTTGATATGTAAGTTTGGTGTGTTTACAATCCAGCATGCGATAATTAAAGGACAACTTCCAAACCGCCGATTGCTCTGCAACCCAGATGCCTTTCTTCATTTTCATTGGTGCCTACTGCTTGCTGTCCTGCCCAGGAAATCATCTCTCCTTTCACTAAAAAGCCACTGCAGAAGCACTGATCCCTCTGTCCACTGCCTACAGTGCACTCTCCCCCTATCCTCTCTTCGAATGTCTCAGATGCCCTGGTGACCAGAGTCCAGTCCCCCAGGGTGGGGAGGTGGAAACTGTTCATAACCCCAGCTCTCATGCCCTTGTATTGGGCCATGACAAACATGAACACCTGTTTTCACAGTGATGATGGAACAGAGGGAGGATCAATTGCATTTCTAGACAAAGAAGCCTACATATCTTCTATTGAGATAAACTGCAACCGTGTGATTTAAACTCAGACGTCTTACTTCATTAAAATCCACACTTGTACGTAACTTGTGGGAACTGAATTTCCTGGGAGTTTTATAACCATCACTCTTAATTTTAAAATAAAAATATAATGCTGACTGCCACTTGGAAACTCTACACTGATAAATACTGTAGAATGCTTCTTTTGATTAATATCTGCATTGACATCATCCTGTGAGTCTTTATAAGCTGCACTGACGCTGAAGAGGGGGCTGTAAAGGCGCATCATCGAACCCCATCGAGTGCAATAGTCTGCACTCCAATGCGTGATTAAATGTAATTATATTTGCAAAGAGAAAATTTAAACCAAACAACTTATTAAATTTTGGAGACTTCTAGGGCACCATATTTTCGTATCTGGCGTATACTTCCTCCTGACTCTAATTAATAAATTAATCCATTGATTCATATGTTAAGGCTTACTTCGTGGTAAAGTCTTTAGTGATTATCTTAAAATCAAAGTGGAACCACCAAAACAGCGGATTATTTGTTAATTTCTTTTTAAGTTGCGAGATGACTTTGCCCTTATCTATTAGGCTCAGTGCAGTACTGGAAGTCTGTGTGCCCTGGGAAGTGACCAAATCTGTGTAACTAACAGGCATATCCTCATGGTTACCCAGTTGGTGCTAAGCACACCTCTGATCCTATCTTTTAGCATCTTTAAAAATATTCTATAAACACTACGCGACTCTACGTGATTACACACTTAGGCAATGATTCCATCACCATAGCACATGTCACTTTTACAAAGCTTTCCAAGGAGAAATACAGTCATTGTTTAAAATTCCAAGTTCAGAAAGAAACTTCCCTTCTTCCAAGTTCAGAAAGAAACTTCCCTTCCTGTTGTGTGACACATCGATGTCAGTTAATAAGCCTTAACTGAGATGAGAGTTAAAAACTGCTGGAAAGCAGAAGGCCAGGTAGTGGATGTGGTTATCTTTGTCTGAGAAGGAGGATTACAAAGTTCAATTAGAGATGGGAAGAGTTTTAAGTGTTTTCAGTCACCAAAGACTTGTATCAATTTGGGGGAAAGGAGAGAGGGAATAATCAATTGTCATGTAAATCCCCATCCTGCCTTTGCAGCTGGGATCTGTAACTTAAGAAGATACCAGATTCTGTTTCTCCTCTCTTTGCTACAGCAAGGACAAGAAAATGAGTTTATGATGATTGATTTTTTCAGAGAGATTAACTCTATGGATTTGCTTTAAGGGAAAAAATGAGATTAAGTTTTCCTCACCAATCGTGGTTAATAATAATAATAATAATACATTGTTAACTGATAAATGAGACACTTCCTCCTGTCCCCCCTAAGGTGAGAGCAGCACCTTAGCCAAGAATGTGAAATGAACTGGGAAGTCTAACTCTACAGGCCAATACTAAAGGAGAACAGGGAGGGGCAGAAGCTGTGTCCAACTGGGCTTTATCCTGGAGGCCAAGTAAAATGAGAACAATGACCTTCTGAAGTCTTTTCCTAACTCTCATAACAATATGGAGAAATCCAGGCCCCTGGAAAGCATACTGCACTGGAGCTTTTGAATCCCAGCTTTCTAAACAGTTGGTTTTACCATGAAAATAAACCCTTGTGAAGAGCTGCCTTTCTGACTTCAAAAAACACTTACACTAAGAAGGAAAGGCCTCTCTCTTCCTAGAGGGCAAGGTGGAAGGCACTTTCACCTGGGATGTGTCCCTCCCAGAGGAAGCTGCAGGCGGGTTTCTTCTGAGTCAGGTGGAGGGGTGGCTCTGTGCCCAGAGCTTCCAGCCTTGTTTTGTTTAGGACAGATCTGCTTATTCATGCATCCGGTGAGAAGGTGGGAATGCGCCTTTCCTGGGAGCAGCCACTTCTTCTGTGGGGCCAGCAGAGAACCTGCCCACTCATTGGTATTCCCCTACCCTATCCTTCCCTCCTGGCTGGGCTGGGCTCCACTGATCAGCAGAACAGTGGGAATTCTGTCTCCTTGGAAAACTTTCTTGCTCCCTTGAATTGCTGTGCAGACAGCCACTCAAACACAACACCAGGTACTCCCAGTGTTTTTTTTTTTTTTCAAGTGTACTCTTATTCAGGCACACTGTATTCATTTATCAGACTATCTAATAAAGAGGCTGTAGCGACAGTAAGCTTGTTAATAGAGACACAATGCATTTCAGAATATGTTGGAGAGGTTGCTATATATATGGTGGATGCAAGAAGATGAATTACAAAGAAGACCACACAGGAAAAAATATTGTTCCTGTAACTGGACTTAGGCAGCTTTGGCAACTTGAATATAGTCTTCCAGATCCACTAACAACACTCAAAGAAAGAAAGAAAGAAAGAAAGAAAGAAAGAAAGAAAGGAAGGAAGAAAGAAAGAAAGAAAGAAAGAAAGTTCTCCACAACCGATTTTTTCAGCTGTAATTTCAGATGAATATAATTGCTTTTATTTTTTGTCTTGAAATTTATAGCCATGAGTAATGCGACGCTTTGGACAGTTTCTTGTGTCCTTCTGGGTGTTTCCCATATTTACCACTTCAATTCATTTGAAAGACAAGGAGTCCTTTATCTTCTGAGAGTACACATTGATGCTTTAAGGAAAACGGAGACACAAACTGTCTTTTCCAAAGTACTACCACTTGTAGTGCAGAGCAGAATAGAGACTGGCTTTTGCAAATCCCTGTTCCTGGTGGGGATGGGGTTGTAGGTGGCACAGGTTGCCCAGAAATGCAGAAGTCCTTGCGTCTTTGGAGACTGAGTCCCCAGCATCTGACCAATTCCTTCTGCCAACTCAAGCTTCCCTATGGTGCTTTTACTAAAAGCATTCATAAAGGTCAGATTATGAAAAGTGTAACTTAATTTCTGAAACACTGCTTTTAACCTGCCACCCTCGGTTCCCGTCCACGACTGCAGTAGTTCTTAAACAGCTCTCATTACCTGGGGCTGGAATGAATGCTACCATCAGACGTTTAGTTTCCCCAATTAATAGGATGTCTTCTGATCTTCTAAAGAATTTTTTCACCCACACAATTCTCTTTGAGAAAAAGAAAAACAGAAGAAGAAAGAGAGAGAAGGTTCAAATTCCCTGTATTGGAAAAACCTCATTAAAAATGCATTTCAACTTGAGTACCACAGCAAGGGCAAATGTTTAACCATGACATTTGCAATATTTCTGTTAATCACACGGATTTTTCAAATACTAATGAAGCAGTCTTTTGAACGAAAAACAAGTATTAGGAAATACGAGATGCTGAGTGAAAATGAACATATATTGTTTTTATATGGCTCAGTCAAAAAAATACACACCTGGAGGAAGAATTTAAAATTTTTCACTATTGATTTCTTTTTTGATGTTATATCATAGGAGAACTGATTAACCAACCCATTCTAAAATTCCTGAGTAATTCCCCTTAAGGAAGAGCTCTATTTCTACAGCGGACTCGCTCTTGGGGAATTTGTCTAACCGCAATAAATGGGGAGGAAGAAAGAGGTAAGAATCGTCAGTCAAGCGTACCATAACATTAAGTATCTCTTACTCGTTAAATCTTTAAAATGCACTCAAATCATACCTTCTTCCTTTCTTATGCTCAAGTGCAGTGAATTTGCCTCCTACTTACGGAACTATTTAAAGTATTTATAACTTAGGAAAGTACTCAGAAAGTTATATTCTCACTTAGAACAACAATTTCTGCTTTTAAATCACAATGTTTATTGCCATCACAAAGGCTTTCATAATAGGTGGGGAGGCACTTAAAAATATATACATTACATGATTTTATCCACTACAAAAAAAAAAGATCAAAAACACCTTTCCAATGGAGAAGTGCTTGTACAACTTTGACTACACAGATCTTTATTGAAAAAGAATTAACTATCCTATTGTGAGGTTGAAAAGGCTGTTTCTCTGGAAAATCAAGCTCAGCACCCAGAAAATTGCCAGTCTTAGTAATCCATCTCAATACGGGCTGGGAGAGGTTAAGAGCTCCTGATTTATTTGACAGAAACATACACAACATCTTCACCATCATATTAAGCACCTGCTTGAATTTGACATTCTAGCAGAAGTTATTTACATTTGAAAACCTGAAATGTTAGAAGATTCGGAACTGCCTTGCACCCAGACTTCATTTATAGTACGTGATTATAGAGTGTGGGGCAGAAAATATTTGACAATAGAATGCTTGGAAGAAGAAACAAAAAAAAATATTTCCCTTTAGCCTTACATAAATTCACTGTTAAAAAGTCCACTCTGTTATTTCTGCCTTTTAGGAAGTGGGTGTTGATGCAGTAATAGTGTTGGTTGTTGTGGCCAATTCCACGCCATGGGCAAAGGCCTGGGAGTCTTCATGTGAAGAGTACGTGACACTCAGAGTCAGAGTAAGGAGCAAGGAGCCCTTGGTGAGCTGGATGGACCACAACCGACACCTGCAGCCAGGTTCTGGTGGGTTTTAATACGCACCCACCCAGGTCCACTCACCTCTGTCCTGCGTCTAGTGAAGAAAGTTTAAACTTAATTACTTCTTAAGTGTTTAGAAGTACATGAAAAAAAGAAAACAATGTTAGTTGACCTTATCAAAGTCAAGGGGGGAAAATAACAAGAATAGAAGACTCTTGTAAGTAGTTTTCTGGTATTGTAGGTTTTTTTTTTTTTTAGCTTTTTTCTTCATTTTCTTCCTTTTAAGATCACAGTTGTTAGAATATACCTATGACTTTTCTGTTGCTTAAAACACTTATGTGTAACTTAAGAACATACTGTTTTTACTTCTGAAAATGAAAATAGATCAGCAAAAACCAAAATGAGTGTAAAAATCATTTTGATTTTAAAGCACCTGGGGAAAATAAAACAGAGATGATAAAAAATGTGCAGGATAAGAAATCAGGAATAAAAAGAAACGTAAGTTTACAAATATATTTTCAGTGTGCAAATATGAGGATGTTTCTGCTACCAAATTCCATGCATCAGTGTTAATTTAAATTATTTGTTTTACTAAATAAAATAACTGTACCCTGATTATGTGGTTCAGGGTCCAGATGAAATGTTTTTTCTTCTTCACTGGGTCAGTGCTGGTCCTTTACTAACTGAATTCACTTGCAACTTTTTATTTTTCCTGGAACACATCAAAAAGTTATAACATCAGGCTTTGCACAGGTAAAGTGGGTGCACATTTTAACCGCAATTTAGTTACTCCCCTACTCTACATGATAAGAACTAGGATAGAAAATACTATACTTCAAGTCATTTTAAATATATATCAATGAAAAAGGAAAAACTCAAGTGTTGAAAGTATGAATAGGGACTATTTCCGGGGCAACCCAGGCTCTCCCCCCCCCCCCTCCGGGCACAGCCAGGAGGAGCCTCTATGGAGTAATCCCCAGGGACAGACAAGCCTCTTGTCACTCGCAGCCTAATCCATGGCCCAGAGCATGAAAAGCCCTCGGGATAACAAGGGTGGAAATCAGTAAAAACAACATTATTTTTGGATTTTATTTAAACAATACTCTTTGATCAATAGGCTTCCATAAGCTGACACCCGGCAGCCAGAGAGGGCTGGAGGGGTCAACCTAGCAACATGAATGGAGGGCCCCTCTTCTGTTGCCATCCCTTCCCCCTGGCCTCCGCCTCTGCCTACACACACACACACACACACACACACACACACACACACACACACACACAGAGGGGGGGAGAGAGAGCACTCATCAGGCTTGCTCCACAGACTTAGGGAATGGAGCCTGCAGTCACGGGACGTAGATCTTTCCTCTCACAGATTTTGAAACTACTTAAACTACTTTCAGCTAGTGCTTGTGTTTCTGGCCCTGAGAGTCCTTCTCCTCTTGGCCAAGACACCTCTGTGCTGCTCAAGTCCAGGTCTCTCTTTCTTATTTCAGGTGTAGTAGGGGTCGACGGGGAGGTAGCAGTAGGAAGGGTAGGACCAGGAACGCTGAGCTCTAGAGAAACTTCCGTGGCCTTCACTGTGCTACACCCCCTCCTGCATCCTACAAGAATATCAGCTTTGGGGAAAACTCAGGAAAAGAAGTTCAAAATAAATATACAAATAAAATAAACCCACGTAGATACTATAGTGAACATAGGGAACGTGCCTGTCTAAGAAAAAAAAAAAAAAAGTCCACGAACACAGATAATGTCCCATAGAAAGTGCAGCGACCTTCCCCAGCTCCTGCAGAGGCAGGACTCTCCTGGTTAGGCTGGGCTGGACACTCAGCAGGGACTCTGGGTAACTTTGCGGTCTTCCCCTGCCCCCTGCCCTGGAAGCCAAAGCCAGGGAGGGAAGTGCCTCTAATTAATGAGACGCAACCCTTGGCGATGCTGGCCTGAGCATTCCAGGAGTGGGGACCTGTGGGTGTTTTAGAACTCTGAGTAGCCTTCTGAGAATCTCCCGCTGTAATTTATAATCCTCGGCGGACCTACATTTGTCTTGAACGGATTGTTGAAACGGGCTTTCCTAGGAATTTCCTCACTGAAATTGCAGCGGGGCAGAGAAAGGGGGCGGAGGAGCGCGGAGCTGTGTGGGGAGGAGGGATGGGCTCTACCGAGGCTTTAAAACCTTCCGTGGTTAAAGTTACCAGGACTAGAAGGTTAGGGGTGTGTGTGTGTGTGTGTCTGTGTGTGTGTGCGCGCGCGCGCGCGAGCGCGCGCGCTCTCGTGCGAGTGCATCTCCACATACATGAATCACACACGAGTTCATCAGTACCCCGTACTGAGCATGGATTGTGAATTATGTAGGTAGCAGAATTGAAATTATTTTCGTTTTTTTTTAAAAAAAAGAATTGCACCCCAAAACGGCTATAAAACAACGCTTGCCTCGGGAAGTAGATTTATAGCTCCGTGCTGTTCGCAGACACGCTGGAGGGCTCTGCTGGCGGCCCCCATCTAGTCGAGATGTTTTTTGCATGTGTGTGACAGGAGGGACCGCGAGTGGGCCGAGCCGCCGGCTGTGCATTGTCGGCGGGCCGGGGAGTGCGGGACCCGCGGGATCCTGTGTCATCTCTGCTCCATGTGCACGGGGGAGTCCGCGCTGCCGCCGCTGCTGCAAAGGCGCCTCCTCTCCCTCTCCCTCCCTCTCTCTCTCTCTCCCTCTCTCTCTCTCACTCGCTCGCTCCCTTTTATTCTGCCTCCCCGGGAGCCGAATGAGGCAGGGGACGGGATTAGAGTCCAGCACCGGCTCTCCGCGGAGCCTAGATAAAAGGACCTGCCTCTTAAGCGCCACTGCAGCAGCCCTTGTTAATTTTTTTTTTTTTCCTCTCTCCACACAACAGTTGTGCCTCATTATCCGGTGCCTGGCTCGATTTTTTTTTTTCTTTTCTTTTCTTTTGGAGGGTTTGAAGTTTCGGTGCTTCAGCGACTGCTACAGAAGGAGAGGCGTGAGTGTTGCCATGCGGTCCTGACTGTCGGCATTTATGAATGAAACCGACCTAAGTCACCTGTTACCTCTGGCCGCCAGCTCCTCGGAACTTCTGTGGCCGCGCAGTCCGGGAAGGCAGGCTCCGGCGCCCGGGGACCTCCCGCGCCTGCAGCATGGGCTGGCTGCCTCCGACGCTCTGCCTTTTCTGGGGAGTACTACTTACACCCACGGCCAACTCTCCGAATGGGAAGAACAACGTGCCCCGGCTGAGGTTATCCTACAAAGGTAAGTCTGGATCCTTCCTTTATCTGGCTAGCTTTGCAAGTCACCCCCTCTGCCTGGATCCTTGAACTCCCTCCCGAGCCAAAGCCCCCACCCTTCAGTTTAACCTATGTGGTTGGTGGTATTTCTCTTCCTGAGAGAATTTAAATACTTTTTTTTTTTCCTTTTAAAGAAGCCTGTCTTCTGCTTGGTATGTGAGAATTTAAATGCAAACAAAGAACGTTTAAATCACATTTGCAGAGGAGAGCTGTATGCCCGGTACAGGCTGATCTGTGCTTCTTAGGATCTCGGCTTCTGTGCTGTTACATTTCTTTCTTTACTTCTATTAACATATTTAATAAGAATATCAATGAAAGAAAGAAAGGTTCCCTGGGCCCTTGGTAAGATGTGCCTGCCTCCCTTACAGGGACTGTTGTGATGAATGGTATTTTCTTAGTTTTGGGCACCAAACGGTTAATTATCATCATGAATATTCAGTTTGCTCAAATCTGACAATCAGATGCTTAACATAAGCAGTGGATCATGGTTTGCCAAGAGAATATAAACTGAGGAGCACAGACTCCTCCGTCCACAGTGTGCTGTACTGTACAAAGGACTGCAGAGTTGACTAACTGGTGTAAAGTGAGCCTTTGAAATATAATGTTATTTAATTCCATATGGACTCCAGTGAAAACTGAAGACGCATTAGCACAGCTAGTTATGTGAACTTCTTTACAAGAAAAAAAAGTATAAGTTTGAGAACGGAAACCACCAGGCTTATCACATGGTACTTCATTTAGTTACAGTTTTATGGATGTGCTTGTTTTGAAAGAAGGATTTTATAAAGAAAATATTTGTTTTACATTTGTTTGGATGGATTTTATAGATGGATGTATAACATAATGCTGGAATGATATATACATAGAACTCTGAGTGGCAGAAAATATTTATAGAGCTCAGGTATAGTTGAATGGACTTGGAGATTAAACTGCTTTACCTGGAGTAGTTCTACTCCCCAAGGTGCTGATTTCTTATGATTCTCAGATTTCTAGAATTGGGGGTGGGGTGGTGGGAAGCTCCAATTGTGCTACAGTTTCTAGGCTTCCTGGTAAAAGAAAACATTTGTGTATCTGATGTCTGCTTACTGTATGTTGTTCTCATGCCAGAAACGCACATTCTTTAATTTCCATGTAATAAGGAACGTCTTTCTGAATGCTCTGGTGTGAATGAGGGTTTCAAATAGAAAAGAGAGATGCGATCTTCACACTTTGCAGTAGAAAATTAAACACCTATTAGATGTGTTTATTTGGGCTTACAACTTGGGTAAAATATGTTGAATTGGAAATTGTCCATGATTACTATGATCTTGGTTATCCAGTTATGAACATAGTTTAAGCATCAACACATAATTGCAATTTTATTTATTTTATAAGTTTTAAACCTCTCACACCATCCACTAAGTAGCTGATTACACCTCTATTATATTCCCATTTATTAATCACCTCAAGTCACTTCCCTGGGAAGGACAGTGTGGCAAGTCTGTTTTCCTCTTTCTCCTTCCAACGCCCTTCTTGTGAAGGCACTATCCGATGACTCTTTGGCAGAGGTCCACTTTATCCAAGTTTACATTTCTCATAATTAACTTATTAATTGGGAGGCAACTTATGTTCTGGATAGAAATGATTACATGCTAAAAATTTAAATTAGCAACTGTGAAACAGCATGAAAATTGAAAAATTTGCTCAAGCTAGAAATAGTTGTCTCGATGCTATATACATTTAAAAATGAACTTTAAAAATTTAAATCTTAGTTCTTTAGTAAGAATTTTATTAGCATTCTAACAAATTATTCTTAAACTACTCTATAATAGATGATAATGAAGTCACCCCTCTTTGCTACACATTCAGATCACATAGACAGTATATGACTGAAATACTCCCTTTTTGTATATACATTATAAAGCCAGTAAAGCCAGCTGTATGCACTGGTAAGATAGACTTGACACCAAATACCCTAAGAACCTTTTTTTTTTTTAGCAGCAACATCATCCATCAGAACTATTCTGCTTTCCATTAAATCCAGAATTGCCCCCACCTGCATAACTGTTCTCGGCCAGTTGGTAACATAAACTGTGAGATGGACAGCAGCAACAAGATTGGTAGGAAAGGTCCAAGCTATTTGTCTTCTGTCCTTGCCTTAGTCTGTCATTTTCTTTTTGTCTCTACATGAAGCCTAGTTTTGCTAAAGCAAAGGCCTGGCAGCCAATTGTCAAGACTTTAGTTTTGAACTATAACAGAGAATGTTTTTCAGCCACTTCCCTTTTTCTCCCTAATTAGATGTCAAACACAGTTAAAACATCCATCGCATTGCCCTGAAAGATATTCCAGCATGACTCCTGAAGAGTTAAATCCCTGCCAACCTTGATTTCCCATGGTCACTTGTTTTCAAAGATCCACCCATTAACTCTCTCCTGGCTCCAGCAGCCAGAAGGAAGTTGCTGCAGTCACGGTGCTGACTTTCCACTTGTCATCTTGTCTGGTGGGAGATCAAAGAGATTTGATATGCTAAAGGAGGAAGAAAAAGAGCGAGGACAAGAGGCAGCCTTCCTAGTGGATGTACAGACGCATCTGCTGAGATAGCTCTGCACTTTCTAGGATCAAGGCACGGAAGATGCACTGAGGGCCATCTGGAGAAGTGATAATATTAGAAAACTGGGGTATGCCGCCTTTGCCTGTGAACCAATCTGATTTAGAATACTTGTGGGGGAAGCAAAAGCGAGAACTCTGTAAATTTCAGCAGTCACATAGAAATTATCCTCAAGAAATACTCACACAGAGAAACTTCTGCTTTCCCTACATGCCTGTCTCATAGCTAAGTGTTAAAATACTTCTTAGAGTGAGCACATGATTATGCCTCTACAGAAATGGATAAACTGTACTTTTCTCTAACACTAGAAAATAGTGTGAACTTTCATTTGAGATATGTGATACAGTCAAGTCTTCAGAAAAAACCTACGTGAATTAGAAGAGGGGGAAAAGTTAGGGTTTAAACAAATGACAAATGTCCCATCATTCAATGTAATGGGCTTCCTGGGACAGTGTGTGCTTCAGTCTCAGTAGAAATCAAAGCCACATGCAAATCTAAATGTGATTGTGATCTCATGAGCCCAAAGGTTAAATCAACGATTTTAACCTAATCAGAGGGAGGACTTAGGAAAGACCATCTACATAACTGGTAGACATTTTAACATCTTTCATTATATTTGATGATGTTTCTTCTTCCAGAGTCAAATGATGTCATTATTAGAACAATGATATATTTATGATATTTGAAGATGATTTTATTGAATTAAAATTCTAAAGTAAAACTTGCAAAAGATTTTCTTCTTTATCTTTTGCTCAATGTGATCACTTCAAAACCCAGAATGAATAATGATTGACTTAATTTGACTTTTCTTCAGCAGTCATTTTTATTCTTATCTATCTGTGTGTGTTTCCTCACACATACTTTATCATATATGAGAAGCGTATTTTTATAATGATACTTAGGGTTTAACAAAAAGATTGTGAATCATCTACAGGTGTTAATTTTAGTAAAACTCTTTACAATGATGTTATTAGCAGATAAGAATGACACATTTAAAATCATATCCGCATATTATACAACGGAGTGAGCATGTCTTTCTGTGTCCTGTGAAATGTTTTTATGGACATCATAGATCTTCACGTAATAGGGTCAGATGAAATTGGTCCTACATTAACAAATTCTTCCTTGCTGAATTGGGTTATTTTTTAGGGAGAAAAGGACGTACATGTCCATTTGCATATGCACATTTGTGTGTAAAGATCAAAGAAACTGTAACTTCTTTGCAAATAGTCACCGCCTAGCTGAAAGCAGGTCTTTGATTTGCTTACTGTTATTTGACATCAGTTTTTCTTCTCAAAATTTGTTAACTTTAAAATTTCTATCCTGAAATCATGGACTTAAAGACATAAAGAGAGCAAGGAATTTTTTTTATCTATTTGACAAGTATATCCTGGGAAACTAAGCAAAAATAAACAGAAATGAAACAAAATCATTGTTCATTTTGTAACTGAGCTCCTAGCAGCTCAGACAGCGCTGGTGCAAGACCCCCTATGTGGCTCTTCTGCTTCACGTTGTCCCCCGGGTTGACCTTTGAAATAGTAATTCATGCAACGAAAACTGCAGCACATCGTTGGAAGCCAGCTGATATGACAGAACCTTTCCACCCAAGCCTCTAACCCACCAATATTTAATAATGATATTCAATCTTTATTGGCTTGATTACATCTCAGTGTCAAAGAGAGTATTTCCCCAATTCCAATTTCTATGTTGTTTTTCTCTTAATGTGAATGGCTTTCATCCTAATGACATGAAATGCCTACATATCTAGCTAAGGAGCCAGAGGTATGTATCTATGATACCCGATCTTCCTTTGTTTTCTGATTATTAATTATCACACCAAAAATTAAACAACATAATTAACCAATGTGATTTGGGGTCAATTATATTTAGGCTGCATATTCAGATGAGCGCAATTGAAGGATCTTTCAGGAATACATTGAATTAGATTTAATTAATATCATTATACCTGCCCCTACTGGCTAGAATACATGTTAAACTACTTCCTTTGGAGGGTATTAGCCTTAGAATGCGCATAGACCTGCTTTGCACATTGAATTTCCCATCAAGTTTTCAGGTGCATGCTTTGAGAGATGTATATTTTAAGCTTTCCATACTTAAACTGTCTGTAAGAAATTCATTCCTTAATCTTTTTAATCTCAGATTTTCAAATTTAAACTGCAACCACACTTAAAGGTTAAAGAACAGAACTATGTACTTTTTAGTATTTTCTAAAATCTTCCAAAGTGACCAGCACTAAAATCAGTTTGGGGGAAATGATTATCTCACAATTTTTATTTACTCAGTCCTGACATTATATCTTGGCAAGGTATAATTATTTATCTGCTAAACTATTTCTCTTATCACAACTCTTCGAAAATAAATCTACATTAGAGTGATCCATCCATCACTACAAAGTTATACTTAACATCTTCAAAACTCATTACAGCATGAAACAAAGCTTAATACATGGAGCTAGGCGTTATTTCAAAAGGATTTAATCGGACTTAATTCATAAATATTAATTAATTAATAGTCTAAACCCCTTGTGAATCTTGGGACGGTCTTTCCCTGACATGACCTCCCTCTCCAGTGCTAATCTAAGGGGGATCATATTTGCAGTTCTGTGCTTCTACTAATAGATGGCACTAGCAATTTGTGACAGCTGTTTCATTAGACTGGAAGTGGGGAGGCAAGAGGACAAACACGCACAGAATCATGTGTGTCGGGGGGCATGGTTGGAAAGACTGGAGATTCAAGATGGAGCGTGCACGGGGTTTGTGAGAATGGGCTCAGTGACAGGTCACGATGCACTTGCTTTTGGGTGCATTTTACCCCATGACAAGTAAATCGTTACAATTACAAAGCAAATAACTACACATTGACATAAAACTTAAAGTAAAATCCCCTCTATAAACTACAAAGCAAGTTAATGAGTAAAATAATCATACAAAGCCATTGGAATGGTAGAAGGACAGTTTCATGTGTGTATATGTACATATATATACATACACCCCACCCCCTTCCGACACAAATCTTGGCACATCCAAATCCCACATCGTGAACTGCACATGCCAGGAAGGAGTCTGCCTGCTTGTGACACTTTGGCAGATTAGGCTAGTATCGCCATCACTTATAATTGGAGAATAGTTAGCTATGAAGACAAAATAACGTTTCAAAAATGGCGATCATATATTTTAAAGAATAGCTCCTTTTAATCTTTGGCTCATTTCCAATCATTATTCCAATGAAGTATAATGAAGGAATCACCAAATTCTATGAAGGAATCACCGAATTCTATTCATAACAGAGAAGTCTGGAAGTGGCCAGCTACTATCTCCTTGTACGGCCAAGATGTAAACATCAGTACACACAGGGAGTTCACACGCTGCTTCCAAATGGTAACAAAGCTGCAGTTCGTCACACCCAGGATAAGAAATACACAGTTTATACTTGAACGAGGGAACAGAGATAAGCAAAAATAAAATTCTATTGATAAATATGAAGGATGACTTGGTCTTAGTATTTTTTAACAAGTTCAGGGTAAGATTTAGAGGGACAGTAAACACAGGGAGCCCTGTCACCATCCTGATGCATCATTCAGCCTGTGTTTCTAGGTTTTTGAGCTTGGAAAGGTGGGGCTTAGGTGACGAAGCAATGGTAACCATGTCGTATAATAACTAACATGTTGCTGCAATTTCTAGGTATGTCTTTAGATAAAATATAGCAGCACCCATTGAGCCTTCATTAGCAATCTCAGGGAAACAGTTCGATTGGTGCCTCGAGTAACTTTCCCAATGCTCTGAGATGTTTCCCAGTGCCAAACTGAGAGGTTCACATGGCTGGATGTATACAGTTTTCCATTTTTATGTTCTCAAGAACCAGCACACAATCATTTATTGTTGACTAATTTTGTGCTTTTTGATACACCTTGCTTTTTCAACCTGAAATATGCCTATTAATGAAGCATAATTCTTTCTGCATACAAAGAATACAGATGTATAAGGAATTAGTGCACCGTGAGAAACTTGGATGTGATGATATTATAGAGAAGGGGAAGGTGGGGCTGTGGTTCCAGGCAACCAGGAAGGCACAGGGGTGGGGCTGACATGGCGTCTCCCCAAGCCGCACCTTCCTTTGACCCAAACCTCTCGGACTGAGCCAGAGAGGACTCTGTTTTTCCTTGTTTGCCTGCAGCTAAGAAATGAAAAGTATGCAAAAATATGTGGATGTAGAAAGACTCTAGGAATCAGATCAAGGAATCATTTCATTCTTTTGGACAAATAATTTTACTTCTCCTATCTTCTTTTATTGCAATACGCACAGCCAGGAAAGAATATGAGACTCTTCGTATGTTAAGTAGTGACTAAAGATTAAGCAAAATGGCTCATTCTGTATTTACCACATTTAAACCTTTGTGCAGAGAAGATCAGTCCCCACAAAGGTGAAAGCTGAATCCTGGGATGATTTAAGCTAGTTTACATTGTCCAGCCTTAGGGGAATCCCGGCTTTCCTCTCTCCTGAAGACGTAACAACTCAGGACTTCCCTTGCTTGCTGTGTAGCACTCACCACGGGAACCAGCTGCTCCTACCTCCTGCGGCTCCATTCCTCTCTGCCCTGGCTTCCAGCTCTGTAGCCTGGCAGCACCGCCCATGTCCACCTGTTCCTGCCTCCATAGTCCCTACTTCTCAGGAGAACACACATGACAGTAAACAGACATTGGACTTTTTCGTGAAATGTGAACGTACAAAATCCAAGCTGAGCTCTTTGTCTACGATCCTGATCTCAGATAGGTGAAGAGGTAGTCAGGTTAAGATGACTAATTTTCCTAGGCTACTTCTGTGTCTATAGATTGACATTTGGAAAACAAATGAATTTATAAGGTTTGACAGAACTGGTGACAAGGTAGACAGCCTCCAAGAACATTGTTAAACAAATCATAAAAATGAATTAGTAGTAAAAACCTATTGGAGGCCTAGGCCCAATCCTGAACCAGTATTACTCAAGTAATTCTAAAATGAAGTTGTTTACAGCAAAGGTCAGATCCAAGCTATGCAAATATTTATGGATTTTCATAATATACGCCAGAAATTTTAACTTTTCACCTTCCAGTTGGAATTCTCAAAAGAATAAATCCTGCTCTGTTGATACTGTCCTCTGAGAATGCATTTAAGTAACGTTGCATATTAATCAGCTCTGCCAATTTGAATGACTTATGAAAGTCAGTTAAGGAGTTCTTGCATTCTAGATGTAAGACACACACACCAAACCCCGTAAGTCCTTGGTCCAATTTCTCCATGAATGAAGAGATTCTTGGATAAGTAAATAGATAACGGAAGTGCCCTGCAACCAATGGTTTCACATCTACCAAAAGACTTTTGGGAGTTTTAAAGGGGTGTGTGAGTGAGCTGGAACCTGACGAATAGGAAGGCCATAGGTCGATTTCCTTTTTAGGAGTTAAAACAACTAGTTGGTATAATCGAAGTGACGTAAAGTGGCTGGGAACTTCATGGAGTGGAATGAAGAGTGTTGCTGAGGTCTGCCGGAAATGAGGTCAAAGGGAACAAGTGGTACGTGGATACAGGTGCTTTTCCACAAGGCCACAGAGGCATCCAGGCCCATTCGTCGCTGTCTTCGATGCCTGTGAAGTAGATGAGTTGGGCTTCATTCTTGGCAAAGGCAACAAAGTTGAATTTGGTTGTGCCACATGAAAAACACTGCCCCTAGTTTCCTTGAGGTTATGATCAATTGTGGTTTCGGACATTGGTTTCTTCTCATTTTTCTAGTTAACGCTTATTTATTTCACTTCACTGTTGGCTCCTCCCCAGCAAGCGGGGAGAAGACACGCTTCTATTCTGAAGCTCCCAGTTGACTGACATGTTTGCTTTTAATATGGAGAAACCTGTGAGAACTGTATGAGGAGATTCAGGAAGTAAAAGGTGCATCTGACTGTGTACTTCTGCCCTATCCACATAGCTTTCCATGCGCTACGAACCCATAAATTGTGTCTATTGTAATCCACTTAATGCTTTGTTATTCTTTAGGAGCCATCTCTGTCTCACTTACAAAAATAGTTTCAGAACAAACAGGCTGGTAAAATCTTGGCACATTTTATAGTATATTGGACAGGGTTCCAGGTGCATTGCATCTTGTAACACAGCATAAATAAAAAGTTCCTTTTGGAACTTCTTGTACTGCAGACCTGGGTGTAGATGAAGAAGTACACATTTGATGGATAAATGTGTGGTATACCTGTACGTGGTTTTTTACGTATTCACCATATTCAAATACAAGAAGACTCACACATTGCCGTACTAAAGTGTATTCCACTTAGTTTGAAATTGCAGGTTACTTAGTGCCAGTCACAGAGTCCAGGGTTGGGGACAAAGTCTTCGGAGAAGGAGTCTCTGTGCCTTCTCCAGCCCCTCAGAGGGGCAACCATCCTTTGTCCTCTGACAGACCTTCCCAGAGCCCAACAACTAGGTAGTGCTGCCAGCCAGCTGCATTCTCTGCCTGGGAGGCGCTACGATTCCCCAAGTCTCCTCCTCTTAGCTTGGGCCACAGCATCTACCACCCCCCTCACGCTGTCCCTGTTCTCAGGCCTTCTACATCCAGGGCTCAAGGTGTGACCTTGATACAGATTCACCAACGTAGTCCCTTCCACTGCTCCAGGGTTAAAAATCTAGAAATAGTAATAATGATGAAAAAGCCAGGCCAAGGGTGCAGCCTGTCATCCCAGCCCTCTGGGAGGCCTAGGTAGGAGAATCTCAGGTTCCAGCCCAGCTTGGACAACTCAGTCACTTAGTGAGACAGCAGTTCAAAAAAAAAAAAAAAAAAAAAAAAAAGGACTAAGGATGCAGCTATGCAGCTCAGTGTGAAGTCCCAGGGCTGGATCTCCAGTACCAAAAACAAAAAACAACAACAACAAAATCTGCTTCCTCTCCCCAGGACTGAAACTCTTCAGTCTGTATTATCTTGGCCTTTCTATATAATCCTCGTTCATTTAACGTTAACTTTTTGAAAACAGAAGCCCATTAATTCTGCCTTAGGGTAAAGAGAAATGTTTTCATACCTCAGAAATAAAGAAAAAAAAAAAAAAGAAGTTTTCATGCTTCTCCTAGAAGGAGATTAGGAACATTTCATTTTTGGCAGATTAGTCTACAGCTGAGGGAAAACAAATAAAACACGATGTCTTAATGGAGTGATGTTGCCACTTGAAATGTTCCCTGTTGTGCAGGGAGATCCTCGTCCTGCAGCCTGTCCCTTGCATCTGGACACATCCCTCTGCTCTCTCCTCTGGGGGACAATAGGTCCCCATCACCACTTGACCCCTTACTGAAGCACGGTCCCTTTTCTCTGATCAGGCTGGCTACAAATCTGTCTGAGACTCAAGACCTAAATTTGCCTCCCTCTCTCTCACTTAAGATCCCTCGTGAAGGAAGCCCTAACTCCTTGGTGAGACCTAGGCAGGAGCAATACAGCTTTTAGGGCGGGGGGGGGGGGGGGGGGGGGGGGGGGGGGGGGGGGGGGGGGGGGGGGGGGGGGGGGGGGGGGGGGGGGGGGGGGGGGAGGGAGCATGGTGAGAGAGCACTGGAGCGGGGAGCGTCTAAGAGGAAGCAAATGCCTGAGGAAAGAGAGGCCAGGGAAGCAAGAGAGGCGAAATGAAGACCATGCACACTGGAAGCACAGGCTCACTTGTGGGGGTATGTGGACCCGGTCACAGGTACAGGAAGCCTGAAGGATTGGAGAGAGATAAAGTTTTTGATTCCTGCAGCGTAGGGTGCGATTTGAAGATTGGTGATGACTGAAAGACGGGCTCTCTTCCCCTGCCCTGTCAGGCCCCACTCAGTACGCCCTTCTCCTGTGCACTTCTCCCAGCATGCTTTGCCCCAGGACTCCACACTGCCCCCTGCCCGTGGTTTCCTGATAATGTCCTCCTCTCCAGCAGTCCCTTCCTGAGCCTCTCCTTCTGCTGGGCTTTGAAAAGGGAGGGCGTAGGAGACAGTGTCTAACAAGCGTCCTGAGGAAACTTAGACCCCTGGGGAAAGGAGCAGACACAGATGCTAACTTTTTACCGTCACACCTGTTCTATATCTTTTTTATAGTCCCAGTCAGGTTAAGTGCACAGCTTTGTGGACGGCAGGCCCTCACCATTTGGTATTTTCCTCTTGATGAAGTGGCTTAGGGAATAAGTCGGGAACACAGACAATCATTCCAGATGGGGGGGATCCAGAAGGGAAGAGGAGACCATGGGGACAAGGGAGCCCTGAGTAATTGGAAGGTTTGTACAGCAGATTAGTGAGGTATTTGATTGGAAGGATTCAAGGCTGCAAAACCTGATTGGACACACGGGAGAGAATTTTCAAGTAGAAGTTATATGATTTAAACCTAGCAAGTACATGATGAAACTTTTTAAAGTTTATGGATAGAGACGTATGCAAAACATCATTCTAAGAATTCAGCATGCTGGGGGTTTGCCCTCAGGTGTCGGGTTATCCGAGTTACAGGGTTATCATCTGAGAGGCCAGTGCAAGACTCTCAGACCAGATTGGGCCCCAGACGATGTCCTCTTTTCCTAGGATGCAAAGATGTTACCTGTAGACACGTCGCTTATTTTTCTTTATGTAAATCAATATTATTATCACCAACCCAGAGGAAAGCAAGTCACCTCCTCAAAATTGTTTTTATGCTGTAGTGTAGTGTAGAATTTAGGAACTGCTTGTCCTTTAAGATATAGCTATCTACCTAAAACATTCTATATTACAAGTTCATTCTTTCAGATTTTGTTCAGTTTATGGTAGAGTGTGTACACTTAGAGATTTTGATGAGGAATCTTATCCACGCTATGCTTCAGCCAGACATTATGGTTTAGGCAAAGCGTAATCGCCTGGGTGACTTTCCTTCCTCCCCTCTGCCAGCTGTGTAAGGCGGGTTTGTCATTCTTTTGATGGATTTATTTTTTCCCTTCGGGGCTGGTATGCAGAGATTCACTCCTGTGCACTCAACTCTAAGCAGACAAAACTGGAAGCTGTGCTTAAATAAAGCACCGCCCCCACAACATTCCATATCTCTGCTGGGCTTCCCCAAAGGGCCAGAAGCCACAGAGTTGTCCACTGCTGTGTGATCTTCATATTCAAGAGAGGCCCTGATGTTTGCTTCCCCAGGTGCCTGTTCAGATCCAAAACTAAGATTTCTTCCATGTGTTCTAACACAGATAAGTTAGACATAAACTATGACGATTCTTCTGTTCCCAGGTATGCAAACATCAGAATGGCAGTTGTGGAAGAATCTTTCCAGCCTATTTTAAGTAGATTCCATTTCAGGAAGTGAAATTAGTGATGCTATAGTAATTTGCTTCCCTGGACACATCCCAAATGGGCCATATTGGGCTGTATACCTGTCACCTCCACTGTGGGTTGCCTTCACCCACAGGACTGTGCCGTGGATCGTGTAGATTCTGCTGTTTTTCAATACAACTTTGTCTATATGTAGAGATAATGGCTGCATATTTCCAGTGTGCCAGGTTCATTGCCTTTGCTTATTCTTCCAAAAATAAAATTTCACCTTGTGGAGCATAAAACATAGTTAGCATATATTGAATTAAAATATGTATTATTTGATAGAATATTGTTTTATCTTTTAAAATTATTCAATAAAAAGCCATTCTGCGATTCCATTATCTAAGTTTCTACATGTTGACCTATTGAAAATTAATGTATTTTCAAAATTAGGCACAGAAACAAAGTTTTTTAAGGACAGAGGGTCTGAGCATTGGGATGAACGTGATGAGGTGGCCCTGGTGCTGCGTAGGTGTACGCAACTTGGCACAGTGTCATCTTTCTGTGCCCTATGGTCCCACTCTGTGTTGGGGAGGGCACAGTCACCTCCTGGAGGTTCACAGAGAGAGTGAGAGTGTATGCTTACGCTGTGTGCTGTCAGTGCTTGATGGATGAGAAGGAAACAGCCAGCAGCTCTTCATTCCTTGAGGCGGATGAATATTTGTGTAGGTCACGGATCCCGGAGGTTTACCCGGAGTGGACTTACAAGTGTGTGCTCTCCAGCTGTTGCTTGTTTAACAATCATAGTACTGTAAATGAAATTGCGATGCATTTCTTTCAATGACATACAGTGTGACTCTTTCAAAACATAAATCTCGTCAGTATTAACTAGTCAGTTGAGCTAACGGTGAATGACAAATAGAGGGACAATCTAGGCCTTCCAGTGCTTCACCCTCCTTCAGGCGAGGCTGAGCACGTTGACTGCGCACAACCATTACCTGACCCATTTGAAGTGTGAGTTCAGTGGATCATATGTACATAAAGCTAGTGACGAGGATGAAAGGAGATCCGGTTTTGGGTCTTCTGGCTGGAAATACTTATGAGTCAGGTCAAGGAAGGAAGCACCTGTTTTTGAAGGAGAGGATTGGCTGTGTCTCACAGACTCTAAGTTCCAACTCATGTTTTTGACGTGGAATAAAGTCAGGCGTTTAATATTCTGTAAAAACAACCAGGAAATGACTAGTTTTATTTGCGCCCGCACTTACAGCACGTCCTCCCACATGGCGTAATGACTGCCTTGACCATTACTTTGTTATGACTTGCTCCACGAAGACGCAACATCCGTCATGACAACTTAAGGAGTATTGAATCCACCTAGGAATTAACACGCTATTCCTTTCTAATCTGCCCCTGCGTCTGAATGAGACATTGTAGATATAAAGTCTGGTTCTCTCTGACCCATTTTACCAACCGTCTGTAATCGCAGCTCACCCGATGGCAGGAAAGAGGCTATTCAGTCACTCAGGAAAATAAACTTGTAGTCTGAAGCTAGTAAATAGAAGGAAGAACATATTGAGAGTAACTTAAAGGGGCTTTTGTCTAACAGAAGACACTGGAAAACCAGACTGGGAAATGTAGACGCTGTGAGTAAAGGAGGCGATGCTAGCCACAGTCAGCTTTTAAAGGATAGATATATACATATATATATATATATTTTTTTCTGGAAGGCAGAAGTCTTTTTGAAAATACTTTATGCACCAGTGTGCATAAATTTTGAGGTACTCTAGACAAAGATGAATTTTATTTCGTTGTGGCTTTAGCTGTATTACAATGCTCATAAACTATTTTACCTTATGCCAGACATGTGGAAACAATCAGTGTATGTAAATGATACGGGAAGGTGAGGTACAGTTTTAGCTTAAAAACTTAGACTGTCTGTGGCTATAAATTATAACCACATCACAGAGGGTAGCTTTCCTTTTAATAGGGACTTAAATGTAAAAATAATCAGTGATGAATGCATAGAACTACCAATGTTTTCTTAGCAAAGTCCAATAAATGTAAAATATAGCACTACTTTGTGCTGTTGCATTATTTTTGGGACACAAAATTCAAAGGCAATTTTTTTTCTTCAAGTGGTTATTGAAAAAGTAAGTAGTTGAAGTTGCATATAATTAACTGTATCAGTCTATCTCTGAAAAAACTTTCACTCAGGATAGTGTTTTAGAGCATATATTTTTTTGTTAAAGTAAGTTCCTCTTATTTTTTTTTTCCTTTGGAATGATATCAATTTGGATTTTGCCGATATAGCCTCTTGCTACATATACGTGTGTGTTTCTAAGTATATGTTTCATAACGTTTCATAACTTCTGACCTTATATCCTGAATCAAATCTTTAAAAGGAAATAGATATAATAAAAATAATAAAAATGAATGTTTTCCTTCCTTTAAATACATAACAATGAAAGGTTTAGTCTGAATGTGGTGGTGCTGTGCCTCTTTTAAAATATTTTTTTATCAGCTGCTAGATGTAAAGGCGGATATTAAAACAACACATACTTGAGGTAGCATTGCTGGGCACGTGGGTTCACAGAGACCCACATCCCTCGCACAAAGTTGAGGGAATAAAGGAGAGTACAATAACGTACATCAAGGGTGTGTTTAAGAATCATCTTGCTACTTTATTTCAATAAATGAAAAAACTCAAGGCCCTGTTTTGTTGGGAGGAAATCAAGATGATTGTCCCCCAGTTTGCTTATTCAAAAATGTAATAATACTATAGGCTGGGGGTGTAGCTCAGTGATTAGAGCACTTGCCTAGGAGGCAGTTGCCTGGGAAGTTCAATCCCCCAGCACTACATAGTAGTTGGGTGTGGTGGTGTCTGCCTGCAATCCCAGCACTTTGGAGGCTGAGGCAGAAGGACTGCTGTGAGTTTGAGGCCAGTCTGAGCTCCATAGCTAATTCAGGAGCAGCCTCAACTGCAGAATTAAAATCCTGCCAATAAATAAATAAATAAATAAATAAATCCCTCATATATGTTAATGTACATACCTATTGAACTATAAAGTAAATGATTATAGGTATCACAATATGCCAGTGCTTAAGGTAAAAGCCTAGCCTCTACACTCCAGCCAATGTGACTCCTTCATATCATGGGACCATCTGAACCAGGACGGGGACA
The DNA here is from genome assembly GCA_004027205.1 of Ctenodactylus gundi. Taxonomy (NCBI): domain Eukaryota; kingdom Metazoa; phylum Chordata; class Mammalia; order Rodentia; family Ctenodactylidae; genus Ctenodactylus; species Ctenodactylus gundi. The sequence goes on from PVKB01000378.1 coordinate 349,800, forward strand.
CAGAGGTCCAGAGAAGCCAGGCACAGTTTCTGAAGTGGTGTGACTCTTAGATCAGCACGGCCATGTTGTCAGTATGACATATATATATATATATATATATATATATATATATATATATATATATATAAATCAAAATAATTTCCACCTGCTAGGCACCTGGGGGCTGTGTTGGGGGCAGGTGCCCACTGCCTGCAGCGGTGGTAAAGTGAGGTTTGAGAGGGTGGCTAGGAGGAAGGAGGTGAACTGGGGACCAAGCTCAGTGCCTGCGGAGGCGCTCGGAAAGCCACGGAGACCCCTCCCTCTAGGGTGCCTGTGTCCCTTGTTCGCTGGCTGCGGTCTGGCCTGAGACCCTGCTGTATGTCCGTCTGCACCTGGCACACAGTTCCGCATTATTAGGCTCCGCCTTCTTTACTCTGTATTCTTCTTCTTGTCCTCGAAGTTTTCTTCTAGAACTTCCAAACTGCTTTCAGGCAGATGGATATTTACTAAATCTGACTGTACATCGATCACTGTAATTATTATGGGGACTAGAAAAACCCGTAGGATCCATACCTTGTCTCAAGAATTTCACAAGCGGGTGCCAGGGAAAACCTTGCCCAGCAAAGTGGCCACTACTTCTCAGACAAAGAACAAATTGCAGTGTCCCTCCGATGACATAGGGACATCAGTTTACATGGAGGCCCTTGGGAATGGAGAAAGCAGGCCCTTACAGCAAGTGAAAACTGACATGGGCCTAAAAGGAATGGGGGACCCTTTTTAAGGAAGAATTGAGGAGAGCTGTCTGGGGCTGCCTTGAGGCCCAGCACAGTTGTGACTACAGCATGACTGAGAGGTCCTCATTCCATTCACGTGCCCTCCTGTGGCAAGGGACAGCCAGCCACGAGGCAACGAGAGCCATTCTGGGAAGCCAAATTGTACTTCGTAAAAACCGAACACAATATGTATCACACATAGAACAAAGTTATATTATTAAAAACCTACCATAGCCCAATAATAACCTATTCCCACAACTATATTGTCTTCCTTTTATTTTTGAAATTGATTTTTGTGAGAGGTGGGGGATTTTTAGCCCAGGAAAAGAGTCCCTCAGCTTAGCACTGCTCCACCTTATCATGATGAGGAGATATTTCTAACCTTCTTACACACAATTCTTAAGTCTTAGATGTTAAGTTGTTCACTTAATCTACTAGTACTGACTTTCAGATTCTAAAGCCACACTTCCAGACTCTATCAGGCATTAATCTGTCCCCCTGGTGGAGTCCCATGCCATCTTTCATGAGCAAATGTGCTCACGTACGTTAAGAAGATAGCACACGACTTTTTTTTTTCTTTTTGATAGGTATGCATCAACCATGGTATGTTTTCCATTAAATACAGGAAGGGAGAAACATTTGTGGTAGAAATCCCAATAGAAAACATATTTACACCCCTCTGATCTTTGTTTCAGTCTGGATAATAATTTTTTGAGTAGGCTGGCCTTTTTCTTCAAAGCTCTTGCAATTCATACTAATTGGGACCTTTATTTAAATTGCTTTGACAATTTACAACATACCACAAAATAACCTCTAGATGTTCATTTTGTACCAAGATTTGCATCTACTGAAATATAAGAACTGTGTTCTAAACAATTTATAAAATCCACGAAACAAGACATTGTATTATTTTTTTTTAAAAGGAAAAAAATTAGATTTACGGAAGAAACGTACTAAGACTTTCAATTCAGGAATGCATTTTGAAGTTGTGGTGTATTTACCATTTCTCATGCCAAATAAGGTGATAGAAGAACTGAGAAAATTTAAGGCTTGTTACTGTTAGTGAATCACTGTGACCATAAATAAAAACTGCTATAAAACTTGAGAGCATTCTTTTGTGGGGCAGGCAAGGTTCACATAGAGTTTGCTCCAGTGCTGACTTCCACACGTTTGGGATCATGCAGCAAGCTTTCTAGTGCACACCCACCTGATACAATGTTTGCCAAAATGTTTTATTCAAAATAATGGATGTAGTGACCTAGAGAAGAGGTCGCTCTAGGCTTCCAGCTGAAGTTATCAGCTACCATGTAGATAACCAAAATCCACGCATCTGTTTGCTCCCTACTCTGCCTCGAAGACGGCCAGATGACCGTGGAAGAAAGCAATGGCATGCGTTCATAAGAATATTCCAGTGCTTACCCTAGAACAAGGGTTCCAAGCAGAATGTGCCACCAGCAACCACGACTGCCCGTGCCTGAGGCAAAGCTGACCTGCATGATGCCCAAATGCGGTAGACACAGGAATGAACAAAGCACAGTGAATGTTTAAGTTTTTAAAAGTCATTACAGTAAAAATCATTATCATTAATTTCTCTCAAAGTTCTACACCCCCCCCCCACTTTGAAGATATTTATCCCTTCAATCTTGCCATCTTCTGAACTGCTCTAGAAGTCCTCTTACTTGAGGGTCTTTCGCAAAGGGAGCAGTTTTGCAAGATTTCACCTGATGGAACGGCAGGGTCATAACACCACGACAGTGCATCCTCACCCAGATTGTTCACTGAATCTGGCTCTGCGTGACTTCCGCTCGTTCCCCAAAGTCAAAATGACCATAAGAGGCAAACCCTTCAAATCAAGATAGGACATTGGGGCAGTGAACAAAGTGTAACTAAGGACACTCAGAAAAGAGGACCTTCAGAACTGCTGCAGAAAATGGTGAGCCCGGTGGGATAGTGTGCATGAAGTGAGAAAGTGGATGTTGAGCAGAATTAAGGACAATGTATCATTTGTTCTAGTGATATTTAAAAAAAAATTAGAACATGAGGTTCCCTGTTTGATCCTGCATTATAACATAGGCAAGTACAGGATTGACTCAGCCATCCTGTTCCATTCACTGCTGAGGATTCGTACTCCAATTATTCTGTGTAGCTTTCAATAAAGCTCAAAAGCAACTGTCTTTAAAGATAATATTTAAAACCACAACTCCTCTGTTTCTGCCACAGTAAATAACAGTGTCAATAGAATAGTACCAGTCATCACCATTTAAGTATTTTTTGTTAGCCAGAAGCAAGAGTAAACTGTTTTTGTGTGTGTGTGTGTGTGTGTATGTGCGTGCGTGTGCGTGTGTGTGTGCGTGTGTGTGTGTGTGTGTGTGTGTGTGTGTGTGTGTGAAACCTTTTTTATGTAATGTTAAGGCCCCACCAGGTAGTGGAGAGTATTTCCTTGATGTTATAGGTGAAGAAATGAAGTCCCAACCTGGAAGAGTGATCAGACAAGGAGCCAGAACCTTCATGTTTGTTGACCTCCAAGCCTTTGTCTTTAATCACTGCTCTGATTGGAGATGTGACTTGAGATCATCAAATGGACAGCAGAGACCTTGTTTCAGAGCACCCACTGTACACGATCATGATGGTGGGAAATCATGATGTTTTATTGAAATTATTAAGCCCTTGTCTAAAAATGTTTTGCTTCAAATTATCACCCTCAGTTTTGAGACCCTATAACCATTTCAGAGAACAATACATTTCCAAGAAGTTATCTGGATGTGTTTTATTTTTCCAAAGTCCAATCACACAGTAACCTCTAACATTTTTTACACAAATGAAATCTTTAAATGTATACTTTATATACAAAAACCCAGCAACCCCATAAGAAGACAAATTCCAATCTAAGTCTTCATTCATTCTCCGCTTACAGAATGGTACAGATTTCCATGAGGCCTGTGTTCTTTGAAAGTGAATTATGATATATAGCTTTCCAGTCATGCATAGCTAATCATATACCATTACATAATTAAATTTACTGAAACAACTAAGCAATATACAACACGTAATTTTTTTAACAAAGGAAAAGTTCTAGCCTCTGTTTTTGTTGATTCTTACGTTGTATCAACATACATACCATTATTATAGACTTGGAGAAATTTTCATGTAAAACTGGAGTGAAACTTCTGTAGTATGGCTGATTAGGGCTGAAATAATGCAAACCTCTATGTTCCACATAATTTACTCTCTAAACCATAAATTCCTTCCTAACATCAAATTCTTTTCCAGTCTTGCTGGTAACCTGGACATGGTTCACAAAATGTTTCTAAGTTTTGGCAAACTTTTGACAAATTAATGAAATCAGAGGCTGGTGTCAATTGAGGCATTCTATTTCAGATGCTTTATTGGAGTAATAACTGAGCAGGGCAGTCTTTATAAATCATTAAGAATGCCATCAATCCTTGGAGAAGAAAGACAAAAACAGTTGAGATGCTGTTTAGATGCTGTTGCAGCTCTTGTTTTACAGCAAGTAATAAATTCTGTTTAGAGATAAGATAAATTTGGCAACCCTGAAAACTAGAGTTCTATTTTTGTTTTTAACTTAGCTCCTTCACTTAAAAATTTTACTGTTGATCAGATGAGCCATTGGAAGACTTGACTGCAGTCCTGGAAGTCCTTGCCTTGACTAGCATGGGCCCAGGAACTTAGCCAAGGAGTCGCAGAGAAACCGCTGAGGTATGGACTCAGTCTTTCTGGACGCTGGGGCTCGTTTTGTGCCTGTGAATTTCAGACACACATCAGTCCATGTGCCTTGCGTCTCTCTGTGGATGGGTCAACTTGATTTCATGCCGTCTGTCTCCCTGAGGCCCTGCTCTCTCCCATCCTAACTTGCTCTTGGTCTGGTCTCTTCAGTGTGGGGGTGCCACCGTCTCTGTGGCTTGATAGAAGATGCCAGTCTACAGTCTTCTTCCTTAGAGCGAAGGTCCATTTGACTACTTTTTTTCTGTAGATGAGCAAGTACTTTTTGTAAGAGCTTTTAAAAATATAGTAGGGGTTTCAATAGAAGGTTCTTACTTTGGTTTCATTTTGATGATTGGGAATGCCACCTTAAAAGATGAAATGATGCAATCAGGCCTACCAGAGAGATGCTTAGGGTGTACCTAATCCTAAAACATGAGCAGCCAGGATTTGAGTTCAAAGAAATAATTGCTACTTTACCTCTGAACCACAGCCCTACTGTGGTAGGAGATGTAAAACAGCATCCCTTCACATACAGTTGAGAACATAGGAAAATGCAGAATTTGGTCACTGAAACGATCAGTATATCCATAAAACTCTTTCAGGAATGTATTTTGTAAATTAAAGTGAGGACATTTTCTTGGGTAAATAAATTAAGTTTTTTAATATTTATTAAAATTAAACAAACAATTGATTAAATCAGAATCTGATGAAAAAGTAAACCCAACCTACTGCCTATTTTTAATGTGGCCTGCAAAGGAAGGACAGTTTTTACTTGTTTAAATGGTTGAAAGCAACTTCGAAGGAGAATATTATTTTATGACCTTATCATTCTGTGAAAATCAAATTTCAGTTCTGTAAATAAAAATTTGAATTCTGTTGATAACGATGCTCAAAAATGTGTTCTCTCTGTGATTAATATTTGTACACAGCATTTTCAGTGTTGCTTGTCGGTTCACAAAGCCAAAGATGTTTAGGAAAGGCTGATGGAGGGCTGGACTGAGTGTCACCTGGACTTTATTGAGTTGCTACCTTTGCTTTTTCAGGGATCAAAAGTGTCCTAATTATTTGTTCATTGCTGGGACTTAATACCAGACATGCACAAATTAGGGGAGGAAAAGTTTATGTTAGCTCATGATTTCAGGTCAGAGTCCATTCGTTGGTAGCCAGGAGCAGTGGTAGCGCATGACAGAGGCAGAGGCGAAGGTAGCTCCTCACGGCATTGCAAACGGAAAGCTAAGTCCCAGGAGGAAGGGACCAGGTAGCATATACCCTTCTAGTCCCATCCCGGTGATCCACCTCTTCTGGTTTTAAGCCCCTAACTCATAATCTGTAATCTGCCACATGCCTGTCTTCCACCACACACCCAAATTCGCTATATACCCATAATCCACTCTTCCAGACCAGCCCAATCTCCTAACAACTCTTGGTTCCATAGATAATTCACAACATCTAAGTACAGGAGACTTTTGGGGAACATTCCAGATCCAAACCACAGTAGAGGGTCAATTTAAACCGAATGATTTAACAATGTGGGGAAATCTGTGTATGAAATAAATACATTGGTTGGTTAGCTCAAAGACAAATTCTTGTGCAAAGGTTAAAAGCTGTGGGATTGAGAATCGCAGGGTGACGCACACACTGGCTTTTAACCATTCAGGGCTCTTCATCCAATTTAAGGGTAATGCTTTCTCTTTTGACCCTGATTTAAAACAGCATGATAGGGCTTAAATTATCATTCTCTCTGAGACAGAAATAAAAAAGAAAGAAAGAAAAAAATATTGTGCTTCTGCTTCTGCTTATGCAGAATAATACATAGTGTTTGCTCAGTTAGGAAATCTTTAAAAAGTTTATTGTTATGTTTGTCGTTGTGGCACTGGGGAGGTTGAGGCAGGAGGATTTCTGGGCGATGTGGTAAGGTCAGAACCAGCCTGGTCTACAGTGCAAGACCCTGTATCAAACAAATAAAAAAGAGGTTTAGTATTAAATAACTTGGTCTGCTTCTAATATGCTACATTTTCCTAATCAAAATTTATAATACAAAAATTATATTTTATTTACATTTCATCTTCTTATAAATCTTAATGCAACTACATTTAGATGTTCAAAGTATTATTTGTCCATATTTGTATCACAAAATAAGAGAAGACATCAATATATCCATGAAATTAATTCACTATGTTATCTTAAACTGAAATCTTTGTTATTATTTTAAAAAGAATTTTTCTAGTGACTGTTTATTTGAAGAATAACCCTCTCTAATCTTTATCAGAAGTACTAATCTGTGTAATTGCATGAAACTTACCTGTACACAAGAGCTGCAGAATAATTAATTTGAATACTGACACTGCCAACGAGGAAGTACAAATCTCCCTCCAACTTCCAACCCAAACAGGAAATCCATTTGTTTTATGAAGCCAACTGCAGAAAGCAATCTTTCTCCTTCATGTGATGTTGTGTTTTAACCTAACTTGAAGCTGGATTCTCTGTTCATTTAAAAAAAAAAATAGTCCATCCCTACAGACATAAGCAGCATGTTGATCTTGCACTCCAGCTGAAGTGGCCGTGCAGGGCAGGAGCAGCATTCCTTATAATTCAGCGTGATAGTTTGCTCCAGCACCAGCAGCTCAATTTCTTTCTCCCACCATCTGTCCCTTCTTTCCTCTCTCTCTGCCAAAAATCGATAGAACTCAATGAGCAAAACTGAGCGGCTCCATAACCCAACCATATTGGGATTATTTTGTTCACAATACATTGACCTAGTTCTTACTCTGGTCCAGTTTAATTAGGTAAGCCCTCTGTTTACAAAAATGCACATTTACCAAACTGTAAACACTAAATGAGTGTTATAAAAGCAGCCAAAATGTTATTGTTTCAACAGTGAAGATTTTAAGATGGCAACACTTGGCAGACAGGGAAGCACACACTGTCTGTTCGCAGCCCGGAAACCCCACAGGCAGCGAGAGCCGAGCAGGAGGCACAACTGTACACACTCATGGAGATCTGCCCATTAAAATTTTAAAATCCATGGGAAGTCTGAAAACATTCTCAGACATTTTAATATCTAGACCATTATCTATATGGAAACAAGTTAATCACATTATTGTACATCACTGAGAATAATTTTTCAGTTGCACTCCGACTGAAGTATCTCCGGTAGGGACTCTGTTCCATCTGAAAACTCCATGTAAGTTGTTGTGAATGTGTGAAATTCACTTCATAGGGTCTCACCTATGTAAACATAGCACATAAAAGGAAAAAGATGCGCACAGGACTCTCCCACGTAGTCCGAATAGTAACTATTTGTGTAGAACATGTAACATCACAAGCACCACCAGAAACATCCTCATCGACCATTTCTAAAGTCAGTGATTTTAGAATTAGGCAGCTTGAGAGTTTGAATTTTGGGTGCTTCATGTATCACAGAAATCACTTTCACTTTTTCCACAAATTGCTCAGGCTTTTACAAATAGGGAGACAGGAAAGGTGCAAAGCAGCCCATGCACACGGGTGATCTATCATTCTGTGCACTGAGTCCTCACAAAGCTGTTCATACCTAGAGGCTCAGTCATCTCAGTAATCTGAACATTGGAACTCAATGTGCTCAAATTTGTCCTTGTCCGTTTTTTTTTCATTTTATCTTTAATTTTTAATTTTCTAACAGGAAGTATTATAGGTTGAGGGAAATTTATTTTCAAGTAAAGGTAGATTGGAAATAAAGCTAGAACATGAAGTTTTAATACCGGCTAAATACAAAGCTATTTAATAAGAAATGTAGTATATTCTTTACTGAAAAACATTACAGATTTATACAAAAGAATTGTTGCCAATTACAATCACCTGTAACAATAATATCATGTGATTCTACGTTGTTGCTCTCGTCTTTATTATGTGCATTACTAAGTTAATGTCACAGCAAGTGATAGTCTTCTGATTGCATTATCTACTCTTACTTACAAAGAAAGTATCACTGGTTTTGTGGTTGGTTAATTGTAGTCCATTCACCTGACCCAACGGCAAAGAAAAAATAAATAAATAAATAAATAAAGCAAAGAAGAAATTGCTGGAAAATTTTTTATTTTTACATTTTTCAATCTCAGTTGTAGTTCTGATGCATAGAATTTATTTAATCTTATATCCTGAAGCTGTTATGATCAATTCAAAAATGTTCACCACCACTTGAATTTCTCTCCAGTAACAAATATGCAGATGAAAAGCATTAGAATCACCCAGCAAAATTGTTTAAAAATAAAGTAATGACACTTGACTTTAACTCAAGATCAATTATATTAGACCCAACATTTTTTAGCCTGTCGGGTGACATTAGTGTGTGGTCAGGAATGTCGTGACTGCCCTAGTGGTGCACAGTTCAATCTAAGGTAGCATCTTAAAGAAAATAAAGTTATATATTAGAGCTGTATAAAGAAAGAAGGATAAGCCATTATCTGACAATAAAGGTAATTGTATAACTTGACATTGAATTCCTACCAGCAATCACATAAGAGCTTTTATATATATAATTTATAAATAATGTATAATATATAATGATTTTATATATACATACACAAACACACACACACACACACACACACACACACACACACACATATATATGTATATATGTTCTGAACTGGCAGGTAATGTGTTAGGTATTCCAATTAGTTCTCACCAGATGCTGAAAGAAAGATTTCATTCAATTCACCATCTAGTTTACTTACAGAATGGTATCATTTGATTTAAACAAGCAATAGTTTTCATAGCTGGACGTAATTTCCCTCTCTTTTGAGAACAATCCAATAGTCTTATTTGAAGTACCCCTTTATCTCTTCTGTCATTTAAGGGTGTAGAAGTTGTCTTCTTTTATTTTAATGCTTTTATGCAAATTTATAATCATATTCTTGTTGAAGAAAGCAAACAATGTTACAGAAACTTAGCTGCTTTAATACATAAAGATCTATGTATCCAGGCCCAGTGATGCAGGCTTATAATCCCAGCACTCTGAGAGGCCCAGGTAGGAAGACTGAAAGTTTGAGCCCAGCCTGGGAAGCTTTGTGACTTGGTGAGACTCCTTCTCAAAAGCAGAAATTAAAAAAAAATATGGTCTGTGCATGTAGCTCTGTGTGAAGAGCCTGACCTTAATTCCCTCTACCACCACCGCCAACCAACCAACCAACCGATACAACAATAAGAAAAAAAATTAAAAACCCCATAAAACAAAAGCTACATACATTTAGCTTTTAGTAAATTTAAGATGTCAAATTTCTAGAAGTTGAAGAGTAGAGAATAAATTGCTATGCTACAAGAGATCAGGTTCCTTCCTTGTCTGTCCTTACTTTGCTTTGCAGACTCCTCCTCGTCCCTGGGTAAGTCCTGTGCCTCTTCTGACGGCTTCTAAGAAACACAGTGCTTTCAGATCTGCCTGCCTTGGAGTTGCTGTATCTTGGTGCTCTGTCGTTTACAGCAATGATCTGCTAATCTGAATTTATTTCGCAGAATTTATTCATTCCTCAAATAGTTATTCAGTGCCTGTCATGACAGACACGGTTCTACGTGCTGGAGAAACCATACCAAGCAATGCCACGCCCACACGTGGAACTCACTTAGCACATGGTCCATTCAAACTCAACTTGGCAGTGAGGCATCTTGTCTGTCTCTTACTTTCTGTATCATCCCATATCGTGAGAGAATTCATGGCATCATCACGTATGGAGGCTGAACTCTAGGCCCCATGGGTCCCCTGATGCCCAAATAAGGAGGCTGTGTGACCATGTATGCCATCAGTGAAAGGAAGCACGCTATGTCACTATACATAATACTAGTCTTCACTAGCCATTCTTCGCACCAACTAGAACAATCTATGTACTTAACATTGTTTCCTGTGTTTATTTTGACCTTTATAAAATTTTACATACTTATGTAATTTGCTACTTTCTTAAGCTGTGGGGATACTCTGTATTTTATAACTGCTTAACATAAAATTTATACACACTAGTGCAGTACCAACTGGTATTTTACTACATGATCACATTATATAGTATTCATATCAGTTTAAACATAGTTATTTCCTCGAACAGTATCATTTTTCTATGGTGAAAACATGATAATTCCTCTCTCCTGGTTTTTTCATATGCACAGTGCACGACCTTACGTACACTCACTCCTTTGTGCAATGGCAGCCCGGAACTGCTCAATCCTGCCTAAATTTAACTTAGCACTTGTTGAGAACTTTGTTGAGAATAAATATTTACCTTTGCTTTTGTGATTAAACATCTGTATTAAAAATAATACTTGGTAAATTTAAATGCATTTTCTATATAAAAATGATTTCCCTCTAAACTATAAATATAAGCTAATGAGGGGAAATGATTAGAATGAGATTATCAATTTATGTAACAAGATGTCTTCCAAATATTGATCAACCTGAGTTTATAAAATTGAGGCATGTAAAATATTTCATATTATTATTAATTTTACTTATTATTTTCCTCAGTTAGATTCCATATTCATAATACATCAATGCTTTTTCCAATGTGGTTATTAAGAAGAGCATTGTGCTTAAAGTGATTTCGTACATCTTTGAGATTTCCATGACCACCGTATTTGAGCTGAGTCATCAGAGCTCATCTTTTAAATGACTGCCCTTGAAAATCCTAGTTCAATCTACAAATACTCTTCAATCCAACATACCTACAGTCAATTTTTAAACTGGTTCCTGGGTAGACATTTCTCTCAGCACATGTGCTTCCATAGGTTTTCCCTCACAGTAGCTGTGTATATACACATGATGTACATACACATCGTGCATGCACACAGCATTTGAAATCACAGCTGCACTCTGGAAAGTTTTCCAAGTTAATAATATAAAAGTGCATGAATATTGGGAAGAGATTAGATGTTTGAGTTAAAAACTTGTGTGGATTTTGACTGTCCACTTTGAGGATCAAAGCATGTTTTGGTTGGCCTAGACATTAAATTTTAATGATTTTTGCTGTAATGTTCTAAAGGACTGAGCAACAATTGCATTGATTACTGAACTTATTTTTCCTTGTCTTTGGTATGTAACTCCTAATGCAGGAACCCAACCTGCCTGGAGCTGATCCTTTCTTGACAATCAGGGGAGTTTCCAGCAGCTGCTTTATGAATTTCCAGTAGCCCATCTAATCCACGATCATGAATTGTGGGCAAATACCCTATTGCTTAGCTGTGAATTTCCATTGTGGGGGTCGTGAGGTCTTATGTGGGCCCAGTTGTAGAAATACAAAGTCAACAGGTACTGACACCTTTCCTGGAACTTCTCAGTCAGACACTACCTTTAAACCATGGAATTTCCAAGGTCCTAGGCTGCTGGTAGGTTACTTAACACATGGGTTTCCTCCCAGACTGCCTCATAGCGTGCTGAAGAGGGACTAGACTGCAATCTGTGATTTAAAAAATGCCCCGAGGGAAAGAAACTCATCTCTCAATGTTTCCTTGCATCTCTCTCTTTCTGAAGAAGCAATGCCAATCCAGGAGAGGAGCTAAACCCATGAGTCAAAGGACAGCTCACCGTGCTTAGACTCATGCATCAAGTTTTACTTCCGGGACTTGTTGTGGAGTCTCCATCCCGCGTCTACCTCTTCTCAGGTCTTAAAGCAAGTCCCCAGGTTGTTTCTGAAATACAGCCAAGCCTGGATCCCAGGGCTGGGCCTGGTCTGGGCTCTCTGCCTCGCTCCTCCCTCCAGCTTGCAGCGGCGGAGTCCTCCTCTGGGCTCCATAGGGCACCCGTTCCGCCGACCGCTCACAGACACGAACATATCCCATTGCTTCTACAGTGGCTTTCTTATCAGAGAAAAATAGGGGGAAATGGAGTTTTGAAGCAAATTCCATTCATATAGAAGCCTCTGCACACTAATCGAGACGTCAATTATTAAAAATATACACTTCTACTGCTCCAACGTCAGAGGAAGCTGCGTGTTCTTGTTCAGTAACACTAAGCTCAAAATGTAAACATTGTGTTCCTAGTAAACCCAATAAGCCCTTATGTTAAACACTGTGCATTTAAGCAGGCTAAACTCTCAGGATGAGGAATTAAGGTCAGGATTAAAATTACTACTGAGCAAGGCAGTTTTCTGATATATTGCTTTGTTCTTTATGATAAGCTTGTATCCTTGTACGAGGAAATGCAGCATTAGTACCATTACATGCGTTCAAATAGTGATTCTTCCAGAATATTTAAAAATAGAATCCACACGCTTTTCTCTCCTGACAGTTGGCTTGTCAAGATCTTAAATATCCATTTGTTCTGATTGTTCCTAAAGTCTATATGCAAAAGTATTTTACATATGAATGAGCAAGTCCTGCGCCTGCTCTGTGCCAGTTCCAAATGAATCCGTGAAGTGTGCTGGGATCCAGCTCCATCTACACCTACCAGCCGTTCTCTTGGTAAATCAAGATTTTTTTTTTTTTTAAATTCCCTACAAACCAGAGAAAAACACAGGGCAATGGAATTGTGTCCCACGTGACTTGAAGCCACATATTTCATTGGCTGGTCAGTTACTTCTCCAGCCTGACGAGGTACACACCTTCATCCCTGGCCTGGTCCTCTTACCATGGGTTTGTGTGTGTGTGTTTGGGGGGGGCGGGGTACGGTTGGCATCCGGAGGTCCCCCAAGCCTGCAGGTGTACACTTCTGCTCTAAATAGCATTCCCAGTCTTAGGATTGTCTTTTCACATTTTAATTCCTGGACTAAATTCTGAAATTCCTCAATTAAAAAATTTTCTTTCTTCACTTCTATTCATGCAGAAGAGCAACCTTTTCTCTCAGCTCTGGTGAATAATTCTGTGGGAATGAACAGGAAATGGGCGCTCTAAGATGAGAGAGATAAGGGGCTTTAAATGCAGGTCATCCGGACTGTGAGTCGTAGCCACCTCCTTTCTATCTTTCCACATCAGCAAGACTAGAGCAACGCCTACCTCATGAGGCTACTGTCAGCACGCTGCCTAGAGGGTACTGAAGAACACCTAGAACAAAGGAGAAATACATTAGCACAGCTTTTAATTTATCCTATGAAATCATCTTTAGCTAAATATCTAAGTACTGACATTTGGTACAATTACTGTGAGGAGGAAAATGTGAAATCATAATAAGTCCTTAAAAATAAAAGTCCACTCTAAGTCTGCAGAATCTCAGGCTTCATTAAAAACTTAGAATTATCTTCCAAGGCCTGAAAGTCACCAATTGCTCCAGAAATAATGTTGAGCTGTTGAGTTACTCATACTTTCAGGATTCGCTTAGGATCTCTGTGGCTTTTTTCTTCTTTCTGGTGTGAAAATTGATGCTCTCCACTGTAGACACCTCCACATGGGTTCAGCCCCCTCCCTACCTCACCCCAGGCTTCATAATAGCAGAGTGTCCAAATATGGAACTCACAACATTAAGCCCATTTGAACACGATTGTTCACACCCAGCTAGTGTGCAAGACATTATCAAGAGCTAACGGCAAAATTAGGTCTTTTTAGTCCTCAAACTATGAAGAGCATTAATGCTTAAATTGCATCATAAGCTAAAAGAATCTGACCATATTTTCTGACAGTTTGTTCTGCGATTGAATTATAGTATCGTTAAGTAACGCATATTTCCAACAGCAAATTGCCTTAATGTTGGAATGCTTTTCTCTAACTGGTGTGAAGAGGTGGCATTCTAATTTTATTTCCTCCACAATTACTATGTCAGCTCTCTTGGAAATAAGGCAAGAGCAGACTGGCAGAGCTTTCTGTAGGAGTTTCATGTCTAACGTGTTTTACTGTTCAACAGGACTTATGTGTAATATTTCCTAGAGAGAAATACATTTGTAAATATCAGTGCTTTCAAAAACATCACCGTATTGCTTTTACAATCATTTAAAATAAAATGGCACTGAAAAAGAATGTTTTAAGCAATTATTGCTCTTGAAAAATATCGCCATTTGAGATGAACTATATTTGTAGGTAGAGTAACAAATGTTCAGTATCATTTTAACTATGCCAAATAAATTAAGTGCTATAACTGTATGGATATTGTATATTTAACATCTTGTTGAACAATTTGGAATGATTGTTCATACACATGGTAGCAGCAACTGATCTAATAAATTTCTTTCATGGGGATACTAGCAAAAACTACAGTCACTTTCTTTAAAATCACAGTTAATAAAGTAATATATTTTAGGTTCATAAAATGAAATCATTGCCTGATAATCCTAGCTTGTCAAATGACCCTATTTTAAATTGCGTACTTTGATAGACATCGATTTTGACAATTAGTCCATAAAATTGATTCTAGTGTTGAACAGTAATCTGTTATACAAATTTGTGATTCGCATGTCCTTGAGAAAAACAAGCACCTAATGTTTCTTGTTTGCTGTTATCTTGTAAAATTATCTGTACTCTATAGAAAACATAATGTTGAAAAATTCTAGAAAAATAGCTCGGGGCAGCCTTAACAGTATGTAATGATCAATGAACAAACAACAACAGGTTCATGTATTCATAATTCATTTGATCAATTTTTGAGTCCCCCCCCCCCCCAAATGGGCTAAGCACTGCTGTAGATGCAGGAGGTACAAGGTGGCATAGCAAAACAACATGTACAATCTACTTGGTGAAAGGAATAGTGAACAAAATTATGAAAAACAGAAATCCATATGATTTGAACCAACAAAAGATGTTGGGAAACAAACAGACACCATGAGAAAACCTAGCAGAAAAAAAAAACCATTGATGAAGAATTGATTTTTAAGTTTAGATGTGAAGTTCACATTTTCCATGTAGAGAGGAGGGAGAGAAATGTTCAAAGTTTCTGCAATGAATTTATAGCATTTGCTACAGCCCTGAGAAAAGAATTGCATCTTAAAGCGTGGTAAGGGAAGGGTGAATTAATAAAGGCAGTGGCCATGTCAGGATGAGGACTTGAGGAATTTTGAAACGTTGGTGGTTTTATTCCAAGTTTAATTGGAAACATTTCAGGAACTTTGTGTAGGGGAGCTGTGCGATGTGGTCCGTGTTTTGACAGGATTTCCCTGATACGGAATCCAGTGGATGGATGGTGGGCCCAGATCCAGGAGCCCACGTGGAGTCGGTCCTGTCACCTTTGTCTAGGTGACAGAGGAGAACTGATCTCGTACGGTGGTTGTGGTCATGGAAGGATATGAGTAGGTTTGAAATGGAAGTGTAGAATTAACTTTCATTTTCAAATTTAGATGCTTTCAAGAGCTAGTCACATTTCTCAGTTCTCTTATAGTTAAAATGTTAAAGATAGCTGGAATACTAAGACTACTTGGGTTGACTACATTTTCTTGAAAAAACAATCTTGATGCCACACACATATAAAATCAGTGAAAAGTAGGAAAAATGCAACATCTACAGCTTAATTTTTCCTATGAGATTTTTCTCTTCAGATTCCCTTTCATCTTAGTACAGGTTGCCAGTCAGTGTGGGATCACTGACAATACCAGCAAAATCTTGTGTTCCTTTCCTGTTTTATTAATATGTATATATGCAATACATAATGTTTACATTGAACCTGAGTATTTTGTGCACATATGTATGGTATCAGTTACCAGTGCCTTCCCTCTATCTGTTTTGACAGTCCCATGTCCTCCTTCTCCCCTTTAATTCTCACTACCCCCTATTTAGTTTCATAAAATAACTGTATTTTAGATTTCTTATATTAGAAAACCCATTCAATATTTAACCTTCTATATCTGACTCATTTTACTGAGCATGATGGTCTCAAATTGTATCTATTTACCTACAAAAGCCTCAAAGCTACCTGTTTTATAGTTTACGGGTAGCAGTTATGCCTGTATATTTTCATAGTAATATGTGTATTTTACTGTATTGAAGGAAAATTTGCAAACTTTAGTACTCAAAACATTTAATGACCAGAATTGCTTCTCCACTGTTCAAAGGAATACAGCTTTTAATCCATGCATATGGTCCAAGTAACGTTGAAAGTGTACAGAAAACTCCATCACTCAATTAAAATATACCACACTTCAAAAGTGTAAAGGTGATTGCTAATTTTTTAAGAATTCAAAAAAAATCCATACATTTTTAAAAATTAGTGCTGTCATGAATAACAGGCATTTCGAGTCTGGGCAAGTTGATGGGAAGGTTAGTTACAAGTAAGCATTTGATACTAATGGATCATTAAACCAGCTTTGTGAGAATGCTCCCCTTTAACCAAAGAAGTTGAAATAGGACTATGACTTCCATTCAGATAGATATGTGGAGAAGAGAAACACAACCCCTGGAAGACACAGCTGCTTAGGAGTTTTGTCTCCCCACATACAGTTCCTGTCTTTCTGATATGTGTATCTTCCAATGTATACAGACTTCCACGCGTCCAAACTTTCCCACAGAAGCGCACCACATACGTAGACTAGGAATGCACATTTGACAAATGGCTCCTGCATACGCTCCAGTCAATAAGTACCAATTGATAAAAGTGGCCTGCTGGTGGCCTCCTCGGCTGTGCCACATCGACCTGAGTTGTTTTTCTATGGGTGACTTTGAGGATGCTTTCAAATCCATGGTCTCCCCAGATACGGTCATGGTTTAAACAGCAGTGTCCTATGTTGTCATACTTTTCAAAGTCCATGGTGACCTCTAATGTTTTAAGGTTTGAAAAACTAAGTCGGTGATGTGACGCTTCCCAACGGAAACCCCAGCAGGCTGAGTAGGAGGGATGAAGTCTTTAATGTAGCAAAAGGTGTCATTCTTTGGCCAGAGATGTGCCAAGAAGCCAGAGCTGTGAGTCATAACATTCATTTCTTTAGTTCTTCTTTAATTCTTTGCTTTTAAAAATTCTTTTCTTAGATATATCAGGTAAAAACCAATGACCTGTTGTTTATAAAGGTAACATGAAAAGAAGGAACAAAAGCAATTTTTCAATAATTTATAAAATTTTGCTTAAACACTCTTCCCTAAAATCTTTTTAAAAAGTAGAATCGTTATACCATTCAAAAAAGAAAGGCCTTAGAATTATTCAGACATGACGTCATTCTTTTTCTTTCCAGGCTCTCCTGAGAAGTGCGTCAGGGCAGGTATTTCACATGTGGCCTGACGGAGGCATAGACGCGGAGCTCTGCAGCGGCCACACCATAAATCAGCTACAGAGTTAAGGACTTTTCTGAACAAAAACTGAGCTTTCTGAATCTTTCTTACTCCTGCAGTTGAACTAGATGTATTAGTAAAGCTCATATTATGTTGCTTTGTTAGAAAAAAGTTTTTGAACATTACTTTAACACAATCTCAGGAGAATCTCACTAGCAAATAGAATATATTCTTTAAGGCTAAGGCAGGAAAATTGCAAGTTTGAGCCTAGCCTGGGCAACTTGATGGTTCCCTGTCTCAAAATGAAAAGTAAAAATGAGCCGGGGTTGTAGCTCAGAGTGAGGGCCTTTGGCTGCATTCCCAGTAACACACACTCACATGTATGTACATATATATATATATAGTAATTAAACATTAAAATATTGAAGACATTTTCACCTTGACCTTTCTTATTCTTCCCTATAAGATTGAAACAAAGTAACATTCGGTTTTGAAACTGGAAGATCTACAGAGCTTCATGTATTCATAAGGTGATTGGATTGTGAAGGTGATTTGGGTTATGAGTTCTTCCACTTAGGATTTCTTGTGTCGTTGGGAGATGTGGCCTGTTGGAGGGATGGATCACCTTTGGGGTAGCCTTCCCTGGCGCCACCCTTCGCTGTCTGATTTCTGTTGTCACAGACGGAAGAGCTTTTCTCCGATGAGGAGAATGCCCTTCCACCCTCACCAACAAACCACAAAGCAGCATCTGAAACGCGAGCCAAAACAAGCCTCTTCGCCTTCAAGCTGTGGGCGTCAGGTATCGTGTCCTGAGGACGTGGAAGTCACTAAGGATAAAGAAGAAAGCAGTAACACAAGCTAAGAAGACTGCATTTGGAAACCCCACATTTGGAAACCCGGTAGGACAGTGTTTGGTACAAGTGGGCACTGTTTAGAGTCCAAATGAGAGAAATTCCCAGAGGGAAAGAGGTGGTGTGTTGGAGATCAAGTGCTTTGTCAAGTTGTGGTGAGGAAGGAGACGCACCTGCTCGGAGATTAACCACGTCTGAAAGGGTGGGAGCTGTGGGCAAGTCAGGAAGAGAGTTTGACGAGAGCTAGAATGCATCCCATCCGCCCAGAAAGCATGGGGTAAATAAAAGAGCAGCTATAAAACTCTAATGGGAGTTGAACACATTTGAATCTAATTAAAAGAGACACGATGTTACGGAGCTCCGGACATGCTGATCCCGCTATAGGAAGAGTCCTGCCTGATGAAAATCTTGCATGGGACAGAGTGTTGATAGATAGGTCCTGAGTTGGAAGTATGAGGTCACTGGTTTATATCCTGAGGAGAAAACCTGGACTTAGTCCATGAAAAACAGCTGCTTTCCTACAATGTGATGTCTTACACACGAGTGACTAGCTACCGTCATGGGGAGGACCGCACGGCTCTCATGGAGAGTGGACGCGTGGATTCAGTGCTTCAGCCCTGCTGCTTCAGCAAGAAAGCGCAGCGTTCTTTGAAATAAATCAAGAGCAGAAGGACTGGACCAAAAATATAGTGATATAGATATGCTTTTAGAAAAGTTACTGTCTTAAATCTGACAGCAAACATAAAATGGCTTATGTTTTATTTTTCAGTTCTCATCATATGGTTAAAATCTAGGAAGTCATCCAAAATTTAAATTCAGAGACTGTGAGTTAACCAATTTCAGTTGAATTAGAAATTAAATATTTATTGTACTCTTTATCACCTTACTCAGTGCTCTAGGCATCACTTTTTTCTATCATGTGGAAATACTGACTTAAAAATAAGCTGGAATTGTTCTAACCAACCTACTGAAAGTTGCTGAGCATTGTTACAGTGTTAGCCTGTGAAAATGGTGGGTACCATTAAAGAACAGAGAAAAAAGTTGGTTTCTTTTCATTTTTCAGATTAGACTAAGGTATGTCCGTGAGTTTTAAATAACTTTATATCATTTTCCCCAAACCAGTAATAATCCAATACTTAATTGAAATATTCTTTCATAATTTCAGTAATCAAAATTTGAGATTAATATGATAGCATCACTCTAAACGTTCCTTGGATCCAAGGAATGCTGTTCTGTTACACATAACTGGGAATCCAGTAATGCTTCCTCCAGCAAATGTCTTTCCAGCTAGACCTCCCAAAGTCTATAATATATTAATTTC
Source organism: Ctenodactylus gundi (assembly GCA_004027205.1). Classification (NCBI taxonomy): domain Eukaryota; kingdom Metazoa; phylum Chordata; class Mammalia; order Rodentia; family Ctenodactylidae; genus Ctenodactylus; species Ctenodactylus gundi. Next base: position 369,518 of record PVKB01000378.1, read on the forward strand.
ATGTACAAAATTCATTCCTCTAGACTAATTTTTGTGAGAAAACCTTTTATTCCATGAAGCATCAAAGAAAGCTAGTGCTTTACGAAACCTATCCAAGAAGGATCCTTTATTCTCCAACATGTACCTCTATTTTCATCAAATGTGTGTGTACCTACAAATAAAGATATTTATACAAGTTACATTTAAACATTTTTGACTTTTGTGAGTTTAGATTTGATACCAATAGGCTTTGCCTGTTTAGCTTTTTTAATTTTTTAACTATTAATGTTTTCTTTTGAGAAGAACACACGGGCTTTTCTAGTTCTCCTTGGTTGCCATCCCATGAGTCTGAGGAGAATGTTCTGAGTTGAACAATAACCCAGGCACAAGGTCATCAATTCAATGGGTGTGTTTTCTTCAAAGTTGCATTAGCAACCCTCTGGTGTTTCACAGGCTTCCTCTTTTTCTTTAATGTCTACAAAGATGGTCACCAGCCACTTGTAGGAGGATGATAGGCCTTCCCTGCTAGGCCCACTTTGACTTCCAATAGGTTCATGGTTGTATTTTACCACAAGCACATTTTTGACTACCTGCATCAAGACTTCCGTGGCGATGGCACTGACTGGATCTTGACACCTCCCGAAGTGGCAAGGCAGAAGCAGGTCTGATGAACTCCAGAGCCCACCGAGAGCACAGGAAGGGGTTTAGATTCTGATTTATTAAATGAGGTGGAAGTCATTAAATTCATCAAAAAACCCGTTCAGCTGTGAACTTTTAAACCGATTTCTTGATTTTTTTTTAAAGTGGAAGTAATTTCTCCATCTATGAGCACTTGGAAATGATTAAACACAGTTTTAATTGGGAAAGTATAGAGTTTTCACCTTCAACTTTTTAATTCTAGTGTCTACAGTTATTTGACTTTATCAGGGATAGCATTTAGCCTAACAAAAAACAAATACATGCTTTAAATAATCTTCTTACAGAAGGTTTGTTTTAAAACAAATTTTAAAAGGGTTACACATCTTATAAAAATGTATTACCAGTTAGAGACAGAACAAAATATATGATTTGGGCTTTTAAAACAAATTGAAGTGCCTAGGTTGTTATTTTCATAACACTTTATTAATTTGAGGAGGAAGTTAACTATTGTACCTACAAAAAGAAATACTTTAATTTTGAATGTGTAAAATTATTCTCAATAATTTAATCCAAGGTTATTAGTGAATATGGCTATAAAGCAGTGCTTTGAAGCACGCTCTTTTCTGTTTACGTGCAAAACTAAAAAGTACCAGGAAAATGGAAGGATTAAGACATCAGAGACTGGAGGTAATGTTACAACGACTCTTAGCTGTCACATGGAACTGCTTAGAGGGTTTATTAGAACTTAATAGCAGGGCACGCATCTAGCTCTTCTTTCTGATGTGAGGGAGAATTCTCCCTTGTTATTGTCAAACTTCAGACTAATGGGAGTGTCTCCTTTTCAGTGAGAGCAGTGGCCGCTGGGGATTTGGGAAAGCTCACATTTCCCTTTAATCCGTGTTTACTGCTTGGACTTCTAACATTGTCATTAGGGCATTGTTTTTGCAAGAGAGACACAATCACAGTTGTACAAAGCATAGAAGGAAGTTTAATAAGAAATTAGCCTATGAGATTTTCTTTCCAATCTTGAATAAGAGGGTCGATCTTTTAGACTTGCATCTTTGTGGGAATGAGCGCCTAAGAGTTCTGCCTGGGTCTGGAGAATCCTGCTGTGTGGGGTGCCCTGCGGGGCCTCACCTAATGGGTCCTGGGGGAGCAAGGAGTTTTCACTCCCCTAGCTAAACGCTTAGCTTTCTTCTGGGGAATCTTGCCTTGTCCTTAGGGATCTCAAAAACAAACCTGGCTCACATTATATTTATCTTCAGTCTCAGAACATTTCTAAACGTGATCCCATTTTAGAATATTATATTTATAGCAGAAAGTATTAAGAAAAAAGAAAGCATCACAGTTTATACATGTGGTATTTGCTATAGAAGATAAAATGCTTAACTCTGGTTTTTTTGCCATCAAAAATCAATTTAGAACTAATTCCATCAGATAATTTTTTGCCACAAAATTATTTAGGATGAACTGGATATAAGAAAACTTAATCTCACCCAAATTATCACTATGGAAATCTCATTTTTCTTCCTTTTATTTTTAGGTGTTGGAAAATGACTATTATACACTGATTTGATTAGCTGTCTGACTTCAATTGCTTAATAAATTGTGCAATGTGTCTATTCCAAAATTAGAACACACTGTTGTAAAAGGGAAATTGTAAGGTACTATCACACAGAGGGCATTATTGTCACTAAAATTACAACAAACCCCAAACCCATTGTGTCACTTCCTCTGGAGAGTCTGAACTCGTTAGATTTCAATGTCCTCTCTTCTCATCATCTTCCAATCCTTCAGCAAAGAACACTGACCCTAGCAAGGTCCTTTTATGGCTAAATCAGAAACCTTCATAATTCAATTATCCATCTAATTAAAGGAGCAGAACATGGCGATGGATTCCTTATGGATACTTTTTACAACCCCAGCCATCAAGGAAAGAAAGAAGGAGGGAAGGGAAAAAGAAAGGCCTAGTCACTTGGTTCATCCTTGAGTGCACCCATGGGACCTACTGGTTTTTCCTTGTGGCCATCTTCCCACCCTTACAGTGGAATGAGATAGACTCTTGCCTCAAATCCACGGGGACATCTATGGGCACAGTGATGTTCTGTAGTGTGTTTGCACTTAACAGATCAGTTTTTGCCACCGAATAAAGATGACCAGTTGCCTGTAACAGATATGTGTTGGGATAGAAGCGATGGAAAAACCGAACAGAATATGCCAGTTCTTCCTTGAGCCAGAGCTCATTTTAATCAGCATTAGAACAATTCCCATAAATTGATTTTAGTAATTAAAAAATTCTTATACTGGACATATGCCACAGATGATAGTCGACTAGGTGACATGTTGCTATGTAATTCTTCATGTGCAAATTATTTTCTACACCTTTATTACTGAAAAATGTGAAACATGATTTGTAAATGTCAGAAGACGTGCTTTCTGCATCCATGGGAAGTAGAAATATTTGAAGGACACACGGAGACATAGGCTGTGTAAGTAATTGGCACAAAATGTCTACGATATTAAACTTTCAACACACAACGTTTCTTGTGACACTAGCTTGCTCACTGTTGTTTGGCATTTCATAAATGCTCGATGGAGTGCCAAGCGATAGCACAGGCCTGCCCAGAGAGGAGTCTCAGAAATAGTTAGCATGTAAGAACCCAAATCAAAGTTTTGATCTCTGGTTTATATTACTCAGTGGCTCAGATCAATAAAAAGAAATGTGAAATTTAAAAAAAGGATAGGCTGGAGGAATGACACAGCGGTTAAAGCTCTTGCCAGCAAGCTCAAGACCCTGAGTTTGATACCCCAGGCACACATTAAGCTTGGGGTGGTGGTGCATATCTGTAATCCCAGCACTCAGGAGGCTGAGGCAGGAGGATTGTAGTGAGTCCAAGGTGAGTCTGAGCTACATGGGGAGTTCAAGGCCAGCCTGGGCTATAAAGTAAGATTGTCTCCAATCAATCAATACGTGAAATAAAAGATATATGACTTAATTCTAAATTTTTATCCATGGTCTCATGCACAAGACAGCCATCAAAAACAATGTTTGAATTAGCCACATTTACTCATATTGAAATATTTGGTAGTCTTATGTAATGAATACCATTCAAACTCTTTTTTTCATCCTAGTACGAGCAAAAGAAAAATTACCCTTACCGTGCTTACTTATTTTGTAAATTGCAACTGCCACTTTTTACCTTTGCATCTGTGCCAGAAACTATCATCAATAACAGGAATCAAGTAAAAATAGATAAGTAAATAGATAAAGCCTCATTTTTTTCTGAAAATTAGTTTACAAAAGGCATAATACATCCAGGATAGCTATATTTAAATCAAACTTCTGCAACTGTTCATAGTAAAGTCACTCACACCTCTTATAAACGCAAGTACTCAGACTATTAGACTATAAATGTAAGGATGGTCCTAGATCTCAAACACGATGATTAATTATCCAGATAACCATGTCCTTTATCTGTAATTTACCTCCTGTGGCACTGAGCTGACCTTTATACCTAACACCTGCACCCTCAGAGTTCCACAGGCTACTGGCAGACAATTAACTCATTACTGCGTGCGTTAATTAAAGCATGGTGGGGCACCAGGGAGATTAGTACCGATGAGTTCTCAAGATTCTCATGAGAGATGGCCGCCCACTCCTTACGGAAGAGCAGGCAGGGAAGCCAGGCTTGTGGAGGAGCCAAGGGGCCGTTAGAACTGTGGTGCAGTTCTGCAGGAACAGGCAGGTAAGATTGCAAGGGAAGCTTTGGGACTGTGCCATTTGTCTCAGAGGGTGCTAAGGTAAAGGGTGCGGGCTATGTGCTTCATTTTAACAAAAGAATTATATTTTTAAAAAAAAAAATACATGCCCTCCTTAACTTATATGTGATTACCTGAGGATATATTAAATTCGAGACGCATTGTAGCTGGAGCAAGAGTTTAGTCATTGTCGCAATAGTGTTAGCTGCTGGCAAAATAGGACTCCCAAAAACATGTTCACGTGGTTGCTGTGTGTAAAGTAGCCATGATGCTGCTTAGCATGTGGAATTCTTACAAAGCCACATCATTGTTATGTTACAACCAGTTTTGAGTGGCAATTTTGATGTTATAATTTTATGCATCATTTGAACTGAATCCGTAGTTTTAAAAGCCAGTATGCAAGGTTGTCTCTTTTACTAAGATGTTTATTACTGCATTTATTTTTCTAAGTTTTGTTGCCTTTTTAAAAAAGAAGAAAATACACTTCAAGTAACATATTTTTAGGTATCTGCTCCCGTGTTTGTGGACTTGGTACGTGACAGGCACAGTTTGTGGGGTTTGACATAGAAAAATCAGTAAAACTGATATTGTTTTAGCTGTACGTGGAACACGAAGAAGATAGCATAGTCGTGAATAACCCACATGTGCACAGACGGTGGACAGAGGTACCCAGATTGTGAAAGATTTCACTCACTTCCCCAGGTGAAGTTGGAGGAGGGAGGGCATCTGAGAGAGGTGACGTCTCATCTGTGGGACTGTCAGTGACACGCCATTGCGTAGTTGGAAGCAGTCTGCCTTGGGAGTTAATATTTACATTTGCATGCTGTATATGAACACACATATATTTGCATGTTGTATATTAATACATATATTTCCTCATTTGTTCTTTTTATTTTCTCCATGAGAGTCAAGAAAAGAGGCTACAATAAAAATGTTTTTGCACGCACACACACACACACACACACACACACACACACACACACACGCAGCTGGAGGAATCATATACCGATCGTCTCATGGCAGGTTTTAGGGAGGCCAATAATGTAATTTTCATGCCCTTTTGCTTTTGAATTTTGATTTAACCCAGTGAGTTATATCATTAGAACCTACTGTTGCTGGGGGTCCTTGAAGGATGCTCTATTACCTGAAACCTTGCATGCCGGGAACATCTGATGATGCCCCTTACTTACAACAGGTACTGGGTACCACGTTACTGGTCACTATGTTTTCACATGGGTAATTGTGCAAATTGCTTCTCTACTTGAGGGGTCAATGATGGTGTTTGGAACAAGTATGAGGTCCACTTTATTTCTTCCCTTCTGTTTTTTTGCAAAAGGAAAATGGGTTCTTTCTCTATTTAGTAAGTTTTAAAAATTATTTCTCCTGTAAGATTAGACTTTACTGGAATCTTCCAATTTACAGAGTCTAGTCTATGTTTAGGTTTATGTCCACACTTGTCACACATTTCTATATTGTCAATTTAACCTTCAATGAAAACTTGATTTTGTTATCGCTTAGTTTGTAATTTTGGCAACCAGAACTAATCTTCTGTTCGCTGTGTTCTCTGCTGCACTTTTGTCTGTTGATCATTCATATGAGCTTCCCCCCCCCCTTCTAACAATGACTACATGGGCTGGGGGCTTCATTAGCTTAGGGCTGCTGTTTTGGCTTGAAAACACACTGTGAAACCTTCATATATTTCTTTTTTCAGGGAACTCACTTCACTTTATTTTTTTTTCCATATTTTGGCCATTGGTGTGTTTCTCATGACACCTCCTTAAAGATACCCTGTGAATGGCCTGGGCGTAACTCGAGCCTTTCCTCTGCCTTACCTTCTTGACATCTTTTAGTAGAAGACTGAAGCATACACAATAGACGTTTGTGGGTGGGTGTAGGAGGGGGTGTGCACCTGTGTGTACACCTGTGTGTGAGGGAAATGTGTATGTGTGCACGCAATCACACTTGTGTGTGTGTGTGAGTGGAACAGTCTTCAATGCGTGGATGTTAGTTATGCGGATGGAAGTCCCAATGGACCCGTGGGTTAGTTCCAACTTCACTCTTTATAGACATTTTCCTATAATACCTAGAGAATTGCAGAGCTTGTGCCTATAATAAATGCAATTATGGATGACGACTCTGTGATTGTTATCCTTTCACTTATACTAATATCTGTATGACCTGTAGTGTATGAAAATGTGCACCAGATTTTAACATCTCTACATCCACATCAAAATGTCTCAAGCTTCACAATATTTGATATATTCTGATAATATGCTATCCACTGATGTTTTTCCTTTCTTCATTTAATACACATATTTTCTCTTTTGTTCTTTTTATTTTTCTCCATGAGATTTAAAAAAAGAGGCTACAATAAAAATATCTTTGCTCTCCATTGTGACAGTAGATATTTGTTCAGCAGAAGGATTATGCAGGGGTCTGTGCATCACATGGCTTATTGGTGTAAGTCTGGAGAGGAAGTTCTGTGAGAAGATGGTCACAATGATCCAGGGAAGATGCTATGGGCAGATAAATGGAAGAATTGTTGGTGAGTGTGTGGGCAAAAGAAGACAGGACAGATGACCGTGTGGTTTGGAACTGATGTGACTGCACCTGTGGCTGGTGTCGAGGCTCTGGCTTGTGCAAATTACTATATGAGTAACTCTTGTAAGCAACACACAGAAACACACAGAAAGGGGGTGAGGTCAGTAACTGGAAGAAGAAAAGGAACCGGGTTCTGGTAAGTTCTGTGGACTCTGAGACGTCAGGGCAACAAGCAAATAAAGGATCCCAGAAAGCCTTTGCTCGGATTGTAGAGGAAGATCTTAGAAGACAGAAGTTTGAGACACGTTCAATCACTACGCTTGGGGGAAGCTCTAGCTGTGCTGTAGTTGTGCACAGGATCGTAATTGTGTAGAAACACCAGGTAGAGAGCATAATTCTACGGTGAGTGGAGTGAACTGGAGAGGGAGCCAAACTTCTTGGCTATCCGCTCTTGCTGTTGTACAGTGCGTTGCCTTCGTAGGCGCAGTGCGGAGAGAAGCTGAGAGGCCCTCACGTCCTGACGTTAGGCGGCAGCACTTCTCTCCACTGCCCCTCACAGTTGCCATGTGAACTGGGCCGGTCGCGGTGGTCCATCTCAGTCAACCTTTTATGAGAAATAAAACGAGCCGGGCACTTCTACCTCACGATACCGTGAGGCAAAAGTACAAAAAGAAAATTCCTTCGTTTGTGGCACGCAGCCGGAGCTTGCAGTGTGTTTCCGTTGTATTGTTCTTTCCTCCCCATAATTATTATTTGTATTAGCACATGTCTGGGACATAATGACTACCTTCAACTTGGCGAGCGAGGCTGTGCATGAGCCCATCTCATCTTCCTCGCTTCTAAATCTGGCGTCTGTTCATATTTTCATTGTGGAATCTCTGTCACACCTCTTTCTTGTAGTGAAAGTGCTATATATTTTTGAAGCCAAATTTCAACACAAAGCTCCATCTCTGAGAGCTTTCTAGTTTTCTGTAGGGTGTGGATTTTTTTTTCTTCCTAGTTCTCTCACCACTTGTTGTCCCCTTTTTCTTGTTGCTGCCTGTGTAGTTTTTCTTCTCCTGTGCACTGTATGCACTTTCATTTCCATGAAGATTCTACTCTTTCTACCCCACATACTCCTGGGATGTGTGGTTGTTACAGTAGTAGGAGGATGACTATGCAATGACAAAAAATCTGGATTATTGGATTAAATTCTGAACAACTTTTAATTATAAAAAGCAGAGAACAGATTAATGTCTTACACAGTCTTACACAGTCTTGCTCATGATGTTTTGTAGGAATCTTTGAGGGATAAAGAGTGTATTGCTACATCGTGGCTTTGGACATTTGGGGTTTGGGAATGGGTAAGACCTGGGAGCCTACAAGCTGGGCTTGGGCTAGGAGTGAACTTCCTTGTCTGAACTGAGCGGACTTCTCATACCTTTACCAGGGAGTAAGTTTCATGATTTTTATCACATACAAGCAGCTGGCTGAGATGAGTCCCATCATGAATTCAATGGGACAAAGACATTAGAGATCAGGTCATGAGCACAAAGGAAGAGGCTGCAGGAGGTTAAAGGAATATCCCAGGCAAAGGCGGTATCTTTACACTGTATCTTTGTACTTTCATAGTGTCTGGCCTGTGATTAAGAGGGTAGTTGAGGCAGAATTAGCTTTAAGTCAGAGTGCATTTAGGGAGATTGATTCTACTAAAATTAGAAGATAGAGTGACAATAGTTACTTTCTCATTGCTGGGACAGAATATCTGACATCCACAACTTTACGAAGAAAAGATTTCACCGTTTCAGAAGGTCACAGTCCACTCATGGGTGGGCACCTGGAAACGGTGGAAGCTCATGCAGAGCCAGAGCCAGAGAACAGTTGCCTCACGACATGGCAGAACAGAGCCAAGTCAGAGAGGAAGGGTGGAGTTAACGCACTCCCCTCCAGGTCAAGCCCGAAGCATCCACCCCTTCCAGCCAGGCCCCACCTCCCAAAAGTACAGTATATTCATAGGTATACACGTCTTTTGGGGGACACACCCGACTCAAATTGCAAGAAGCATTTTCTAAATATATTCAAGCAATACTTGCCAAACTTTGTAAGCTGGGAGAATATTCTCAGCACCACACACTGAATAAGCCATAGACACAGTCAGTGCCTTTACCTCCACGGGTGTAATGAGAGGGTGCACTGGCCACTCAGGGTGTAGAGAGAGGTCGCCATCCACAGGGTTTATAGCACGGTGAACTGCCAACCACCTTTTGGAAAGGTACAGATTGTAGTGAAGTTATAAAGACTAGTGTGTGGTGAAATAAGAAAAAATAAAATGGAAATGTGATTTTTTCCATTATAAAAATTTCTACTTCTCTGAAAGTGAGTCTTTTTCATCCCCCTGTCCATTTTTTTTTGTTGGCTAAATTAATTGCCTCTTCCTTCTTGTATGAAATCATAATGATGGCAAATTTTTGTTGTTTTGTGCCCACAATGCAAGGGAAAAACTGTGAACTCTGCCTCAGGGTTGCCTTTGGAGCTTTTTTGGTTTGTAAAGTTTACAAAAAAGTGTATATAGGAAGAGCTAAAACACAGGATCTAGAATGTTAAGAACTCAACTTTTCAATATTTACAAATATCTAGATGTGGTTGTCATTTTGCATGAATGTTTTGGCATGTTTTAAAGCCAGCCTTTGACTATTTTAAATGGGATGTTTGGCTTTTCTATAAAAAGGACAAAGTTCATGTGTTCAAGTCACGGAAAGAGGACATAAGTCTAAAGCCATCAGCGAATACAGGCAATTCATTTGAGTCCAGCAACTAAAGGAGGTGGAAGGGGGGCTACTTTTTTGCTTAGAGGTGGAAGAAGTGGGGGTAGGGTACGGGAGGACAGAACAGGGTGACTATTGTTTGGATTTGAAGGTCAAGTGTACAGCAGTTCTTCATCTTCCTATTAAAAAAAAACTAGTTCTGGGCAGTCCTCTATGCCAGGAACCATATTCATTTCACTGCCATTTTGAGACTGACCCGGTCATTAAAATCATTTGTGTAAACTTACGTTTATCCTAAAGATAATCAGAACAACACAGGAACTGCACAATTTTCTGACAAAGCGCTGAATCATTGCACGTGATTTTGATGTCAGTGTTTCCATCTTTTTCAGTCAATATCAAAATTAATGTCCAAGAACAAAATTTTAAAAATAATCATCAGTATATGAAGCAATTTAGTGTAGGGATTGCTACTAGTGGCTTCTTTTTTTCATTTTTAAATGATTCTACTTTAAAGATCATAATGAATGCAAATATGAACATTTCTAAATGAATCAATAGAATGGCAGGAGAATTGATTCATTATAAAACATCACTGTTCTTCTGCCATAATTTTTAGTGACATATTCTGAATACAGAACACACTACTTACAATTTATTACTTTGCTGTGTGTTATTGGATTAAATAGAAAACTACCAAATTCAAAGGCTTGAATTTCAGAAGACTCTCCTTTTCAAACTACATCAGAAGTGACTACAAACTATTTATAACTGAATGCGGCTGCTGCTACTTGAAACAGCTTGAATTGACATTTCCCATCAAGCCTTTGGAGGCTCATGCCTGTTCTCTATGGTGCCTTAGCTCACGACAGAACCAATAATGGTGATAGTTGCCAATATTCACTGAGCACCGACTGTTGGTCCAAATTTACAATCACTTTGTCTTCCATCTTATCATTTGGCACATCAATCTTTTGGTGAGTCTAGAATTAGTATTTAGAATAGTTATTTAATCACCTTTCAAGTTTAAGAATATATAGCTCACCAAAGGGGATATTTTGCAGTAGTGTCTTTGCAATGTCATGTTACTAATCTCTGCAGTGACTCGGCATATAGTTGAGCTAGTGTCACGTCATGTTCAAAGAGAACTGACTTTTTACCTGAAGCATGGTCTACACAGATTCACCGCCACCAAACTGATTCCATAGAATTGTTGGTGCTCTTTAAAATCACAATTGTTGGGTCTGAGGCTGTATCTCCGTGGTTAAAATGCTGGGTTCAATTCCCCAGCACCACACAAAGATTAGTTGGCCATAGTGGCATATGCCTGTAATCCCAGAATTTAAGAGGCTGAGACAGGAGAATTACTATTAGTTCAAGACCAGCCTGGGCTACATAATGAGCTCAGGAGCGGCTCGGACTACAGAGCAAAACCACTCTTTCTATAGATAGATAGATAGATGGATAGATGGAAAGATAGATAGATCTATATCTATCTATCCAAATATCTATCTATCTATCTAAATAGATAGATAGATAGATATCAATTGATTAACTGGATATGAACATTGAACATTTTCAAGGAAAAAGAAATTGGAGGAATGCTAAACAACATCTCCCATTACCAAATTTTTATTTTGGTTGCAACAACTGGTTTTATTTTTTCAAGTTATCAGTCACAGAAACTGAAAGGAAATAACTAAACTTTTTAAGAAGAAGGTTCAGAAAGTTAAATTAGTTACTATGAAGACAGCTCAGTGTATCTACATCTGGGGAAAACTCATAAATTTAAATAAGGAAAACAGAATATCGAAGTATCTAAGAGTGAGATGTGGAGAAAAGACGCCTGCGCTTAACGTCATTGTTTTTCCCATGGAAGGTTATGTGATAACCCATAATGCATCCAGATTCTGCATTGCTCACCACCACGAGGGTCTTAAAAACACTCTTCTCCCGGTGACAGGGCTCGTGAACGGCCACTGGTGTTGGAACTAAATTAGGGTAAAAGGCGCAGTGAGGCAGAAAGGCGTGCAGTTGAAAGCAATGGAAGTTGCTGCTAACCAGAGAATGTCGTCTTATTTTCAACAAAATGATTCAACAAAAATATTTTTAAGCATTTTGTTTGCAGATACTTCTAGTACATAATAATTAGATTCACCTTGGGGAATGGGTATACCAATTCATATATGTTATATTTAGTGTATGTTTCTATGTCTATCTGTATATTTTTTTAGTGCATCTTGATCATTTTTGACCCTCCCCGTTTCTTCTTCCCTCTGATCCCCTTCCTTGTTTCCAAAAATTATGGGTCCCTAATTCTTAACTTCTCTTTATTTTACTATTTAATTCATCAATGTTTATAGGTTAGGTTTCTCATATAACAGAAATAATGTAATATTTAACCTTCCGGGTCTGATTTTTTGCACTTGATTTTATGACATTAAGATCCACCTACTTTCCTACCAGCGATGAATTATTCTTCTTTACAACCAAGTAACATTTCACTGTGCGTGCATACCACATTCTGTCTCCCTAGCCACCTCCTGAGGGTGTCTAGGTACTACATGTTTTTAAGTGTGTGATTTGATTTGAGAGTTACTTTTATACAGAAATCATCAAAAACTTCAGTTGCCTGTACTTAGAAACCAATAGTTTCCTAAAATTTAGTTATAGAATTCAGCTTGTAGCACACTTTTTTACTTAGAAAAATATTTTCATTGTTTAAAATTGTAATAAAGAATCCATCTTCTATCACTTAAAATTGAGAATGTATAAAATTAACAAAAGGAATACTTCACTATTATGACAATGAACATTATATTTAATATATGTTACATTTATATTTAGTATTAGCTTATATAATTCCACTTGGTAGTAATATAAATCAAAACACACTACTGTTTGCTTATTCCTTTGCTGTACAAAATTGCCAACATTCCTTTGGTAAAAGCGGCTCAACAAGATTATTTTCAATCTATTCTGCCTGCAGCCTATGTCAAGTCAAAAACACCAAATAGGGTTTGAGGCACAGCTCAGTGGTCAGAGAGCTTGATTGGGAAGTCCCAAGTTTTGTCTCCCCCCACCCACCCCGCACCACATAATAGCCATTTGCGGTGGCAAATGCTGTAAACCTCGCACATGGGAGACTGGGGCAGAATTGCTCTGAGTTCGAGGCCAGCCTGGACCACATGGTGAGTTTAGAAATAGCTGAAATATAGAGTAATACCCTATCTTAAAAAAAAGAAAATTAAAGAAATTCAAACTTCTATTTATTGCCCATTTACACAAATACTTCTTCGCTGTTTACTATACATTCTATTTTTCTAGGCTTTTTACAAGTATCATCAACTTTCATCTTCATAATAAATTTTGAAAGATACATCCCCTCTCTCATAAAACCAAAGCAAACTTTCTAATACCTAATGTCTCTGGAAAAACTTTTTGATTTCGACTGAGCTGTTTTTTGCCTTTCTACCTGGGGTTTAACTTCTCTGGTACCAGGGCAGATTGCAGTGTTTGCTACTGGAAGGAAGCAAAGGACATTCATTTGACCAACAGTCTCCTTAAATGGCCTGTGGATGCCGGGGCATATCCAGCCCCACAGCCCTGCCCCAGGTATCCGGCCTTTTCTTCCTCACCCACAGAGCACCTGCAATTCCACTTCATGTCAGCTCTTTTCAGCACTGATCTCTTTCCACCATCCAGATGCTGGTGAAAGGACACCACTCAGTCTCAGATGTCACATAGCATGCTCTCTGTTTTTCTGGAGGCCAGTAGCTCGCTCTTATTTCAACCATGAGTCAAATAAAACTCTTCTCCTAGTTCCTTTCTTCCTTCTGTCTTTCCTTTCTTGGGGCGGGGTGTGGGGGGGGGGGTTCAGCCAGGATTGCACTGAAGAGCTTCCTCTTTTTTTTTTTTTTTTTTGAGACAAGCTTTTGCTCTGCAGTGCAGGCTGGTCCTGAACTCATTGGTGTGGCCCAGGCTGGCCTTGAACTCAGGACAGTCTGCCTGCCTCAGCCCCCTGAGTGCTGGGATTACAGGCATATACCATCACACCCTGCTTATGTGATGCTGGGGAATTGAACTCAGGGCCTTCAGCTTGCTAGGCAAGTGCTTTACCACTGAGCTATTCCTTCAGCCCCTTGAAGAATTCTCTCATGAAGAAATAAAACAAGAACCTTTCAGTGATGTGCTTACCATTCTTTTTGTTCATAAATAGGTAAATATATAGATAGATGCACATTTAATTCAATGCTTGTTGGCCTAGTAATATGAAAAAGAGATCTATGAGTTGGGGATGAAGAGCTCTTAACTCTTATATTTCTGATAGGAGAAAATGCTAAGTCTGAGCAGTAGATAGCTCATTTGTGTAGATATTTACAATAACTGACAGTGTGTAAAGATATGAGGTAATCAAACGAGCTGTGACTTGAATCTCTACAGAAATTTCTTGGAGGTTGGGTTTGAACTTATAAGTAAGGGTGGATGCTGTTCAGCAGAGGTGGCAGAGTCGTGGCAGAAGCGGTGGCAACCGAGCGACACAGAGGGCAAGCAGAGGGCACATTCTCCTGCGTGATGGAGGGCAGACACAGGAGGCACGCACAGTGGTCCAAGCTCCAGTGGTCTGACAGGGCCTGCATCACTTAACTAAAACATTGGAACCTAATCCATATTGAAAACTCATCTTCGATAACAAGATGAAGAAGGCAGCTGAAGAAATCAATGTGGCAAGGCAATCTAGCGTATGACAGACCTGCAGGCTTTTCCTGGCACTCGAGTTAGGACAGAGGAAGGGTCTGTGTTTCCGCTTTCTCTTCTTGGAAGAAATTCTACGTTTTGTGATTTCTCCTAAAAGGATCCTACTAAATATGCCTTGGAGAACTGGGAAGTCTGAGGTGTTAATTCAAGACACACTTTTGGAGAATCATCAATGTTTTTAATCCTATGGGGGTGATGCACACGTGTGCGTGTGTGTGTGTGTGCACGCGCGCACATGCACATGTGCATGTGTGTGCCTGAGAGACAGAAAGCAAGAATGCAAAACAGACGTTAAAATGTTAAAACCACCACATTTCTTACAAGTCTCAACTCGGCTTCTCTCTCTCTCTATACCAGCTCCAAAGTGTTTCAAAGGATGCTTGAGGTAGAGCTCATGACTTACGGACCAACAGAAAAATTAAAATGTCTCCATGAAACGAGCCTTTAAGCCACACAGGAAGCCGAACTGTGTGTCTCTTTCCCTCCCTCTGCCCTGATTCCCCACGTGTACCCTTCTTGATAACAGAAACAAATGATGTCAAAATGTCCACCAACAGACTAATGGGTAAAGAAAATGTGGTGTATGTACACAGTTGAGTACTACTATGCCATAAACACACACAGGTAAATTAGAGCGATTTGTAGGAAAATGGATACAACTTGAAATCAGTACTCTTAGCAAAGTAAGTTATACTCCGGAGATTAAATATCACATGGTTCCTCTCATCTGAGAAACCCAGAGCATAAATAAATATTAGGGTCAGCAGGCAACAACCGAAAGGGGGAGGGGAAGGGAATGTGACATTGAGGATGCAGTATGTTTTTGCACAAAATTTGAAAATTTAATGCAACCATTGTGTATCACAAATGCATACTAATTTATAAAATAGGGGGGAAAACAAAAAAATTACTTTTGCCTTCCTAAAATTAAAGAAGTTTGTACACATGTGAGCCACTTTGGGTAGGCTCTTTAGAGTCACACCACCTTGACGGTGAAGCCAGCAAGCTCATGAGCCCAACTCCCATTCCAGTGGCATATTAAAAAAAAAAAAAATGGATGTCTGTGTATCCCTTAGAGCCGTGCTGATGGAGAAGGGCGATAGACGAGGGCAGACTACCCGTTGCCAAGAGTCACGGTTCACGTGGCACCTCACGTTAACTCTGCGTCCTGCTTTGTTACCTTGCAGATATGCTGGAGTCCAACAACGTGATCACTTTCCACGGCTGGGCCAACAGCTCCAGCTACCACACCTTCCTGCTGGACGAGGAGCGGAGCCGGCTCTACGTCGGAGCCAAAGATCACATATTCTCATTCAGCCTGGTCAATATCAAGGATTTTCAAAAGGTACCTCTGTCCTGATGTGTGTTACCTTTTACAGTGCCAATACAATTAATGGCAATAGCAAACCAGTGGGTGAAATCATGGTTAAATAAAAACAAAGTACTTTCAATAATCATTATCAAAAATGAAATAATCTTCATTTATCTAACAATTTGACATCATGACACCTTATAGAAAATTGTTGTAAGTGATTATATTTTTAGATGTCAATAAAATTAGTGACCCTAACAAATCAGTGTACAACAGTAATCCATAAAAACCATCAAGAAATCATATCACGTCCAAAGATCATTATAACTTTATCTCCTTCTCTCATAATTATATATTTTCTTGAATAAAAATAAAGCCCCGAATTATCAGTCTTACAGGATTCTGCATGGCTGCTTTCCCGAACTCAATGTATCCATATCTTTTTCCATCACCATCAGATGCAGAGTTCATCAGGTACTGACGGATGTGACCAGTGTTTGTGAATAAAACTTTATTGGAATCCCAGCATTCACATACCTTTGCATAATTTCTGCTCCTGCTTTCCTGCCCCAGGGGTAGAGCTGAATAGCTATGGAAGAGGTCATCTGGCGCACATACCTTCAAGTATTTGTCATCTTGTGTTTTAGAGAAAAAGCTTGGCAACCTGGCCTAGAAGCTGAGGTTCTGAGGCCTGAGGTTGTTGACACTGTGGTCATTTAGACTTTGGCAGGAGGTCAGTGCTATCTATATTCCCCACGGTGTGGTGTTTCTGGTTTATCTCATTAATAGGCTATGCATTTTGAAAAATAAACACAGATTAGCCAAGTGGTAGAAACTGAGCTAAGTCTACAACCTGTGCCCCAAGTCAACCATTTTGGCATATTGTTTTTTCAGCCTCAGTTCCCTGAGAACAGCAGAGGCCCTTATCCAGTAGCTTTCATGAGAATCATGGTCTAGTATTCTTTTGTCTAACATTCTTTTGAAAAAAAATTCTGAATTTGGATACAAAACTAAATTATGTATAAAACTGAAAAGAACTTACATATCATATATTTAAAAAACCACTCTTTTATACCAGATGAATCATGGATCCACTTGCAAAAGTGGCTCAGGTGTACAGATCCTGTAGTAAGCATGTTGCATGTTGTACCTGCCAGCAGCTAGACTTGCAATAAATTTATTTGAGTTAATTAATTATCAGTTAATCAACTGGCCCATTGTCATACTGACCTTACAAGCCTGAAAGTTAGAAATTAGTGTAGTAATAGAAGACATGTTTCTAGTTTTAAACATCCTCTCAAAAACCAGAGCATTTAATTTTAATTATATCATGTTGCTTAAAAGAATGAATCCAATTTACTTAAAGGTTTTTATCTATAAATTTATATTTGGTATGTTTTATTGTTCTTTCAAACCTGTGTTTATATAAAATGTTCAACAACTTTTTTTCCCACACATCCTATTCTTGTGATAAACTCTGAAGGAAGACTGTGGTGTGTCCTAAATAATTCCTTTTAAGGGTGTCACAAGGTAATAATAACCATAAGATGAGTGAATTTCAGGATGAATACAGGCCAATCCTTCAGTGAGGCACAAAAACATTCACAGGCTTAGAAGAAACTCAGTAAAAGATTTCTCTAAGTCATTCACATTTTTTAAAGAACAGGGGTCAGGGGTTTAGCCTAAGAATGCGGAACCTAGCATTCAGAAGGCACTGGGTTCCACCGCCTGCAACACCAAATCAAACACATACAACAACAACAGCAAAAGATGATCATGAATGAATAGCATAAAACCGTAAAAACAGAGTGCATATAAATGCACAGCAGATCCAGAAACACCTTGAATGGGACCGTAAGATAGTTTGCTATTGTTCGTTAACTGAACAAGTTTTGTGCGAAAGATAAAAAGAGAAGATAGTATGGACTATGAAGGGTGGGGTGTATTATCGCAAGAGCAAAAACCAACAATTAAAAGAAAACCATGAGAAGACAGCTTGCCATTTAAAATAACTACATATTTACATATCTAAACATGCATATTTAATAGTGTGTGATTTTGGCACAGTTTAGCGAGAGAGTTAATTGCATATTGCAATTGTATTTTCCCCTGTTGTAAACTTTGTATAAGAATGGGTCAGCTGACTTCTGTAGAGAGGATGCAGAGGTAGAACTGGGGGAGGGGACTGGCTGGCCAACTTTCTAAAATTTCAGGAATCAGGATCATTTTCAGGGTGATACACTAATTTTTTCTTAAAACTTTTTTATTGAATGATTACTTTGTGAAAAGATTGTGAAATAAGTCATGTGATGGTTTAAATTGAGACACAGAGACATACGTGGAAAGAACACTTTGAAAATAGAGGAGGTGCTGGGGATGCAGTGCAGTGGTTGACGTACCTTGCTAGCACGTACAAGACCCTGGGGTCAGTCCCCCAGCACCACAGAGAAATTAGCCCAGTGTGGCAGCTCACACTTATAGTCCCAGCACCTAGAAGGCTGAAGCAGGAGGATTACCTTGAGTTCGAGGCTATTCTGGGCCACAGGGCAGGTTCAAGCTCAACCTGGACTACAGGTTGAAACTCTGTTTTAAAAAATACATGCTTAAGAGAAAACACAAATTAAAAGTTTAATGGTAAAGACAAGGGCACACCCGCTAATTTTAGGCCTTCTTTATTTGTGACATAATCTCAAACCCATTTGTCATGTCATAGGACACTGTTTCAGCATGTCCCAAATTCTTGATTATAAATGTGTGGTATTTTAATTTTTAATTCCCCAGATTGAATATCAGAATCTTTGCCCAAGCTTATGTCTGTATATATTGAATTATCTTGAGGTTCTCAAATGAATGATAATCAGTCATTTTGAGGCTAAAAGCTTTGCAGCAGCCAGAATTGATTGCCTGCCACTGTCTCTGGGTTCCTTTTTTTACATATGACGTTTTTTCTCTGAAATTAACTAATATTGCTGTAAGAGAAGGCTGAATGAAAGAACAATAATTTTTATCTGCCCAATTCAGCTAGGACTCATTAGAATTGATCAGGGGACCTGGGAAGCTTTGTATTAAATTTTAAATGAGAGCACTTTAACCATTATTGTGCAAAGAGGTGTAGGTAGCTCTCCAGGCCACTAGAAACTTCTTGGCATTTCAACACTGTCCCCAAAGTCACAGAACATGGGGTCCATTGGAAGGATGAGGATCAGATGTTAGGGGATGAGAACCCAGTTACCCTTGCCTAGTCTAGCCCATGGTGGGATGGTCAATTTGCTCTAGAGCTTCTTTATTTCCATCTTTATTTTTCAAAAATATATGGTGCTACTCTAAACATTCTTCCTTAGAAAAGGATTATTTTGTAAGCTAGGCTTTTCTGATATCTTCAATTCTCCAACATATCCTGAGATTTGGACTACTGAAATGGTTGTTCAAGCATAGCCCAGTGCTGACTTTTTTCCCTTTTCTTATTTTTCTTCCTTCCTTCCTTCCTTCCTTCCTTCCTTCCTTCCTTCCTTCCTTCCTTCCTTCCCCCCCCCCTCTCTCTCTCTCTAGTTTTAATTTTGAGACAGGGTTTTGTATTCAGGCTGGGCTTGGACCTATGGTCTTCCTGCCTCAGCTTCCTGGAGTGCTAGGTTAAAAAGCCCGCACCTCCAAGCTTGGCTCCAGTGTTGATACTGCCAAATCACGGTTTCATGTAAATACTAATTTGGAAAAGCATGAACTGGGTCGTATGTTGCTCTTCACCTCCTCTCTGGAGTGTCTCCTCTCTCAGGATGTGCTCCATCTCCCCATTTGTGTGACAGCTGTTCCCCTGGTACACTGTTGAGATCTACTGACTAACTGGGTTAGCCGTGGTCTCATTCCACATTCACCTTTATCAAGGACACCAGTTAACCAACTCTATGTAGGTTTCTGCTACGTGGTGCCTTATGGATTAGTTTTATACCTCAGTCCCCTCTCCAGATGACCGTGTCCCTGTTGAATCTTTCCAAGAATGTAGTTGCCTCAGGTTAATGCTGCTCTCTGCCCCCAGATCGCGTGGCCGGTGTCATACACTAGGAGAGACGAGTGCAAGTGGGCCGGGAAGGACATCTTGGTGAGCATCAAGTTATTTCAATTATTTCCTAAGGAATTTACTATTCTGCTGGGTTTTTTTTTTTTGTGTTGAATGTTCTATTAAACATCATTTGTGAACTTAAGCGCCCTCCAAGAATCCAGTCATTCTGGAGGCATTAATAGTTTCTTATAAGAAAAAAAATGTGGTGACAACATTCCTAAGTAAAGAGAAAATATCATCGCTTTGATATTACATGCAAAAAAACAATTAACAAATGCAAATTTGTAGCATCTGTATTGTATTAAGTAAGCTAATTTTTTGGGGGGGGCAGGCTGGTTTCCATATGTTAATTCCTTTTTAATTTCTCTTGAACAACATAAGGTCATTGCAGTTCTAAGTCATCATGCTCAAATTACCCTTTTTTCTTTAAATTCCACTTCTTTTTGCCTTTACTTTCTCCTTCCTTCCTTCTTTCAGTTCTTCCTTCTTTCCTTACTTTCATCCTGCTTTCTTTCCCTTCTTTCTTCCTCCCTTCCTCTCGATGTGTACAAATACACTGATGACGAATGGCTTTGAGTACATTGCCCTGGGCATTGTGTGTGGAGCCAGTGGTGAATAGTATGCAATTTCTGTGGACAAACGTCAGCCTTGGACATGGGTATAGGTGAACAGGGATTGTCATGGGACAGTGTGACTGGTTTGCAGCAGCTCTGGAAAGTGATGTTCATGATTGGAAAAATTTGGAGGTAGGATCCGAGTTCATGGCACAAGAATACCTCCACGTAGTAGGAGCACTGCCTAGGAGTGAAGATTAAAGAGCTCTGAGCACAGCAGGACTCCATCCTTGATCTACCTACAGATGAAACAGGAAGTTCACCCTTGAAAATTGCATATTAACTATTAATGTAGAGGTACTAAATTAAATACAAGGGTTGTATTAAAATTGATAAGGTCAATTTTAAAAAGGAAAGAAATAGGCTGCAACCTGAATATCAGATTGGAGAAGTGGAGAGTTGTAGACCTGGAGGTGTGTGGATAGAAAATTGCCAAGAGGAAACCCAAGGGGTGAGGTGAATGCTGGATAAACTGGTAAACAATATTAATTCTGAAGAAAGGACAGGGTGATAAGAGAGGAAGCGAATGGAAACTGATCCCAAACCAAGGCTGGGTGAGTTCTTTCCTAAATAGACCAGGCAAGTTTCTTGACAAAACTGACTAAGCAGAGATGAACGCAGAAATCCTGGAGAAGAGAGATCAGAGCAGCTTGAGCAGTGTTGGATTCGGTACCTGGCAGACACAAGGTCACACTCACCTCTGTGGGACAGCAAACGTGTTTGGGTGAGTGAGGGTGAACACCAAAGGCATTCTGTCAGATTTGGTTCCACCCTAATCCGAGGTACTTGGAGGGACTTTTGGAAAGAAGGGAACGGAAAGCACAGTGAAGGCGGTGTCCAAAGAGGTTAAGAATTTTATGCTGAAAGCCACAAACTCATTACGCGTACTGAGCAAGGAATTTAATGTTCTTGGGACTTTACTGTACATTTAATGAAACAATGTATACCATACAATTATGAAAAAACAAATTTAATAATTTTGTGCAGCTTTTGGAAGAGGAAAACAGCACATAAAGTAAGGCTAAACACATTAATTTGCATCCTTATTTCTAGCACAATATCCAAAATGTTACAACATATTTTAATGTTAGTTTACACAGCACTTACGAGTGTAGCTTTATCAGGTGGTTTCCTTAATCAGGAAATGATTAAAAATTTCACTCAGGATCTTTCAATTAAAGTTTTATAGCATTTTTGGTATTGTATTAGAAATTAAAATAAGAATTTTTTGTATCCTTGATGATGTTTTTAATGTCAATTGAACCATTTGAACTTACCCATTACTGATGCTAAACAAAAATAGTTGAACAAATAAGTTAATCTTTTCTGAGATCTTGAAAACAAATATAAATAATAACCAGGTCACAGAACCCCTGCAAAGGTCACAGAAGCACAGGTGAAATTATGACAGCACAGCGACATTAACAATATCCATGATAGCATGTTAGCACTCAGAAATCTGATAAGGTCGTTCAGACAATTTACAGGTGCAAATATTGTCAGTGGTATGGTTTTGACCACCTTGAATGATTCCAACCATAGCAATGAGCACTGTTGCGAATTTTATGTGACCCAAATGCTGAAAACACTGTTCTTGCCTGACAGATTACCTAGATTTTGTTTTATTGGGATTCTGTGTTGAGCACAGAAGCCCAGCACCAAGCACATTAATTTCATGATTGAACCAGCTTATTCAGTCCTAAAATAGCAAAGACTCCTTTGTGCTGGTCTAATTTCCAAAACTATTTGTCTTCATGAATTTCTCATTTATACAACTTCTTCCTTCTCCTCCTCC
This sequence comes from Ctenodactylus gundi, assembly GCA_004027205.1. NCBI lineage: Eukaryota > Metazoa > Chordata > Mammalia > Rodentia > Ctenodactylidae > Ctenodactylus > Ctenodactylus gundi. The sequence goes on from PVKB01000378.1 coordinate 391,713, forward strand.
TCCTTCCCCCAATCCCCTGCCCCACCTCAGTATTCGCTGACTGATTCTATTATTAGCTCAGGTGCAAAAATAATAAACTTACTACCCCATGGGTCCCCGTGAGCAGCACAGTCATGCCTTCAGGGAACTCTTGCTGGGAAGCAGGGAGTCTCTGTTGTATTTTCCAGGCTTATTGAAAATGCATATAGTTTTCTGGAACTATATTCAAAGAAACTGAAAAATGGCGCATTGCTAAGTCTGATAAGGTTGACTAATGGCCCTGATCATGCTGTAACCACATGTAATAAATATTCTGATATCATGAAAATCATGTCCCTCATGCTATTGTAGAGTGAGGTGCATTGGGACATCTTCATTTCTTAACATTAGCCTAATTAATTTTTTAAAGTTAACTAAGAAAGATGGCATAATGAAACATTGATACTTCGGTATTCGTTTATATTCTACATTAAATCAGTTCAGCCATGGATTCTAATCTTCATTAAAACCGATTTAATATAATGATGATACACAGTTTTATAGATGTTATTTAAGGGAAAAACATTTTCCCTCTAATTCTAAATAATATCAATGTGTATTTTTTACTTTTTAATCTGGTGACCCATTTTGTTTCTTTAATGTCATTCCTCATTGGCCTACTATTGAAGATATATTTTTAACACATTTTATGAAGATCCATTTTACCTATCAGCCCACCTCACTTGTATGATCTCAATTTTCATTTCAACAGCTGCCTAGCATCCATTGGTTATTTGGGGCCTTAATTTCCAGACCCACATTTTCTCCTTTCTTTTTTTTTTATATATATATATGTGTGATTTTAGAGATAAAGGTTGGGTGATTCCTCAGGATATGTATCATTTCTTCCTCATTCTTCCTCGATAAACGTAAGAAGAAAAAATCACTATTATTTTTAACAATAATGTACATAACCAACTTGAGAGAAAAGTTAAGGGGCAAAGTTTCTTATATTCAATACTTGATTCACACAGTGACACTTGGATGGTTTAAGAGGAAGCCTTCAGTTTCTTGAGTCAAGTGTTGTCAACCAGAATTTATGAAGGATAATTCCTTTCAAAGAGCCTTGTGATGCTGAAAACCACAGGTGTGAGGCTGGGGAAAGTTTTGCAAACATCAGGACTCCAAGAAAGAATTGTAATCAAAGTATATTTTAATGGTTAAAGCACTTACCTAGCAAGTGCAAGGTCTTGGGTTCAATTCTCCAGTACTACAGACACCCGGTATGGTGGCACGTGACTGTAATCCCAGCACTCGTGAAGCTGAGGCAGAAGGATTACTGTAAGTTTGCAGCCAAATTGCCCAACATAGAGAGCTTAGGCCCAGCCTGGAATGCAGAGTGAGACCCAGTCTCAACAAAACAACAGAAAAGGAAGCCGAACCCCACAGTAGGGACTGACAATGACAGGGGCATTCGTGGGCCTTCCCTCTGCCCTCTGCAGTGCAAGCTCACATTTTCCCTGCTGGTTTCTTCCAAGGCCCCTCTGCAGGTGCAACACCTTTGACCAAATCATCCTGCTAAAATGTAGTCTTCTCAGTATAGAACTCAGATGGAAAACACAGCAGGAAAAGCACACAAAGGCTACTGCTAATTTGGTCCACTTTTAGAGGTGGGCCACTGTCACGCTGGCCAGTTCTTACGGCCCAGTCCACCCAGTCCCTGGGCAGTAAGGACCAGTCCTTGCGTGGGGCCCATATAGTTGCTGTGTAGCTAGGTATGGTGTTACACAGGAAGACAAAGCTCCTCCCACAGGGCACGGGCTAGTCAACCTGCAGTAACTCAGCTCAGTTTCTCGCCCCACGTACATAGGAAAGTGACAGCTAGAATTGTGCAAGCACAAGAAACAAGCTGTGTGACAGAGCCTCACCGCCTGAGACGCCGGTGTAGGCTTCACAGACAAGAAGAAGGAGGGCCTGGCATGCCGCGTGATTATGAGACAGGCACTCCAACACATACGCATGCGGGCACTGGTCATGGCATTTCTGACACCATTCATCTAACTTGACTTGTTTCCCTGGTAGATTATGCAGGATCTAGAATATTTCCCATTAGCATGCGTTCTTTGTGGGGCAGGTTCTAAGCCTTCCTGTTGCAGCAACATTTCTCTCCGCCGAGACAGGAAGGGCTTGAACTCTTCCATCACTGTTCATTCGGATCTTTGAAAACATGTAGCACATGACACTCTTAGCAAGAAACCCTGCACAACTGGATGGATACAACCCAGATATCTGTATTCTGACGGCCACTATCTACTCTCATCTTTTATATTTTCCAAAGGCTTAACATCTACTTTCTTTTCCACAATAACATTTCTATTGATGGCTTAACTTTCTTGACCCTGTGTCTCGAATACAATGTGGATTCGTGCAAAGCTGGTAGGGGAGTCTGTTTTGAATCAATAGCTCTCTGAATCTTCTTTGTTTATCCTGCTGAACCGTCTCTCTTCCCACTAAGTTTCAATAAAACCAAATGGCAACCGTATGACTGCTAGAAATATTTTGAACATCATTGGAAATCAAGATTTCAACCATCTGAGAGGAACCAAAAGAGAAAATAAAAAAGCAGCTTCTCATAACATTCCTATTCTGGATGCATTTCAAAGTGGAATATGAGGCACCTGAGCTTTGAGGCTTTCTCGAAATTCTGAGGGATTTGCTCATTGGTCCGTGGGAGTTATTCCCTCTGAATGCTGTGATGTGTTATAACGTGCCTTTGAGTCCAGAGCAGCTCACACCCCAGGTCTCAGCTACACTAATTTTTGCTGAGTACTGCAGTGGGGAGTTTGAGGTCACACATGCACCTCACATTGTGGTATGTCCCAGAAGTCTCATGTCCACCATGTAGTTTCTACTTCCAGAGCTCAGAGATGACACCCATCTTTAGTTTTTCAATTTTATGTTGTGCTTTTAAAGGTGTAACAAATATTTACTGTTAGGTAGCTAGAATTACTTTAAATTTGTGGGTCTGCCAGAATCCAAGCTCTTTTAAATCCTAAAATCCTTACTTGTGCCTGGTTGGTTCATGCCTACTCACTTCTTAGGATCATTGGCTGCTTTTGGCAGTGTCAATGGCTGCTTTGGTTGAAGGCTATTGTTTAAGGAGGTTTAAGGAGCCTTGGGAAATCGTGGGCGCCTTTGAAACAAAGGCCAGGAGTGTGTGGTCTCAGTCAGTGAACATGTGTGCTCCTTAGGAGCAAGGAGCGGGTCCCCTCCCTGCCCCCTACAGTGAACATACTGTGTGCTCCTTAGGAGCAAGGAGCGGGTCCCCTCCCTGCCCCCTACAGTGAACATACGGTCTCCCTTGGGCCCGAAAGCCCACTTGCCCTCCTATTAATCAGCCTCAGGCTCTCCCCAAGGATTCCTGGCCTTGAGTAAGGAGTCCTCAGTCCCCTCCTCGCTGTCTAGGGGACGTCCCACCCATGGTCGGCCCGCTGCTGTTTCTGTGAGACTATCCTTTGTCCCCAGGGAGCCATGAGGCAATGGAAGCTTAACTTGTCATCTTACAAGCAAGGCAAAATTGTGGACCCTTTTTATATCTTGACACTATTGATTATAATTTTGTCTATTCTAGGTGATCTCACACATGAAAGATTATGGTCAGCTTATTTCTAAGCATGATTCCGGGTGAAATTTGGCAATGTTTCACAGTTATACAGATAACTAGATTTGGATGGAAACCAACAAAAGCCTTGTCTTATTATAGGTCCCAGAAATGAGTATAGATTTTCTCATGCCTGTGCTGTGGCAGGTGTAATCTGAATACAGGTTACGGTTTAAAGTTATCCTTCAGAGGCAACAGTGGATATTGATCGTACAGCATTTCCTCTAGTTGCTCACTTAGACGACTTACATTTGGTCCTAAGTTCATACCAGTTCAAAGTAATTAAATGAATCCATTTTTTTAATGTGTTTTTGTGTTCAGTAGAAGGTCCATGAAAAACGAAATCTTGTCATTAAATTTCTTTTAGAAACTAAATTTCTCTCAAAAGATGGGTTGATGCATTTTGGTAATAATTATGCTGTCTGAGTTACCACGAACTGAGTTTTCTGTATATGAACTTAAATTGCTGAAATTTTTCTACATTCAGGAATAAAATTTGAAGTTATTTTAATGGGGTTTTTTGTTTGTTTTTATTTATAAAGTAAGACTAACACTAGTGGTAGTATTTGAAATAAGTTGGTCTGAGAATTTTGGGTTTTGTCCTTTTTTAAAAGTGCTGATTGAATTTACAAGTGGATCAAGTGAAGGCCAATTGTGTTGTGCTAACAGGGACATCGTACCTCACCTTTGCATCTGTGCTTCCAGAGGACACGCAGTGTCTTACACTCCAAGGGCTTATTAGCAGGCCACGAGCCCTTCCCTTGAGGAAAGGATTTTTTGCTAATGACCTCTAGTTCCCAGTTAACAAATTGCTCCAAGTTCCGGAGACGTAGATTTTCAGTGGCTACTTGTCACCAGTATTCTCCTAAGTGCATTTCCACTTGTCTGGGAGGGTGCCCTGGCCATCGTGGCAGAGAGCTAACCTGAATGTTGTACTTAAAGATCACCTGCTGTCCCAAGGACAATATGATGTGGGCAGCGTTTGACTGCTTCCTTTGATTTGGAAAACTAGCAAAAAAAAAAAAAAAATCATCATTTTCGTGTCCACAAATCTTTGTGAAAATTTTCTGAAGTTCTGGATTGATCAATCTATCAATCAATCACCTATCTATTTGTCATGATCTGCCATCTGCCTGCTGTCTTCTTCTTTAGATGTGGCAAGCAACGTGAGAGAGGAAAACAATGGCACCTCCATAAACTAAATGCTATGTCCTGAGACTGAGAACCGTGACTTTGTTTCAGATTGTGTGTGTTACGAGCAGAATGTTCTTATGTCCTTGCAGCCTTTCATTATTACATTCAAATTAGGTGTGAAATGTCCTAAATATACTTTTACCATGCCATATGCTAATCATAGTGCTGAATACTGACTTCATCTGTGCATATAATGTGTATGTGTTCCACATACATTCAATGCTAAAATATACATTTTCTCTCATTGTGCTTGAAATAATATAAAACTAATACAGTTTGTTGGTTCTAGAATTCAATACATACTTCAGAAGAAATTATCACATTTAGAAGTAAAATTAGCAACTAATGACCTTGAGTGTGTGTGTGTCAAGTCTATAGTCCTTCATGCACTAAAATGAAACATCTTATTGTAGTAAGACATATCCATCAGTATTTTCTCAGAGGCCCAAGCTCTTGAGGGGCATAGGAGGAGAATTTTCTGGTGGGGATTGCACTTTATATGGTTGGGGAAGTGGGGAAGAAAATTGTGTAAGGCTATTGTCTCTGGCGCAGATGACAGGCCTGAATTCACAGAAGGTAACAGGAACTGGCATTAGGGAGGAAAACTGGTTATGCTGTGTGACGAGAGCAAGGACATTGTAGGAGCCTCTTTTCTCTTGCACTGTCCCCAACATCCAACATCCTTAGGGTCAATTAGGGTCATCTAAAGAAAAAGCTGACACCATTCACTGTGGATCTGCTTGAAGATGAAGACTGTCTCACAGCCACTAAAGAGTGGGACTCAAGGGCAGCCAAGGGGCACTCAGAGGCCCCCACAGACCCAGCCTGGAGAGGGCTGCAAGCTCCACATGAGCCTCCTGAGTTTCGCATAAACTTCCTGTGCGGTTAACTTTAACCACCTTACAGAAAATGGCACCAGAAGCTTTGTGATGCTAGCCCATGGTACAATTCCTCCATAAGTACTGTGAATCCATTTTTGGATTCTGTTTGATGGAGCCAATGAACCGTGGCACCTCCTCTTTGATAAGAACAGTGATTATAGCTGGATGTGGTCATACACACCTGCAATCCCAGCACTGAGGACACTGAGGCAGGAGGATTATGGTTGGAATCCAGTCTAGGCCACCTAGAATTTCAGGCCACCCTGAAATACACAGCAAGACCCTGGCTTAAGGAAACAGCAATAAACTCATCCATTTATAGTTCTACCTGTTGGAAGACAAAAATTCCCTGAAAATTCTCATGAACAAAATGGAATTTCTCTTTGTAAACAGACATGAGCACAGATGGATAGTCCAAAACCGTTTTATTAACTCCACCCCTGCTTAGACCCAGGTGCAGCCTTCTTGCTAAGACTGGAAAGGGGAGTAACACATGACGGAGTTCTTGGCATGTGTGGGATGGCATAGCGTGTGGAGAGGTGTGGGAAGGTAGCAGTGGTGAAGTTGCTCAGACCAAAGGGCAGGACCAACTATCTCAGGAAGGGATGACCAGATACCTAACTAACGAGTGCTGCACGTTATACTGAGTACTTCATGTAGATCAGCGTCAGCCTCATTTTCAGTTGAGGACAATGAGGCTCAGAGATCCTGAGCAACTTCTTGCTAGTCGCATGGTGAGTGGGAGTAGTTCCTTTCTATCTCTAGCTAACTTGAAAGCCTCAGATTAACCCAAGTAACTGTCTACAGGCAACTTCTGCTTTATTATGATAACTTCATTCCTTTTGATCTTTCTTGTGGAATGTCCCCCAAAGCCTCATCTATTTGGAAAGTAATTGCATTATGGGGATTAATTGAGTCAAATGGATTGATCTATTGATTTCACATGCCAGTAAGAGGCAAGGCCTGGGCCTGGCCGGGAGGCAGGGAGTGGTGGTGGGGGGGGGGTAGGTCACCGAGGGGTGTGGCCGGGAACGACATGCTCCTGCCCCGGCTTCTTCCCATTGCTTTGTTTCTGTGATGATGCCGTGAGCAGCTGTGCTCCCCAGCCCGTCCTGCCATTGCCAGCCAACCACGTGTGGACTGAGTCCTCAGAGCTCTGAGCCAAAATAAATCTTTCCAACTTCAAATTGTGGGTGTCAGGTATTGTGCTCCAGAAAAAAAGAAAGTAACTAAGACAATCTATATGTTTTTCTTATTTTGAATATTTTTTAAATGTATGTAGTTTAGATTCAAGCATAATACATTCATTAAACACTAATAGACCTGAGTGAATTTTAAATTTCAAAGTTCTAAGTTTTGATTGTGTCCAAAAATATACATTACTATGTGAATTAATGTGGATGAATGGGCAGATACACAAATATTTATGTATGTACACAGATGCACGTACACATATTGGGTATGAAAATACACATATAGGAATGTGTGTGCACATATAGGTATGTATGCATGCTGATATATATGTGTGTCTGCACAGATACATACAAGATACACACATGTGTGTCTTCCCAGTTGCACATTGTGTATGTGTGTGTGCTCAGATGCACATATATGTGTATGTACATAGGCATGTGGGTACAGGTATACTTGGGAAGATTATTATACAAAGAAATCATTTGAAAAAATATTTAGTAAAAATCTGTCAAAAAAGTAAAGTTTGTGAATTTCCTGTCTAATATCTCATTCGATACAGAGCAGAGTTCCTTCCACAGGATGGCTTTTTGGCAATAAAGTCCCACTACGAGGTGGAGTGTTCTATTTAGTGAAAGGAACGCTGTAAGCAAAGGTAGTGCTACATGACTCCCAGCTAGCAGCACAGCCCCTGGTGGCCAACACCTCCTCTGATCCCCTTGGTGTCTGCATTAGTTTTCTGCAGCTGCCTTAACAAAGGACCACAGTGTGAACGACACAATGATCACATGCCAGTCAAAGCTACAAATGGGCCAGTTCATGAGATGATGGTACTGCCCTGTAAAAGAATCCATAATTGCAAATACAAATATGAGCTGACCCAAGGTGAAGTCGTTCAGAACACCTGGAAGTAGCAGAATACAGCAGCGCTGGTCAGCACTTGCAAATATCAAGGGTCATCACTGCCCATGTGCATAATCCTTTTGACCAAATTTGAAAGTTTTTAGGCAATTTGAAAGAAAAATGTTTTTAGAATCTTAAGCAGTATTTCTAGAACTTCAAAATAAATACTCAATCCTGAGGGGCGATATAGCCAAATTGCGCACTTAGCCCAAATGGGATTTAAGTAGAACGAATTTGGGACCTGGAATTGCGGCTCGCTTTGTCACGTCACTCAAGCCTCTTTAAAACTTTTGTTTCTAATTATCCCAGGCTTATTAGTGATAGAGTGAAAGCAATCTGAATTTTCTTATATGCTTAAATCACCCTGAAATAACACCAAGTTTGTTTTCTTGGTTAATTTGTATTTTTTTTAAATTTCTAAAGTTACCAACACACACACACACACACGCAAAACCTCTTACAGTGGAAAAATCTGCTGGTTTTATTACACCACCATCCTTCTAAATAAGGTAAAATGTCTCTGAATGGATAGATTAGCCTTAGAAGGTGGTCCTGAAAACATTTCTAAAGACAGGGTAATTAAAGCGTGCTTGCAGGTTAGCTTTATTAGTTGCTTCATTTTGGATTGGGGATTTCTAACACCCTTTAGTAAATGCTCAGGGACCAGGAAGACATGATCGTGGATGATCAGACCGCAGGAGTATGAGTACCATGTAAAGCAAAAGAAAAAAGACAAAGCATTGTCAGATAAGTATGGAAGAATTTAAGTCAAGACGGACAAAGAAAGTGACAAGGACACTCTAGTGGATTGCTGCTCTGGCATGAAGAATGGAGAGTTAGTTCAGCTAGCTCGCCAAAGAAATTGTCCAGAGAAAAAGAGAGTCATTAACTTCAGGAATTAAGCTGGTTAATGGATTTCCATGCAGAAACATACCCACCCTTCAGATAGGAAAGAGTGCTTTGGTTTTTCCAGCTGCTAGATCATACATTAAAATACTTCTACACAAGCCACTAATGAGATAGAGACTTTGTGTTTTGTTTTTAAACGAGTTCTCCCTGAGCTGAGGTCATGCTGCTTGGGACCCATTCATTCTGGGCTGTTTCATATTGGAACCAGCACAAGTTGTTTGATTTAAACATGAGCCGCATACATCTGAATAGAGACTGCCACTGTTCACAGCATTCTCTCCTTTTCTACTTTATTTAGAGTAAAATTTTTACGGTTCCATCCGTAATTTAAGAACATGCAAGGAGGTAATTGGGATTGGAGGTAAATTATATTCTTTTGTAGGAAGCATAATTATCGGAAGTTAGTTAAAAACACCTCAATTCTGTTGTAATTTTCACGCAGGGAGCAGTTGTTTTGACAGATGGATGGACTTTATTTTTGTAACCGTCCAGGAAAAGTCTGTGTACTGCAGTCTAATCAGCGCTGCGAATCTGCAATGTTTGTTTTTGAATCACTGTGCATTTGGCGCCTATACCTTTCTTCTGGAGATAGATATTTTACTTAAATTCATTTTTCAGGCTAATATTTTTATGCCTATTTCTTCTACCCCCTCTATCTGAAAAGCCTAGAAACCCTTAATAATAGTGTGTACAGGTGTGTCACTGAGGATGATGAAGCGAGCTTCCTCAGGTGTGGCCTCGGATTGGACTGGTTTACAGCTGCCTTTGTGTTCTTGCCTCTAAACTGGTAATTTACTATCCTTCTGGCCTGAGGTCCACTGCAGTGAAATAAGAGGTCCGTGTGTGTCCCTGACTCTTAGGAAACCCACCTGTTGCTCACACCGTCTGTGTATATCAACCAGGATTCCAGAAAGGTTCAGGGCTTGAAAAATGAATTCATTTTGAGCTGATCACACTGTCTTTACTGAGCTGTAAATCCGCCAGTGCCGAGCGAAGCAGGGAGGTAGCCGAATGCCAAGAAGGACATTACATTTGGAGTTTTAAGAAACGTCATGGTTCAGGCGAAGGTCAGAAACACTCTTCTTCTGTCTCCCCGCAGCAGAAATGTGTGAAGTGTGTTTCCTTTCTCTGCCACGCTTCCTCCTTTTTTAGAGGAATGTCCGAACTGCTTCCAAATAAAATGAATATCCTGTTTTGGAACACGCAGAAACCTTGGCAGCCACGGACGGGAGAGGGAAGGCCAATGAATGACAGAGTGGATACTCTTTTCTGTTGACTTTCTGTCTCTTTCAATTTTTGGGTCTGCTCCGTCCAGTTCTTTGAATCCGCTTTCCTTCTCTATTGTCGCTGATTCTCCTCTCAGCTATTTATAACCAGTTTTGAAAGTATTTCCTTCCATTCCTTCATTTCTTTTCAACCATCTTCCCCCCCACCCCCCCAGCTCAAGAAATCTCTATTCCGGTTGCATCAACCTTCGCTTTCAAAGTAACACTGAGGTAGCCCGAGGGCCTAGAAACAATAGCCCTTGCTGCCAAGTGGGGGAGTAGGGAAGTGGAGAAGCCTGCCCAGGCCTGGGGTCAGAGGGTGGGTCTGCTTGCTTTGTATCTCAGATAGAGACCCTTGTTATCAGCTATTCAGGGACAAGGTTTGCCAGGTTTCACAGCTAGAGTCTCCGGACTGATTTCCTTCCAGGCCTCTGGAGAACAGTTGCCGTAATATGGTGGTCCTTTTTGTCACAAATAAAGGACAAATCTAAATTTTGATATGTGTTTTGGTACAACTCTGTGACTCTCAAGGGCAGGAGGAGTTCTCCTTGCATTAATTATAATATGCTCGTTTACTCAGAAAGACAGAATTAGTCACTGATAAGGTATAAAGTGCTAATTAGCTATCTGGTCTCTTAAGAAGGAGAAGGCCCCTGAAACCCATGATACTATGATTAATAACAGTCTCAGAGATGGCAGGAGGCTTCCTTTGTGTTCACAAGTACTCCTCCTATTTCTTTTTCTTTTTTATTATAAAAAACCAAGCTCTATTCTCAAATGTCTGGGAGACAGGTAGGTGTTGCTGAGGGAAGCGGAAGACGTGAGTTTGTGGCACATTGCGTGCAGATCTTCACAGGCACGCAAGGCAAGCTGAAGTCCTGTTCTTCTCTAAAGTGAACAAGGCTCCCATCTGGGCCTGTCACTATTATTTATTAGGATGCCCATTTGCTTACCAGCGGCCACACAGCCAACATCTTGGTTTGGCATATGGTGCTGGAACTCATTGTTCGCCATCTTGGTTACTCTAATAGTGAGCCCGCAACGAGGCTGGTTGTCTTAATGTAAAAGAATACAAAGCCACTTACCACTTATAAAGTAAATTTATCTGACCAGTTTCTTTGCAGTGATGATTTTTTCCTTCTTTACGTATAAATACACCCCTGGCTAAGATGCATGCACACCTCAAGCGTAAATGAGTTTATCAGATGTTTCCCTTCCACGAGCTCTTTCCTCTGCCTAGGACGCATGCCTCATCCTCTGGGGAAAGAAGAGAAACTACTCCAGAATGAAGAGTGTGTGGGGAAAGTTGAAGTGCCTGTTCAAAGGCAATAGCTAGGAGATTTACCACCACTGAGGCTAGGATAATTTTCCTCTTGCAAAACAACCTGCAAATCAGCCAATTTCAGTGCATAATTTATATACTGTAATTCCTTACTAGGCAAGAGAAAGGTTCGGGATGTGTTTAGCAAAACATTGAGAGACACTGTGTGTTTGTTTTAGTCACATGCTTCCAATAGGGGGGAAAATATTTATGTCAAAAAGTATGAGAAATTATAACTTGAAACTTCTGTATTTCACTTCATATAGTCGAACTCGTCTTTAGTAAGGTTTATTCAAAGGACATCATTGGGTTTTATCCAGAAAAATCAGTGCTGCTAGACAGAGATGGCTTTCACCTAAATGTCAAATATTCCACCTAAGTTTACTTGTTTACTCCTTACTCTGGGGGCCAATGAAGTTAAAACCAAACTCATCAGCTGCAAAACCAGAAACCAAATGCCATGTGGAAATGTGCTCAAATTATATAGCACCTCAGTTATAAACTTCAGCTGACTACATAAGTCCAAATGCACTCTAGGCTTACCTCGGAGGGGCCACAGGTCAGGCCGAATGCCCCTGGGGACACAGCACACCACAGACGCCAGGACACACACCCCCTCTGCTGCGCGCCAACCTTACCTGTCGTAGAGTCAGCTTTGGATCTCCTTCTGCACCCATAGCTATCTGGTTCTTCATATCAAATGAATCTGGATAGATGGAAGGAAAAGTACAATAAGAAAGTCTGTCACCAGGAAAGACCTAGCACAGCTTTTATTATTTAGCACATAAATACACAGTTGGAAATTTTCAAGATGGGTTACTAATAAAGTTTAAACATCCTGTTTGAAGGAAGTTTGCCTTATCTTTTATTTTTGTTTTCTTTTTCTAAATTCAAACTCAAAGTCAGTCTTTGCAAGGATATTTTCACTGTGCACTTGTTTGGGAAATTTGTTATTTAGGTAACTTGCTGGTCACCTCATTTCTAGAAGACTCCTGTTTGTCCAGAATTTTTATTTCACCTGGGTACAAATAAGTTAGAAGTAGTTTCAGTGGTTTTCGGGAAGAAGGCTTGTTGAATTTGTTCCCCTCCATGGTCAGAATAAGAAATTCTGTACTTTTAATGTATGCAATAATGGAAGCACATCAGTAGAGGTGTGGGTCAGCCCTGAAGGGCAGGGAAGGGAGCAGCAGCACTGTGCTCAGTGTGTCCTGCACCTGGCTGCACGAGCTCACGGGATCCCCTTTGTCTTACAGAAAGAATGTGCCAACTTCATCAAGGTCCTTAAGGCTTACAACCAGACTCACCTGTACGCCTGCGGAACCGGGGCTTTCCATCCGACTTGCACCTATGTTGACGTTGGACACCATCCGGAGGTACATGGTGTTTGTTTGTCGGTGACTCCTTCCTGCCCAAAGGCTTCGTTGCTGATTTCTTAGCTCATCGTGCTCCTAGCTCAATCTTCATTGGGACCTACTTCAAATTAAGACGCTGTTACTAATTTTAATCCGGGAGTACAAACAGAATGAGACTAGCACTCTACAGTAGCTGTGGGGCAGGAGGCAAGAAGGAGGAAGGGGTAAAGAGATGGGGGAGGGAGAAGAAAGAGGAAAGATCTGAAAAGAGGGAGGGAGGAAGGGAGGAAGGGAGGAAGGAAGGGAGGGAAGGAGAAAAGGAGAAAGGAAGGGTCGGTTTGCATACACCCTGGATTGCAGAGTCCAGGGCATTTGCCCACACCCTGCTGTGGGCAGGCTGGACCTGGACTGACCCTTCCTGCACCTATGCCTGCCCCTCCTACTCCTGCCCTCCCTGGGAGGTGCCTGCCACCAAGGTGTGTCCTCCTGTCCTTGGGTGGAGAAGCATCTCACACAGAGCGCGAGATCTGCTCCAAGTTTGACCCACTTTGTTTACTGTTTAGTCCTTGCCCAGCTCTGTTTTTGTTTGTTTGTTTACTATTTTGACAAGGAAACAAAAAATATATTTTTCTTGTTTTTATTTTATTTATTTTTTATTTATTCTTATCTACCTCTTGTGAAAATGTTATAGTGGGGAAATTTGGTGAGAAAATTATAATTAGGTGAATTTAGATAAAAACTAATATGAAGAAAATGCTGAAACCGCTTGGGGACACTGGCCTATCTGCTGCCTCCAATTCTAATCCTTCTTCTAACTTTTGGCACTGGGGCCTAGGAAGAACAAAAGTGCTTATGTGGTGAGGAAATCGCTCGTGACGGGATTTTCTCCCAAATTGGAATTCAGAAACACTCAACCAGTAGAGGTTTTGTTTGTGGTGTAATTCTAAAGTTAAGATCTTATCTACATATTGGTCACTTTATTATAATTCGACCTCTGGATAATCTCTCTAAATCTTCTTTAGGTGCTCTAAAGTGATACCAATATGCACGTTTGATTTTAAAAGGTCAGAAAACCCACTTGGCTCGTGACATGTGACATGCCTCCTTCTATGAGAAGGCAGCTTCCAGACTGTGTTTTCTGGGTTGCACACAACTGTGGCTTTTCCCAAGGAGCCTGGGTGGATTGAGGCATTTTCCCTCAGGCTATTGCCCTTAACAGCCCGCTCACCCCCCACCTGTCCTCCTCCTGTAGGGTACCCAAAGCCATGCACTGCCCTTGCTGGCACACTCAAGAGTTTTAAATAAAAATCCATTCTGGGGAAAGGAGATTCTATACACATTGCTTATTTCATGTTGGGAGTAAGTGCATACGTGTGGTCTGTAAGTTTAGCCTCCCTTGGAATCATGTGCTTTTGACTTGGCTACCTTTTCAGTGTTACCTGTAGGATCAGTCAGGCATTCTAAAGGTTAGGCCTAGGGTGATTGGCCCACTGTCCTGTGTTCTGAAAGTCACCCCAGAGAACTTTCATGTAAAAGTTTTATATTATGCTTTTTACGTTGCTTAGGAATGATGCCACGCACTGTGGACAGTGGACTCAGGAATATTGAGCCCCTATCCCAGATTAACAGAAGGACCCGTCCTGGTACCCCACTAAGCAAGCTTCATGCCTTCCTCTCTGACTTACAAGCTGTAGAGCCCCAGAGAAATTGCTTAACCTTTTGAGACTCAGCCTTATAACACGCAAGCGAATGAAAGCCAGAACCATCCTGATGCTCAGGATCCATCTATTTCAAGTGAGAGGTTGACTTGCTACGCCTGGCTCTGCCTTCCTTCCCATCCTCCCTGCACTGCAGGACTCCTTGACTTGTCTTGGCTATAGAAACTCAGGGTTAATCCCGCCATTGTTAGAAGTATGTCCTCTGGCCTCAGTCTGCAGGGCTTTTGTCCAGCCTCAATTCACTACCAGCCGCGTGATCTGGAGCAAATTGCTTGTTTTCACTGTTTCTAATCAAGAAAGTTGTAATGAAAAATGGTGTCCATGGTGGTTTGAGAGCTAAGGATTGTTCACCAGGCAGGAGGTGCTGGAAAGGGACAGTTAATACTAGAAAATACAAATCTGCATGCAGGCTGAAAGCTATTGTGGTCCCACCTCATCTGAGGTTACAAAACTATGCACGGGGCGCTCTTGTCACTGAGTGGCTCAGCACTCATTTAAATTTCTCCCTTGCTAACAACTGACGTTTGTGGGATATTGATGGGCAATGGTAACAATGTGCAATACGTCAGTATGTTGCTTTTACATTTTTATAATTTTCCCATAATGATTTTTTCTTCTCTGAACTTTCCAGTTATAGAGTGAGCACCGTCTTTCTTCCTCAATTCGCCCCCTGTGACTTGCCGCCCATATGGGGGTGGGCAAATGGGAATGCAGAAACAGAGTCCAGGCCATTAGTCCAAGACCACTGTTGCTGAAATAATAAATAAACCCAGCTTCCCGTCTGAACTCCACTACGGAGCTGGGAGGCTGGGTCGCAAGTATTTTCCTGAGACCCCAAAACTCAGAGCCTTTGAGAAACATCCTCTTTCAGGATCTCGAAGATTTTTATTTGCTTGAAAAGTATAAATAGGGAAATACCGTACCGTTCCAGACTGTTGAGGAGGTCAGAAAGAAGATGGTTAAGCAATTACCTGGGGAATTTGGAGCAGTCTAGACAGGCAATCTAGGAAATTCTGGAAAAGATATTATCAGCGTAGCTTGTCTAGACTACATCAAATTTAATTTTCAGGACTTAAGCTCCTTTATGCGACAGTGCCTTTTACATGGACCTATACGAGTCCTTAAATGACTACTCACGGCTTTCAACGATTATACTGCTTGTGAAATTGAGAAAAGCAGACAATGTATACTCCGTACTGTTAGAAAAAGAATGACAGTAATGAAAGGCTAGAGAGTTAGAAGTTAAACAGTTGCAGGGACAGAGGCGGGGGCTGTCGGATGGGAGTTCATAAACTCTCCTGAAGTTTGAATAAACCAACTTTTATTAACAAAGGGATCTTTCAGATAAAGCATACACTTTATTTTCCAAATTCTAGTTCAGAAATTACATGTTTACTCGCTTAGATCTGTGCTATACCGCAGCAAATAAGGAAATACCACATTCTTTTCAAAAATTTTCCTCTACTCTATGCATATAAGAATAACTATATCTTAAAAAATGAACATTTTATTTTATCAAGACTTTTATCAACATTTTAAATTATCTTTGTTCTTTGTAATTTTCTTCCTTTAAAATTAGTGATTGTCTTGTGAGGCTGAAACAGGAGGATTGCTGTGAGTTCAAGGCCAGCCTGAGTTACATAGTAAACTCAGGAACAGCCTACACTACACAGTGAGACCTTGCTTCAAGATAAAATAAAATAGAATAAAATTACTGATTGTCTTACTACATTTTCCAAGATTAGTGAAATCTCACTGTTAGAAAATAACATTGTGGACTTAACCTTCTGCAGGGCAAAATGCCACAGAAGGCATTATTTTTTGGAGTAATTCAAGGCTCCATTTATTCTTTAATGTCTTAGAATCAACACTTTGTTTTCATAATGAGAAAAGCAATACGAAAACTACCTTCAACCTTACCCTTCTAGTTATGAAAACAGACTTCCTTTACTGCTCCTGCATGTTCCCAGTGGTGCGCACATGATCATATAATGTGTTCTTATATCTGCGCAGTGGATGCCTCTGGCCACACACAGTATGTCATTGATTGCCATATTAAGCAGGTTTTCTGTTTCCTGTGGTACCTTTGGGAATTGGTAGACATATTAATTAACTCCAGGTCTGTAAGATAAATGTCAATCAATGTTCGGGTATCTGCCAATAGCACTTGACACAGCAGAAAGTCGAGTGTTCTATGCACATGTGTGTGTTTGTTGTGAAATGCGTGCAGAGTTCATGACGGAACTGGAGCACAGAGGAGTTTGGAATTGAAGCTCTCACATCCATGCCATTCAAATGAAAATTGTAAGTCCTCCTTAAGAGACAGACTATTCCCAAATGGCTTACGGTATATGCTATTTCCCCTTCAAATTTACATCTGTTAATAAAAATAGTATGGATTTAGGGGGAGTTTAGCTTTTTGAAGAAGTCTGGATGTTTTCTCAAGTTCTAAATAGGCTTTTTCTGGGTACTGGCAGGAAATCTAAAGGAAGAAAGACCCAGACGATAACTGGATGTTATTAAGTCTGTAAATACTCTCATAATGTCATGATCTCAATTTATGACAGAACCAAGGGGACATTAAGAAGTGCACTAAGGCTTAATGGCTATCTCTAAGGTCATGTCCACAATGACAACCAGTATATATACACATGAGGTAAAATGGTTTTCTGTTTTCTTCATTTCCATGTAAGAAAGGAATTTGCTCTTCTGCAAAACTTTGACTCAGATCCCCTTCCTAAAGATTCTTGGGTCCCAGGTGCTGCTAACATAATGTGTAGTGTCCAGTGAATTACCCAATGCATCTACTATTGCCTCCTCCAGTTGACTTGCCTTTCGCAACTTCCGATGCTGTTTGGAGCTATGTGACTCCAGTAGAGCCACATGTATTTCTGAGAGGAACTACTACTGCTGAACAATTCAGATATTTTTTGGAAAAAAAAAATGGAGAGTTGTGTGGGACACAGTTCCACTTCTCTGAGGTCATACATTAGAGTCTCTATTTGCTTTGCAGCAAGCTGACCTGGGTGCGAAAAGTCAGAGGTCACAGGCAGCTCTCGCTCCCCAGTGGGGACATTATTCACGTAGGCCAAGTGCAGTGAGGGTTCATGAAGACCCCTGTGGTGTCTAGGTTTCACTTTCCTAATCTTTTAAATCCCTGGATCACATTAGAAGATTGGCCTGCATAAATTAATAAACTCAGTAAACAATACCACCATTTATATTTCAAATTAAAATTTTAAAATGATCTGCTGTTGTATTTGAGAAGAAGCTCACAGTTCATAAATTCTAATAAAACATGGCTCAACAGTGCATTTTTCCATGAATGATTGGAATTGTGAGCTCTACATATTATCATTGAGCTATTTCTGGAAAAGTAATAGTAGTAGCAACCAAGTCAAGCAGTGAAGAGACATCATTTTATGATTAAAAACAAGATTAGAGAAAAATTAAAAAATCAAAATGAAAAATAAATAAAAGCTTTAAAAAAGCCTAAAAACCTAAGTTAGCATCTTCTGTTCTCATTTGAAGTGAACTCCAATCACCACTTGATATTTTACTTGATTATTGGTTGTATGAGCTAAATTGTTACTTATTGGCTATATAAGCTAAATTGGTACGCGAGTAATATTGCTTCAGTATCCTTTATTTGATTCTGTTGTGAAAAGATTCTTAAGTAGGTATTTTACAATCTTGTGTTTCTAACCGTAATGTCAGACAAAAGAGAATACATTAGCATTTGATTCTTAACTCTCAGGGTATGTGGTCGTACGGTTTACCCATTAGTATCAAAAGTGTCTGCACAAAATAAAGATTTCTGAGGCCATACTCATGCCGTGATGCCATTCTCAATTAGTTATTTAAAGAAAGACTCAAGATCACAAAAAAATCTTAAAATTCCAGTGCCTCTTTTTGCTTGAAGCTTGTGATCATGTGAGCACCCAGGTTGCATTGTTCAGAAGCAAGGATCACTCAACCCTACACTTGGTGTTCCACCAAGTGAAGGCCGGAGTGAGGTCAGATGGGTGGTCAGATTCTACTGTGGTTGAAATAGATGGAAATGGTGAGAAGATTTAGAGGTTCAGGAGCACAGAGCAGGCTGTGCCTGCCACCTCAGGAACCAATTTCAGAGTGCAAGGACCATGGTCATATCACCAAGGGCATCAACTTTTGAGGATCCACAACAATGCCATGTCACGTGACATAACTACAGATCATTTTAATTGTTTGTTTTCCAATTTTGAAGGCGCTTAATTTCAAGCATAAAGATCATAAACTGCACTTCATAGTGCTTATATAAACTCAATTATTATTAGAAAAGGCACCATGTCTTGTAGCCCTGACAGCACACCAGGGAAACACTGCATGCTGGGTTTCAGAAAGATGGTAGAACTTCCGTCTTCTCGTCCACACCCACATATGCTCCCCTGCACTTGGCTCAGTGGGCTCTATCTAGCCTAGGGTCCTCTTGCATGTCAGCTAGAGCAGACTCAGCCATGTGACCTGCGTGGCTGTGACGCTGCTTCTTCTGAGTGTCTTTCCACCTTCATTTCAAGTGCTTAACAGGTCCACAAGGCTAGTGTCTTCTGTGTGGGTGAGCCCGGTGTAAGAAGCTGCAATCTTCAGTGACAGGAGGCACAATACCAGGCAATGCTAATATATCTGGGTTAGCACTTGTGAAAGAAATTTAGTGTCTGTGAACTTGAGCTCAATATCTGTGCTGGTGAGTATGTTATTTAAACTATTTCATGTTTACTCCAAATTAAAATATATAACTGTCACAGAATCTTAATAAAACCTTTTAACTAGACATAACTGGAATACAATCCAAGATACTATCCCTTTGAACTTCAAGAGGGTAGGAATGAGGGAAAAAAAAACCTTTGTTTTGTGATTGTAATGTTAAGTTTTGGCATGATGGTGATTTTTCTGAGCCTTTTATGATAAAGTTCCCAAACCACATGCTTCTCAGTGTCATTTCCCGATGTATAAATATGTGTAGAGCCACCATATTTTGAAGATAAAGGGAAAGAAATGTCTATTTGTTTAGAGTATTGAAAAGGAGAATATAATGCCATAGTTTTGCTTGTATCAAACAGCTATAGAACCCTTGCTTTAGAGCTGACCTCTCAAGAGAACTCTCACAGCTCTTGTGCAGAAAGGACTAACCTTGTGGATCGAATCATCCTGTCAGAAGCACAAACACATGAAGCTCTTAACAAGCCAGAGCCATATATCATTGTCTAAGTTGCTAAGGCGAGCTTGACTACATGGACTGTAAATGCAGTAGGATTTGAGAGAAAAGAAAAAGACATGGCAGTGTACTAGAGTGGTGTGGAGGAGTCTGGGAGAGGTGGCGAGACCCAATCTCAAGAGTCCACGTGGACAAGGTGTGACCTTGAGCAGGGGAAGAGAAATAGCAGAGGCTGTGGAGGAAAGTCAGCTTGTGGTGACAAGAATAGTGACGGAGTGACAAGGACAGACTTAATGAGCAAACCAGACCCCCTGGAGTAGATGTGTCATGTATTGAATAGAGTTGCTGAGAGACTTCTGGGACATAGTTGAGGCTTCACCATGGATATCTAGGCCTCTTCAGGTTTGAAGCCACAATTACATGTAGGGCTACAATCAGTGTCCAAGTGACCTAAGGGGCAAACTGTACTCAGAGAGGTCATTCAATCACCGTAAAATTGAATGGAATGAAAACATAACTGGCATTTTTCCCTGAGCAAAATCCTGATATTTGTGGTAAGGAATGCAAACACAAATGCCTGCTTTCCAAGAGCCCGTAGATACATAAATAGCCCACAGATGAAAACATAAGTAATAACAAAATAATTCTACTACCAACAACTCAAACCTATCAGTCCATTAGTGGTGAGCAGTACTATCTGCTTTGCATGCCCTGGTTCCTTTATCCGTCGTGACATCAGACGTGGGAGATATGCTTGGCATCTTCGTTGTAGTAAGAAGAAAAGTGAGATCGCCAACGCTACTTGGTGGTGAGTCTGAGGCAAGAATTCTGACCAGTGGTTGTGTCTGGGTCCAGAATCTGCCCGTTCAAAGGAACTAGCATCAGCAGGCAGTGGGAAAGCCAAAAATAAAGTTGACAAATTCTGGTTTAAGGGACTCAACACTCTTTCCTGTATTTATAGTTCAGAACTACTTAACGCACACCTCCTTTGAGCTTGATGACAGGTGTGAATAGGGTCACTTGAAGTAATCAAAGATGGGACAGTGACAAATTGATGAGTCTTGATGGGTGTGTCAAGGCTCTGGTAGCAGTAAATAGGAGGATGCAGACCGAGACGAGGCTGGCCCACGGGCAAGTGGGGAACAGCTCAGTGTACAGAGACCTTTCAAAAGCAGAGTCCAGAAAGTCAGGAAGAAGCTGGACTAAAAGAATCTTGATAAGAATAATGCAAGCTTTCAGCAAGAAGCTATCACTGTGGCCACATTTGATGTTGAGACATAGACCTGGGGTAAGAGCAGGGAGATGAGCAGCTGTGTACTATGTCCACCTTGTGACCACAGCAGGCTTTCAGCAGGGACACGAGGAGACTGTATCTATACAGAAACTGACTGAAGAATGATGGGTAAATATTTAAAATTCCCAAAGCAAAAGACATAAATCAGTGCAACATTCAGATTTCAAGGGATATTAAATGCAATATTACTGAGGAGACAGAACTGTACGTAATGGAGTTTCTCGCTTATTTATTTATTTATATATTTTTGGCTAAGTAGGTATTGTGGTGTGGATCTGGACTGTCCCCCAAAAGTCTCATGTATTTGAAAGTTATAGATTGTCTGTGGAACCATACACTGTTGGGAGAGTGGGGCCTAGTCTGTAGGGGTGGATTACAGGCATGTAAATTGGATTACAGGCATGTAAATCGGATTATAGGTGTGCAGTAGGGGTTTACCACAACTTCCACACCTGGACCCACTGGGATGAGACCGGGGAGGATGTATAAGCTGTTTCCTGCCTTCCTTGGAGGTCTAGTCTCAACTTGCCTTAATTTGGCTTCTTGTTTGTGATGTCATTTCGTGAGAAGCTGCCTCCACCTCTGCCTCTGCCATGTGTTCCGATTACTGCCGGCGGCCGCCCCTGAATGGACTGACCATCTGAAACTGTGAGCTAAAATAAACCTCTCTTACCTAAATTTGTGGATGTCAGGTATTGAGTCACAGCAATGAAAAGTTAATTAAGACGGTAGGCAAAATGCTTTGTAGCGTATTGTAGGTCTTGAAATTTTAAATTTCACTCCTGAATCTGACAAATCAATAGCTTTTATATTATTCATAAAATGGTAAACTTTTATATGCACACTTATGTGAATTTCTCACTGATAGCATATCACGAAGATGGTTTCTCCCCTCGAAAATTCAGAGAAAGTTATTGGGGGTTTTTTACATGGGGAAAACATTCCAATAAACTTTACTTAAAAAATATCCCCCCAAAAATAATCACAAAGAAATAAAAGTTAATATATAACTCATGCAAATAATGCTTTTGCTATGAAAACTCGCTAAGCCATGCTTCCCATTTGTGATTCATACTACAGTTTTGCTTCTACTAATATTGTAGAAATTTAATGACAGCGATATTCATAACTCATTCCAATTTCTCCTTCACTAAAGCTATGTTTTATAATTGTCACTATTATTTTCATTAGTAACTGTCATGGTTGGCATACAAGATGGCTTCACCAACACCATAAGACACAATCGTTACACCTATGTGCTGTAAGCAATGTCTCTATTTTTCACTTGAGGAAACTAAGGCTTATAAATGTCCAGGAAGTCCCCTGTCACCACGTGCCTGGTCACCCTGCCCTCGCAGCATCCCAATATATGGCCTTGCCAAGGACATCCAGATCACACCTCATTAGAATTCAGTGTACCATGTGGTTATTAATATTCAAGTCTAAACAATCCCAAAACATTGGATTTCAACCTAAATCCATTGCATCTTTCATTATCAAGAGCCTTCCTGGAAGTAGCAGTAAATTGTTTGTATTGAAAATGTGACAGTCCTTGTCAACTTGGTAAAATTCCATGGTAGGGGCAACTTCACAGACTTCTTTGAAAGATGGTGCTAATACTATAACCCAGGAATGCTGGAATGTTGTTTCAGTGAAGTAAGTGCTGGGACTCCTGACAAAAGCAGTTACATCTGCTGCTACTATTCCCTCCCCCCCCCCCCCCCCACCAACTATAACCTCAAGGTTGAGCAAAGAGAAGCAAATCCCACCTATTTGTTCCACCACCCGGACACACGAGACAGTAGTGATATGATTTACAAAGAGATCTGCAGTTCTTTTTTTTACCCAAACAGAGAAAAATCAGAACCTGTAGTGTTATTAGAAGTTTATTTAAATAGAATTCTTATTTTTAAAAAATGTCCAACACTCATTCAAAGTTTAGCCACAAAGCAATGTATTTTTTCGAATATTTTAATCCTGCAATGTTTCAAATACATGAAGTCTTTGTACCAGTATATATTTGGAAAGTTGCCATAAATTAACAGACCCTCCCAGATTGTCTATTAAACAGAAAATATTGAATATTATATGCCATCCAAATCATACATATGTATTATTCCATTATCCTTATTAAGTGAAGGAGACTTACCTGGCTGTCACTACATTTATTCAAATTTAGTTTTCTGAGTATCAAACTTTACCATTGCAGCTGGACAAATGTATTTGGAAAAATATATATTTATGTGAAGGATGATCGCTTATTTGTTGCATAAAGAATGGAATGCCTTTGACTCTACACCATTTGCTTTGTCTTTCTATATTTTGCTATTATACTTCAGTAATTTAAAACCTCTTCAACTACGAGCACAGTTTCGAGGTGCATAGATTTATAGGCAGGAATGAAACCATTTGAATTGTCAGACATCAAGCCACCTAGCATGACAATGTTCCCTTTTGGAGTGAGTTTAATTTTCCACTCTCCTGTTCTAACTCCCTTGTGCCTCCTGGGCAGCTGACTGCAACCTCAAGACTTGGTGCGGGGCTGAGAAGGGAGCCTGATGGGGGCTGAAATCAATTCACAGGTCTGTCATGGCTTTGTTGTGTGACTTTCCCTGCCACTGAAATGACGTTATGTTAGTCTCCTCAGTGCTCTCCTGAGTCAGTATTTGTCTCTTGATAGAAAGTGCTTATGGCACACACACGATGCCTACACACTTAAGAAAATGGGTTATTGATGAGGGAGGGCAGACCTCCCCCTCTTCGCCTCCCTTGGGTTATTACAAAGATTTGCACAAGGTGAAGGTCTGTCTCTTTCTGGTGCTGCCAAAGTAGATATGTAAACGCGCCGGGTGCAACTGTTCTTAAGTGCTTTTGTACTGGCAGATTTTTATTCTTTTGATTTACATTTTCCTGGCATTTAATAGCTGCCTTACCTCATATTTAAATTACTTGCCCTGGAAAGGATGGAGGGTCATTGTCCTTTATTTCTCTACCTTTTGCTGGCCTGAGTCTCTTCGACAAATTAAGATGTGAAGGGACAAATGTGTAGTCTTTGTAGAGTGTCACACTAGCCAGCAGCCCAATTACCAACTTGTCATTTGTCACCATACCATTGTGACTATCTGTAATATGGAATCCGTTTTCTTTTATATACACGAGGAAATCACACAGTATGTGAAATGCAGATAGAATTTTTTTTCTAGAAAGGTATAACAGAAGAATGCTGAAGGCTAAGTGAGGGTTAAATATCACCATTTTAATATACAGGGGTCCTGGAATGCCTTGTTGCTAAAGTACAGCAGTGGCTTCCAGTGGCTTCCAGCTCTGGAGTAAAATCAACTTCAAGCAAAAAATAAAAATAAAAATAAATAATAAATAAATAAGTCAAGTGTTTGCTACATAGATGACAATAGGTTGTCTCTGCTCATTTCACATCTCATGGCCAGAGCCTCATAGTTTCAATAATCTCCCTGGGCAAAAGTGAAAAATCTTTTCAACTATGCTGTTTAGAAAAGTACTTCAACCCAGAAATTTTTAATATAAAAATAAAGCTGAATATTTGTATGCAGTCTCAATGTAAGTCCAATAATAACTTAGAATTATTTCACTTAATTAACTTAGAATTATTTCATCATCTACTTTTGAGAAATTACATGCCCATTGATAAACTGACCACTACTTCCATAAAATTCTTGGTTAAAGATACATGTTTACCAAATATTAGAGCTAATCGTTATGGGGCAGTTCCCCTAATCTCTCCCTCTTCTGATTTAAAGTCTGACCCTCAGTCTGGTTAAAGAGAATTTTTGAGACATTCACTACATAGTTGAAGCTGACCCTCTCCAGACCCACCTCCCTCCCCCATTCCCCCATGACCTACACTGCTTGGCGCTGAGAAATGAAAACCTCAAGTTTTTTCTTTTTTCAAATTCAAATTATGGCAATTAACATTCTGTTAGTAATATTAGATGATTATTGTTAAAATCCAGTTGTCTTTTTTATAGATTTCTCTGAGTATTTATTGTCTTTTAATGAACTGTATCATTAATTTCAGGGGAAATTTTATGATTATTTCATAAAAATAGTTTTTATTTCCTGGGATTGATTTGACTGTGCATCCCAAATAGGTAAAATTTGAGTATTATTTCAATATTTGCTGTTTACTTTTATTCTCCTACAAGTAGCTGGATTAAAGATGATTTCTATTAGTCAAAGCGATCGACACATACCAAAAATCAAAGGAAATAATTGAAAACAGTAGAGAGACAACCTGAGCCCAAAAGTCGCGCAAAGCATCACACACACACACACACACACACACACACACACACAGACACACACACACACACACACCTCTATGTGCATAGGACAGGGACAACCAAGGGCTTTGATCTGCCCTGGAGGACATGAAAGAGGAAGGTGAAAACAAAAGAAGAAAGCCACATCTGTTGGGAAAAAAGGTTTATTAAACCAGGTGGGGATGAGTTGAGTGTTGACATACAACATGAAAAAAGGAAAGAAGAAGAAAAAAAACGCAGAAACAAAGTTATTATGGCACCAGGTCTCAACAGTCCAAAGAGATAAACTCTGACTTAGGAAAAATATATTAGAATAAAGGCAACTTAGTTTATATTTAAAACACTAAAAACCCTAAGGTGAGATTTTTTTTTTTAGAATTGGCTTCAAAGGAAAAATATGCATAATATACTATGTATCTACATATAAACTTGACATATGCAGATTTATACGAGTTGTTTGCTTATATGCAGAGTGAATGACAGTATCTTGGAATATATGGAGGCCTACTATAGAGAATATAATTCATTGTAGACTACGAATGAATGAAAGAATGAGAGCGTATTTATAAATGGAGATTTCAGTCAGTGTTTCGTGTGACTTAAGAAAACAAATGTTTATTTTAGGAGAGTGGCTGAAGGGAACCAGCTCTGCAGCCAGGTCAATTGTCCTGGTTTTTGTCCTTCTTTCAACTGCCATGAATACTCATTTCATGGAGGACTCTGTAAACGTGAGGTACTTCCAGGTTTATAAGTTTTTGTGCCCTTAAGTGTGTTGGTGGTAGTGACAGCGGTTTTAATTTTTAGAGTCGATGTTGTTCTTCACTATTAAAGCGTAGCCTCCGCTGTCGTGTGGAATGAATTCAATGCTGTTTGGAATCCTGACCACCAGAAGCGCTTCCCCACCTCGTATCCGCCGGTGGCAGCAGCCACATGACACCCTTGTGGAGGCAAGATCTTCATCCTGTGCATGACTGATCTACAATCAGATCAGTCATGCACATGACATGGGGAAATTAGTTACATTGGTACAGTCCTTACCTTGAGTTAGTTGTGGTTTCTTCAACAATAGTAAATCTATTGAAAAAAATATATATATACAGTTTACCATCAGGAAAGCAAGCTGTGTTTAAGGTCAGAAAAGGTGTAGCATGCACAAAAAGTAGGAGGAATCCATGATGCCCCCATGTAGTGAGAAACTACCAAGGAACTAGAAAAAGGAAGATACTCACCTAGAAGATGAGGTTGTCTGTCACAGACAAAACTGGCCTTTGGCTGGGCACCAGACCTCAGGTTTAAGGTCAGCAAGAACGATGTAGCCTTCATCATACCTAGTCCCCTCCACACCTTACATTCCTCCCAACCCCTGCCCCTGCCAGGTTCTGCTGCAAAGCCAAGGAAGAGTTCTTGAGAAGCCAGCATGGCCTCGTGCCTCTGTCTGAAGACATGACTTGGCCTGCCTTTGATGCTGGCAATCGAGGAAACCTGCCTTTAGTCCTGGTGCTTCGGATTTCCACCTTCGTTCATGGACCACTCTCCTATGTCTCCTCACCTACTGATCTCCATCTTTTCCATGGCTCCCAGTCTCTGCTCACTGGGCTTTGAATTCCCAGGCCTATAGCCTGGGAAGGTCTGTCCTTAGGCCTTGATAAATGCATCTCATCCTCCGCGCTCAAGCTGCACATTCTTTCCTCAGAGCTACTTTCTCTGACTTCTTCCTATAGCACACGATGTAGCCAAGCTGTGGGGCAGTACAAACCCCAAGGCAGACAGCAAAAGCTTGTGCTGTAACATGACAGAGAAAGTTTGTCAGAAAGGTGGTAGACATTGGCAGGCGGTACAGCACATTAGTCATTTGATCCATGAACACTGAGGAACATATTTCTCTACCACTCAAGGCTTAATCATTCTTCTTTCTTTTTCCTTTTTTTTTCTTTGATTCAGGGGCTCCCTCTATAGTCCAGCCTGGTCCTTAACTCATTATGTAGCCCAGGCTGACCTTGAATTCATAGCAGTCCTGATGTTTCAGCCTCTGAGTGCTGAGATTGGAGGCGTGTGCTACCATACCTGGTTTATGCGGTGCTGGGTACTCAAACTCAGGGCCTTGCATTTGCTAGGCAAGCACTCGTAGTAGCTATGCTATTCCTCCAATCTCCAAAGTAGTATTTCTTTAATTAAAAAAAAGTAAAATAGAACTGCAGCATACCCAAGCTACAACCCAAGATCTCTTCTCTATTTGATACGCACCACCACTTTTGTATCAGGGATCATATACACTAACCAGCAGGTAATTCTCCTAAAATTTTAGTACAGTTGATTTTTTTTTGGGGGGGGGGGGCTGTTTGTATAAAAACCTGATATGATGGTATTTCTTATACATATATAACCTAAATGAAGACTTAATGATATTTTCACAAGAACAAACATTTGCACGTAGGACTGCAAGTCACTTTTCAATTAGAGTTCTTAGGTAGCAAGTGTGGAGACAGATACTTGGAGCATATCCATGCCCATACAGGAAGGAAGGAAGAAAGAAAAGAAGGAAGGAAGGAACCAAGAAAGAAAGGGAAAAGGGGAAGTAGAAATACACCTCAGATCCAGTTTGGTAAAACGTAACTGGCAAACAGTGGACTTCACCACACAACGGTGGTATCTATCACTTTCGTTTCATGCTCTTCATAAAGATCAGGTTCAGTGTCATGGACTTGAGAGCTTTCATCTGAGGTATGACACAGGGAGATTGTCGGGCCTTCTCCGTCGTATCCCCCATTGAAGAAAAACGAAGCTTGTTTGTGTTCCAGTTTTTATTTCATTCCTGAAGAGGACACATCGGAATCAACGCGTTTGTCGTTTGTTGTTGCTGTTGTTAAACATTTGGTGCAGTGCTGAGCAGCAACTCTGTCAGCCTGGGAAAGCCTAGGCTGTTTCCAGGTGAGATGGCAAAGCTTTGGTGAGCAGAAGGCAGCGTTAGCCACATGGACAGAGCGACTTCCAAAGGAACACGGCTGCAGGTAGCAAGACAGACAACTGCGCTCCATTGTTTGAGTTTTGCTTTCAAGCTTACTGAGGAAAAGGCAAATTTTCTTTGTGTAAAAAGACTTGCCTTTCATCCTCCCACTTGAGGATTACTGTTGGCGCGAGATGATACAACCTACAAACGCGATCAGGGATTTTAATTTGAGAGGGAGCCAGATTCCCTTTGCGCTCTTCAAGTGTCTTTCTCTTTTCTTTCTTTTGTTTTCTTTTTTCTTTCTTGGTCAAGGTGTGAACAGCGTGTACTTGGCACGTGTAAAACGTTAACAATCTAATGCTCTCACAGAATTTATAAGTTAGCAGAGCATATGGTTTTGTAAAAAATGCGAACTCCATATTTATTAGCAAAAGCATGGTATTTTACATGATAGAATTTTTTGTTGACTTACAGTTTTAGGTTCTAAATGAGAACCTCAGAATGAAACCACGCTCACGAGGCAGGTGGAGGAAGAGACAGCAGAGTGGAAATGATTCCAACTGTTTAATCTCTTCACTCAGTAGCTCTTCATAAATCATTTCGCTTCTCGATGCTCATTTGGAGGAAAGTATGAAGCCATTGCCTCCAAAAATGGAGTTAAAGGAAGCCCTTCTCTGTAAGCCCGACTGAGTTTTTGGAAGCCATTTTCGGATTAAGCACAATTTAGATTGAGATTTAATTGTATCGTTCTGCCTCAAAGAGAAGTTGTAGTCCAATGCGTACCCCCCAGTGTACCACCTGGCTGGGTAGGTCGGGGTCTACACCCGGCAATACTTTCTCTGAGTGTCCCCCCATACTCCTTACCCAGCACTGTGCCGCCCAGCCAGGCCTGTGCTGGTTTAGTTTAATGATGTTCTTATTAGGCTAGATGTGAGATATAAGCACCTTTCGGTAGAAGCAAGGTCTTTATATCTATCCACAGTATTTCCTACATTGTGGTGTCTGACGTATTTGTTGATTGAAATAAATGAATATAAACACCAGTATTGACATCACTGTCATGGCTTTGAAAGTATTGAGTTTAACAAATAATGTTGTTTTTAAGGAGAAAAAACATTACTTAGTTAAAAGAACTCATTTAATCCAATCTGGACTTTTGTTTGTTTCAGTTTTAAATGTTAACTGACTCCATCTTGAATTACGTGTTCAAATATGATTTTCCTTTGCTGATTTTTGTTTATGTTTGTCTTGCTTCATGGTAGTGGAGACTGGACCGGGGCCTTTTCACTGAACCACATCTTAATACTTTATTTATTTGTTCATTTATAGAAGGAGAGGACCTCCCTAAATTGCCAATTCACTAAGGCTAGGCTTAAACTTAGGATCCGCCTGCCTCAGCCTCCTAGAATGTTGAGATTATAATTGTATGCCAACACACATGGTGGCCTTCTCTTTGCTTTTCAGTTGAACCTTTCCTCCTTGAAGTGAGAACTTGCTGTCAGCACATGATAGACTATTCTTACATGTATGTAGGTAAATCAACTGAAACATTGTTTAATCTCTGTTATTTAGGGCACAAAGTACTAAGAGTAGCCGTACTTAAATGAAAATGGGGGAGGAGATCTCGTGATTCAGCAGTTATTAGTTTTGATGGTCAAATTCTTATCTTCTTATTAAATTCACATCTTGGTCTTTCCTGTGAAACACCAATTTAGTGCCTGAATTTCACAGTTTTTCTTATTAGAATTTTATCAACGTTTTCTACACCAAATGTCAAATCCAGGAGTGAGTAGTACTTCAGGAACTCTACTGCTACATAAAAAATAAAAATAATTGAGTAATATCTTGTTTTCCAGAGAAGTAGTGGGGGTCAAATTTCAAATCTTTGCAGTACTCAAAAACATAATTTTTCTGGTTTATGTTTTATTATCTCTGTCATTGAAATCTACCTTCAAATCTTTCATAGTATAGCGATGCTATTTTCACATACGTTTTACTAAGAATGCATGTCCAAAATATTTTAGTCTCTACATATATGTTTCATAGATGAAACACAATCAATAATGTGTCTCTTGTGCATTTTATAACCTGTAGGTTTAGCTTGCTCACACAAAGGCTTCTTGTCTTAATATGGAAAAAATAAAGTAGCATGCAGTGTATATGAACTTTGAGATGGTGAGATTTCTATTCCTGCCTGAAAGAATTCTAATGGTTCCTCTGAAAACTGATTGCAAAGTATACTCACGATGAATGTTTACATATACTTTTCCACTAAATGGCATTCTTTTCCCTAACAGCTCTAAATTGAGTCACCATTAGGTTTTACGAGGATGATTATGGCAATCCTATTTTTATTCATCAAATCTAAAAAGTTAGGAAAGTAACTTTGCTTTTGGGAACAAGTAAACACCTTTCTTCACTGTTTAAAATCCTGAAAATATTATTAGTGTGAAAGAAGGCTCAGAGCAACAATGGTGCCTTTTTGTGCCAAAGAAATAATTTCATGAGATAACAAGTGGGTCAAATCGCATGGGATTTGTTTTTGAGTTCTTAAGTGAATATTTTGTATTAGAGTGGTTTGTAGTATGTTGAACAGGAAGACAGGAAGAAATTTAAAAATAGGGTTGTACATTCATATCACTTCTTAACTATATCTTTGGGTCAAATTAAAATTGATCACCCTGTTATCTTGGAATAGATGTAAAAAATGTGTTCACAACTAACCAGCATATATTCAGAGAGAATATCATTTGTGAATATCATGATGTGGTAAATTACATAGTTAGAACTCAGTAGAGCATAAAACCAGTAATCAAAAACCAGATTTTTAAAGAACATTTTTTTTTTTGTGATCGCTTCACTTTGTTAGCCCAAATTGTGTACTTAGAAGCAAAAGATAAAGCAGACATATTTTCAGCACTTGGAAACGCACCACTATTAAGATTCAAAATTGCGTGCGATATAAAATAAAGAACAATATAGCATATCTAGCAAAGTGTAACAGAAGTACCATCTTATATTTGCATATGACACTTGCTTAACAAATACACAACCAGTAGCATGAATGTGTTTGGAGTAGTTGCTTGAGGTCTGTCTTGTCTATGACTCTCTAAGTATCAGAGAACAGATAATGTATCTTTCTGGTTTAGCTTTTTGTGTAATCCCAGTCCCTACCTTGAGGTAGAATTGCCAAAACAAACTCTGTAGATGTAAGTGAATACACATACAAACACTATACCAGCCTAGTCGATCTCTCTCTCTCTCTCTCTCTCTCTCTCTCTCGGTATATATAGGCCACACTGGGCTCCATAATGAGTTCAAGACCAGTCTGGGCTACAGAGAGAGACCCTGTCTCAAACAAACAAACAAACAAACAAACAAACAAACAAACAAACAAACAAATAAAATACTAGGAGCTAAATATCTAAACAAAACCAAGAGTACATGTAACAGATCACAGTGTCATAATTTAATTGTAAGCCTTTATAACTACTAATTTCTTAGTATAATAACTATGTTGAATCAATCAATAGGTAAGTATTTCTCATTAGAAAACCCTGAAAAACAAAGACATAGGCTGAATAACAAATATGCTAGCTTTTCTTGCATAGTAAAGAAACTTTTCATTATGTCTACCATAAAGAGAAGACAGATCGGACAGATAGAATTGCACTGAATTATAAAGAACCTCAAAAGAAAATTATATAAAGAGGTACTGAGATAAATTCATAGGAAATGAACAAGATGAAAGAAGATGTTAGAAAACCCTGGTGGATTATGGGAGGGTGTCATTGGGCAAGAAAGGATGAGTTGGCTAGGAGGAGGATAAGCATCCGTCTACTCTATGCAATGACAGCCAGAACTTGAATGGTAAGGATGGGTGCAAAACGTGTGAGAATGCCTATGTGAAAAGACTGAAAGTATTTCATAACTGATAGTCAGTAAAGAATAAATGAACTGGAGAAGCCAGAGGTCTGTTCTAGGCTTTGAATGTGATTCCCAAACCACATAGTGACTTTATTGATCATTTTGGTAGCATGATTATTGATAAGGTTTGAAGCATTCTGGCATCAGGAGCTGAGGGAGGGTGGGATGGATGTGGGCTTCGCTCTGTTGGGATTAAGATTGGGAAGAGACAGACATCCTAGCAGGGCCTCAGGTAGGCCAATCTTGAGCCAAAAAGGGGAGAAAGATGGAGAAGTGTGTTTGAAAGCATCATGCTCTTATGTCCCAGGAGATGATTTCAACGCTAAAAAGAAATAAAATGGAAGAAAGCCAAAGACTAAACAGGAGCAGAAGTATTTTACTGAAATAGAAGAAGGATTGATGATGTCTTAAAGGTTAAAGGAAATGAACCAAAACCCTGGAGATCTAGTGGAGCCAAGGCAGAGCCACGCCTTGCAGTGCGGAATTCCCGTAGTCGTTGGACACACCAAGACACAGAAAAGCCTCAGAGAGACTGCTGGAGAAGTGAGCAGAAAAAGCTAGTGGTGTTTTGGTTTTTTAATAACCCCTTAAAGTAGAACAGTGGGAATGAAATCTAAAATGGAGCAGAAAGTATAACTGAAGGAAAGGGACCAGTAAAAAAAACAAAACAAAACAAAACAAAACAAAAACCACATATTTGTGATAACCTGTCTATGAAAGAAACCCAAGTCAAAGGAGTATAGGTCAGCAAGGAAAAACAAATTGTGCAACCTGCTAAATTTATCATTAAGGGTCTGATATATCTCTCCCAATTAATCCTTTGAAAAACCCAGCACTTATCTTCGCATCCCAGGTCTATTGTCACCTGGCAGGCCCCTGCTTATCAGTTGGAGCACATGGAGCCTCAAGTTGAGACAACCTGCACACAGCAAGATTAGAGAAAGAATAGCTCCTTGTTCACAGGATGTTTCCTCGGTCTATAAGCCCCATCTTTTTTGGTTATGAGCTTTTGAAATATTACCTTTCACGTAGCAAACACCTCAACCAGCGAAGCCTGCTCTTTTACGCTCCGTTGGTCTGGATTGCCACCTCCACCCCTGTCAATTTTGTGTTGCACTGTGTCTTGACCAGAAGCAGCTGCCTTAGCTGCAAGATAACAGTAGTATTTGCTTCTCTGACTGCTCGTGACTATTACATATATGACGCGACTAATAGGAGCTGTAGGTAATTTCCAGATGTTTACGTGTTCGTTGCTCATGAGGAACCAGTCTCGGGTTGGGGGCTGAAAAAGCCAGAGTTTTACAAGTCCAGAGCAGCAGACTCCAGGCACAAAGGGACAGGCGCTCTCACGGTGCTCTTGCCTTCCTGGGCTGTTTTCAGAGCTTCCCTCCCACACTAGGCCCGGGGACCGTGGCTGGCAGTGGCAGCAGGAGTTGTGATGGTGGCAGCCACATCAACAGCAACGGGAGTAGGGAAATGACAACCCAGCAGCTCGTGAGCCGCCCTGAACCTCCTTGGTTGCGCGTCTTTGAGAGGAGAAATAACAGGAGGGTGTCAGCAATGACAGACACAAGCTGCACGAGGAATACGGGCCGCAGGGCTGGGGAGCAGGCCCTTCCACTTCGCTTGTGAGTTACTCTTCGAACAGGTAGTTACGTCAGAGGTCCTGAGGGACAGCCCGTCCACTTGTTCTTGTTCCATTTTCGTCAATTATGCTTTTTTTTCTGCCTTATTTATTTATTTATTTATTTATTTATTGAGATAGGGTCTCTTTCTGTAGTCCGGGCTGGTCTTGAACTCGCTGTGCAGTCCAGGTTGTTCTCAAACACATAACCTTCCTTCTGGGGTTCGCAATGCTGGGCTTGCCGGAGTATGCCACCATGCCCAACTTATGCGGTGCTGGGGAATCAAACCCAGGGCCTTGCGCTTGCTAGGCAAGTGATCTAACCGCTGAGCCGGGCCCCCAGCCCCACCTCAGTTGTTTTTAAGAGGTTGAGAGTACAGACCATTGGTGGACATGATGTTTTCATTTCCTGTAGAAGGTTAAGAAAGCTACAATGTATAAGAGACAAATGAGAGATGCCTGAGATGAAATTAATAGGATATATGACATAAATAGTTCAGCAACTTTAATCCGCTTCTCCTAACGGTTTGTTCCCTGTTAAACGTTAATGGTCATTTTTTTTTACCTGCAAATAAAATTCAGAATTTACATTTGCGGCCCGGTTTACAGCTTTCCTCCACGGCTCGGGCGCTCCGTCAACTCTGTCCTGCGTGCTTTCTCCTTTCTTGGTCTGGCCGCGGCCTGGCCTTTCCACCTGCGCTACGTCACCACCTGCATCTCAGCCCCCAGCTTCTTTTCTGGTCCTTCCCAGAGCGGAGTCCCGCCCTTTCCGGGCAGGTTCAGAGTTCTTTGTAACAGGATATCCGCCTACGCGCAGCAAGCCCTCATTTCCTATGACACCTTCTCTCAGCCTCCCCTCTGCCCACCCTCCCCAAGCTCCAGGGCTGCCTCACCATGGATGGGGTGAGCCAGAGCCTCCCGTCCTAGTGCAGCACCCTTCCTGCTAATCCAGGCACCCCCTTGGCCTCTGTTCCTCTCCTCTCTTGTGAAACCCACACGTGTCTTTTGGACGTTCCACCATGCAGGGGTTTCATTTCAGCGTCCTAGGACTTCATTTTTCCTAGTGCTCTTGGCTTTGACAGTGTCTAACGACAGCAGTTGGCAACTCGCACGCAAGTCCTCAGAATACTGGACAGTGTTTACGAGGGGTTCCTCTTGAATTATATCTGTAAAGAAAAACTGGATTCTCTTGATCTGTCTTGATCTGACCTTGATTTGTTCAAGGCCAGAACTATAAGCTCAGGCACTAAGATATTGTTAGTCTCCTTCTGTTTTTTTATCGACAGCTGGAAAGCTGTTCGGAGTTTCCACTCACATCCGCGGAACTGGAGTGCGTGGAAGAAGAGCAGAGGCTCCTTTCTAGGGCTTTCATGGCCCAAACATGAGGCGAGACCACAGGAGACCCAACTCAAATTCTGGAGATGCTCCCTTGAATTTTGAAAACCACAAAATGAGCAGCTCCTGGGGATGGGGGAGGGTCTTGTCTCCTTGGGCAGACTGCCTGGAATACCCCGGACATCTGCCACCCTTCATTTAGTACACACAGAGCATCCTGCCCCCAAATGCTTGCTCTTTGCTGAGACCCAGAGTGTGAGGGGGGTGCTCTGAGCAACACAGGTGTAAGGGATCGCTTTGTGTTTTGTGTCATGGAAAATTGCAATAACTAGGTTATTTCCAGAGTGGTTTTATCTGAGTTTTTGTACATGAATTTTCAATTCACGGTCTCAGTTCCGCTACCCAGTGAACTGAGGAGTCTTTTTCATGTTCTCAAAAGTTTATGAATGAAAAATTTTAAAGAAATAGGAACAGAACTACATTTCCTCACTTAGACAGGAGCAATGGGCGTTGCCTAGGCTCGTTTTACAATTTATTGCACATCAGGTCTAAATATCATTTTATCTAGTAACTACTTGTGCATTTATACACAACGTCCACAGTAATTCTCAAGGCTATGTAACAATAATATTCATTATGTGATCTTCATGAACATTTTTAAAGCTATCACTCTGAAATTGAATAACAAAAAAGATTTTGAGACTCAGAAGACAGAAAATTGAGAATAGTAGCAAAATGATGAATAGTTCCATAAAATTAAATCAAACTCAGAAATCAAGAGGCTTTACATACCTAAGACCAGTTGTTAGATGGCATTGAAGTGGTGAATGCCTCTCAGTCTCCCTCCCCCTCAAGCCGTGTGGCTGTTGGTGCTCAGCTGAGGAGAAAGTGGGACTTGCCACAGGGAAGCAAAAAATAGGCATTTCACAAGGATGATGAACCTTGGAATACAGCTTTTATTTTATATAAAATGAGGCACTACCTATAATTAACTATGAATTTAGATAGGCTGTGTGGTCACTCATGATGGGCAGAATGAGGAAGCAGGATTATTGCCAGGAAATAGTCCCTGAATGAGAGAAAGTGAACTCATTTCTCTAAGCCTCAGAATTTTATTGACTTTGGTGGCCTACAGATAACAGTAAAGTTAATACACCAGAAGTACCTATAGGTGATGGTTATTATCAATCAGCTAATTTTACATAATTTTATGGTATTGTTTTAAAAACCTAGAGAGAGAGCAATAGTAAATCTGTATATATTTATAGAGACAATGCAATTATCACTTTCAAAGTACTCATGATTTAATGCTCTTTAAGAAAATTTAGATAGAAAGTACACACATATCTGTGTTTGTTTACCAAGGTTATTTGAGATGATCTGCCCAGCCAAATTTGACCTTTGTATGTGGTTTAACCATGTAATATATTCATGTTATTATGTAAAGAAAAATACCCAAGTGCTCCAATTCTAATATCAACATTTGAGGGTCAGCTTTCTTTTTATTGGGGCTGCAATGATACAGGATAAGCAGTATTAACAATTGGTGCTTTAGTTCATGTGATGGTCCTGGGAAAGCCAGACACTGTTGGAAGGTATAGGACTTGGGGGCAGAAGCAGGCTCTTTTGGTTATGACCCCTCTACTTGAATTTATTAATAGCAGCAAATTCACACTTTCCACCTCCTACGGCTCATCCTTGGAGTGAACTTTGTAGGTAGAACACAGCCCACATTAGTAACTCACAGACTCAACAGGACGGAAACGTATACCGTGCTGTACCCTTTGAGGGTGATCTACCTTCTATATGTGGCTCACAGAGGATCCTCCTGCAGAGGATTGTGAAGACAATAATAGATGATGCAGACACAAACAGCATGGAGACAAAGCTGTTCCGACTGAGAAGAGAGGGAGAAGGTCCTTAGCGGGCGGACTCTGGGCTCAGGGTGTTTGTCCTGCCATCCAGACGGCAAAGCCACTTATCTAGATCCTCATGATCTCACAAAGAGAAATCAAAGAGGAATTAGAGAAGAAATTGAAATAGGAACCCTTGTTTAATCTGATAGTTAAGTTCTACACTTCTGTCTTCTTAAATTTCAAGATATATAGTATGCCTTGTGTAACTAATGATTAAAATGATCACAAAATACTTTATGTAATATTAAGGAAGACACATGCAATATATATACTACCTGGGAAACAGAATCTGTATGTATGCACATATGCACATATAGACAAAATCAGAAGCCTAGCATAACTTTCTTGGGTCTACATCCTTCTTTCAAGTTTATGTAATTGACTACCTACTTATACACAGTCTTTCTGACTATAAGCAAAAACTTGGAAAAATACCTTTATAAAAATTCGTTAGTGCCTTTACAATTATAATCCATGATTTGCTAACTTTTGCTATTCGTATTAATCTATTGTTCCAATTATGTCATTTTTCTAAATCTAAATCTATCTTGCGTATTAATATTATCCCCATTATTTTATTATTATTATAAAAATTTTGTAGTACTTAATAACAGAAACTAAGTTACATATTTAAAAATTATAAATTGCATGAGTTACATAAAGCTTTCAATTACTCAAAATAATTTATAATATTTATCATGAAAATATAGTTTGTAGTGCACATGCTCCCAAATCATGTGAATGTTCATTTTAGGCCTATAGTATACTTTTAAACATTAAATCTTATAAATTATAAGCCAAATAAAATTAGAGGTTTATTCTAGATTGTGTAATTATAGTTGATTGTAGATCCAAAGAAGTCTCTTAATTTGAAGACCCTATCTGACATTCAGTAAGAGACATTCATTTGCATATAATTTGTGTGCACTAAACAAGATTATAGTGACTCAACCATTAACTCCAAAGTGATAGAGAACATTGCTGAGATTATTAGTTTGATAGCAAAAAAAGTCACCCAAAATATTTGAACACTTCCTGGAGGACTGGTCTCTAATTTGCCATTAAACTGATAGTTAATTTGTAGACAAGGAAACTACAGTTCAGTGCTTATCATTTCTGGACCATTAATTTAGGCATAAGTTAGCATATTTAGACAGTCAGATATTCATAAAATATTGAGCAGTCAAGGCCTTTTTTTCTAAATAAAACAGATATTAAATAGCATATAGATCATTTTACCTACATAAAAATAAATGAATGAAATGCTATGGGGATTTATGATACAATGACAATAAAGTAGATTTTCAAATCACTTTGAAGTCCCCATTAACTTCAGCATTCAACCGTGATGAATTACTAAGCCACATGACAACCCTGCTCTCATGAGAACAAGACCCTGGCTCTTCTGAGGACTGCCTTACTTGAAGCAAAGCTGAAGAATGGGGACTATTTATGTTAACACTAAGTGGTTTTAGGTGGTCAGGTGACTCTGGTTCTTTACGGGGTTGCCACCTCAGATGCCCCGGTATCCCTGCAGGTGACGCAAAAAGATAAAGAAAGAAATGCAAAACAAGGAGTAGTTGAAACACCAAATTGCAGCATGTAAAATTCTGTGTCCCGTGAAATAACACTAAAGTAGAAGATTCGAAAGCCCTGTATCAGAAAGATAGAGCAATTCCCTGGGCTAAGATCAATCCTTGCATAATTTAAAGATTTATTTGGTTCATAAGATAAGGACACCCAGATTTAAAAAGAAAAAGCCAGACATGGTGGAGCATGCCTGTAATCCCAGATCTCAAGGATTGCTGTGAGTCCAAGGCCAATCTGGACTCCATAGTAAGTTCAGGAGTAGCCTGGGCTACAGAGCAAGAACCTGCGTCAAAAAAAAAAAAGAAAGAAAGAAAAGAAAAGAAAGAAAGAAAAAGAAAAAATTGAAAAAACCCCAGATTTAGAAAGATACACATCTTGTATTTTCATTATGCAATCTACTAAAAACATAGAAAAAGACTAAAAGTAGAAAAATAACTCTCTAATACTCTAGGTTAATAATAACACTTAATATTTTAATGCATTTTACTCAAGGTTTTCCTCCATGAATCTTACATTGCATTGCATTGTTCAACAATAAAATAGGAGAAGTAGATATTAAAGTATATTCAATGTAAACATCTATTTTTATACTTACATCATTCTCAAATATAAATATAAGCCATACTATGTCATTCTCCTTTTATAGACCTTAATTTTTTAGTATTCAAAATCATATAATCATAAGACTGTTTTAAAAAATTAGGATGTGTTTTGAGGAGAGAAACAATTACGTTTAAGTGGATGGATATTTTTAAGGATCTTTTCAATTCCCAAACTGCTCCAAAATTTGTATTTTCACTGCAAGTTGACAAGTTCTGTGTTTTCTACAATGATTTTGCCAAAACAATAATTATTCTTGAAGCCTTCCCTAATTTGCTAGAGGAAAGTAATGGTTATATCCTATCATGCTGCCAGGCCTTGAATGACATGTCTCCCATGAAACCGAGCTTGTGATAAATAAAGCATTGATCTGGTTGGCCTCATCCCGTCCCAGATGGCGACAACAAGCAAATCAGGAAGCGTAAGGAAACCGTAGGAGTAGAACCCAATCCCTCTTATAGTGCATATGCTCCTTTCTCCTGACATATTTATATTAAAGTTGATAAAATTTCCTACTGATATTTAAACATCGACGCAGCAAACATATTTATCAAGAGAACTAACTGAAAAAAGTGATAACTGTGCTTTCAAAATTTTGAATACGGAACACTGATGCCTATGGATGTTTTAAATCACACATGGAAATTAAGAATGTTCTGAATCAGAAGACTAAAAATGCACAGAGGGAAGAATGAACAAATCACTCTTCCTCTTTTCTTTCTGTAGAGAGCTACTCTGCTTTCTGACTGAGCTTACGTTACCAGGTCTCACTGGGGCAAATATCCTAGAGTGAGTTGTTCACGTTCTGGAATTTCTCATCCTGTCCTAGATCAAAATTTTCCTCTCCTTGTTGCATACCTAGGGAGTTAACAGGCATGTGTAGTTGAATAATTATACCATGACAGGCATGTGATATCTGCATAAACTCAAATTAAGTTCCTATTAAAAACACAATCTGCATGAAGTAGGAACACATATGCTTTCTGTTTTCCTTGGTTTATACCATTAATTTTAATGATGACAAAACGCAGATGAATTACGGCCTGAGGTCTGTGTGGAGGACCGTGATGAGTTCTGGTCCCTTGCATTCTTAAGAGGGCAAGTCCCAGTTGGTCCACCTGTGAGGATTGTATGCATGGACATGCGGCTCCTACAAGGGGAATGGATTAGAGTGACGCCAATTTCCAACAAACTCAGAAATGATAGGACTGCATACGTTGTCTGCATGTAAAGTCGGAAACATGTTAATTTCTTCTATTTGCTTTATTATTCTTGACAACATACTGTGGACACTATTAAATGCTCTATTATCGGTCCCAGTCTATTCAGTTAAGATTAACTTGGGACCTGACACACATATGGACTCCCAGACCTGCAATGTAAGTTACATTCAGAGATACACAGCAGTGCTGCAGTGACAGGGGGTCTCACAGAGTAATAGCTGAGCAAGCCAAGTAGACATGTCAGGTGTTTGTACTCCTGCATTTGTTAGTAACTCTGGCAACCAGTCTCCTGGCTGTTCTACTACTAGCTGTGTGACCTGAGGGAGATCGCCATTTCTCTGTTGCTTCAGCTACCTAAACAGTGGTAATCATGCAACACGATTCCAAGGTTATTCTGAGAACCGAAAAATATACCCATAAAGCTTTAGAAGAATGGGTTTGGCTAATTGTTGCCTCATGGCATTATTTTCTATTGTGATTATTATTGTTATAGAGATTGGGTTACCCTTATGTTATCAGAGCACAGATACGGCACTGTATTGCATTGTGGCATATAAAATTCAAGTTAACCGAATTTCTGCCTGGCTTACCTACTCTTCTTTGTGTTAATATATGTCACATCACATTTAACCACCTAAAACAATGCTGAAGAAGATTCCCATTACTGACATAAGCATCTTATCAACCCCAGAAAATGTTTAGAACTTGTCCTAGAACATACAATCAATCAGCGCATTTGAACATAGATCCAGATTTCATAAGCCATAAACCAAACTTTTGTTCTTCTTCTGCCTTAAAAGCCAAATAACAAGTGTATTTGAGAGCCTAGAAAAGCAATATGTCTGGAGACCAATTCCAGTGGTAATATTTCTGTGATACCAAAAAGGCATTTGAGCAGATACAGTGGAACTGAAGTCACTGAGGCCAGGAAGAAGCCACTTATCTCAGTTTCAGTGCATGATAACCTTCCTAGGATGGTCTTGGCTCCAGTAACAAACATTACCATTGCTTCTGTCTTTGGTTCCTAGTAAGAAAGAATCAGAAAAGAAAGTTATAATCGATAAAATATATCTGAATAGATATAAACAGACACTGCTCATGCATCTATGAATGCTGAACTGAGTTACATTTTTATTTATGTAGCTGGGATATTTTTATTAGGTAATAAGTAGAAAGTACTTTGTCAAAATAATTATCAAGTACTTAGTTTTGTAACTCTAGTGACTGAGAAAAAATTATTTTCCAAGGTCTATTTTTTGGGAAAAAAGTAGCAATTACTAAGTATAAGTGTTATAATTACCAATTCAAAATATTTCAGCCTCAAAAATTACATTTTTAGATTCAAAATTTAAATACTGCAATGATTGTACATCTAATATATTCAAACCATCTAATTCATATGAAAAGAAGTTACTTTTGTAAACTCACCCCTTTGCACCCC
Source organism: Ctenodactylus gundi (assembly GCA_004027205.1). Taxonomy (NCBI): domain Eukaryota; kingdom Metazoa; phylum Chordata; class Mammalia; order Rodentia; family Ctenodactylidae; genus Ctenodactylus; species Ctenodactylus gundi. Next base: position 433,455 of record PVKB01000378.1, read on the forward strand.
TTATAGGTGTCTCCTGACTTATCTTTCACCAAAATTCAATAATTATTTGCACGTGTGGCAATCTTTACTTGTGTTATTGCAGGGAAAATTTTAATTCTAATGTGATATGGCCTCAAATCAGTTGCAAGGCAAGGTTGATGCATTATAATCAGGGCAGAATGTCCTATCTGCTGTAGTCACTCAGCCTTCCTCTTGAAATTTTCCAGCACTCGCTGACAGAGACCAGGATTACGTTTCTTTTTTATCTCCTGGCAGTGTATATTGTTAAGTAACTATTTCTGACAAGCTAATTTTTATGAAGCTTATTATTAGTAATTGCTCTTATATTCTTTTGAAGGGCCAAGGACTCTTAATAGCTCTCAATTGTGAAGTAACTATGGAAAAACAGGAGATTTCATACAGGCCAGGAAACCAGCTCTGAACGACCCACTCAGCAGAGTAGCCCGCCTCAAGTTCAATAGCCGATGTGTGAAAACAAGCGATGGTCAAGTAATAGTAAGCGGAGAATGAAAGGGAAAATGGATTTTCAAAAATCTATCTAATCTGGCGTGGATGTACAAAAAGTAGGACAAAGGCAAAAGCGAACTTGAGGTTGATTTTTTTTGGGGGGTGACTATATATGTTTAATAAAAGGAGAATTAGATGAACAAGTGATCTCATTCTTTTTTTCCACATTTTATTGATATGTATACTTGAAAAATTCAAGGTTTGCGATGGGGTTGAGCATTTTGTGCACCTACGTATCTTGTCAGGGTGACAAGGACTTTCCCACTCTCCTTTTGTCCCTTCCTCTACCCGCCTCTATGTCCCTCCTCCTCCACCCTACTCCCCTCTTTCACTTTGTCTTTTGTCTTGAGTTAAATTAGATAAATTAGATAAAACCTTTCTTTGTTTTACAAAATTGAAAAATTTCTCATTTTGAGCCCCTGTGGCTTCCATGTTCTATTATTTTGGGATACATCTTATTTAGTGATAATCCTGTTAATGTAGTGGTTAAAACATGTATTTGGAAACAGAAAAATTCCATCAATTTCTTATCCTTTATTGGCTTTGTGATTTGAGTTTTACATGCAAACTGTCTTGGTTTTCTTATCTGTAAGACAGGTCTTATAATAAATAGGGGAGCTGCGATATTCACTGAAATAAATATGTGCACTCTTCAGCCACTGTTAGCCCATCATGTATTCAATATTAAATTAAAATAGCTACCACTTTTAAACTTGGAGATAGCATATGTAATGTATTATGTTATGTAGTTTTTGCTTCAATTTCTGCATCCTTACAGGTACCCTTTTCATATACTGTACATATGAATCTTATACAGTAACAACTATGTACTTATCCCATCGATGTTTCTATTAGCATTTCAAAGCCTTATGTAAATTAGCAAATTAAGTATCTAAATAACAGTACGACCAAAGCCAGAGAATCACATTCAGCGTGTATAGCTTTACACTCTGCTTGGTAGCCCACGTGCCCACCTTCTAGATATGCTGGAACCATTTCTATTGGATGAAAATGGCCAGGTAAATCAGATTCATATTCACTGAAATTATCAGATACTCACAAGATAGAAAGGTGAAATTTTACATGACTTAAGTTTTTTTAATTTTTAAAATTTTTTATGTTATTTTATTAAGACAGCGTCTCACTCTGCAGCCCAGGCTGGTCCTGGACTCACTGTGTAGCCCCAACTCACAACAATCCTCCTGCCTCAGCCTTCTGAGTGCTGGGATTACAGTGCTGACTTTAAAGTTCTCCAAGAAATAATGTGATGCCTTCACTCCTCCATGAGGTTGGCTTCTTTGAGGGGACTGATGGTTTATGGGTAAGCTTAAGAGAAGTATGTGATCCAATGAAACTTAAAGACGAGGCAGCATATAAAGATGTGGGAGCTTTAAGGTGAAGCTATTTGTAATTGGGGGGTATCCTTCATCTTTCATAGGAGTATTCTAATATTTGAAATATCTAAATACCAATAATATGTTAATGATGACAGACACACCAGTAAGCAATTGAAATGTAAATCTTACATCGTAACTTGGTGGTTTAGTAGTTGTGTTTTGTAAGCTGGCCTCTGTTACACAGTTGAGTTCATGCCTATGTCATCAGCCCTCTGGAATGTCCTTGGGAGGCAGTGGCAGGGGTGTAGCTTTTCCTCAGGCTCTCTTGCTCGTGAACTTCAACTCAGAGCAAGCTTGTATGTTACTATTTGACAGACCCATAGTAGGATGTGCTCTCTCCACTAAAGATTTTAATAGAAGTAAAAGAGTGTGTGTATTGCTGAATACCAAAGCTGAAAGTGGACCAGGAAGAGGAAGCTAAGAGTAGGTGAGGATTATTGCAGAGGGAAACCATTTCCTCAATGGGAAGGAACCAAGGAGCCTTGGAAGGGCATGTATTGGACCTGGTCCTTAAGCAGAAGGTGAAATGCACGCCAAAATAGATTCAGGAATGTGATCTAAGGAGACGAGTGACATACAAGAAAACCTAAGATGTACATTTGTTTGTACTGCCATTACACAGCACTTAAAAATAAAGCTACATTGTGTTCGGTATGCCCTTCTCTTGTGAGTATAATGGAGGTGGGTTTTTTTTTTTCCCACTATGATTGTCCAGTTTTGGACAGCCACTGGGTGCCAGCTCTGTACTTTGTGCATCAAAGAAAAGGCTCTTTACCAAGAGTCTCATTGTCTGAGAGATCCTCTGTAACACTGAGAGTGATTCATTTGCCTCTATAGCCACAGGTGATAGCTTCATCACTTGGAGTGTGATGAATGGAACTGAAGAATAGAATTTTCCCTTCTTAATTCATTTGAACTAAATACAGAGATGTGACTCATGACTGTGTATTATTGCACAGTGCCCGTCGATCTGGGGCCATCCCTTTTAAGAAAAGTAAATTCCCAGCAATCTGACGCACAAAGGGATCTTCTCTGGCCAAAGTGTTTAGTGCCACGATCGTTCCTGTGAGAGCTTTAAATATATTCTCTCTTTGCTGAAGTTGGGAGTTTTGCCCTCCATAGTTATCATTAATTAGGAAAAGCACAAAGAAAATTGACATGCAATAGTTGCAGGAATCTCCAGGCTTTCTCCCAGGAAGTGACTTGACTTGAATCTTAAAGCAAAGAGAGTTCTCCCTGGGGTTGGAGCCCAAGAGAGCTTGAAGAGAGAGGAAAAGATTTTAGGCAAGGGTGGGATAGCATGGGATATTTTATTGTTCAGAATAACTTGCATGCAAAGTGACTTTCATGACAGAAATGAAGAAATAGAAATGTAAAGACATAATAAAGTGTGCATTCTTTCAATACCACCCCAAGTATGTATTTTTACATGGTTTCATGTAATTTCCCAAAGAAAATGCTCATTCCCTTAGCTTTTGTGGAATTTTGTTTTCTTTCCATTTTTATCATCATTTATGTTTTAATCATTAAGTAACTAAAATTGCAACATGGTTACCAAAATTTATTACTTGGACAAGACTGAGATTTAGGGAATTTATAGCCATGATGTCAGCAGTGGTTTATAATTTATAAGCTTTTGGATTCAACATTAACGCAGCTATTATTTCCCTTAATGCCTTACCTCACCACAGTCTAATAACATTCAGGAAATCCAGAAGACAAAGGGGAAGAAGTAGTCTTGAAAGCTAAAAATAGTCGTTGAAAACTGACGCAATCATGTAATAAAATATGGCGCAATAACTTCTTGATATGTTCACCGTATCTGCTAAAGCAATTAGAGTCCATGTGGCTAGAATTTTTGTTCCTGTATTACCCAAAATGAAAACTGTCTCAGACCAAGACAGACAGAGAAGCTATGCTGTTTTGTTATGTACTTGGGTCTCAGGGCTTTCAGTTTTATTATTTGCATATGTGATCCATCCAACATTCTGAAACAGAAAGTCATTGGGTGGCCATCAGACTCCAAAGCGTCTCCAAGAAGAGACACACATTGCAATATATCACATCTGACAACGTATGTAGAAGATATTCATGGAAAACAACAGTAAGCCTGGGTTCCTTCACAGTTCTTCAGTATCTTTGCACTTCTAGGTCTTACGTGTTAGCAAAGAGAAACAGTCAAATTGATGACTTCCTACTGATGCCTCTAAATATGACTGACACACTGAGTGTCTTTTTTAAATTAACAGTTGGTACATGTATTCTATTTAACATTGTGGAATCTTATTAGATTCTTGATGAAATATTTTAATAGATAAACAGTGATGTTCATTTTTAAAAGGAATCATTGTTTACTAATTTACTAGATTTTAAAAGCCAATCAATGAGACTTCTGTCTAGGTAGAGTAAAAATGAAACCTCAGAGGCATGGTGGGAGATCAAAGCGTTGTCATTAATTTGATATCTGTTTAATTTTTTACTAATGAAAATATACACAGTTGTTTTCCACTGTGGCTTGAATGATTTTGATCAGCATGAAATAGAATGATTTTGCTATGGCAAATATAAACAAAGAAAAAAGAAAATTGATGGGTTTTGAGAGTGCACTAAGTATTTTACAAGTGCTATTACAATACATCTTCAAATCAACTATGAGATGCTCTGACCATATTAGAAATTGAGAATTTGAACTTTCTGAAGGTCTAGAGAGCTGCGTGAGGTCCTGAGTTATGCAGAGGGTAACACTCAGTTTGGTCCCGTTTCAATGTTTTGGACTCCATTATGACACGTAACGGGTATGAATTTTACACCACATTGTATGTAAGAAATTCCATTAATCTTCCAAATCCCGAAATCAAATTACAGGTCTTCCAAGCCCCCATGTCACTGAGCTGGAAAGGAAATTCAATTGGTTTTGCTCCTCTGCATAATCCTCTGAGATATAAAAGATTTACAGGGTAGTCACTCAGAAATTCGGGTAAAAGTCACATGCAGCAGAGAGATACTCTGCATCAGTGGATGAGGTGATTGACTTAGTATTTATTTATGGAGTTGAGCAAAAGAAAGGAAGGTCTTGAGCACATTACCCAAGACCATGACGAAAGATGCTTCTCACCCTCTCTGATCCCTAACCCGGGCTTGACCTCTCTTCCTAAGAGGTCTAACCCTCCACCATGTAAATCAATCATGATGGCAGGTCTGAAGAACTTCTCACCCACTTTGTGTGCTCTGATTAGCTGGGACACAGGATCTGGACATTGGGCATCTCGGCAGAGATGGCAGAGACAGCTTCTCTGCCTTTGTCACTGTCCCAAAGGGTCTCATGGGTACAAGAAACAGAACAATGTCAGTGCAATTGTTTTGAGCTGCACCACTGTTTCCTGCAACCTGAAATAAATAGTCATACATACATATTTTAATAATGTAGGCTAAAACTCATGGCAATAGAGTCTATCTGCTCCTGAGTCTATCTCTTAATTATTAATTGGAATACATAGAGATATCAAAATCTTTTTAAATAAATCTCTTATGTCTGTATTAGGCTATAACAACACTTTTAATGCCATGATTTTAATAATTGACTATCATAAATCATTTTTGCAAAAAGCTTGGTATTTGGTACCAAATAGGAAGTTTGACAATAAACATAATGCATGTGGGACTTTCATATTATTTTATTATGGTGGCACTAAAAGAATAATTAATAGATTAAATATAAGCAATATTTGTATTATCACATTAAAATATTATATATCACTTTTATCATCCTGATGTTAGTCAGTGAAGTTAAATATTCTTCTTTTTTGAGATAGGATCTCACTGTCTAGCCCTGACTGGTCCTGAAGTCGCTATGGAGCCCAGGCTGGCCTTCTATCTCAGCCTCCTGAGTGCTGGGATTACAGGCATGCACCACTATGTCCAGATTTGAATATTCCTACATACATTGACTTTTGGGAACCAGAGGCTCAGATATGAAATGGTGACTAAAGGTCCAAGTGAGATGGTTTGCCCTGGGGGGCCTCGTGCCTGGATCACCCCACTTCCAGTTACAGCTTAGCCTACTTCTGAAAAGGTCCATGAATAAAGCACAGTGTGAATTTTAAACCGAAGTTGAAGAACCCACATTGTGACAGGGCAGCTGACCACCAAGTGCAGAATCAGTGTGCACAAAGATAGAACTGGTAATGCTGCGTCTCAGTAACAAGGCTTGAGATCACTGTTGCTTGGCTTTTCCTTCCACTTGCCTTCTGAATTCAGACAAGTTTTAAGGCTCATATTTGAAATGATGCCATTAACTCCATCAGAAAAATTAAATGTTCCATAAGGAGATCCTTACTGACCATAAAATGAACACCATTTACTGTTCTAAGAAGACAGAAAATACTTTCATGTGAACAGTAGGAAATTGCCAAAAAAGCTATTTTATTTCATTCTAGGCACAAGTTAATGTGCTACTGGAAAAAATCCACATATTCTGGCCTAATTAGTACCCCCCCCCCCCCACCAGGGCACCTGGGTATAAAGGGAGTGCTCGGAAACATTTCCGAATTTATTCCAGTCACTTACAAGTGACAGAACTTACACACATTGTGACAGCAGGGGCTAGGGCATCGAGATTTGCTGCCTTGTCCGGGTTTTCATCCTCATGTCATCCTCAACATCTTCTACCTTGGAGCATGAGCATGTTTTACATGAAGTAAAAGTGTATGCCTGTTACTGAGTGCCTGGGCCCCAACAGAGCCAACTTCCCTGTAACTCCAATAACATCTTCCCAGCCACACGCCTCTTAACATCTAACAAGCAGCATGGTAGTTCCCTCCTAGAGAGGCAGATAAGGCTAGGTTCAGGTATGGTACCTAGTATTTATGGAACTTAAAATTTCATGAGAAGTACATAAACACCAATGTTGTATGAAGGGCAGAATGGGGAAACGAATCTGGTGACTGTTCAGTACTTTGTAATTGAATGTGTGTACAGAAGGTAAGATAGTAGAATGTATTCTAGACATCTAATATGATAGCTTGCTGTTTTTTTTCTCTATAAAGGAAGACAAAGAGACAGTTTCTCTTAAATTTGAAATCATTTCCTCAAGAGTCATGAGTTTACATCATGGCTCACCTATATGGCAGAAACGATCCCTCCTTGCCTACCAGGATGTGTTCTCTGTTGACAGTTCCACCTTTTCCTTGCAGCTTGCAACCAACTACTAAAACTCATCAAGCAAAGTAAAGTTGACATTTGGTGCTTGTTGTCTAGTTAAGCTGGTGTGAAATGGCTATTTTGGTACAGTTAATTTTTTGTTGCTATTTTGAATGTTTGCATTTCTCGCTATGAGGTCCTGTCTCTGCTTAACTGACATCATGTTATAAATCTTTGTGGATGCATGAAATATTTCTCTTATTTTAATCTACAGGACAACATATTCAAATTGGTGGATTCCCATTTTGAGAACGGCCGTGGGAAGAGCCCGTATGACCCCCGGCTGCAGACAGCATCTCTCCTCATAGGTACGTTGCCGATGACCAACACTACGGGGTTACCTGCCTTCTTTGTGATCTCCTGAGATTTCCTACTTTTAATGATAGAAATGTAGAAAGAGAGCACATGTTGCTGCTTCTCCGATGTTTTGAAAATGATAAAAAGAAAAATAGAACAAAAACTAACCCGCTATTTTGATTCTGATAACCTGAGCTGGTTCTTTCTGGTCAAAGGGATTGAAGAGTTTTTTTCAAGAGCCTGCTTGATTGTTACGTATTCCCAGTTGAACCTTACGTATTAATTTTGAATATATATATATATATATATATATATATATATATATACTCTCATTTCATAAAATAAAGAGGTTGTTTAAGTAAAGAATCTGAGAAATTACTAACAGTGGCAGCTTGTCTATGCCTTTCACTGCAGCCAGGACTGGCCTGTGTCCCACTCTGGGCTGACCTCCCCCTCAGTGGTGGTGCGGTCACCTTTTCTTGTCTGCTAGAGGTTCCAGGGGCACAAAGCAGCCTGCCTGTGCCTCCTGTGGCTTCAGGATCTCCTCCTCGTCCTCCTCCTCCTTCCTAGTTTTATTCTTCTAAATCTAGCTGAACAATTTATATGAGTTTCTCTATCCTTTTATCTCACCATCATTTTTCAAGCTTTCTTTTTTCCCCTCGGGCTTGCAGATGGGTAGGGAGTGCTGACTTAGAAGCAGGGAGATAGAAATAGGGTGAGGTAGGAGGAAGCTGCAGCCTATACAGAATGGTAAAGATGGTTAGCACATCTTTTTAGCAATCACCAGACTGGAGTTAAATCAATTTACAAACACGAACGGGGCAATCAAATAAATATACAAAGTGCTCAATAAGGAAGCAATTTTTTCTCTTCTCCTTGCTTTCTCTCTTTTCTTTCTTTCCTTATTTCTTCTCTTTCCTTCTCTTTCTCTTCTTCACTTTTTAAAAAAATTTTTAAGTCTTGAGATTAACAAAACGTACTATACAAAACATGCTTCGTCATGGTTCTGCATGTGAATATATTTTTATTCATACTAATGGAGAAATGATGCACTTTTTGCATCTTTTCTATAACATATAGACAGTAATTATATGATAATATGACAAGGTAATAGTGAAAATATTCAAATATAAAATTTCTAGCTCAAATTGTAGAAAAAATCTAGATTTATAAAAGTAAAATTAATTATGTACATTTCAGAAGTATATAAAACGTTTTCCTGTTACAATTTTTTTCTACTCAAGAAAACACAAGCTACGTTATCTATCCACAGGTGTTGGCTTTGACCCTAGTTCCTTTTCCACTGAGGTTAGAGCCACTGCAGCACGAATTGTCTCTTCTGTTTCTCTGTGGGTTTCGACACTCTTATTCCATTTGATGGACTCACATAGCATTTTAAGAAAAGTTTAAGTCCCAGAAGAATGCAGCCCCCTTGGTACACACGAAACTTTCCTGTTCACAGGCAGCCTGTGAAGACACGGGCACCCCACCCCCTCCCTGCAGCACACGGTGAAACCTGAAAGTTGCCTTGAACAAAGGGAGGAGTCTTGCCATGTTCCAACTCGTAGCTTATATTGATTTCAGCTGCACATTGAATAAAAGACAGCTATTTCTCCAAAAGCAGTGTGCAGGCATGTGTGGTGTGCTCCTCGGTGGGGGTTTGCTTGATTATTTATTTTAATATTCCATTAGGAAGGATGATGACAAGCAGATATTACATAGCTCATGTGGTATGCAACCACGCAAAGTCCACAAAGAGGAGGGAATGCCACAGTTTTGGCTGTGTAATTCCTTTGAGAGAGAGGTGTAGGTTTATGAAAAGGAAAAGAGGAAGAAGAAGATTTGGTAAGCCAAGAAGAAAAAGGGTGCAGAGAAAGAACAAGGGACATTTCAGAAAATGGAACTTTCTATAGGGTTCTGCCTTGACCACACCCAAGACAGCGCAATGCTTGGTAACTCTGGAAAGGTACCCATTGACAGAGCCAAATCAATCCATGTTTGACTCAGTTGAGGAGTAAGATACACCCGCAGGAAGAGACTCTACCTGTCCAGTAAAACCTCTCAAAATTCCTGCAAAGCTATTTTATTTCAAGAGCTGCAGCCCCTTTTATCAAGGTTAAATGGCTCCTTCACTACTGGGTTATAAATTATTCTCACAGTGCAGTTAACTCTCCTTGTTGAGTTTTTCTTGGCGTTTTCTTCAACTGCTTTAAAAAGAACGCTCGCTCGTTTCATGGGGCTGCTTAACATAACTATTTTCTGCGCATTTCTCCAACTCTTTCATGTTCTGGGTAACATCTGTCTCTGGAATGTCCAGGTGGCTCTTGGCATGTCAGAAAGCGGCCATCGCGAAGGAACCCGTTCTTGCATGTCATTTGCATCCCTTTTCCTCATTTTGGTGGGTGAGACAGAAACGCTAAGGTGGTTCCACGTTCCACAGGGCCTTCTTTCCCAACACTGTGAAGTATAATTTGAGCTTTGACTCAGACCATCTCTTGATTGGTTGTGGATCTTGACAACAAAAATTTTTTTATACCACCAATCCCAGTAAACAGCAATTTCAATCACTTTAGTAAACTTTAAGACCAGATGACAGCTAAACAACAACAACAAAAAAATCAGAATATATTATCAAGATTCAGAATGACTTCTTTCCAAAATGTCATGGATTTTTAAAATGATAACTGTAGAAAACACAGCTTTTCCCCTGGCTGATACTTAGCTCCAGAATTAAGTCCCCAAATCCTGTAACATGCTCTGCTTTCCAAAATCAGCCCAGGAAGATTAATTTTTCCAATCTCCTTTAATAATGATCACTCTGTTAATGTAAAATGGCTCCAGACCTTATATTTAAAATAATTCTGATTTCTGCCACCAACAATTATTTTTATAACTTTAAAAATTCCGTATTGAAGATAACAGTTGCTCCCTGGCTCAGAATAAGCGCCAGGTGTGAATATAGGCCAAGAATAAAAGCAAGTCTTTTCCACACTAATTAAGTACCAGCTCACATTTTCATGATGTCAAAGTGGCAGGCAGCTTGAAAACACCTTATTTCGCATTGTTTGGAATGTGTGCATATTCCTGAGATACACATGAAGTAGAAACAAGTTAACAAAAACTAGCAGCAGTGGCTGCCAATGGGGAAGATAAGAAGCAGATTTGATATCTTATAAATTTGGTATTTTCAAATTTTGTGCCATGGACATAATTTAATGCTCAGTAAGAAAGCAGTTGTAAGACTGATATAAGAAACAAACCCTATGCATGATGGCTATAGGTGGAGAAAAGGCACCGAATGAGCAGGGAAATGGGCGGTTGTTGCCATGTTCACACTGCGTTTGTGTTGGAGTGTTTGAGAGACCGAGAGAAAGAAAGAGAAAATTCATTTTTCTTCTGTTTCTAATTATTCCACTCCCTGTGAATGGACTTCTCTGAGGGTGTTAAGGGCCGACTGGCTTGGTCTTGAGGTGGTTTTAGTTTTGGCTTAAGTCCATAGCCCACATTTTACCTGTACTAGAAACACTGTAGTTTCGTCAGGAAGTGGTTTCTTTTCTGCCTGCTGTTTCTCCTAATCACACCCTTCTTAGGAATTGTAATCCAATCCATTAACTGGTCTAAGCCACATACTTTCCTGCATTCTGTGCTATGAACAGAAAGCTTCAAGTTCATGTGAACTTTGGTTTTTAATACATGCTTTTCAGGTAAATCAACAATGGTAAAAGAGCACGCATAACTTTCTCTTGGTAAGGAATGCTCTTCTTAAGGACAGTAGCAGTGAAAGTTTAGCGTTAGGAGAGAAAGGTAGCTTACCCAAATAGCTGTTTTCATCTTTGACAATTTCTCGGTTAGTTATATCGGTCGGCATTAATTTGTCTTTGTCCAGTGTATTATTTTTAAGACATGAAACTACCATGTGGCTTTTTTGGTAGAGACCCTTAAAGATCAGGTTGGACAGATCCATGACCACTCCTGGTATTTCTAACAATTCCTGAGTATACTATTCAACCACTGTTTCAATAAAATTGACCAATATCGCATTTCCCTCCACCGTGGCTTAACATATATGGAAAGTTCAAACTGTGTACCGTAGTGGTAGTGCTGGTTGAATCATTGCAGAAGAACAATTAGGTAATATACAACTTCACATTTTCAAGAAGACATGGAGTTGGGGTTAGAGAACTGTCAAATTAATACTATGCTCAAGAATCCACATATAATTTGGTAACTGCATGCATGACCTGGAAAGCACAAAAGAGATTTGGCCAGTAGGCTTTTTGTTAAACATATCTGCGCTCTAAAAGTAAGCCAGTTGAGGAATCACTGATTTCCTATAATCAGATACTGTTAGATCATTCATAGAATATGATACGCCTCCAGTATATAGTGGAAAATTCACAATTATTTTTGGGCACACACTCTAGGCTAATATTGCATTTCTGCATAACATGAAATATGCAAAGGTATGATATTTTAAAGCTTACATTTTGGGGTAGAAATAACAAAAAAATCATCTCCTTATATGGATCTATCACCACTGATAAGAATCCCTGTATAAATCATGGCAGAAAATTTGATCTAGATATTCAGCTAGGAAACAGTTACTGACTTTGAACATGAATGAGAAGACAATTTAACCTTTACAGCCACCTTGCCATTGGGTGCCTTCCGGGTTAAGAAAGGCACTCTGACTCCTGCCAAAAGTAATATTTGGGTGGGAGGTCATTTCCTATGGCTGGAGGCAACCGGTGCCTAAATTGCAAACTTCCTTTGATTTAATAAGTCAATGTTTAAAATTCAATTCTTCTTTTTTTAGGAATGAGTTGAGTCAAAAGTTCCTATACTGAAGAGTTCTTCAACTTGTCCAAATGATCTTCCAGTCTGTTGCAAAAAGCAGTCTCATTGCTACTTCCTTCATTTATATTGAGTTTCACTATCCTTCTATAAAAAGAAATAAAACAAAAACCAGAATAAAACCAAACAGATGGGTAATAGAAACAAATGCAACCCTGTATCCAATAAGCGCTTTTTAAGTGATTATGATTTCAACTCCCTTGTGAATATAAAAATAATAATATTTATTGATTTAACCCCATAGAAGGTAAATAACAAAAAATGATGGATCAAGGACATTCGTGACTCCTTTTACTAGTTCTTCATATGGGCCTGCCACTCTGGTATTAAATTCATGCTCTGATAGATAGTTACCCAGTGTTCATTTATCTGTTGCCCATTTTCATTTAAAAAAAAAAACATTCCTCATTAACATGTATGAGAGACAACAAAGTTCAACTGAGAATCCAAAGCTTGTCGTCTCTCAAGGTAAAGAGGACAGGAGGCACCCTCCTCAGCATGCCAATGTGAAAATATTTAAAATTAGCATGACCAGTTTGGGCAGCGTTCACAGCACATTTTTAACGTACTCACACAGATGAAGAAAAAGCGTCCACCTGGTGTTTAAAATTGCCTACCGTGCATTACCATTTTTTTCTTCACAAAGGGTAAAACAGTAACCTTAGCAAAAGTGTTATCGTGGGTTAAATACAAGCTGGAAGGAAAGAAGCAATAGGAACTGAGTTTGAAGCTTATAGGCAGCTTATTGGTAGCATTTTGTGTTTTGAGAAAAAGGCCAGTTCTTTTCCTTGTAGTCAGGTAAATTATTCATATTATTGCACCATATTTTGATGAGAGCAATTCGGATTTGCACTTGACGTTTATGTGTGAAGACAACATGCTTTTGAATTTCCAAAATACCCTACCCCGATGGTTTGGAATGGCTTATGAATACTATACACTTAGCCAGTAGCATGTACTCTACATTGTCTAACTAATATATGGTTTATCTTGAGTTACAAAGATTCAAAATAAAAATATTATTTACCTCAGTTTTCAAGATAAGATATTCAGCTATGCTGTTTTAAAGTAATAACTTGTTCTGTGATTTTTTTTCTTTTTCTGTCAACTCTTCTCATGTTGGGAGATCATGCAAAGTTGTCTCTTAAAACACGACAAGATTAAGGTTCTCCAGAAGGGCCACTGAGGACAATCACTTAACACCTCAGAGCAGTCATTTGCGAGGGAAAATTGAGGACATACGCAAAAATTACCATATAAGGAATTGAATTAATAGGATTGTTCTAAAGGTCCTTCCACTTAAAGGGTCACAGAGAGTGTTCCACTTATCTAACATGATATTGCCTGAGAAAGGTCAGTGCTACACTAATATTCCAATTAGAATGTATTGGTGTATTGTTTACTAAACATTTTCCTATTCAAAGAGTGTAAACATATTAATCCAGCCAAAAATCACTAAACTGATATTCATGTTGGCTGTGTCACAGAGTTGAAGAAATTTTTAAGTTTTTTTTTTGATTTTGAAAATATGGTAATTCACTACAAGTGGGCAGACATTATTACCTTCTGGAAGAAGCGATATGAGGCATTTTCTGTTTTAAGGATAGAAAATATCATTATTATAAACCTAAGTTTATCGGAAGGTGGTACGGTTTGGTGAACCAGGCTGGTGTGTAAAATTCATTTTGACTCCCCTAGGCATCAGCCTACCCATCTGGGATTCCTCGAGCCTGGAAACTGGGGTAACATTACAACCCAGGTATACTTACAGACATGGTGAGAGAATTTGTGTGGTTCAGTCAACAAAGCTGTTCTTTCTCCTTCCTTCCTTCCTTCCTTCCTTCCTTCCTTCCTTCCTTCCTTCCTTCCTTCTTTCTTGCCTTCTTCTCTCTTCTCTTCTTTATTTTCTGGTAATGATTCCTTCTATTATTAAACTCTGCGTGAAAGCGGATTCACGTTAAGTTGTATGAGGCAAAAAACAGTGGAATCACAGTGATTATGATCTGACTTTGTGAAAATTTCTTTCTCTTCAAATACATTTCTATTTTATCTGAAGACCTAGGGTGGATGCATTTTGGGGCTGTATAATAGCTATGCTAAATGAAAATACTTCTCACATGAGATGTATTAAAAATAAAACCATAGAAAGACATGGCAGAGAAAATACTCTCCTCTCTAAATTTCAGTAAAGCTTTATTCAGTCCTACTGGAAGAAAAATTTATAAAGGATTTAATTGCCATTAAAATAAGCTACAAGCAAGATTTTACACTGGTGTTTTATGCTACTAAATGAAGTTATTAAAGCCGTGGTAGTTACACATATAGAAAGTAAATCATATGATAAATCTATTTTGTATTTTGTGCTTTATAAGCCTGTAACTGATCACAGTGGAAAAGAGTGAAATTTGATAATTTGCCAGTACTCACAGGATCAGATTTTACTATGATTTTCTAAATTAGTATTTTACGAGTAGTTAGATTCTCATGAGTAATACTTAGGTATCAACATAGCTTGCCATAGTGGTCTACACACCTCTCCTGTCTTGTTTTCAGTACGAAGCTGACAGGAAACTCGTATGATCTGTGTTTCCTCGCGTGGCTTTATTGAATTAAGGGCTGTGTCTGTGGTTTCGTCCCCCAGATGGGGAGCTGTACTCCGGAACGGCTGCTGACTTCATGGGGCGAGACTTCGCTATCTTCCGCACGCTGGGGCGCCACCACCCTATCAGGACGGAGCAGCACGACTCCAGGTGGCTCAACGGTAGGTGCGCATGCGCGTCGCCCAGACTTCCGGTGGAGGCACCACAGCCTGTCCCTGAAGTCCTTTCCTTCTGGGGTCCGGATTGCATGACCTGAGATTCAGTGTGCTCTTGTCCTGATGGCCTAACTTCACAGCTACGGGTGTGAGAAAGTTGGGCAAAAAGAGAAGAACGAGATTAAGATTCAGGAAATATTTGCTTTGAACCAAAGTTGGAGTTTCTCAGTGGCTAGCTGTGGGAACAAGGAGCTCTGGGCTGGGGCTACGGAAGGGAGGCGGTGAGGAAAGATAAGGCTATGCACCAATCTTGCTTACAGGGACTCCACGACCTGCCAGTCTCCCAGAGCAGGATCTGTCCTCCAATTATCTCATTTCTGGGTGGAGAGCATCACAAAGGGTGTAGAACATTAAAAATAAAGTATTAAGCACTAATAGTATAATAGTGACAGTGTTTTCAAAGTTCTAACTGACTTTAGGTGAGGAAAATAAGTCAAACATACTGTCTAACCCAGTAGTAAAAGATCTGTAACAAAAACCTTGTTTTCTTAACTTGTCTTAGTTACATTAACAATAGACAATTTTTGTAAATGACTCGTTTTTTCTTTATTGTGCATAAAAATTTCAACATAATAGGAAATGTGCAAAATGTATATGCTTGAAATAAGTAGTATTTCATTTTGATTTTCAACTCAGTGACCCTAACGTATCTTTCAATCTAGAATTTGATTCCTATTGGTTATTCACTTTCATGTTTATCAAAAATCATGAGAATGGGACTTGTAATATTACCATTTCGTGTGAGTTAATCCACAGTATTTTTATGTGCCTTCATTCTTATAAAGTAGGACAGCACTCTTCCCACCTCGAGCTTCCTATCTTTGAATATGTCTCTGGTTGCGCACGTGGCACTTAGACACGGGGCAGGAGAGCGAGAGCTCACCGTGTTGTCAGTAGGGTGCACAACAACTTCTGCATTTGTTCTTCCCGACTTTACTTCTGGCAAAGGTCTGTTCTCAAGCATTTGTGGAGGAGGAAAAATGGTTTTTTGTTTATTTTTTTTTTAATTCTCTGAGAGGAGACTTTGATCTACTAAGAACTCATACTTTCACTGTCCCTGAGAAACAAAACCTCATTAGAAGATAGAATAACATATAGTATCTGTTTCTTTTTTATGGGCTTGGGGGAAAAAGTTATCAAGCTAACGCTGCTTTTCCATGGCACACCCTCCTGATGACAGCTGAGTCTGAAGAATTTACACTGTGGGAAAGTGCAGTCATTGTCCACAGCTCTGTACTTCATCTCTGAAAATGTGTAGTTTGTTTGAGAATTCAGTTATCAGTCTCTCAGCACTAAACGTGAGAGTGGAATCTTTCCCAGTTAGCACAAAGGTCACACATGACAGGGCGCAGAATCCAGGCAGGAGTGGGATGGAGGAAGCTGGCATGCTTGAGAACGAGTGGAGGGGACTCTGAGTCACAAGCCAAGAGGAACCAGATGCCGTCTCAGAATAAAATTGGAAACATAATGTTTAGACACTTGTGCAGAAAGCAAATGAGATTTGAAGCATCAGTAGAGACCACACAGTCATCTGCGATGCAGAAGTCTTGCTCCACCTCACACATATGTTGCTCCTGGAGCCTGTGGAGCTACTCCTTTGGTATATATCTTACTTTAGATTATCTTTAGTAAAACAAAAATGGGATTGGTAATGCTTAGAAGGAATGCTATTGCTTTTATATATTAACATGCAATCTTTTTTTAAAAAGTCTCTTTTATAGTTAACCTTAATTTTGAGTTTAGAAAACATTGATATCAGAAAATGTGCTTGTATGTATCTGACATAAAAAGTCACTTTTTTCTTATGGCACATAAATATTCTCAGTATGACGTGGTTTTAAACAAACATTCTAATGTCAGGCTGGTGATAATTATTAATTGGTGAATTATTATCATCATATAGTCATGGGAAACAAGTTTATACCGAAGTTACTGTTATGACTTCTTATATATTTAGTCTATAAACACTTCTGCCTGGTTACTGCGCATCTGATGGGTACACACTATCGATCTGATGGAGAGTTTTTAAATGTTATTTATGTTCTAAACTAAGAGTGCATGCTGTGTGCTTCGAAAAAAGACAGGGGTCCTTCAAATGAGATGAAATCTTTCTTTGACTTTGGCCCTTACCCACAAGAGAAGGAGATCGCTATCCACCTCCTGTAGTTATGGGGAAAGGTAGTGGCTACGTTACAGTGCAGAAAGAGTTCTGAGAAGGTGATCAACCTTCATGCTGGGCAGCTCGGTGTCTTTGCCCCTTTTGTTGAGCACAGCATGTTAAGGAAGCTTTCTCGGACACATCGTGGGCCATTGTCTTGGACTCAGGGTGAAAGGGCAGCAGCGTGGTATTAGTACAAGAAGCCCCATGGATCCTAGAACAGCCATGGCCTGGCTAGTACAAACAGACCTGACCCCAAGGCTTGGGAGCGAGGCCTCCCAGCTCATTTCAGAAAGACCTGGTTTCTCTTAGTGGCATTTCCTAAAAGGATCCTGCCTGTGGATAGAGCAACCCGCTTGTTTTTTTCCTGTAATTGGAATGGTATGTAAGCCATCACTCCCTTCCTGTCACAATGACATTCATACCGGGACGGCGGCCCTCCTGGAATCAGCGTAACTTCCTCTGTGGTCTTGTTCTAGGATATTGCATTTTCTCCTAGGATTCAAATTTCTCCACAGGATGCATTTTTAGAAAACAAGAACCAAGAAACATGACTGCAAATAAACTTGGAGTGCACACGTAAATATTCCGGGGTACAAGATACCCAATCTCAAATCACTTGAAGAACTCCTTGAATTAACTCTTTTCATTCTTCTATGTATGGAGGCGTAAATGATGGCAGAGGGCCTGGTTGCACTTTTTTAAACAAGAAAAATGAACCATCTAGTTTTGCATCATGTCTGACTTCTTAATGGTGCCAATCAGGAATGTTTTACCAGCTTCAGTCAATTAGCAATATTTTGTGGACCTTCAGAGCCAAATAACACTATAAGGCTGACACGAGGTTTTGGGAGGAGACGAGTCGACTAATTCTGTTAGAGCAAACAGCAACAGCCAAAGGGCCTTTGAGTCTTTGCAGCTGATGAATGAACTCACAAACCCAGTATTTTTTCACATTTGAACTACATGTTCTGTCCGTTCTCTCTGTAATCATGGATTGGCCATTCCATGATCTCAGTGATAGAATCACACAAATGAAACCAATCGTATTGATGGATTTCTACCACTGAATTTACTCTTAAGTCTTGAATATGCGATACTTTAAGTATTTATATCCAAGCCTAAATGCAACCTCGAGCTTGACCTGTTATGTGTTGTATTTTTTCATAAACTAATTACCCAAGAAAATATGTATCCTACTAACAAATTCATAGTGCAAAAGGGTTCAATGTTTGCGCTAAGTTAAATATTCACTATTCGCTTCTCCTTGTGATGATATACTTAATGACACCATTAAATATTTTTTTTTTCTGAAGGAACTACAATTTACCAAAAATGTGTTTCTTCTTGATTCAAGGGCTTATTTTTTGTGTCACTCTATATCTAAGAGATTTGAGCTTTAACCAGTTTCGTTTGGAACTGCATTGCACAAATTAGAAAAGAGGATTAAAACTTTGGAGTAAAAAAATAACTCCTTAGTGCCTGAGGCTTGAAAATGGATCTGCTTTTTTCAGATATCTACAAAAATGTACCTGCATAAGATTGCTAGGATATGTTATTTTATTCTTTTGAAAAGATGTGCTGTGAAGTACAAATTATCCAATGGTGTGTTAGTCACAAACTTTGAATCTCTTCCTTAAGAATTAAACAAGAGTAGAAAATAACATGTATTTTCTTGGTAGGCCCACATTCCAGATCAAAATTCATCAAATTTATCAGGGTGATAGAATAGCTTGGAAAATACTTCGCATGAAAGACCGTCCCTTTCCTCCTCCTTTCTCACGTCTGTTCCTCTTGCCGCCCCATCCGCTTAACGAACACCAATCCTGTCTCCCCCGTTTCCTTTCTCCTGACACTGTTTCCAGAGGCCAGGCCTCCTTGGGGATTTAGTGCTGGCAGGGTAGCCGGGGGTCCTGGTGCAGGGACATGGAGCAGGAGATTTAGCAGGAGGAGAGGAGAGCGTGACAATGCCTGTAACCATGGTGTGACCGGCCTCCCTGACAAGGCTCTCAAAAGCTTTCCCTCTGTGAAAACAGAAGTCTGTTTGCAAATTAATTAGTTTCTGGCAGCAGCTTCATTGTTGCCCCGGAGTTTGTGCAGAGGGAAGACAATCAGATTAGTGCGCTCCGGGGAAAAGACCAGCGCGCCCTCGCGTGTGGCTTGCTTGGCCATGGAAGCCATGAATGAGCTGAACCAGCCTATTCTGAGGAGCCCCGGCTGAGGTTAAGTATGGTGAGCCCGGGGGTCCCTGATAGCAGGGGCTGGGGAATTAAAGGATTTTTAGCGGCGGGAAGCGATGCCACTGCTTTTCAATGGCGTGGGTAGCTGGGACCAGGAAAGCCACTTGTTGCATTCTAATCTTTCCTGGTGTGAGGAGGAGTTTACAAGGGTATTAAGCTTCTCAGCGTTGGCCGGACACAAAGACGTTCAGAACAGAACCAGTCAGAGGTCTTCAGCGTGGAGGACCTTTATTGTCCTCTCTCCACAGGTGACATGGTAATATCTAAATGAAAAGATTACCATGAGTTCCGGGCCAGCCGGCTACAGAGTGAGTTCGGGACCAGCCTGAACTCCGGAGCAAGACCCTGTTGGGAAAAAAACAGAGGTTATTGATGATGGCTCATTTGGTAATTTTCTCCAACAGCCGAAAGCACATATCACTTCCCTGTTTAGATAGGAACGGGCGATGTCTCCACAGCACTTTCCCATTCAAAATCACTTATGTCTCTCAATGTGAAAGAAAATTGAATCCAGGTTCCGCTGCCTGTCAAGCCCTTTACCATCTAATCCTAAGTGACCTCTTTGGTATTAAACACCAACATAATCATTCTGAATAGACTCTGTGGTCTTCAGATCTGCCTTCTTTTGGATGTAACCCCCTCCCTGTGGATTCTAAACGTCCCCACCTTTGACCCCAGGCACACGTAGGTACGTGTTTGTGTTTGTCACAGGGCCTACACCCTGCTCCAGACCCAGGGTCTATGAAATGAGAAACTCCTCAGCTACTCCGCTTCATGAGCCCTGGAACCACACGGCCTGGGGCGCCCCCCTCACCCCCATTCCTTCTCTGCCTCTGGGTTTATGGCTGTCTTACAGTTGCCCCTGGTGGTGTATGTGAGTCATAAGAAGGCTTAGTGCTGATGTCCCTCTCTGTTCTCTCTGGGGATGTGTGACACGTCCATGCAGAGTAACCACGGCTGTGCTTGAGGCTAGGGAATGTCACGGCAATGTTGATCCTGGCATAACTAGCCCGTGCCAACATGGTACGTGGTACCCATTTGGCCAAGGTGTGCGATGAACCAGGCTTAGCTTGCTCGCTCTTCCCAGTCTGACTTCCAGCTTTTGTTTTAATTAGCAACTACTATCATTCTATGAGGTGTTTAGTATATTAAGAAGATGTAAAACAGTCACCTTAGTAGTAAAGTAATAGATAAAACATCACTAACACAGGGTCTAATGAAGTTGGCAGATATCGCAATAAAATGGTGAATAATAAACCTAGCCAACACTTCAAGAAAATGCATGTTTTTATTACTTTAGTACTAGTAAGGTCAATACTTAGCACTTGGATCCACAAATCATTAGGTCAATATTTTATGGAAGTTTTTCCTATGTAAGGGGTTAAGAAGATATTGGCTTCCCCTGTGATTTCAGAATATCACATCTTCTGTGACACAGGATCCGGGTGGTGTTTCTTCATGTAAAGTGAATTGGGAAAGTGAGTACTATTGTTGATAAAAACCAAACAAAAGCATTTACTGGGGGTTAGCTGGTCTCATTGTATTTTATGAGAATTTCATATTGCGACAATAATTATGCCTAAGTAGATCAAGTCACTCAGAATGGGTTAAACTGCCCAGTGTCACTAGCTGAGCAGTCATAGACTCCTCAGAAAGCAATGAAAGTGGCTTTCAGAAATGAGACTGGAGGAGGTGGTGGCCGTCCAGGCGCTCTCCATGGGTTAAGTCGCTACACACAGGAACTTAATGAGACCTGCTCACCTTGATGACAAGAAACCTACTGCTCCAATTTTACTCAAAAAGAAAACAAAATTCTCTAAGGTTAGTAGTGTACTTACATTGATAACCCACTCGTGGCCTAAAAACTTTAAAAATGTTGTGAGCTTCATACATTGACTACTGCTACAAATTATGAAATACAAGCTAAGAACAGAGTGTATAAGCTGGTTTTTTTTTTCCTTGTAGTTTCAGTAAGGAAATTTTAGCTTTTAAATGCCCTAAAAAGAACATTTTCAAGGTAGAATGTGTAGGTCACCAAACTAGACAAAAATACGATAGTCCTCCAAAAGGAGGAGAAAAAGGCCTTACAAGCCAAAATGAAAATACGTGCAAGTCTGATAATAGAAAATGGCACATATTAATTGCCACAAAGCCTTATTCATTTTTTGGATAAATTTAAGAGATATCTAGTCATACAAGACTGGGATGTATCAAAAAGCCAATTGACCAACTGATCAATTCGATCAGTGACTTGGTTGCTTACTTTTATATGTTTGTAGTAATCACATTAAATATTTTGCTTGAAGACAAATTATTAAGAGAAAGTATAGTGCTACTTTTCAGAAGTCTAATCCCTGACCTATTTGTTGTGTTATTCCTTCTGATTCCCTTGAAAGAGGGAGAGAGAAGGGGGGGGCATCACTTTCTTAATGGATTATATCAAGGCAAGTCCAGTCAAGTTTGATGCAGTAGTCAGTGTACACGTTATAAAATTATAGTGTAATTGCTTTTCAGGTAATTGTGTCAATGCTTTATAAAATCTGAATTTTTGCCTTTTCACCCTTTAACTAAAACAGCATTTAATCCCTTGCTTCTCTATTTCTAAGTAGTTTTTGAGTGAGAGGAATGTAGGAGGCAAATGGAAATATTGGCTGAAGCTGAGAATAAGCAGCAGAAGTAGAAAAAAAAGTGACCAGAATGACAGACTGTTAGCAGGTCTACCCTTCTGTCCTCTCTGGTAGAGGCATAATTTGGCAGTGATTCAGTGGAGAGACAGAAATCAAGAAGTAGCCGTGTCATGGGGGCTGGTAAAATCTCTACCAAAGTCATCTCTGTTGACATTAGTGCTTTCATCCTGGTTTTGTGTGAATGTGCCACGCTATCATTGATCAATGCTGTCTATGAAGCATTTATGAATTGCCATATCATTTGTCTTTGAAAGGATCATATTTTGTAAGTGAAAGATATGTCTGTGGCCGTATGTGAGTAACAGCAAAAGGAAAACTCCCCTGGGAACTCATGAATGCAACTGAGGAAGCTGAGAGCAGCGTCGGTGTTCCAAGTGATTATGTGGATCTAGGGGCTGTTCTCTAAGTTAGGACAACATAAGGAAGCTGAAAGGGGAAAAATACTTGGAAAAAATATCAAATTACTCAGCTCCTTGCAAAAAATCTACAAAGACAGATGAAAGAGAGAGAAGAAAAGATATGATAGGAATGAGAGCAGTGATTCCTAATGGCTAATGGATAGTAACAACTTCCTGCTCAGACTTAGGTCTTTATCATTCAAGTAGAGCAGCATATGTCATCCTAAGAAACTTGCAACATCACGAGTTAAAGTACAGCTTCACAGTCCGATCAGAAGTCCTCCTTTCCAAAGGCTTAACCCTGAAGTTTGTAATATAAGTTAGATAGGACACATATGTAAGCATTTTAGTAGTTTCAGAGTGCTGTAAAATGTGATTGGAACATACATTACTTCCTGAGGTTACTCAGGTTGTAACTTTATCTCTGGCCATGTGGTTATCAAAAAAATAATTAAGATGTTGGCCAATGTAATGGTCTAGAAAGACATAGGTAAATTTTTAACGGGAAGTTAACACTAGATACTTTCGGCTGGAGATTAAACTTTTATTTCAATTATGGCTTATCCACGTATTTCTTTTGTTCTGCCTCGCGACTGCTTTCAGTTTTCCCAAGTCCGGACTCATCCCATTCACCAGTTTCTGTTTATCTATACATTATTTTTGTAGCTCAGTCTGATTTCTGACATGTTGTTTCCTCCTCTTTCCTGTGTTTCTTCCCTCCACATCCTAGAATCATTGACGCTAGCACAGTAAACGAAATGCATTTGCTTGCCACCAATGTGTTAGTCTGGGTGGCTTTTATTTATTTTTTCAATGCAGTTAATAACAATGATGTTAGCAAAGCAGTTTATTCGAGGGTATCTTTTGTCCAAAAACATGCTGTGCTTCCTCAGCAAATATATATTGCTAATACGTATTATATAAAAGACCATTATTCAGAAGCAATAATTGTAGATATTTCTCAATACTTACAGAATAGCAGAAATAGTGATTGCACTTTCTCTCTATTAAAGGTATTATGAGACACTATCTCTTAGTATTAGGAGATACAATGAGAAAGATTACACTTATTCGAAACTAAGTTGTAAATGTCAAGTAATTAGGAAAACATGTTTATTATACAAGATGAGGTATCTATGGAAACATTTTTCATTAGCACTCAAAAAAAAATGAAGTATGTTAAGAAAGAAAGTCAGGCTGGTCGTGTGCCTGTGCTGAGCAAGATCAAAACTTGCTGATAGCTATCAGCAGTGATTCTAAATTACATCCACTGGCTTGTGGATGATGCTACATTTAGTGTTAATGCACTACACTGTTGACATTTTAAAATAATTAAATGTAATGGCTGGCATTGCTATATAAAAATGGCCTACTGGAACTGAAACTAAATCCATGTCTCCTGCACTCTAGATTTTTTTTCTGAACATTCGTGTTCATGTTTTACTACTTTTAATTTTGCATATTGCTGTTTGCAGATAATATACACATAGGAAGCATGCGTCAAGTTTCACATAGATTGTTGGAATGTGAAGGGGCTGAGCATAGTTTTTGAACAGCAACGGCTTGCCAGAGTTAAAAGATACCTCTGTATGGTGGCCCACAAAATAACGAATTGTGTTACTCATGCACAGTGTAGATCGCTGGCAACTCAGCTTGTGTCAACCTTTGCTTTTCACCAGGACCCCTGGGACCCATGGCCAGCCTGCCTTCCCTGGGCAGATTGTTCAAAAGGCAGAACGTCAGGGACTCTCAGACATACTGAATCAGAATCAGTACTCAATCAAGATCTTGCATTAAAATTTGAGAAAGACTAAAATGCATTATGTTATTTTATTAAATACAAGGTAGAAATAGCTTTGTCCCATTGTATCCATTTCAACTACCTTATTTCCCAAGTTTTAGCACCCAAGAGAGTGCATGCGTGCGTGTGTGTGTGTGCGTGCGTGTGTGTGTGTGTGTGTGTGTGTGTGTGTGTGTGTGTGTGTAAGAGAACATTTTCATATTCACTTTGTTCCAGGAATCTGACTGAAGCACCACAATTCTGGTAGGATCCTTCTTATTAACCTTAAAGCACCTAACCTGGGGACATATAAACACAGGCTAAGAGTGTCCATTGAGCAGGAAAGTTAGACAGTTAAGCAAAATCAATACCAACACGCTTCATGTGGTGTGACTGTCCCTGCTAGGGCAGCATCGGATCAGAACAGCTGGCAGTACTTCTGCCCTAGGCAACAAGGCCTCACTAAGCTGCTTGCCCTCAGTAGTAATTTTCTGAAATGTAGTTAGTGGTTGGCAACGTCCAGGTTTCAGAAGTCTCAAGCAATATAAAAAATATGTTCTGAAAAGATGAGTAAGGATTAACTGCCGTGCACTGAAATTACTCTGGAATTAATATTGTCTTTTCCAAAATGAGTTGAGTGATGACTCAACAGCATACTGTTTTGTACTGGTACCTTAAACATCTTTGGCAGTGCGATGGCTCCAAGCCAGGGCCCGGCCCAGCAAGGCCCTCTGCCACCAGAGACAGCCTCAGCTCGTAAAAATCATTTTGACCAAAGTGCTCAGTAAAGAAAAACTAACCAGATTTGTTAATGCAAAAACAGGATAAATACCACAAATTATACATTTTGCATTTTATGTTGCAATCATGAATTTCAAGTTAGCGGTATATATCTGTATAAAATATGACTCATCTGAAAAGAAACAACTTTGAATTTTAAGTATAACTAACATAGTTAGTTATACTACATAGTGTAAAAAGAGCCTAAAATACATAAATAAAATTTTATTTTCATATTGAGATCCCTATTGTGAAATTTAAATTATTACTTTTGAAAAGGGTGAACAGGTCTAGGGTCTGCAATGAGAATTGTTTTTCACAATATTAAATTAATTAAAAATTATGCTGTAAATTATTTTGAATTTTCCCACCCATTTCATTAGACACAGGAAGTATCACAACTATTGTTGTCTCTTAAGAACAAAAGCCATAGAAACTTCTGATTATATCACAGTTAAACATGTTTTCGTATATTGAAGCGATCAGGGAAAGCTGACAGAAAGTAACGGTATGTGTTACTTCTCAGACTCAATTCATGCCTGTGCTATATCTCTTTGGAACGTTGCTTTTTTCTTTTTAGCTCCTTGATTAACACAGAAACGTTTAGAAATAAATCACACCCACCGAAATGCACTTGTTTCATCTCATTTAATAACGCAGAGTAAGCTCGCTGCCTAAAAATTGATGAACTTTCTGGCAGAGCCAAGGGAAACGTGCTCTCCTTTCCAATGGGTAGGTTAGGAGATGCTGTGTGTCTTGAACCTCTACCAATTTTCTCTTTAAGAGAAAGTTTTCGTATGAAGTCATTGATTGAGCCAGAGCATATAAGTTACTTGTTATCATAGAGCACTGGCTTCTCTAGGCAGGGATTTGTATTTTATTTGGATGTGAAAATCAAAGTTCGCTGCCTTGGTGTTCTTCATGCATGTTTGAAAGTTATTTTTAGTTGTGTTGTGTGAAAGTTGTTTCAGTCACTACACGAACATCGAATTTACTGGCATATGATCCTTACTTTTAGAGAGCAAGTTTTCTTTTATTTAATCTATCATTTATTTTCACTACACGTCGACTTCATTTGTATTAACAAAATATAAACATGATTTTTTTTCCTCCAAACATTTTTAATTCTGTAAAAATATCTGGTTTTTAAATGAAATCAATATATCGTGTGTGTGTGTGTGTGTGTGTGTGTGCGCGCGCGGGCGCGCGCGCGCACGTGCATGTGTGTGTGTAGGACCATTGTGATACGGTTTTTGCAAAGTTGTCCCTGGAGATCACTGCATGAAACCCCTTGGTCTCAAGTGACAAAATCATCTAATCTAACTGCACACTGCTCTATATTTAGCATAATTCAAAAACATAAAGTCGTGGAAGTGGTGAGCAGGCACTCATGGATGGATGAGGACATCCATTGTGTGAATTCATTTATTGAAGATATAATACAAAGAAGCATCTATAACTATGGCAGCTTCCTGCTGCTAAGATGGAACAAATAACCTAAAATTATAGAAATGTCCATAAATATTAGGGTCGAGGTAACTTGATTAAAACTAGCAATAAAATTGTTTTCTAACCCATATTTAGGATTATGAAACAGACCTCTAGCCCATTATTTGTAGTGTAGTTGTGAATAAGGAGACATCAAATATGTCTCCCACAGTTTGCAGCGGGAAGAGTCACTCTAAAACAGAATGAATAAGGAACAGAATTACATCATGGCCACATGGAAATATTGGAGAGTTGCCCGTTGTACAGTCAACCAAGAAAATATTTCTCTTACTTACAAGGTAAGAAGTGGAATCATAGATCACAAATTAGTAGGTAACAATTATTGATGCTTGTTACATATATTATTATTAATAAAAAGTCTTATGAACTCTAGCTATTTCTATTTAATATAAAATAGATGAGTTTAAAGCTAGGCCTGGTGGTGCACACCTGTAATCTCAGCACTCCAGAGGCTGAGTCAGGGGGACTCCAGGTCTGGAAAGCTGTAACACTGAAGGAAAAAGAACATACTAGCCCTCTGGACATAGATATCTTACCGTACATTGGGGTTTCGCCGTACCTAGTACGCATCTCTGAAAACCAGTGGAGATGCTTGTCTCTAAACACCTCCAAGATAACGTACAGTTAGGCTTAGCTGAAGTGGTTAGCTGTTCTGCTCCAGTTTAAGGTTGAATGTGAAGGTGAGTAATAGCATAATTTAATTATATAATTCACCATCCATAATAATTTTATTTACATATTTAATATTATGATTATCTAAATTCTTATATTCACTTAAGTTCACTTTTGCTGATGAACGCTAACTTGAAATTATGTCGCTTTTTTGCATTTCAGCTTTTTCTCATCATTGTTTATTAGTGTGAGTGTGAGATACACAATGGCAGTGCTGACCTTGAGAATGCTGTGCACAGAAATCTTGAGTCCGCTTCACATCCCCTTCCCTTCCCCTTTCTCGCCATCTCACCCCTTCTCTCATCTTCGCTGCCTCCCTTTGCATCATTCATTTGACTCTATTATTTATTTCTACACTCAGTTTCTCACACTAGAGAAACTGTGAGATCTGAAACCTTCTGGGTATGATATATTGAATTTCGATATGAAAAATTTCCAATGAAGGAAAGTTGAATTTTACAGCTCTACAACTTTCTCTTTGACCTAAATTCTACCCATTCATGATTTGCTACAAAGTATCACATAATATCCATCTACTTTCCCCTTCAGCTGTCAATCACCTTTTCTTAGGCATTCAAAATAGTGTGGGACACCAGTCCATCTTTCCCCTAATGGTTAACTGTAGCATGTCTTCCCTGTTGTGGATGTTGTTTTCTGAGATGATATTGAGGTACAATGAGATGCCCAAGAGGAACTTAGTAATGTTTGACAAGCAAGATGCTTCTATAACCTAAACCCAGATGAGGTATGCGGCACTTTGGAAAGTGAGTGGTTTCTGCTGTGTGTCTCCCTTGCCCCTGGCCTCTGGCCGCTGGATAGACCCAGAGTTCTGATTTGTTTATAATTCTTTTTTTCCTGTTCTCAAAACTCAAGTATATGAGTTTACACAACCTGTACTCTTTTGTTGCAATGCTTTTGAAATTCATTTGCATCATTATGTTCATAATGCTCAGTAGTGCTCCATTATATGGGGATCCAACAGTGTGTTAGTAGTTCTTCTGTTGATAGTCGCATAGGTTGAATAAGGTTGCTATAAAAATTGTCATTGTAGTTTCGTTATGGATATAGTATTTTTCATTTCTCTTGAAATGGCCAGGCTATAGAGTGTGTATATATTTGATTCTGTAAATAATTATGAAATGATGTTTTATTGCCACCAAAAATGTATGAAGGATTTTGAACACTGGATTGCCATAAACAATTTGAATATTGACAAAGTCACCTGGCGTCAATGTGGAGGAACATGAAAAGTCACAACTGTTGAGAAAGCAACAACAACCCCATTAAAAAGGGGAAAAAATCAGGGATCTAAATTAGTGTATAAACATAAACACAAAAGATATTTAAGAGGAAAATGAAAATCAATCTTGATAACTGATAACAAGGAGGCCCTGAATTCTAGCCCATGGAGAAAGCCCAGTGATCCAGGAGTGGGCAGGAAAAAAGATGGCAGACGGGAAGTACACACTTCTACATGGGCATGGTTGAAGCACTGGGCATTCTCCTCAGTCAGTAGGGAGATCACCTGGAAGTCAAGGTTAGAATTAAAATAACCAATAATAAAAATAAGAAAATTTTCATGGAATTGGGGGGAGAATTAGTGACTGTACCATGATACGGTATGATTTTGAATCACTATTCCCTCTTTCAACTTTTTTAGACTTTCATTAACACCAAAATTATTCTGCCACCTGAGAACGGTTATACACACCCTCTTAATCTTGCTAATATTTAAAGTAATTAAAAACAGTAATTTAAATACTGTAAGAATATTGATTGATGGGGATACACACTGTATGATTTGCTGGCAGGAGAACACAGGAAATAGCTATAAATATTGCAACACATTCCATTTTGTTTAACTGAGGACGTAGTGATTCCAGCCCCTGCACTGAGAGTAAACCCTCCGTGGACTCTCGTAATCCATGAGTCTTTATCTTCTGGCTCCTGGCTCATTTTGATATTCACTCCTGCAATGATTCTGGAAATTAAAAAGGCCACCAGAATTTGCTTAGTTTTTTTGGGGGGGAGGAGGGAGGGAGACAAGGTCTTGCTCTGTAGTCCACGCTGTTTCCATACTCACCTACTCACTGTATAACTGTACAGACCTGGCTGGCCTTGAAATTGGGACAATCCTCTTGTCTCAGCCTCCAGAAACCTGGGATTACAGGCATGCATCCCCATGCCCACCTTGTATGTGGTACTGGGGAATGAAACCTGGAACCTCCAAGTACCCTAGGCAAGTGCTCTAATCACTAATCTATACCTGGAGCCACTGATTCTATTTTCTGATGCTAGCCTTACACTTCTATTTTCGCAAAGGATACTTTGTTGGTGATGGTGTTCTTGCTGCTGCTGCTGCTGCTTAAGTGATATTTCCCAAAAATTATTTCTCCTAAAAAAAAAAAAAAAAAGACAAAACAGCTGGCCAAGCTGGGAAGTTTGGTCTGGCCTGGTCCGTGGTTGCCAGAAGTTTTTTCTTCACAGCCAAAGATGGTATATCTACTCTGCTTGGGCTATGAGGGGAGAAGTTGGGTGACATTTGGCTGCATTCCTTGCATTCCCACCTGCTCCATGGATGCCTTGGGACTTTCATAACCCCCTCTCCACCTCAACCCCTCGTGTGGCACAGCTGGAAGGAGTGACCGGCGCTAGGCTGCCATTCCGTGCGCCTTGCCCTCATCTGGTGCTGGTGTTTTCTGGTCCCAACTAGCTACTTTAAGAGTATTCTGAGGCCCAAGACTACGATACTGGAAATATTGACAGAATGTTGCCACTTCTGTAATTTGTAAGTAGTCTTTGTTCATCTCAGTCGCCTTTAACAGGCTTATAGGTTTTCTTTTATTCTTTTTTTTATCCGCAGACATCTGAGTCAACTTGCTTGCACTGGCAGTAAAACCTTATTGGTTGCCATTAACTTTTCCACGTATATGCTTTATAAGGTATTTCACAAACTTTCAGAAACACTCTTATAAAATAATAACAGCTACCAATTTTGAAAGCTTCTGCTAGACACACAGATGTAAAGCTACACTACTCTCCAGTTCTCTCAACACTCTTCAGTGACAAGTGCTTTCTGAGAGATGGGGAAATCGAGGCTGGGTCACAGTCAGTTACAAATCTAACAAGTAGGAGAAGCCAGGCTTCCGTCAATTCCTAGTAAAGAGTCGTTTTATATATGTGCAGAACAAGAAAAGCTGGCCTCTTTTGTGTGGATTTTTCTACATAAATCATTGTAATAATGGTGGGGTCACCTTCAAAATATGAAGACAGTGAGACCACATGTTTGTATTTTGTGAACTTAAAACCTCTCTTCCCTTTCCTTTTACCATTGACTCAGAAAAAGACTTGAGGAGTGGCACAGCGGTTAAAGCACTTGCCTTACAAGTGCAACGCCTTGAGTTCAATTCCCCAGCAGCACATACAACTGGGTGGGTGTGGTGGCACACACCTGTAATTCCAGCACTTGGGAGTCTGAGACAAGCAGATGGTCCTGAGTGCTAGGGTGTTATGCTGCTCCTCCTCCTCTGCTCTGGAACGCCTACCATGTTTTATAATAATAAAATATTGGCAATATTTGGGTGTGGTGCCCCACACCTATAAGTCCAGAACTCTAAGAGGCTGAGGAAGGAGGCTTGCAAATTTGGGTCCAGCCTGAGCAATTTAGTGATTTAGCAAGACCTTGTTCCCAATAAGGAGTACCAAAAAGGTTTGAAGAGGTAACTCAATGGAAAGGCTTTGAGTTCAGTCCCTATTATGCAGAAAGAAAAAGTAAGTGAACAAATAAACAGGAGGATTGGCCAAGAAAACTCAGCAGGCCTTGTGCACCTAGGCAAGAGAGATTCCAATCATTAGTTCCATCCTGTTACTAATGAACTATATACGACTGTGCTCTTAAAAAACCAATACCTGTCCTAGCTTTTACATTAACGTGTGCTCAAAAAGCTTTAATTCAATTCCATAAGTTTAGTTTATTTCTACCATTGTCCCTTAAGGGGCCTCGTGGTAGAAGGGCCAAGACCTTCCAAATGCTGGTTAAAATGTTGCCACACTGGAGATTCAGATCAATTCTGATGCTGAGAGCAGCAAAACGTGTTCATTATTGAAGTGAGCTGGAGCTGCCAAGCGGATCACAGAGGCAGCACAGCGCGCTGTGTGCCAAGGTGCCATTTTCATTAAGTGTGAGATTGCACCTGAAGGACAGTTTAATTTGCAGCTGCTAAAAATATTTCAACAGAGTGGAACTGTTATAAGCGGCAGGTGGTGCCAAACGGGAGTTTTGCAAAATATGCCATCTGTGACATGAGATGCGGAAGTCCAGGGGTGGCCAGGAGAGAAAGCAGAGGAGGGGAGGGGGTGTCGCAGCTCAGCACTTGTGTCCACTGTCGTGACTGCGGATGGCCCACTTCAGAGGGCTGCACAGGCCCGAGCTTATTAAATGGAATGGTGCTTTGAGCTTCCAGCTTGAGCTCAGGGCGTGACCAGCGCTCTGCAGCTCTGCAAGGGGTCTTCTCCCAAGAGGCACCATGCAGGTGATCAGATGGGAACCCCTGCTAGCTCTCTTTACCTTCGTGGTCTCCTTACAGTAGATTTCACACGATGATCTTGCCATTGCGTTTTGATGTTCGGATTCTTATGCAAATTCATCTCAACTTGTACCTTTATGTCCCAAATCTTTTGGGACTGTGCAAGAGCAGATTTGGGGAAACTTGTGGCCTGGATTTCTGTGGGCATCGCAGAGCTGGGCATGTTTCTGTGATAGCTGCTTACATTATGGAATGGCGCTTATGTTTGTCGACTTGTCTTGGAGGACTTGGGCCACAGTGAAGTCGAGAATTAGTATCTGGAGAGTTCAAATAGGCACTTTCTGCTGGAATGGTTTAGAGGACACAGACTTAGAAAGAGCTGACCTCTAGGTTTGGCTTTTCTGCCAGCTGTTTGATGGAAGTAACTGGAAATCAAGTGCTTTCCTTTGTAAGTGGCATTAACTTTTCCAGGTTCCTATGGAGAATTAAAAAGTAGGCCAACTGAAGGAGCTTTGGGAAACTTTTCCATGGAGGGTTTTCTGATGCCAAGGCAAAATCACTGTAGTTTCTCAGGACAACGGTGATGTCTGACCCCAACGTGTGCATTGTTTTTAGCTTCATAAAATGGGCAGGCATGTTCTCTGTTACCTTAACCCCACAGATGGAGAATCTAATTTTGAAAAGAAATGAAGACAAAATTAATTTTTCTACATTTACTAACAGAGAAGAATAGGATCAAAGGGAAAAAAAAACTGCTTCTAGTTTCAAAGAACTTTCACAAACTTTCAGAAAAACATCCCAGAAACTTGCTGTTCTGCAGTGACTTAGAAACAGTTTCAACATAAAGATTATGTTGAAGCATTTCGTTAACCAGGGCAGTGTGGTCAGGAGGAAGCAAGGCTGGGATATGGGGAGAAGAGCAGGCACAATTTGGGTCACTGCAGTGGGAAAGATGGAAATAAGCTTAGGGGAAGACAGTGTCATTTATAGAAGCTGAAGGCAAGGAAAGGTGAAATATAGGACAAACGCCTGTCATTAGACAACTACACAGGTGAGGACAATATAGAGAGAATTCAATGTTACAAAGGAGACAGAAGCAAGCCCCATGCCAGGTAAACGTGCCTCTGAAGGTAGCATGCGAGGTGCGTCTTGGGGCGTGAGCAGGTTTTCTGCACGACTGAGGAAGGGAGACTGTGTGGCACTGTGGGAAATGGATTCAAGGCGAGTTTGCAGATGACATTCATGCCTGAGTTGATATTCTGGATTAGGCACATCCTGAGTGATCTGACAAGGCTCCCTGTGTCCTCCATGCTAGAAAACTCGGAATGGTGATTGTGACCCAGCTCTAGGAAATGTATTGATCAATGTAATATGATCAATCAACCACCGGTCGATGAGGTACAATCAACACATCATTGGTAAAAGCAATATGGCGTGATGGATAATCATTGGTCAGTGTGGTATGATCAATATTCATCATTGATGAATGTGGGTGATCAATCAATCATGGGTGGATGCAGTGTGACCAGTCAATCATCGGTCAGTGCAGTGCAATCAATAAGTCACTGGTCAATGTGCAGTTTACAGACAGGCTTCTTCCTGCCTTTGTACCTTTTTGTCGTCTTTACCCACTATGCTCAGCTCACACTGTTTTTGCCTTGTCATACCTGTACACATCTGATTTGTCCTGGAAAATACACATGTCCCAAATACACACACGTGCGTGCGTGCGCGTGCGCGTGCGCGCGCACACACACACACACACACACGTGTATGTATATATTTATTTATTTTTACGTACTACATATATGACTTAGAAAAAATAAGTAATACAGAAGGAGGACTAGTTATATTATTTCAAAAGTAGCACTGTAGAGTAATAAATATATTTAATTGCTATGCAAATACAAGACAGTAAAACAGGAATTGGAAGTAAAAAGAGTAACAGAAAAAAAGTTTGATAAATGCAGAGTGCAAAAGAGAGTCCTACAGGACATTTAGTCCTCTGAAACAGAGAGAGAAGTTAAGGTAAAAGAAATCGTTACATAAGCCTGGAGGAAGGGGTTAACCAGAATGCGAACGTTAGAGCTGGAGCAGATTTGAGAGGAAAGTCTGCAGATTCCTCACAAGGTATTATTGGTTAAATTTGCAATACAAAATCTAAGCAGAAGTGTTGAGTTAGAATTTCAAATGCAGGATTGGATGTAGGGGAAAGGATGAAAACTGATATAGTTCTCTGGTACTTGAAGCTGTAGAGGAGTAAATTCTCCAAAAGATGCACAACATAAAAAAATAAAGACTACTGCAATTGTGGAGGAAAACCTAGGAGATGATGTCATTAATAGGAGTGGGAGGAAGTGACGAGTATCCGTGGTTACAAAGTGCATAGATTTCAGGATTTAGGAAGAATGAGGAGGAAGCCCTAAGTGGCACAGTGAACGTTGACCGGCAATAGTTGACAACTCACGTTAGGATCCCACAAGCCACATGAAGTTAACAAAGCAATGAAACATGTAGAAAGAGCCGGTCATTCTGAGTGTGAGTGTCCCAAGACAGACAGCAAGGGAGGAGTGACACACTGTATTTGATGACTGGGTAGTCCTTGCTGTTCCTCAACAAAAGAGTGGAGAAAGGAGTTAAAGGCTGGAGAGAAAAGAATTGACGAGCAAGTGGTGCATCGATGGGCCTTGTCACATGAGGAGTCCAAGATATTTCAAGTTTCTGCAGGATGATGCCAATAGAAATTATTTTCAGCATAAAGACGTTCAAATCTTATTTGACACAGAAAAAAAAGAGTCAATGAACTGCAATGAACACTCAAGTCTTGTCTTTTTTTTCTACAACTCCTTACTTAGTAGTTTCTTTCTACTTTTCGTTAATTTCTGAGTTTTAGGTCACATTTTCTTTTTTACTCTGTATACCTTCCCAATGAGTCCATTTGCTTAATTTTAAGTGACTTCAACTCTAGTGTACCCGTTCCTCAAGTTCTTTTCACCCAGGATCTGTGGGCAACCACAGTAGCCCTGGTCTCAGATGCACTAGGCTGAGCTCATCTTCCCTCTCCTGGGTCACAGGTCTCTCTCCTCACAAACTCCTACCCAGCCTGTGACTCTTCTCCCGGCAACTGTTCCAATGGGGAGTTTCTATGTTTTCCAAGATTTTTCGCTCCTTCAAACACTCAGTGTCTTATCAGTAACCATAGCTCATCAAGTGATCCTTCTACGTTCACAGCCCCCTCCAGCTCCCACTTTTTCTCACTTGTGTTTCTTTGACAACCTGCAGCCTGGTCTTCCAGACTTCATTTTTGCCTCTTTGTATCTCTCTCTCTCTCTCTCTCTCTCTCTCTCTCTCTCTCTCTCTGTGTGTGTGTGTGTGTGTGTGTTTTCTGCAGGTGGAGTGGTCCTCCTTAAAGAATAAATGGAGTTGCTAGTTTGAAAATACTTCCCTGCTTTCCCCAATTGGTATTAAGACAAGCATCCCTGGGCATGATATCTTCTGTATTCTGGGCCTTTGCTGCATTTTCTGTCATCATCTTGAGCACCTCTCTCTCCCTTGCCTCCGTGGGTGTGGCCTTCTAAGTGGTTTCTGAGACCTTGCGCACTTGCATACATGTGCCTTCAACATCAGATGCCACCCATTATTTTTCACGTTTTAAAGTATATGCCATTTCTTTATTTTTATTCCACTAATTTCTTCAAGACAAGCTTAACTGACGCTTGTATTTTCCTCTGTAATCTTTCCAAACTCTTAGTTTTGAGCTTTTTCATTTGTGCAGTTGATGAATCAATCTGCTTAATTTTGGGCCATTTTCCTGCCAATAGTAACCACCATGAGGACAGGAAATATTTAATGTACTAAAAATTGGTCTTTCACAGTCTATGGCAATGAACTAGAACTTAGCAAATGTTTGATAAATGAAAAACAAATGGTGAGTGATTGCACACAGAATAAAGCCCTTTAAATACTGGCGAAGGAGCACACGGACAGGAGCCTGGTGCTTAGAAATGAGAAGAAATGATTATTCCACAGAAAGAAAAAAGAAGAAATTTAGGGGCCAAGAAGGAAAAAGAGGCAGTACCTCCCAAATTACCTTACCTATCATGGCTGCAAGTAGCAAGGCCATTTTTGGAGAGCATTTTAGCAGATATGAAGAAAATCAGAGTGGTTTTAAATACTTGCTGATAATAAATCCATAGTATGGCACTTTAAAATTAAAAAATTCCTTAATGATAATATTTTTGTTTTGTTTTTTGAGGGAGGGTCTCACTCTGTAATCCAGGCTGGTCCTAACACTAAGTAGCCCAGGCTGGCCTTGAACTCAGAGCAATCCTTCCGCCTCAGCATTCCAAGTGTTTGGATTACCAGCATGTACCAACATGTACCACCATGCCCCACTTGCCAAGGGAGCTCTTTTCTAAGACAAGTAACTTAAATTTGCAGCCAACTCATGGACTGCGATGGTAATTTTTATTTATTTTTTTTCTTGCATAGAAAGAGAATCAAAGTAAAAAAAATTACAACAGACAAACAAAAAACATCTTGGGGTTTTGTAAGACAGGTAGAGAAGAGGTTCAGGAGATTCTGAGGTGACAGAGAAGATGGGCAGGTGACTGAACCAAGTGCAGGGATAGGAAGGGATTCACCTATGAGCTGCTTGTGCCCAGAGAGAGCAAGACATAAAGGATTAAGAAAAACCATAATAAGCTAAAAGAAAACAAAATGTGTGAGATCGAAGAAATAGAAAATACAGAGGGAGCAGAGGCCATGGCTACAGAGAATATTCTCTCAATTTGCAGTAATAGAAATGGAATAGCTTCTTTTAACTTCTTAGAACAGATGTAAAATAACTATTTTATTTTGAAGGGGGAATAAGAGCTTTTCTGTATCTAATATGTAGCCTGACTTTCTGGAATAAGTCGAAGTTGACAGTGGTTTGTGCTTTTAAAGTTGTCTTAACATTCTCATTTCCTCCTGCAGTATGTGTGATT
Source organism: Ctenodactylus gundi (assembly GCA_004027205.1). Lineage (NCBI taxonomy): Eukaryota > Metazoa > Chordata > Mammalia > Rodentia > Ctenodactylidae > Ctenodactylus > Ctenodactylus gundi. Next base: position 470,262 of record PVKB01000378.1, read on the forward strand.
CTCCTTTTCTGTGTGTAATTTTAAGTTTGATTGTACCAGACACTAGGTCATCAATATCTCATGCTTGCAAGATGAGAAACTAAAGAAAGATTGGGATTACATGCTCTTTCAAAACTAAATGTACTTGATAAGCTGCTTAAATTATTTCTCATTGAAGTCCGTGTTTCTGTCATATAATAATCCTCGTGTTTTGGAGAGGGACGGTCAAAGCTTGAAAGTGCTGTCTCTCATGCCCAAACATCAACAAAACATAACCATCTGGAAATGTCATGGCTTGGTCCCTTTGATGACATGTTTGTGCTTCCAACACTAGTGGGGCTAGATTGCCACTTTCTGAGAATGAGAAATGCAACTTGCAACTTAATTGAAGGTATGTGCACTTGGTTACTTGGAATTCTTTCTTATCCAAGTGCATGTAGACCATGCCAACATGGGCAGCGAGGTCCAGGACACTTTCTCTTTCTGCTCCCGCAGCATGGCAGACAATCCCATTCCTCCATCATAGGACAGTTCTGCAGCTTAGCACAGGATCCTGGTCTTCTGTCAATAGCATCTTAATCACAAAGATGACACAGAACATTTGTTTGTGTTTTGAGAAGGTGTTTCACCTTAGGTGCGAAACAGTCTCTTATGACAATTTATGGCGGGTGAGGCGAGTAGAGCCTGACTTGTCAGAAAGCCACCTGAAGTGAAGCCAATTGGAAAACAGGGCATCTGAGCTCTGAGGGAAAGGAGCCTTATTGAAGGTCACATGTTTACAGCTGACTGACCTGACTCTCAACAAAATCAGGTTTGTGTCATATTGGTGTGCACAACATACACACACACACACACACACACACACACACACACACACCACTTCTGGGAGCCTAACTTCATCCATGCAGTAGTAACACGTTGTTTATGACAAGAATCCCCACATGTCACATTAATTATTCTGCTTGCCATGCCTTGTGAGACAAACACGTACCTATAAGTATGTCTATGTTATGAACAAGTAGATCTCATGAACAAAGCAAACTTTGCAATGGTTACTAAGGTGAAAGTGATGAATTACTTTCTGTATCTTTAAAACTTCTTCAAAGCAATTCTGCTTTTAAATTACTGTTTTCTGCCTCGTGGCCACACTGAACTTAAAACAGGAGTAGATGATATTTCATGTTTCCTATCACTTATGGAGTCTGTGTAATTTGCCTGGAAACGAGTGAAGTGTCCCCCAAGTGCAGGGACCCAGAGCAAATGATAAGTGGAGGTCACAGCATAGACCTAGCAGTAATGGTGAGGGGGACTCCTGGTCATGATGGGTAGGGCTGAGTTCACGCGGAGTGCAGCTGGTAGAGCTGGTTTCAGAGCACTGATCTCTTTCCTGTTGGGGCTGACCTGTGTGTGTGTTTCATTGTTACCTTGATAATGGAAAAATGCTGTGGGAATCAAGGTAGGTTACTGTAAGAAGTTAAATATTTAATATTTGCAATGTACTGAGTACTTTCAGTGAGATAAACCCGACTTCTCAGCATGGTCCATAGAAAAGCTTGGAAGCTGTTGTATATTTTTGTGTTGTTCTGTGTGCTTTGTGTGAGCCTCCACCCAGCTACTTAGAAAAGCTGGTGTTGGGTGTTTTTCTTTTCATCTTTACTTTCCTCCATGCACAGAGAATCATTGACTTTCCATTCAATGTTAAACTTTAGAGCCACAGATTATTAGTGCTTTTGTTGTGGGAGGGAGACAGGCCAAGTCAGATGCGGGTGAAGACTAGGTAAATGAATTGAGAAAGATTGTACGTGTCTCGTGATGTCAGGAAGACCAGTGATGCAGGAAAAGAAGCATAAGTTGACCAGGAGCAAGGATTTTGGTGCTTTCAACAAGGTCAGTGACCAGGTCACTCTAATAATGTAATGTTGTAACAAAGACATGAGTTAGATGGGGTCCCATCCTTGAGGACAGATGAGGGCAGAGCCACACAGGGAGGCAAACTCTACCCTTGAGTCTGAGCCAGTGAAGCGACTTAGAGAGTCAGGAAAGGAGCTGGCATTGTTTTCCAGGAAAGTGTAGGTTGGGAAGAAGAGGAGGAAAGAGAAAAGCTGTGACAGATGACAAGAATCCAGCCAGCTATCATCTGTGTGCTGGCGAGGATTTACCTGTTACTGCATGTAAGCTGGACAGAGCTTGCAGGGGTTGAGGGGGAGGGGTGTAGAAATTATTTCTTGTATGATTCAGGTTGGACAGTAGTGGCCAGGACGGGGCTCTGAGAGATGCTTGTGTGTAGGGATCTGCAGGTAGAGAGAATGCGGGCTATGAGGGAAAGCGATGATGCACAGGTGACCCTGGCTTTCTAGCCTGGGTGTCCAGGATGACGTTCCCATTAATGGGGTGCGAACTACAGGAAAGGATTAATTCTTTTGCCTTACGTTGACATGACTTTTCCCTAGGCACCCAGCCTTCAATGGCAACTGGAGTAAATCAATTAGTAGTTTGATACAAATTACGTTGTACCTAAAAGAAAGAATATCAACAACAAAGTCATATTTGATAACACTTTGATTTTGCAAAGTATTTTAATAACCAGTGATGCATTTGGTGTATATGGTCACACTGTAGATTTCTGTACCTTCTAAAGAAAGGGAATTGTTCTTTTTATCCCTGAGGCTTTAATGTGACTTACTGTGTTACATTGCAAATGCACAAAAACAGTTCCTACGTACTGGAAGAGGGAGCTAAGAGAATATTGGTTTCTGGCAATGTGTGAAAAAAGGGGTTAGAAGGAAGTGCAATTGGACCACAAGGAGTGGCATTTATTCTACTGCACGTTAATGCCCACACTGTGATTTGTCCCTCAGATCCCCGGTTTGTTAGTGCATACCTCATTCCGGAGAGCGACAACCCTGAAGACGACAAAGTATATTTCTTCTTCCGTGAAAATGCCATCGACGGAGAACATTCTGGAAAAGCAACTCACGCTAGAATAGGTCAGATTTGCAAGGTGAGGTGAAGATGAAGAGAAGCTGGCGGAGGGTGGTGCCTGCGTCTCTCACTTTCCGTCTGTGTACAAATGCTACGAAGAGGACGGTTACAATATGTCTGGTCAGAAGCAGCAAAGAAAATGCCGCGCGGTGGTTCTGGAGTAGCTCCTCCCAGGGACGCAGGCAGGCAGAGCGGTGAGGTGACCAGCGTCCCTTCCCAACTACGTTCAATCATCGTTCTGAAAACCCTAGACACAAGAAACGTGCTCTTGTTTACAGAGATACCAAGCATTACTTGGAGGGCAGATACCTTTTGGTGTTTTCAGGTTAAGTGTTTTCTGATAAGTGGTAGATATGAAACGCAAATTTTTGTTGGAGCGTAAGTAGTAATTTAATAGAGAATAACATTAAAGCGCTTTTTAAATTAATACTGAGGATTGAGCTCAGGGCCTCTATACTGCAAAGCTTACTTTACCAAGTTGATTGTCGTGTCCTGTGTATGTGCACCTACAGAAACAGGAAGTCCACAGGTGCATGATGCCAAAGTGCCGACCTCTACCTTTCAGAGGTACTTTATCATATTACGTGATAATGGGTTTAATACTGCAGCATCACGTTAGATATCATAGAATCAAGCGTTGCATAGCCCTTAGTGCCATGTAGGTGGTGACATGAATTATAGTGCTGTTTGGTTCACCTGAATGTGCAGGGTGTTGTGTGCACAGTGTGAATGAAGCCAACTGGTATTACACGTTGAACCATCTTTCAACTAAAAATAGCCAAAAGGCCAAATCCAATAAATCTCAATATTGAATTCTTTTGAGAAAATACTACAAAGGTTTAAAGTCTGTGTTTTATTGTGGACCTTTATTAACCTATACATAATCTCTTTTATCTTGTATGTTGGGTTACTAGAAAAACAAGTTATCTAACTACCAGGAAAGTTACAAATAATATGTCAATAGCTAATACTCTTCTCCACACAATTCAGGGCATTTAAAAAAGTATCGTTGGCATGGTTATTTTTAAAAATCTGTATAGTATAGAAAATCATAAACATAAAGCTCAAACCAGGGCTCTATTTTTGAAGGAGTCTATATGCTCCTTTAATGTGTGCACATAAATATTATTTTAAAAGTCTGTGGTTGCTAGTAAATATGTACCATCATAATAGAATTTATTGCTGCATTCAGGTCAAGATTCAGTTTTATTTGCAGTGAGGAGACACTTTCAAAATATTTTTCTCTGGAGTGAGTTTCCTCTGTCAAGGTTTCTGCAAATATTTTCGCAATGCGGTGTTTGTAAAGTAGAAATCGCCTCAACCTTTTAAGCTTTTCAAGTATTTGGTGCTAGTATGGTTTATTGCAAGAATGACTTTTTAGCAGAGACCAGAAGGCACATATTTATCATTCATTCTGCACAAATGACTATTGCCTACTGTACACCAAGTCTTACTGTAAACCGGCCTGCCCTAGTACACACAGGTTCAAGTAATACCCTGTGCATGAGAGACTTACGCCAAAACACACGCCGGACTAATAATTACTCATTGCAAGGTGGTAACAGAATGGAAGTGAAGTGGGTTTTTTAAAAGTCTTTAATTAGAAATAAATTTGTATGTATTTATCTTGTACAGCATAATATTTTGATATATGTATACATTGTGTGATGACTGCATGGAGTAAACTAACATACGCCTTACCACACATAGTTCTCCGTGGTAAGAACACTTAAATGTACTCTCTTAGCAATTTTAAAGAATGTAATATATTATTAACGATAGACACCGTATTGCACTTTTTATCCCATCTAACTGAAACCTTATACCCTTTGACCGACTTTTTTCAAAGCTCATCCCTCCCCAGCCACTGTTACCACCATTCTAATGTTTTTATATGAGGTCAACAAGCTCGCATTTCATATTTAAATAAGATCACACGGCATTCGCCTTTCTCTGCCTGGCCTCTTCTACCTAACATAATAATATCCCATTGTGTATATTGTAGCATATTTTAAAAATCTCATTATCCACTTATGAACATAAAGTAACTTTTTAATGTTAAGAGACGCTTATTACTAGTATTCTTCTGAATAAAATTTGTGCCGCTGATTTGGCCAACTATACAAAAAAAGTGATAACAACTTGTACCTGGTTACTTAAAAGGATGATGGAAAATTTGAAAAGGGGAGAATTGGGGACCACCCACTTACAAAGACTTTTTTTGTGTGAAAAATGAGAAGCTGTGTTTTGCATCTCTCTGTAGATATGAAAAAATGACATGTTCTAACTTGCCACCTACATGTGTATAAAGTCAGTTTCTGCCTTTCAGAATGACCTGGGAGGCCACCGAAGCCTGGTGAATAAATGGACCACCTTCCTCAAGGCAAGGCTCATTTGCTCCGTGCCTGGGCCTAATGGCATCGACACCCATTTCGATGAGTTGCGTGAGTAGCTACTGTTTTTGTAGACAGGACATTTGTGCAGACTTTTATCACAACCTTGAAAAATCCAACTCTCCCTCTTTTTTTTTCCTACAGAGGATGTATTCTTAATGAACTCTAAAGATCCTAAAAATCCAATTGTTTATGGAGTATTCACCACATCCAGGTAAGCAGCTTGTGTTACCATTTTATCATGTAAACTACTGCGTCCATCTTTGAACTTTTTGTGTCCTCAGGTGGCCGAAATAAATTATGACCTAAATATGTGATCTGTCTATCTTTCTCTCAACCCGCTGCCCCCATCACTAGGCCAGATGTTCTATGGTACCATCAGTCCCTCTGAGATGACCATCATCTCTTTGACGGGTTGGCTGACTTGAGAATCTAGGAGAAACTGTCCCTAGAAAGGCCAAAGCAGCTGTGGCCCACCCATTACTTGCTACCTCAAGTGTGCATGCTGGGGCATGTTCCTGCACTTTTCCTAGATTGAAAGCAGGAACTCGTGTGGTTAGGAAAAGTCAAACATTCACAGATAAAGCTACCAATTTTTCCTTTTGAAAAGGATTAGTACAATTCGTGATGTTTCGGATTTTGTATATATAAAGTTTGTTATGTTAGCAAATAGATGCTCCCTTTTTAAATGTAATTTATCTGCATTTTTACTTATTTTTGTGATCATCTAATCCAGATTTTGGAAAAAACCATACAAATATATCCCATAAAATTATAAAGAGATCCCATGAAATCAAACAAGAACAAAATCCCAACCTCGGCCCTAAATTTTCACTAGGCTTCTGCTGAGGGTCTGTGTTGCACACCATATCACATTCACACCTCCTTACACCTGTCCCATGCTCTACCCATTCCACTCCTCCTCTTGACTTTTCTCACTCTCCCTCCTTCCGTCCTCCAGCTGCATTTGCCCCATCCTCCATCTTTCCTCCGCCTCTTGCCGTCATGTAACAGGAGTTGCCTCTTGTCACTCTGGTCCACACACCTTGTGCCATCCCTGGGCATGGGGCAGCTACACTTATGAATATATATGAGTGCAAGGGGGAGTGTGCATTGGGATATGAGAAAATATTAAATGTCAGGAAAGAACTGTAAGTGACTATAATAGCACAGAGACAAGACTCCACCTCAGCTTCAGCACTGGCTTATCCTGTGAATACTACCACAGTTGTTGCGTATCACCTGGATACATTTGCTTGACTTAAAATCTGACATTCATGTGGAGCAATCTACAATACCAAGTCTACACATGCAAGCTCCTCTGCCTATATATTTCTCCCCTCTGGTGTGAAAACACAGCAACTCAGCTAGAGAATTTGGGAGCCCAGAGTGAGCTCGAGTCCTCTTCTTCGGCTGCTTCATTGCTTAATGAAACAGTTCTCAGACTTGAAGATGAGTTACAATCACATAGCAGATGCATCCCCAGTCCTGTCTGATTTTTTATGATCAGCTAAAGAAACAAATGTAAGCAACACTGCACAGTAAGTAGGAAGAACCGAAAGTGTAGTCCCCCTGGAGAGTTCTTTTAAGGATGATTTCACCAGCAGATGAGCGAAATCTGTAAAAGGGGCAAGAGTGGCACACCATACCCACGGCCTTCCCAGCTGTGATGTGCCTGGTACGTGTCCTTCGCTGCTCACTCTATCCTGAAAATATCAAATTCTATAGATACAGGCAAGGTTTGGCCTGAGGGAAGTGCCGAGTGAGGCAGGGAAGAGGCCCAACCCCAAGTCCCTGACTCCTGGAGGTCTCACTCTACTGGGCACTGTCACTGTGTTGCTGTTGCTACAATCCATCATTAGTGCCTGTGGCTTCCTTTGGGCTGATCTCGGTATAATTTTCTGTGAGAAAAGGTGGCCTAGACCATGACCTTTGTATAAGGGAAAGTGCACAGCTGCTCAAGATCTTTGTGTGAAGGAATTTCTCAGGTCTGGCTCAAGGGAGCCAAGCACACTGGGGAGCCTAGGCCGGGGGGAGAAAGGAGGAGGGGCTTCTGTTCCCTGCCTCTTGGTTAGCAAAATGAAGGGAAGGGGTGCTATGCATCTGTGCTTTCAAGGGGGCAAATGGCTCCTAACTTAAGACTATCTCTACCTCTGTGTTTGGGAAGGAGTCAGTTTAAACGCCTTCACAAAGATCAAGTTGTCGCTTGGGAGGTTTGGGATATAGAAATAATAAAACCTGCTGCGTCATTTGCCCTCACCTGCATCCATGATGTGCCCAGATGGACCGTCTAAACGGGGCTCTTGGACTTGACCACTTGTTCAAGTTTCTGCCTCCCATACTTACGTCTGAAACATAAACAAAGTTTGCCTGTTTATTCCCGTAGAACCTTAAGTTGAATTCTCATGTATGGAACATCATCTACATGTGGCTTTTCATATCAGCATTAATAGTGTATGTAGTCATGTATTCAGTGAACATTCAAGGTGATTTTTCAAGCCTTCCATGTTGAGAGATTACGTCTGTGGTTAAAATATGTGCATGTGACTCAAATAATTCCAGAAAATATTTGAGATTCCTAAGAGTTTCTATTCAAGTGTCTGAGTATTTTTCACCAGGCTATTCTGTCTGGGTAGCACTGTGTGGATGGTAACCAGGCCCTTGAGTATCTGAAGCAGGAAATCTCTCACAGAGCTACCCCAGCCCTATAGTCAAGGGCCAATGACGAGTGTCTGAAATTTAGACTTATATCTCGCTGTTGTCCAGTAAAGACAAACCTCAGCTTACCCCACTGTGTGTCTCTTCCAGTAACATCTTCAAGGGGTCGGCCGTGTGTGTGTACAGCATGAGTGACGTGAGAAGGGTGTTCCTGGGACCCTACGCTCACAGGGACGGTCCCAACTACCAGTGGGTACCCTACCAGGGGAGAGTCCCCTACCCACGGCCCGGAACCGTGAGTGGTTTATATGTCTAACACGTGAGATGATAGATTCATGCCCAACATTAAAAAAAATAAAACCCAAGAGCATAGCTGCAAATGTTCAACACAGATAATATGTAGAACAAAGATTCAGAGGCTGCAAATGAAAGCGAGCTTGGGTTTGGGTGTGACTTGTTGGAGTCCATGTTTCAAGATACAGTCATGATGAAAGTCAGCAGTTTTTGAGAAACAGAAATGGATTGAACAACTTTATCTGTGTAATTTTATGAATGGGATACAGTGGAAAGGGCCTTGTATGGGTGGAAATTAACAGGATCTATCCAGGTGTGGTCTCCTTGGGGGGCAGGAAGGCTCTGTGTCACATGCACAGTGAGAGAGAGGTACTACAGGCCAACATTGTCATCACATGAAAATGGGATAAACTCCCACAAGTGAATGAAGAGTATCGGGTGAAATAGCAGATGTCAGATGAGAGCAGGGCTTGGGTACACTGGTGTACACAGCTCACACTGCCTACCAACCAAATAAGAAAAGGACAAAAGTCAAAATAAAACCAGCTCTGGATATCTGACTTAAAGTGAGAGGGAAAACACATAACAAATCGATGTAACATAAAACCACTGACATTGGTATCAATGTGATGTCAGAGGAAGCATAACAGCTGGATAGGACCAGATGCTTTGAGCGTGACACTTTAAAATTCTAACAAGCCCTGGGGACATAATTGTACATTATGAAAAACTTGCATATGACGTTGAACCATTGATTTAATTTTACTTCAGTCTTTTTGTATTTTGCTGATTCAAGTAGATTGTGTTTTTATTAAATGGAGGACACTTTTTGAGTTCTATTTTCTCAGTATTATGAGAAAACCGAACATGTTGCATTTTGCATACATGATTTCTAGCTGACAAATCTTAACCAAAACTTCAACAGGACCTTAGAATAGTAAAATACTAAGCTGGAGTATCTAATGGTTAAAATAAGCCAAGTAAGTTTCATGAAGGACACAAGGTATTTCCACCATAGCTTACTGATCACTTTCTACTTTTTGTTAGTAGTTTTATACTCTTGTGGCTGACTAACCTAAGTGTGTTCTCAATATCAATTCAATCTTCCAAGGTTTACCTCTACCAACCCGGTGGATCCCTCTGTGCCAATATTCCAAATCACAAAGATGAATTCAGCTTCTAATCGAGACACATGCACAGTAGATTTAGAATTAACAATGGCAACTGAGATAAATATAAAAATTACTGTTATTCTGCACCTGGTTCTAAAGGAGAATGAAGATAGGCACACAGGTAGGGGAATAGATTGATGCCAGAAAGATACACACATGCATAACACATACACACATGCATGCATGCACAGAGATGTCAGGAACCAATTGCTGTTCCCATTGTACACATGAGAACTCCAAGTAGAAGGGGTGATATGAAGCCAGTGTTTGGGCCTTGCCAATTAGCTGTCACCTACTGTACATACCCAAGTGCTATAATGTGAGAAATTAAATCAGCAAGCAATATTCTATGAGAGTTAGGGACCGGAGGCAGGAACTATTGTCAAACCTTGGAGACAGAGGTGATGCTCTTCCATGCATAAAATTTAATCGGATGTGCCTATTAATTCCCAAGGTGCTGGCTCCAAAGTGTCATTCCATCAGTATTACTAGGGAAAATAAGCAACTGTTAAATGGCCTTCAGAAAACACACCAATACTGAGTTGCTTTTTATTTTTAATAGAAAACCTGTAGGTTTCATTACATACAAATAAAAATACAGGCAAATTAGTAAGACAAATTGTAAGAAAAACTGAAATAAATAAATTTCTTCGTTTAATTTTGTTGGTTCTTATGGGAGTAAAATATAGACAAAAGTAATTTTCAATGTTGTAGAGGTACAGTTGATTGTTTCAGAATTTGATATAGATATTTGACATTTCTATAGTACTGATTGAATAACTTTATAATTAATTTAGAATAATGAGAAGCAAATTCTTAGGTCCTTCATTATGTGATCACATCATCATGTATTATACCTATGCATGTATATGCATAGGCATAATCTCATTTCAAAACAGATTTGCTTCATTTCTTATGAATTAGCAGTGATTTTCCCCCAAGATAATGGCAAAGATAATTGATTCTCACTGAGCTGCTTGTAAGAGCAAAATCTTCTCTGAGTGATATTTCACCTCTCAAGCTCCTACACTGAAAGGCAGAAATTACTTATATTGAAGACAAAACATGCAAACTCGGAGATACTATATTCTATGCATGCTTGTCCTGCTTAATAACATCCAGTGAGAAGACATTCAGTAAAATCTTAATTCCCCTGCTTCTGATTTTCTGCCTTTCTCTAGCTCACCTCCCTCTGGGTGGCGCTGAGCTAGCTCTGGTGTGGCCTTTCAGGCTCTTAGGGCCAGTTGCTTTTTGTCAGTTCTCTGGGCCGATTGCTCAACATTTCAAACGATACTTTTCTGTTTTTCCAGAATCGTTTTGTTTATTCAACTCAACAATGGTAGTTTTTCGGAGTTAGACTATACACAAAGTAATAAAGAATAATTTATGTTGTCTTTTAGTGTGAAAAGTACACCTACAATAACTTGGAGTGAAGTAGTATAGTTTTCAAAACTGACACGTTGGTTGCAAGATGATTTTCTCTAATCGGATGATCAATTGCATTCCGTTCACTATGTCAAATCTCTACCACGTGAGTCGTACACAAGGCGGAGCAGCTAAGAGGCAACAGGCTTCTGCACATTGACTTCATCAGATGCATTTGCGATGCCTGGCCGGAAATAATGACGTAGCTACATACCACCAAGAAATATGATACACTTTGCAAGCATGAACTGTTCATTAAATCTCCTAATTTAATGACAATAATTATTAGTTATTGAGGCTATCCATGAAAATACAAAAAAAAAAACCTTTACAAATAATCACAGGTTTAGATACCTAAGCCATTAAAGTTATATGCTATAGTATCATTTATAATCGTCTTCATTGGATCTCAATAAAAAGATATTCTTTCCTCAATCCTAATAGTGCCCCAGTAAAACCTTTGGAGGGTTTGAATCTACCAAGGACCTTCCTGATGATGTCATAACATTTGCGAGAAGCCACCCTGCCATGTACAACCCTGTGCTTCCTATTAACAACCGCCCGATCATGATCAAAACCGATGTGAATTACCAGTTCACTCAAATTGTCGTCGACAGAGTAGATGCAGAAGATGGCCAGTATGACGTCATGTTTATTGGGACAGGTAATTTCTTTTTTAACGCCAGCTATACATTTTCTTGAACACCACAGTGCTAAGCACATAAGGCAAGGTTGATATGCACTTTTAACACATAGCTCACATCTGGACAGTGGCAAAAACACCCGGAGTGTCTGTTATCTTTTTTGGCAAGTGAGATACATGGATTTAAAATAAATTTTCTTTTCAGTGAAAGGTTGTCATATGGGATCAGACAAAGCTAGTGACTTTGTAGACAGTTGATGTTCGTAATTAAATCATAGCTCTTTTCTCGCTATGTTTTTAAACAAAATTGCTCAAATCATGTTCCAGATCCTCAAGAATTTCAGTTTCATAAACCAATAGCATGTTAATATTATTGGAAATTTTCTAATATTCAAAATTACAAAATATTGAAAAATATTTTCAGTAAAGAAATGATAGCATCAAAATGTGTTCATTGTTTCTAATGGGCAGTAAGAAAAATAGTAAAAAGATTACACCAGAAAAACACAATATGGATATAGCCAATCACCAAAGGCTTTTCAATAGAAAGTTATCCTAGTTATCCTTGTCATTCTTCTTTTAAAACTAATTTACTTATGAGAAATAAATGTTTGCAGGTACATTTTCCAAACCAATTCCATTGTTATTACTATATTATGTTATTTTATTTCCCCTACTGGTTTTAATAGTAATACCATTTTGGAAAGTAGCAGTTACAAATCTGAAACTTGCTACTTAGGGTCAGATTCCAAGGTAATAAATTCTTCTCCTCCATTAACGTTGTTAACTGGCATAAATCAATGGAAGGCAGAGTGGGTGCTCCCATGGAACCTGGTATAATAACATTTATTTTTCCCTTGGTGAGAAACAGAAAAAAAAATTACATTAACTACAGGAAAATGGCAACTGGGCAGTAAAGATTTTAAAGACTTAAAGTTTTATAATGAAATTGTGTAACACTAAGGTATCAGGTGTAATAGGTCAGGGTCTGAGTGATTCATTAAAATCTACTTTTATGGGTGAGACATTTTCTCGATCAAATAAAAGGTTCCCAGTGACACTCTGAGTTCTATAAAAGTCAGGGAATTGTGAGTACCAACTTCAAGTTGCAAATATCTGTGAGAAAATAGAAGCTAATAGGATTTGCCTTCAGTAAATATCAGTTTGTCTTTTACTGTCAGATTCCAGTTGAATCTCTGCAGAGTAATTACATTCATTCCCCAATGCCACACTTGCCTCTCCCTTCACCTCTGGCCGAAACTTGTTGAGAAGTCACTCGCTTGTTGTGAAAGCCACAAGGCTTCCCTCCGGGTATTTGACCAAAGAAATCCAATCGTGAGCTTTTAATTCCTCTCGGACACAAACTGTCTTGCAAGGCGCCAATTTCATGAGAATGTTGAATGTCTGATGACGGGGATGGCTTGAGGCCAGGACAGACCAGGGTCATCTGTCAGCAGAGTAAATTGATTACAGTAATTTTATCTTTTAACTAAGTTGCACATCATAGTATATTGATCCTAGTTGAGTAATCTGATTCAATTTGTGTGAAATTGCTTGAAATACTACTCAGTAAAACTTGATCTGAGCACAGATAAGGTTGTGTTTGGGTCCCGGAGAACCCTTCGGAGGCATTGGGTAGATTAACCTAATTTCCCTTTAATCTTTAGTGTTATAAGCCTGTGAAGGTTCTGTCAAGGGAGAGGGATCCTCTTAAAAGAGGACTTTCTCTTTTTAACTTTATGAGGGATAAACCAGCCACCCCTCTTGATCACACGTGGCATCCCAGGTTGGTCCCTTGAGAACAGTGATCAACGGTATGAATGCGTTGAAAATTGTTTTTTCCGGTGGATCTTGTTCTTCATTGGCAAGATTTCCTTTACAGGTAGTACATTGTATTTCATTAAAATGAACCACCATTTGAAACTAAAAGAGAATCGAGTGTGGTCAAAATTGAAAGTCTCAACACTTAATGTCTTGAATGTACAAACTGTTCATCCCATCAAGGAAAAGAAGCCTACCTCCAATATTGGCAAATTAATATTGTCTCAACCCAGCTTTGAGTAAAAGTGACAGCACTCATTAAAACTAGAGGCCCCCTTTGACACTGAAAATTAAGAAAAAAAATAAGTTGAACTCTAAACAAAACATTCAGCTCTACTGTTTTTTAATGATATAGGCTTCTGAATTTCAAATGTACTTAACATTTTAAAATTGATCAGTGTGTGAGCTACTTAAAAAACTCCTGTAGTAAGAAATTTTCAGTGTTTAAATTGAGAAACCACGTCACTGTACCCTGTCATTTCCTGATCACTTAATAAGCACCAGTGCCAAGGCTACAGGGTGGCAGCCGGGCAGACAGCGTGGGAGCTCTGACCTGTTCTGCCACTCCACAATATTTTCTGCATTTCATATCTACATTTATTTTTCAGAGCAATACTCCTGTTTCATAAGAAAACTAGAAAAACTTGTCATGTCAAGTTGGTAACATTTTAGAATTTTTTTTGAGATACCTGGCAGTTAACAGAATTTGTTTAAAAATATGTATATATACTGATATCTATATGTAGAAGATATATATATATATATATATATATATATATATATATATATATATATATTACACACACACACACACACACACACACACACACACACATATATATATTTCAACTAATCAAATTTTGTAGTGATTCCTACATTTTTAATTATGCAATCTCAGGAAAAAACTTTCTTTAAAACTTAATATATTACCAAAAAATCATTTTACTATTCCAATGCTACCATTACATGGTTTGTAAATGGCACGAATGCATAAGACTCTATGATCTACCAGTGTTTTAGTAAGGAAAAGAAAAAGAAAAAGAAGACCCTAAATAGATAAGTAGAAGAAAGACTGAGGTGAAAACATTCATTCTGGTCAAGTCTTAATTCCCGCTATTGACACTACATTCTATCCAGATCTAAACTTTACAACGTGTCTCCTCTCCTTGTTTTTCCCAAAGACATTGGAACCGTTCTTAAAGTCGTCTCAATTCCTAAGGAGACGTGGCATGATTTAGAAGAAGTCCTGCTGGAAGAAATGACAGTTTTTCGGGTGAGTGCTGCTTAATTTCAAGTGTCAACAAGTTCAGTTGCATGTCTTTCCCCCAGGACAGCTGCACACTGAGCAAGGCATGGACTGGTGGGCCCGCAGACCCTTCTAATTAGCTTGTCAATTAGAAAGCCAGACACTAGTCAAAATAAACCTGGAAACTTTCAATGCTAGTTAAATCTAAAGAGGTTAGGAAATATATACTTGGCTCCTATTTTGTTTTCCCAATGACACAGCATTTGATTTACATTTTATACTATTTGTATAAGTTATTCAATGAGCAAACTCCTCCTTCTCTGAGAGTCTCTTCTTTCACACTTGATGCTATAACTGAGACACTAAGGAACTTTCCCAAAGGGACGATGCCTTGAGGAAAATGGGTCGGCATGACGAGAGCTCTGCAGGCCTGTCCAACGCTCTTTAACTTATTCACGAGTCCCTCACCGTATTTGCTCAAGGGAAGCATTTGCTAGCAGAGCCGGAGGTTTTATATTCCTAACAGCAAATTTGCCGTGGAGTCCTAGTGTACACACTTCAGAAACGTGTAGATGTTGGACCCGTGTCCCAGAAGGCAGAGGTGAGTTTGTAGTGGGTGGGTAAACCTGGGGGTCAAAGGAAAGCAGATCCCTGAAGTCGGCCACGTGCGTAATGAGACAGCCTCTCCGCAGGGAAGTGGTTTGGGTGGACGCACAATTCTCACACGATTTATTTTTGATCAGATATGACAGGGAAGTAAAAAACAATACTACTCAATGCGTTATTTTAAATTTTTGATAAAAGAATACTATTAAGACATTTATAGCTACAGAAGAAGCTTAAATTGGAGAAAAACAATAAGCTGGTGGACAGAAAAATGGAAAATGCTGGTTCCAGTGTGAAACCCCAAGAGATGTCCTTTGGTCACCAGGTGCCTCAGACTAGTTATCATTAAATGTTGACTCAACTGCACATCTTGATCTAGCTGCTTCATTTCATAGATTAAGTCGTCTTGAGGTTTCTCACACCTCCAGGTATCAATATCATTGTGCTAATCCAATAGGCTTTGCTCACTATTCAGTTGAATTTTGGAGGGAAAATGAAGTAAAATACAGTGAGCACCTAATTTACATGTATGCAAATGAATCTATGGTTAGCACTGAAAAATGTACCTGGTGAGCGGTGACACCACCATTTAGCAATAACAAACCGAGGCCTAGTGGGAGAGCTTGGACGCCTGTCATGTTGACGGGACAGTTCTGTTAGAAACACGTGAACAAGCCCTCTGGGTCTCTGTTCATGAGAGAGGCGAAAGTAACCGTCTTCATTAGAAGATCACAGGCCGCACACATAAAGCACCGACGACTGGCAGGCACTGTGATCAAAGTGTTATTGTTCATATTATTGCATTAATCATGTTTATCTAAAGTAAAATTTGCAGGAGACATTTCTACTAATCTTTGGGTTAAGTCTTCAAAATAATAAAATCATCATAATCCTAATGTTTAAAGTCAAATACCTTGGTGTGTGTGTTTTTTTTTTAATGTGAGCTGAAGAGGGTTTGCCAGTCTTCATTGTTTACCATGTCCGATAAGTTACCTCCTTGTGCAAACATATCGATAGTTTAGACTGTAAATTTAAAAATTGTAATTATCCGAATGGACTCTTATCCCCTCTAGAGTCTAATCAGATTTAGCGAACAACGTACGGTCACTGAAGGGTGAACATATAAATTACTGCCTTGTGTTTGTTGTTACCACTTAAGAGCCTAAAAATTGCGATCAAGATTCACCCAATGAATGTAGAAAGCTATGTGGGAGCAAAAATGAAGTATGTGAAATTAAAGGCTTTAAGGGATTTCTGCCAGAGGACTGGGTATGTAGTGTGAAAGCAGAGTGCAGGAAATTGAAATTATGCCGAGTTGTCCTGATTATCTGGTCCCATTGTATTCCTTAATTAGAGGAAAAACACTTTACCCGCTATTCAGAGGTTTGTGTCGTCATCACTATGGCGGACAGTTCCAGAAGCCACTGGTGTGTGTTATCTTAAGGACTCCGTAATTCTTTGCAGATGCTCTTCCTTGCGTTAGTCACGGTTCCCTTGCATACTTCCTTTCAGGTGTCGTATGTTCTTAAAACAGGGTTCGTTTACCAGTGCATCGGCAAATAAGCATACATCACTGTTTACCACGGACTGGGCGCAGTGCCCAGTTCTGGTGAGACAGAGGTGAACCCGGTACACAGGTCAGAAGTCACCACCTCACAGAGCACAAGAGCCCGCCGTGAGGGCTTTACCATACAACTCCAAGGACTCGCTCTTTTTTAATCTACTGGTTCAATTAAATGTATTTTGTACAGTTGTTTCAGGTTGGGTCGTGTCCTTTGGAAAATAACGTTCTTCTTTTCCTATCACTTAATTATTTTTCTTTTATTTATACTATAAACAAACATAAATGCAATTTTAAAATGTCATTTGAAAGGATGTTAATTTAAGTCAGACTGTTACAATGACCTTTAGCAAACCATAGGATGTTTGAAGGCAATGATTTTGAAATCACAACTATTTAATATCTATTATATTTGGTTCCTGCTTTATGGTTTCCAGAGACACATGCAGTCAACTCGTGCCTGTGGTTACTGCTGGATCGTATTTGTGTGGCGTTTGAGATTTCATAGCGGAAGGTCTTTGTCAGTGTCTAACGATGAAGCCTAAATGAATGCCGTTGTGCCGATGTGGAAAGGATTGCCTGCACTTTTATAGCACAAAATCGGTCGTGCTGAAGAAAACATTCTCTTTCTACAGGAGCTCTTCTCATTTTCCCCACCTTCTCCACTGTGCATATTTTCACTTTTTCTTTGGCACTCCAGCAGACAAAACATATTTGGGCAAAGTTTAGAGAAATATTTACTTTCAACATTCTATTCTATCAGACAAAGTTCATACATATATTGTGGTCTGGCAATTGGAATATTTCACTGTCAAACTTTGTTTAATTTTTCAGTAGAGGAAAAAAACCCCACAACACGGTAAAGTGATAGAGACTCACACAATGAAACAAGGAATGAAGAGACTCATTTTCTCCTTTCTCTGTTTTGACAGAGCCTCTGTTGTCCATTTAAAATAAAATACAGCAAGAACATGACCAACCTGAGCTTTATGATGGTTGTTTGACATGGTAAATAGACAAGGTACAGATCTAGGGTTATTTTTGAACCTGATCCTCATGGATTTAAAATACACACACACACACATTTAATGTTAACTGCCATATTGCTGTCTCCAGAACTCCGTGTTTATGATGTGTCTCTACGAGATGGAACAGCCAAACCTCATAGGAATCCTTGGATTGAGACCAGTGCCAAGCCATTGCCATCTTAAGAGAGGTTTTAGGAAAACACCCCAGTCAATCACGGGGCATTCTGGTGGTTTCACTTACATCCAAGATACTTTTATTCTGGGTGAAATCGAATCCTAATCAGAGTCTAGCAAGAAAAATATTCCTTGGTAGTAAAAATTTCCATTTTGAAGTAAAAATTTTAATAGGTAACAAGAGGTGAAATAAAAACGGGATTGGTAGAGGACTCAAGAAATGACTGATTTTTCCATTACATATTCAAGATGGAATAAAAGTCCTTGCCTTGTTGCACTCTACACAGGATTCACAATCATAAATCTGAATTTATGTCATTTTTATCCTGTGATTCTGCACATGCTGGTTAAACTCAATGTTGACTCAACTTCTCATAATAAAAAACATAACTGTGAATACTTGTTAGAAGGTTTTCTTAAAATTAGGTTTACTGGTAAATGTTAGCTATTAGTAACTAATTGTACAAAGGAAAACTTGCTTTAATTCCTTGAAAACTCTATCTGTATACTATTTTAAATTAATCGGAATGTATAAAATCTAAACATATGCTCACTTTTACTTCAGTCCTCCCCTCCCCAGACTCCAGTCTGAGAGGGCTTCAGTTGTGACAATGAAGTGCTCCATCCAGTCGCAGGACCCTGGGGACAATGGCCTCTAGTTATAGTCTTATTGATGGCAA
Source organism: Ctenodactylus gundi (assembly GCA_004027205.1). Taxonomy (NCBI): domain Eukaryota; kingdom Metazoa; phylum Chordata; class Mammalia; order Rodentia; family Ctenodactylidae; genus Ctenodactylus; species Ctenodactylus gundi. Next base: position 488,924 of record PVKB01000378.1, read on the forward strand.
AAGATCGCAAAGCAGTTACATCAGTAACACGTGCATGGTAAACCCAATTTATGCAATATGCCATGAACAGCTGAGCAAACAAATGAAAGAGTTTAATTTCCATTCAAATGTAAAACATAACTGATGCTTTCCAAAACCCAGTTTAGAGGCTCAGCCTACTGGAGCATCCGCGAGCTTAGCATCCAAGGAGCTGCAGGGTCTCCTGGGTTCAGCAGGTTGGTAAGATTTGCAAGTGCAAAAGTGTAATAAGGACTAGATTAAGCTATCTGGAAAAAATACAGTAAATTAGAGTCATAGAAAAGTGTTGAAAAGATGTTGTTTTTAATTTCAGTTTTTCTTGAATATCAGTTAAATTTGCAATTGAACCCAGTTTCATAAAATGCTTGTGAAGCTACACCTGTTTCAAGTGGAAGTCATATTCACCACCAGCTATTTCTCAGGAAAAATACAGCTTATTTAGATGGGTGTCATCTTAATATATTACCTATTTAAATTCGACTGCAGGCAATATATAACACACATTATTCCAAATTGTTATTCAGGTCCTAGTCTAAAAAATAAGGCTTTATTAATTGAGAGATTCTAGGACATTAATTTAAGAACATTGAAATTATAATCTGCTATCGGGGAACCTAGTGTGTATTATTAGGGTTTGTTTCATATTTTAAAATTTATGTATGAAATCATTTATTTTCATCACCTTGTACATAATTTTATATTGCCAAAGTGCATGAAATATATGAATATTAATCAGCTTCATTTTAATAAAGAAATCAGTGTTCACTAATTTTCATTTCAATTATGTTAGCATGAAATTTTCTCAAGACGTGTTTTCCTTGTCCCTTGGCCATAAAATTTCACAATGACCCGTATGCCATTACCTGCCTGTGTGACCATCAATTTTGATGTCATCTGTTGTGAATGGCAGAAATTACAGTGGGAATTGTCCAAATCTTCTAGGTTTTTTGCTTAATTTATTTCAGTATTGGATGCAAATACGTATATTTTCTTTGTCTTAGGAAGATGAATATTTATGATTGATTATCTCCTTTTGTGATTTATTGCATCTAAATACAAAAGATTATATCCCCATATAGACAAATTTTGGGAGACACTGTTTTCGATATAGCTGTCTTTTTGACAATTCCTGTGAAATTTATCATATTTCATATTTATTTAAGCTGTAAAAAATGGAAACTCCTAGAAGTCTCTAAATTCCTCCATTAAATTAGTAAACATCTTAAACGTTGACTCATTTCAGTCTCAGGCAAGGTGTCTTAAGTTGGCTCAGAAAATCTTGCTCTCTGTTCAACCCTTCTGCTGCCCCTAGTCAGTCGTAAGCACCATAAGAGTGGATGAACTCAAGAAAAGATGAAAGTATTCCAGAGAAAGTGGGAACATGAGGCTATGGGAAGGCCAGTGTTCATGTTAGGAGTGATGGGGCAGGGGAAGGAGTGAGAAGACTGTTGTAAAGACTCAAAAGAACATTCCAGAGTTCCTAGGAATTTAATACAAAAAGCAATCAGGAAATGGCCAATAGTACCACCTAAAATAAAAAAATTCCAATAATAGCAATTCAGCCACAAAAATGCAGGTTCCATTGATGATTTCTGCTTCTGACAAAAGTAGGCCACTTCTAAAAGGAAGGGCTGACTCAGAGATCTGAGGGATGGATGACCTGGATGATGATGGTGGACAATTCATGGCAGGGATTATACAGCAATTAGGTAATTAAAAAAGGAAACAAACAAAAACCTCATCTAAGCTAGGAAGATCAAGGAAGGACCTTTATTTTAATATGGTGGCCTTTATTTTAAATACAGATAGTTGGAAGGGATAAACTGTAGGGAGGTAAATTGAAGAAATATGAGAGATAAGGGAAAGCTGATGGAGAAATCATTCATTCACCTCATTAGTTAACTTGTTGATTCCTTGTAGGTATCAGGTGTAACTGTAGGTACTAAGAGTAGAGAAGTCAACTCAATAGCCCAAATCCTCACCAACTAACTGAAGAACTATCTCAGATATTGTTGTCACTCCTCACGTCCTGCCACCCCACTTCCAGCCCCTCTGAGGAGTCACTCTCTTCTGCCCCAGTCCTTCCCCAACAGAAGGCCAAAAGCAAGACAAGATCCACAACATTGACCTGTAGATCTTCTCAGCAACTCAGTGAGCAAGGCACCACAATCATCCTTATTTGAGGAGGAACCTGATTTCCAATGTACTGGCACATCTGGCCTTGTATCACTCCCTCCTAGCCAGGTGGGAGTCATAATTTGAGTCCTTGAGCCTGGCCTCAGGGTCTAGCTCCTTATGCTGTCTTCAGGCATTAGTTTCAGTCATCTGTACCGTGAGACCTTTAAGACCTTTCTTTCCATCTTTCCACCTTGCCTCTTCATTACCAGTCCCTCTGAAACCCGAGCAGTCATCTTCTTATCTTTGTGTGGCTCTTTGAGGAAATGAGGGAAGATAGGTTCAGTGGGAATGGCCATGGGAGAAAGGATGGGAGCCTGTGAGGACAGGTCTTTAGCCTTTCTGGTGCCTAATCTCACGGAACAGAAGTTATCGATGAGGTCTACACTTGTTTGCCGTGGGCTCCAGGAGAAACCCTTCGCAGAGGGCATGGCTGATGGTTACTCTGCTGGTCATTCTTATGTGACTGCATATTATCAGGTTGGTAGACATCAAGAGGTTATATTCTCTGCAAAGGCCCGGATGAGAGGTCTTGGCAGTTCAGTGTTCCCTGAGATAATACCAAGGCCATCCCTGCCCTACTGAGCTCTTGCAGCACTGCACAGCTGAATTTTGGCCTTGCATTACCATGGGTGGGGTTAGGAGCTGAGCAGGCACATTCCGCTGGGCCACAGATTTCTCCGGACACTAACCTCAGAAGAGGCCACTCTGAGATCATGATGACTTAGGATAAAAACAATACTATCCTGCAGTCACATCCAAACCCAAACAAGGACGAGAGCATTTGTCTAAGCCACAAAATGACCAGCTATCCCCTACCCTCCCTGCCATGAGCGATTAGCACTTGTGTGCCTGACACAGCTGGGCTGAGCTCTGTTCTTCTCACCATCTCAATAGCTGGCAAAGATACCAAGTCATATAGATAGATTAACTCTTGCCTTATGGCAACATCTAATGTAGAGAAAAACTCTACTTTTTAACAACCTTCATTATGACCCAGCCCCAAGGACAAGTCCTTCCCCACACGCCCCTACTGAATACCGCCATTTTCTTTTTCATTGAAATCAGAAGCGAACCCAATGTGCTCAATCACAGGTTCAGTTCTGGGGTCTTCGTGTGGATGTCACTTCACGTGAGGGCTGCCTGTCTACTCAGTGCCTTCTCTTTGTTTTATTTCCCGTCCACATTTCCTTTTTTGAACACTGAGGCTTGTTGTTACCTTAAGTTAATTAATGTCTGACTTTTCTCATTGACCAAACACTTCATATATTTTGTTCTCTAGGAACCAACTGCTATTTCAGCGATGGAGCTCTCCACGAAGCAGGTACCGTCACAGTGTAGTACAGTCAATATGGCGTTGTGTTAATTTTGTGTGTCAAACCAATAGGTTGCATTTATTTTCAAATTACATATTTAGATTAATACCTATATTGGAAAAGAAGCCAAGAGGAAATAATACCATTCTTATAATCAACTAGTAGAATGAAAACTGAGAGTAGTTTTTATTGCCCTTATGTTTTTGACTAATCTCATCTGTGTTTCCAAAACATAATCCTTGGATCATTATTTGCTGCAAATTTCATTTCACATAATTTCTATTTTGGACATTATCATTTTCACAAGTTTTTTTTAAATTTATGAATTATACATGTGCATTCCAAAACGTCCATTAGTGGGTATTTCAGGATAAGTTTGTAACTTAATTTGTGTATATAGATAAAATACACTTTATAGAAATTAAAATTAAGCACTGGATATACACACTTAGAGGGTCTTCTCTTAATGTTACCTATTCAATAGTATCGCATACTAGAGAAAACCAAACGTGTCTTTAAATTTGGCTAGTCATAAAAGGACAATAGAAAAACAGTCCCTATTAAAGGACAAATTATAGAACTCCATGAGTTCAAAGATTAAAGGCAGAATGTTATGTTTCTTTATACTCATTTCGAATGAATGATTTGGCAAAACACCCACAAAAAGCAAATGGCTTCTAAATATTCAATAATATCTTCAATGAATGTAGAGTTTTAAACTTCTGATAAATTATCTTTTCATCATAAATGTTACCTAATGTTTAATCTAGTCCTACTACTAAGAGTAACTTCATAAAAAGGGTCGAAGGCACTGAGTTGATATTAATCGTGAAATAGCCTAGTGTTCACTCCTACTGGGAGATTATGCAACTCACCTGCAAATCTGGGCAATCTAAGGAGCGCTTGGCTGGTCTTCTCCTGAACATGTTTTGCAAGTTTTCTTTCTTTCCCTTGTGTCTCCTTTTTATTCATCCTTTGAACAAATCCCTAAGTCACTGTGGCAAAGAAACCCAACATGTATCCTTTCCACTTAGACATATCAAAATAGACTGGTAATCTCCAAGATATTCAGAACAAGTCAGCTTGCAGATAATGTTGACCTGACACTGTTATCTTACCCTCTGCAAGTATGCAGTCACCTGTTCTCGTAATCTAAAAATTGTCACATGCTGGCAAGGAAATCCGGGGATTTCCAGGATACGAGCTCCACCACGATCCTCTTTCCTGTAATGATTTTCAAAATTGCTTATTCATTCTTTGCTAAGCCTCAGAGCCAATGCTAATCATATTACCTCCACATCTAGGTTTGCAAAATATTCTTCTCTGCTTTAAAATTTTTAAAGCTACTTAAAATACTCTCCACTAATGCAACATTTCACCACCGAACAGAACAGTATAATAGTGTCTCGATTAAAACTACAGTGATAAGGCTTTAGAGGAACGTGACCTTAGGAATTCAACATCCACGTCTAGTCGGAATAGAAGAACTTGTTCCTACTGTCAGTATCCATGTCTAGAAGAAGTTAGGGTCCACTTGATTCGTGTCTTCAGGCACTCGTAAGATGAGGCAGTACATTTGAAGGAGACGGTAGAGTCACCACTCATTTTTCTGGGGAAATGGATGCTGGTCTAGTTGGTGTCCCACACAGAAGTCAATGGGACTCTGTCGGGTGTGAAATTGGGTAGCAAGAGCACATCTTCTTGCCAGTGGCCGGACTGTGCTTAATAGTGCCTGTAAAGCTTTTCTTCACACTTTGTTTGGACATCAGAACGATCCCCACATGTTATTAACAATTGGCAGAATCATTATAGAATGAAAAGGTCATTGAGTTACATTTAGCTTTTGACTTTGTACCACATTTTGGATTTCCATTACAATAATGTCAGCTGTCCTATTTCTAATTTTCCATTCTTCCTAGGCATCCTTTTGGTGCTTCTTTCCTTGAGAGAGGGAGCAGTTTTAGATATGATATTTGGGTGGTTCTTTTCCTATTTCAATGTCATCCATCTATACATGTAGAAGTATGAGTTTTGCTTATGCTTCTTAAAAGTTATTGGCCAAATATAAAGAACTCTTGATTGTATTGTGTCTGAGGTTAGCTTAAAAAGATAGAATGACAACATATGGAGTGGCATGTATGTACTCACTACCGCCAACTTTTGTCACAAAAGTCATACTCCTGGTACTTCCTTCCTTCCTTCCTTTCTTTCTTTCTTTCTTTCTTTCTTTCTTTCTTTCTTTCTTTCTGTTTTCTCCTTTTCTTCTTTTATTTTGGATCACAATGAAATGCCCTTCATTCAAATTCTATTCAGTAGAATCTGAGTTCATCTTTAGAAACATAAGACAGCTTTTAAAAGAAGAAATAAAAAATAGGAGGGAAAATAATACTTTGCCTTTTCTTTCTGGGGGTTTAGCCATCACTTCTTCATTCGTCCTGGCTTATAGCATCATTCAATATAAAACTAAAGTTCAATGTAGGGATGAAGTCAAATACAGTAAAAGCTTAAGCATCTAGTAAAATATACTGTAACTTTATTTTCTATATTTAGTGCAGTGGTATAGCAATATTTATCAAAATAAATGCTTCCATATGGGCTAGTTATGGTAGTATTAGTTTTTCCCCTTATTTTCTTTTTTACATTAAGATATATGTATGTTGTTTGGCTTTGAACACTTAGCTACATTCTTCATTAAAAATAAACACTTATAATTTTCATTATTTCCTATATTTTAAATAATACCTGCATTCAACTTCTTGGACCATTTACATATGTCATTCGTAAATAAAAGTCTTTAAAATGCAATGTTAATTATCTCCACTTCTGACTATTAGGCAATTTGTGATGTTAAAACAAACAGTATACATTGCTTAGAGCATGGCTTTTCTGAAACTTATTTTTTATCAATAGATCACTTGAGAAATTACATGTTTGAGATCTTTACTGTACATTATTACAATGTTTTAATGTTTATATAATCTTTATTTAAAGTATTATAATTAATTCCCTAGCCCAGGGAATAAAAGCTATGGTACAATTATAGCATATTTGGGCAAATCACATTATTTTTATTTCATTTTGTGCTCAATGATGTTGTGACAGGACACATCACAGGAAGGAAAGGGCAGCCAGAGGTCAGAGGGCCGTGGTCTCCCTTGGCCATTCACAGCATGTGGCCATGAAGATATCCTCATTAATGAAAATTAGACACAGTAGAAATACAAAGAGAAAGTGTGTTAGGAATAAACGTGAAGGTGTGAACATTATGTTGCTCGGAATGTGATTATGTTTTATTTTTAGCTTAGCTTCTTTTATCTTTTTCTTTTATTTTTTTCTGGGACTTGAACCCAGGGTTTTCATACCAAGGTACATCCCCAGGCAGTTTTTAAATTTTTCTTTTAAAACAGGGTTTCGCTTCTAAGTTGCTAGTTTCCATAAACTTGTGATTCGCCTGCCACAACCTCCCAGAGAACCGGGGTTGCAGGCCTTTGACACCTAGCTTGGCTTTGTTACGTTTCACGTTCCATACAAACGTCTATATAAGATACTGTGAGTTAGCATCCCGTTTCAAAGTGTCATATTATTCTGGCAAACCTTTGAAGGAATGGATCACAATGTGATTTCTTTTGACCTATAATTATAATTAATCGTTGATAACTATACACCGATGAGCTCCCTTAAGGACATTTGCAGCTCAAGGCAGCCTTGGTCCTGACACTCACCTCTTTCCACAGCAACAGCTGTACCTGGGCTCAGCGGCTGGGGTGGCCCAGCTCCCCCTGCACCGGTGCGACGTCTACGGCAAGGCCTGTGCGGAGTGCTGCCTGGCCCGGGACCCCTACTGCGCATGGGACGGCGCTGCCTGCTCCCGCTACTTCCCCACTGCCAAGAGGTAGGCCCCGCGTGGAGGGGTGGACACCACCTTTGCGGGAAACTTGATTCTATTCTCTTTGGGAATAATTTCCTTCAAATAAGCACATCCGTTTTTTCCCGATGAACATAAAAGAGGTTCACTGTGGAGATGAGAATTGTTTTTTTTTTTTTTCCTTGTTTTTCCTAAAATTGCCAAGCAACCAGAAAAGTATACACTAGGGAAGCCGGCTAGTAAATGCAATGGAAGACCGTAGCTTGGCCAATGACAGAGGAAAGCTGGAGGCGCATAAACAGTATTCCAGAAGTTCTGCATGTGACAAGTGTAGCTTCACATCCTCAGATTGTATGGGGGAAACTCAGGGTCAGAGCCTCTGAGAAAGGACTTAGGTTAAACGAGGACTTGTGCCTTTCAACCAATTGGTCTTTCATTTAAAAATGTTCTTTCTTTCTGGTCAGTTGTTACATCTTAATGAGGCAGTTTCCATTTCTGGATGAACTGACAATTCTCAAAGAAAGAAATGTATAGGACACACAAGGAGCCTAATCATAAAAAGTCAAGATTTTTCTTCTATAGTTTTGAAACATTATATTTTTGTACATGGCACATATAATGTTGATTAGCTACCGTCCCAAAACATATCTTCATTTGATGCAAAAAGTTAAAATATCACTGATACTTCTGCATCATTCTGTGTTTATAGGATTCGATCTTGAAATATTCAGCCATAGAGCAAAATGCCCATCAGCCTATGTGTATATATCCAGCACACATATATATTTGATAACTTAGAAGTTCTGGAAGGGCATTTTTGAATAAAAGTTGCAAAGATATATCTAGAAATTACAACAATATGCTTAGGTGAAAGGTAGCTGTCAGTTCCTGTAGACACAAGTGAATGCTTCAGCAAGGGACATCTAACCATTCACTGTGAGTCCAACCTAGAGATAAAGTTACATTACAGAGAACCAAAAACATCCTAAAATTACAGACAATTGGTTTACTCGTTCTTTAACAAAGAAAATCACTTTTCTCCTTTGAAAAATAATGGTCTCAACATATCCTCCACTCCTCACCGATGGCTGCCTCTTTCTACTGACACCTGTGGCGTCTAAGAAATGTGTAATAATAGACCAAGCGACCTGTGGGGTCCGGTTAATTCCAGCCCAAAGATGAGTGACGTGCCCATCAGCCTGCGGACAGATGACATAGATTCCACCACAACCAAGCCACTGCTCTCAGGAACAGTAGAATTTGTTTAGTTTATCGTTTTTTTACAGCTAATCCTTTCAAAGAAGCTATCATGTGGATTTTTTCATAGCTAGTGAGATATGTTTTACATTTGGACTATTTTAAACATTGGAAAAACAATAGAGGAAAGAACTAGACACAGTCTGTGGCTAAATTTTTCAAATTTTAGACATCATTGAATGTTAAATCACCTATAGTTTTATCATGTATAATATGGATTATAGCCCAGTATTATGTGAACATTAAATGCAAATATACAAGTAGTAGCTCAGACCATATAAGAAGCACAATTTTCTTAAGCCCTCATCTTCAGAGTTGAGGTGATAACACATTTTCATAGAAGCCATTGGTTCCTTGTGGCTTAAATCTTTAAATATAGTGAAAACAGTGTTTGTTGATTAAAATAACATTAGTAGTTTAGCAAATAGCACTATGCAGTGTTCCCAGCAATAAAACTAATCATTTAAGATTAAAATTTCATGCTTTTCAAACCATTTAGCTCTAGGGGACATGTATGACACACAAAAAATGTAGAGTTTATGTTTGAACTAAAAATGAGTCTTATTTTCTTTCCAGGTGAAACTGTGTAACATTGCTTAATGTAGTAGTGACACACTTGAGTTTTAAGCTTCTCTAAATAAGGAATATGGTAAAAAGGTTGCCATAATCACTTTCAGAATCAGTTAAAACATGTATATATTTATAAATGTTTGTTGTTATCTACAAGCCCAGATTGAAGGAATTTTCATTAACACATTTTTGTTACGCCTTACAGATTTTACTTAATCCAATTTCATGTGTCTGACACAACATGTGTCTTCAAAAAGATGTTTAGAGGCTCACAACTCCTCTACTCTTTGTGAGGGCAATGTTCAAAAACTTAAATGGTGGCGAAAAACGCCCTCCCAAATGCTCTGCGGTTCGTGTTTCACAAGTTCCCTTATTGACTCAATTCTGAAGCACACAACATCTGTTTGATAGTGTCACTAATTCGGCAAATAGAAACCTATAAATATCTTGGACTTCTAAATTTATGAGTACAGTAACAAATGCCGTATTCGCTGTTCTCAATGGCCTTTGTGGGACCTCTTTGCAGAGGTGATTACGAATTTTGCAGCAAGGCCGTACTCGTTGAAATAGCTGCAGGAAACAGCCTGGTGGGCTCCCCTTCATTGTTTCCAGTCTATTATCCAGAGAATGATTCTTCATTCTTGTCCAGATTTCTAAGAGGGATACAGAAAAACTTCAATAACGCCTTTTACGTGTAACTGTTTTAGACGCACTAGACGGCAGGACATAAGGAACGGTGACCCGCTGACACACTGTTCTGACCTACAGCACCACGGTGAGTTGTATTTTTCTTCTTTATACTTGGTACAACCGGGCTGCAGATAATCAATGACATATATCTGCACGGACGCGTCCAGGGCACATCCCCCTCTCTGAGAAGAGAGAAAACCTAGCAGAAAGATAACACGACAAACACAGAACATGGAGTCCTTTACTAGCATAGATATAAGAGTTGTAGATGTTTTGAGACTAATACTTCAACTTTCTTGTATTTACATTAAAAAACAGGTTTAAGCACACACACACACACACACACACACACACACACACATTCATAACTCAAGAAGAGCAGGCAACATAAGTTCATTGAAATGCATCATACAAGAAAACAGCATCGTAATGTAAGCCATGAACATTATTCATGTACATGTGGTGATACAAACCCAATACGCCACCTACCTAGTCAAGCAGACAATGACACGGATGTGCGCACATTGAATTATTAGTTGGATATTGGACCAACTTCACTTTATGATTCCTAAAGGATGTCAGGACCTTTCTAATGTCAAGGTTCATTGTTTAATGCTGAAACATCAGCTAACCTTCTTTTTAAAAAATGCAGTAAAATTGTAGTGATAGCTCCCTCCCCCATGTCCTCCGTTTAGGGCAATCATGATGAGGATATGCTGCCCCCTGCTGGAAAAACTGCTGCTCATGATCGATTTATAATTAAAAATGCCTAAGTGCAAGAGGTGGACCTGGTAACTGGTTGCAGCCATTCTATTGACATTTTGGTGACTTTTCCATTAGTTCTCAAGCCATGCCTAATCTTTTTATCCATGAACTTTGACTTCACTTACTCTGGGCGTGTGGACCGCCCATCCTTTCTGAATGTCAGAACAATCAGCATGCCCAGCATCCAGTCCCTTCCTGAAGGACAGGTCCTCTTGCTGCACAGTCCACCCTGTGCTGACTCCTGGTGTTCATGTTGAGGATACATGGTTTTCTGGGAAGTGACAGCAGCGTGACATGGTAACTGTGAGTGTTGCTGACATTTTGGACTCATTTTGTGTGCAAACGTTCCTCCCCAAGAACTCTGCTGACTTTCATCGTCCTCCTTATAAACAAGAAAAAAGTCACTAAGCTGTGGCAACTATATGATTGTGTGTCCCTGCATGGATACAGTGTCTTTATTGACATCCCCTCTTTAAATTTTTCAAATGGTATATTTCAATCAGACAATCTACTGACCTTTCATTGATTTCATGTATAACTTTTGAGCTGTTATCAGCACCATTTAATTGAGGAACGATTGATTCATTGTTTGAAAAAATCCAGTTGCTTGGACAACCACTGGAAGTAAAAGAAACAGAAGTTTGTAATTAGGACTCGTTTCCCATCAGAACTCAGTCTCCACATCAATGTGATAGCTGGTATTTTCATTATTATATCTCTAAGGCTACAAACGATAACACATCAGGCACATTGTAAAAATTCAATAGATTTTTGCAATGGATTAGTTGCTTCAAGCAACTCTATCTTGTTTCAAGCTGCAAGACATTTTTTTGTTGTTGTTATTTTATTTTGTGGTGCTGGGAATGGAATCTAGGGCTTTTCCACAGCCTAATTTTTTGGTTTTTATTTTAAGACAGGGTCTCATTAAGTCAGTAAATTTCCTGGGTTTGGCTCAAACTTGTGATCCTCCTGCTTCAACCTCCCAAAGTTCTGGGATTACAGGCCTGTGCCACCAACACTGGCTGGTAGTTATTTCATTTTTATTTTCAAATAGAGATTTGAACCAGAAAGATTTTATTATTTTAAGCATATTTTAAGTCATGAGTTGTTATTATCATTATTAACATTTTCAGAAGTAAGAAACCTTTATATACCAACCAATTAACTAATGAGTATGCCTGTGTGTCATTATAGGAAGGGCTCGGGATGATGATTTCTAGTTTGTTAGAGATTACAGGTGTATACTACCATGCTGATAAATCAGTTGCTTAGCAATTCAGTTCCTTTATAGATCCAAGGACCATTGTCCCTAAGTAATATTTTTTTATAGAGCTATGCCTTTCTATTATAACTAAAGGGAAAGCCTGACTGAAAGAAGGTCTGGAGATATATCCATGTCTTGGTGGTAGATCTCTTGACTAGTGTGTGTGAGGTCCTGGGTTCAGTCCCAGTGCTGAAAAGAAAAGTAAGGCTCTGGATAAATATCATTGATGAATGGGGTTCTGGACAGTGTTTCAGATTTTAAAGATACATTTTGATAAATAAGTTCAAGTAAAGCCTGTGAAAATTAGGAATATAGAATTGCTTAGCTATAGAAGGCAACTGTGTTTTTCTCTTAGTTCTTCAGTCTGAATACATATTGTCTGAGGGAAAGGATTTGTGTAGTTTAAAGTTATTGTATCTTTTTCTACGTTGTGGGTGAACAACTCTCCTTGGATGTTTATGATAGATGGGAGGAGAGAGAAAAATGGCCTCCAAAGCCATGGAGCAGTAAAACGCCACCTTCTTTGAAGTTCCTATTGTTCCTGTCGACTTGTATTGCTAATTGACCAAACATGAAACACACACCTTTGGTTACAGTGAATTTCAAATGTTTAGCAGCTCAGCCACGCTTTCCCTGTTGGCCAGCCAAAGTCTGACCGTTGGAACCGGTGTGTGATCTTGGAGTTGATGATGTCTATATTTGCAAGTAACGTGGGCAGTCCTCCAAAGCCCAACCCAGTGAAATCATGTATGTTGCCTTGCTAATGTCACTTCTCACATTCAGTGGAATACATGTGCTCAGACGGAAACATGGGAAGATGTTTTCACAGAAGGCTGCTAAGCAACGCCAGGCCAAGTTATACACTTTCGCGTGATCATTTCCAGCTGTCACAGTAAACACATTCTGTAACACTTTAGAGTTTACACGCCTTAAGTCTGAATACAGAGACTGTGTGTAAAATACTACAGCATTAGATGAAGGAAATTTCACTTTCGATGAGAACTTTAACACTCTCTGGTCACTCCACACCCCGCCATGAAAGGCAATTAAGAGTGTGAGTGGACCCTGTGCTCCCTGTCACACTCAGAAGTGTGAGCTGGCCCCAGTGGAGCAGGAGAGCTCACCTCCACCTCCCCTGGGTGCCAGCAGCATCTTGTCCTCCATTAGCCCTAATATGCATTGAAGGTTCTTTCCATCCACCCCTAGAAAGCCATACAAAGCAGCAGGTCCTCTGATCCCAACCACTCCTCATAAAGAGAAATCTCAACTTGCCTCCAAGTCCACTCATTTCCCCAAAACGACTGTTCTGCTCAGAACTGGAGATTGCCCAACTTTGCATTCAAGAAAATGACTGCTTAAGTCAATTTACCTCTCCGCTATCTCCCAATCTCCCTGCCTTGTGAGCCAAAATGAGCCATGCGATGATTTATGTATCCAGAAAGGAAAAGGCTGCACTGTAAGTACCGCTATTTTTTCAGTCATAACATCCATCTTAGATTTTTGGATCTTTGGGATACTTTGCATCCTATCGTCCAGCTTAATAGCATCATTGAATTTCACTTTATAATAGTGCTCTTGGCTATTCTACGTTCATACATTTCCTTTTTAACATCTCACGGTAAAACGTTCGCAGAATTCAATCTTCTAAATTATCTCCACAGCTTGCCTGTCCCCATTTATGCCTTGATTGGCACCAAACTCATCCCCAAATTTTATAAAATATCTTTGGCAGTGCCATATTTATCATCTGCAGAGCTATAAATTTTGAATTTTGTAACAGAGTGATTGTGGTTTGTGCCCTAGCCCAAACTCCGAATCAGAGCATTTAGATCAATGAGGAGACTTTGATGGATGGGTTGATGTCAACTTTTTAAAAATCCCTAACTTTAATAAATCACCAAGTTTCATCAAGTCTAAGATGAATGTAAAACACACCACTATTTTATGTATCTCTAAAAGGAAAAACTGCCCAAGATGGGCAATTTGTGAGGAGGATTCCAGCACGGAGCTAATACACACAATGACCCCATAGTAGTCTAAGGAGAAATAAACTTCCATGTAGAGGAAGAATGCCAGGAAAATTGTCCATTTCAATCATAACCATGGATGAAGGATGCAGTGGAAAAACACTTTTTGAGCCTTTTGCTAGTATTTTGGAAGGTTTTCCTTCTGAATTCCCACTCAAGGGCTCACCCCAAACCTCAGACAGAGGCTTCAGGTTAGGGAGGTACCGGGTGAGAAGGGTTCCATATGTCTGGCAGAGAAAAGAAATAAATCTTTCTCTGAAAGAAAGCAACTTCAGCTCAGACCACAGTCTCCTGTAAAACAAGTACTATTCTCAGAGCTGTTAAAAAGTAGCTGAGTGTGCATGCTGGAGTCCAGCATCATTGCCTACCAATTTGATCAATCCCTTTGAAACCGCTTAATGTGGCTGACATAATCAATCAACAAGAGTTGCCTTCTGATGTTGGCTTAGAGGGACGATCTGGTTATAGCCGTGAAAGCGCGTGAGCCATTCAAACTGAGTAAGGCAATGCTTGAAATATCTTCTGTTCTCTTCGACCCCTTTAAAGTCTCTTTAAAGGATGTCATTGGAGATCACCTATTGATACACCTATAATTTTGCTAGTGTAAATGGAGAGCTTTTGAACTTGCCCAGTTCCACTAAGCTATAAGGATAGTGTGTCTTTGAAATGCAGGATGGCATTTTCTCTGTGTTTTATGGTCGACTTCTAGATCAGCAAATGGGCACTTTCTATTTCTCATCGTATTTCTTGGGGGGAAAGTAAATGAAACATTAAAGCCCATATTTCCTGATTTTTTTTTGAATGAATGTTTCTATGGCAATATTGCTCTGGCATATAGATTATTCTTGCTTCCTTAGTAATGTATTTGCTATAAGATCTTGAAAATAAAACAAACCAGATGTTCCATATAGACTAAACAAATATGGTAGGTATCCTCGTATTGGTCTTGCTGTTGAAGTAATTGAATCTCAGCTGTAGCCCTCTTCTAAGCACTGTGCAGCCTGAGACATCACAAGACACCATGTAAGCATTCGGTACAGATGTTCAGGTGGTTTCTTGTTTCGCTTCAGAGTGCATCAATCTGATGATCACGTTTATAAAAAAATCTCTAAAATAGACAAGAGTGACTCCCCACAGAAACATAATTACCATGACCAATAAAGTTAAAAGGTCCTTGCCCCATGTTTCTGTCTGTCCATCTATATTACCTATCTACACTCTGACTAGCTCATTTTAGAACAAATCCACTGGAATCCATGTATTCAAAGAAGATTGAAAATTGTCTGAATGTTAAAAATTCTACATGTTGAGTCCAAGTTGGTAATTGCTTCTCAGCAAGGGAATCTTAATTTGGGGCAAACGACAACATAGTTTAAAATTTTAAAGTGATCTCAGAAGTTGGTAAGTTACAAGTTTAAAATTTTCCTAAGTTTTCTTTGAGTCTTTTGACACAGTACACTTACCAAGCTTCCTATACGTGGGCTTCATTTCTAGCTGATGAATTGCATGCTTTCATACACAAGCATGTGTACGTACATTGTTGCATGTACACATACAAATATGCGTTCCACAGACATTTGCAGAGAGTCTGGGTGGCACAGCCACCCTACTATTGGAAAAATATAGTACTGACTATATTTTAGATAGATAAACATGGTTTCTGTTACATGCCTTAATATATATTTTAGAATTTTCCTGCATGTACCACACCATATAAAAGTACTAAATCAGTTATTAATTGTCATGACCTTCAGGTGCAAATATACCTGAATAGCCTTAGATGCATGGAGATTTTCTTCTTTTTAAAAATTTTTAAATATCTTATACCCTCCCAAGAGGTAGTGAAATTCACATAATGCCTTTTATGCTACTAGAACTTAAAGAGGTTTTTTTTTTCATACACATGAAATCACATCAGTGTTTGGGATGGGTAAAGCCCTTATTTTATTTTTAGATGAAGTAATTTAGAATCCGTGAAGGCAAATTTAAGTAGTGATATTTGTACTGAAGCAATGCGTTACTACAGCTTTTCTTTTCTCTGAGAGTCCATGGGCAACAGTGCTGGTTCTCCTTGGTGTTTCCCACCAAATATTATTGAGAAAAATATGAACAGTACAATGCAACGAAAGTGATCAGAATTTGACTGTTCTTTATGTAGACTGGTAGCTAACTGTATTTGCTAAATAACCTAAGTAAATGCCTAAAATAATTTGTGCCTATTTGTCTCTCTCCTAAATGAAGTGTCTCTTTCATATTATTTATGGAATTCAAATTTAATAAAGGAGAAGTGTCAGAAATCAAAGTGTAAGTGAACACAGTCCACTACCTCACCCATCTCTGCCATTTCCCTGTGAGCTCAGGTTTCCTAAGATTGCTGTGTGGTTCGTGTTTCCGTCTTGAGAGACGTTTATGGGGTTAAAATGGAGAGCGAGTGAGCAAGAAGTCGAAACGTGATGCCGTCTGTTTCTGCGATATTGGAAGAGAATCAAATACTAAATAAGGCCCTCAGCAAAGGGATATTCCTAGCCAAGTGATGGATATCATGATTTTTTTGTTGTTACAAAAGGAAGCAATTTATTTAACTTCTTTCTTTCCTCCCATTTTTCTGGTTTATTAGCCTCATTTCACTTCCATAAATTATCCACTAAAAGAGGAAATGATTAATTGAAGATTGCTTCCTTAAAAACGTGATTTCTCATCATTAACAGCTGCAGCATATTGTAGCATTGGGTTTTCCAAACACACACTAGTGCTTTTAAGATAATTTTAATATTTCATTGCTTTTGATTATTTTGCTGTTGCTGTTTCGATTGTTGGAGATCCCCTGAGAATTTAGGATGCCAGTTTACCCACCATACTCTTCTTGTATACCGGTAATTTTCGGGCAAAAGTTTGTATTCAAACGGTGAAATGTATTTTAAGTATGAGTTTCAATGAAATTGCTCTTTCTCGAAATTCACAAAAATTACCCACGGACCTTTGATGGTGTGGGTCTCCCTGGAGATGTGAGGCTATGTTCATGAGCTCTCGACTCCCCTTCTCTTCTTGTTAGGAATTTCTGATTGTGGGGTACTCTTTGTTATTCGTCATCTGCTCCCACCATATCACTAATCAACTTTTCCAACGTTAGCTTGGAAATGCCGAAATGCTTCCATGCACTGGCAGCTCAATGAAGTGTCCTGTCATAATCAGCATTATGATTTCTATATTAAATATCCTGACTACCACTCTTTTTGATTGATTAAACATTTAACCATTTCTTTTGGGTACCGATGGATATCTCTGTGTCTTGAGGATGGCAATGGTACGTGAAATTTCATCCTTTAAATTCAATGTGATTGTAGAGGAGGAGAATCCACGAAGAGGACAAAGTGGGAGAGAAAGAGAGAAATAGAACTATTCGTCCGTGTTAGGTTGTAGAAAATTTGAGCAAAGGGTTGGGGTGGAAGAGATTTACAAGAGAGAATGGTATTTGTTGAGTGCATTCTAATCATTATTTTTAAAATGTGTATTTGTCATCTGTTCACGAGGTATAAAGTGAAGGCAAACCGGTGGACCCCCCCTTAGCAGCTCGTGTACCTGAGCACCTGGGTGGCTGAGGGCTTAGCTGAGATCTCCTTAAGTGAGGTCCTAAATCACACATTGCTAATGATATACAGGGTCAACTACAGAGTAGTTATGAGAAAGAACTGACTTCAATGAAAGTTTACTTTTGGTAATTATGGCTAATGAAATCATAAAATAGAAGTTTCTTTTTGCGGTATTGGGGATTGAACACAAGGCCTTCATTCTGAGCTATCTCCCAAGTTTCTTTCTATTATTTGAGATAGGATCACGCTAAGTTGCTAAATTGCCCAGGCTGGTCTTGAACTTGCGATTATCCAGCCTTGACCTCCCCAAGCGCTGGAGATAGCACCTCTGGATGGTAACTTGGATGGGGCGTTATTATGACCCAATGTTTTAACTGCAGTGATCATAACTTGGAGATGTTTTTTCTGTGGGGAACAGTGTTAATTTACAAGAGCCTTACATCTTACGGGAATGGCAAGAGTAGTGACTGAAGCAACCAGACAGAAGGCACCAGGCCAAAGAATCAGCCTCATCCACTGGGTGTAACTTGTTCAAGTGAGAGGAAGCCTGAGCATCAGGATGTTTCTTGGCAACCTGGAAATACATGATTTTAAACTGAAGGCAAATTAATACAAATACTTCATTACATCAAACACCATCTTCTATCAGTTTCAACCAGTGAAGTCATACATGTGATGACGTTTTGTAAATATCAGAAGATATTTAAAATGATTCATTTTTATCGTTTGTGGTACACAAGGAAAATTTTGCTGCCACCTAAAAGAGGTCTTGAAATGTAAAAGCCTATAGCAGATTTCTCGGAACCATCAAAAATGAACAAATGAGAATGTTTGGATTGATTGAAAAAATATTCAAAGTGAGTTTTAAAATAAGACCCCCAGCTACGTGGAAGCAGTCACATTGTTCTTAACTGTGTGCCCAGAACGCATTGGGAGATGTCACAGAATTTTATGTTTGAGAGCGATAACTTGCACTCTTGATTCCCGAACATGTTGATAATAACTTGAACAAGTTAGATAAGAAGGGAGTTGCTTGTCCTGAATTTCTATTGAAGACAGAAGACAGTGCTAGATCACCATGTTGTTGGTGTCTAAAGCTGTTGGGAGTTCCCTGTGTTATCAGTCACCTTTGTTATAACTTGTTCATAAGCAGAGATTAATGAAAGAAGATGTCTTCCTGCTGGGCTGGGTGATACAGGCCTATCATCCAAGCACTCCGGGAGGATGAGGCAGCAGAATCAGAATTGCATGGTGGTCTGAGCCCACCCTAGGTGCCATAGTAACTTAGTGGGATCCTGTCTCAAAATAAATAAACAAACAAATTAAAAAGTAAGCTGGGGCTATAATTAAGTGTCAAAGTCCTGGATTTGATCTCCAGTACCACAAAAAGTGTTGTTTTCCTATGAGTCCAAAAATTTCTCGATCAAACAGTTTTACAAAGCTAAGTGACGGGCAGAAAAAAACAGTGCATCTGGCACATGTGCCCTGAACTCTGAGACACGCGTTCTCATCACTCACGGCCGCTTCTGAGCCACAGATGATTCCTCAGCCCCTGCTGGGTGCAGCAACTTGAGTTCTCTCCACCCAAGGAGCAGAGCTCTTGCAAACTGGCCCAGCAACATGCACCATATTTATTCAATTAAAGTGCACTAATAATTTTGGAGTTGGGGGGGACTTGTCGTATTTATTGTACTAGACACATAAGATATCTATCTCCAACATCAGAAAAAAAGTGTGATTTGGAATTTGTTAAATACTGTTATTTCTTTTCAGTAATTCCTTTGTTGGCTTTTTCTAGAATTTTTTTTTTAAACTAGGAATTGAGTCCAGTGAGCTGCATTTTCAGTTTTGATATTCAGACAGGGTCTTGCTAAGCTGCCCAGCTGGGCTCAACCTTGCAGTCCTCTTGCCGCAGCCTCCCAGAGTCCTGGGATTGCAGGCTCATTGGCTCAGCTGAGACTGATCCTGTCAATAAAAAAGGCAGATATTTCCCACAACTAGGAGTACCATGCCCAGAGCAATTGCAAAATGAGTGCTGAGGTTGGCATGCTTAGAGAAGAGGGAGGCTGAGTGGACAGGAGCAGGGAAGAAGGCCCCTGGCCGGGCCAGAGCCTCACAGAAGAGGGACTTTACGAAGCTCTCAGTCTAGGGGGAACATTGTTTTCCACAGACAGAAGCATGCAGCTGATTGTGACCAAAGAAGAAAGCCTTCAAAATGATTCCCAAAACAGGGTGGGGCAGTGAGGGCGAGAGGGTATTTCTTAAATTAAAAATCTTGCTGAGTTTGAAGGACAGTGTAGAAAATTTTCATCTGTCTACACGGTCAGTTTTTTGTATGTGAAAATATATTTATTGTTTTCTAAGCTAATATAATGAGTTCCAGATTGGACAGGATGTCATGATGGAAACAGGATTACACAGATCACTCGGAGGTTTGCTCTCTAGATGAGCTTCACCTAGATTCCCCGGGCTGTACTTTTGATCTGAGCTGTGTTTCAGTTACCACATTGGAGGAGGTTACACGAAGGGCAGAATAATAGAAACCTAATCAGGAAACAGGATTTCGTGTTGCTGCATTTTATTACACACCCTTGCCGTACTCCATAGCCTAACTCTTGAAAATAATAAAAGATGTGTCATTTCCCAATAAAGACAATTGAAACCACATTGTGTTGTAATTATACATCTTTCTTCTGAGCCGTCCCAAACATTCCCCACCAACTGAATTCAGGACGGACTTGGGGTTGGTCTGAGGATTATTAGAGGGGAACATAGACTTCCTTTACCTTTTATAAAGTGCTAGATAAATGTTATTGACCGCTGAAATTTATTTTTATTGATGAGAAACACAAAGAGGCAAAAAGAATTCACAGAAGCAGATCTTTCTTTCTAAAAGCCCAAAGAATGCACAGCACAAATCGGCTCCATTAGTGAGGACGTGGAGTCTTAGGGTAAAAGGAAACTCTTGTAGCGTAGTGTCATAAGCTAGATAGTTACGCTGCATGCATGCTGATTTTGTTAGTATAATGCTATTTCCTGGTAGGACCATTTCTGCGTGTGCCTTATACAACCCATAACAGAATGATTCATCTATGTAGGTAAGCACTTGGCTTCTGGAATTTTACACCCTGGAACTTCCCTGACATGTTCAGTCTCTGGAGACTAACTTCTGACTTGGTAACAAGTTGCCCGGGTTCCAGCTGAGTCCTCTGCGTGGTTGCCATTGTTACTCTAACACGCTCTCATTCCATCTTCCCCTCGCCGCTCAGATAACCACCATGGCCACAGCCTGGAAGAGAGGATCATCTATGGGGTGGAGAACAGCAGCACATTTCTGGAGTGCAGCCCCAAGTCCCAGAGGGCCCTCGTCTTCTGGCAGTTCCAGCGGCGAAACGAGGAGCGGAAAGAGGAGGTACAGGGGTGGCACTGAGCGGATTGTGGCAGGGGCCTCAACGTGCGTGGTGGGAAGGGAGGAGAAGGTCCTTCAAACCCTCCCCCTTGTTTCAGCCAAGCGATAGCTCTTTCCCTTGGCAAGTGTTCACAGCGGGCTGCTTAGACGACGGGTTTTGGTGGGGAGCTGGAGGAATAAAGTGGCATGTGTGAGACTTTGTGCCCCACAATCATCTGGACATCAATCTTAGAGTCTCCTGATATCTTACTGAGGTTTTGGACAAAGCAATTGTGTTGTAATTGAGCACCAAAAATCAAACTTTTCTACTAATTTTAACTTTTATTTGATTAACTCTTCTATCCACACATACTTCCCTTCCACCGTGACTTTCACCTCCAATGGGGAGAAGTCAGAAAGAGGGCGTAGGCAACAGAAGAAGCTCCAAGGCCCCTGTGACCTGCCACCGAGGGCCTGAGGTGACAAGGCCAGCAGCCCCCCCCCACCCCCACCCCGCGGGTCCCCAAGGGAGGCCCAGCTTTTCCTCTGTGAAAGGAAAGAGTTGTTTACTGAAAATCTTCACAAGTACTCTGAGCCTCCAAAGCTATTTTAAAAACTTTAATAAGGGTAGCCAGACTATTTAGTTGATTCCTAAAGTGAACTATATGCAGACAATTTTACAAACACAAAATGAATACAAAGGCAAAAACACTCCCACTATCTTCTTTTTTCATATTTTAAAGTCTTTAAACTATAGAACCACATTGTGCAAATATAGACTGATTTTATACAGTGCCAAATTAAGCTTTTAAGATTTCTGTTAGAACGTGTGTTCACAATAGAGTGAGGGGCATGTCTATCTACCTATGTCCCTCTAAGACCTAATAAAATAAATGCATATTAAATGCATATTATCTCATGTTTGTTTTCTTCTTACTTTCCAACTCCTGATTTCATATTTACCTTTTCCGATCTTACAGCTTCTTTTAAATGCCCTACACTTTTCTGTATTCTGGTTTTGTCATTCCGCCTTAAGTGCCTAGCAGAAAATCTGCATTATGTTTATATAATTTCTAATTTTTAAAACAAACCTAATTGCCCTTTTCTATAGTTACCTTGAACATTTTAAATTATTATAGGAAATCCCACTACAACAGTAGTACAACCAGTATTTTCCAGTACATCTTTAAAACAAAGGACATGGCTGGGCCCAGTGGCACAGGGTTGTAATCCCAGCACTCTGAGAGGCGAAGGCAGGAGTACCACAAGTTCAAGCCCAGCCTGCACATCTTCGCAAGATCCTGGTACAAAATTTGAAAAAAATCAAAACTGAATTAATAATAAGAGAGCTGAGGTCGGTGTAGCTCAGTGGAAAGATGCTATCCCCAGCACCATAATAAAAAAGATGGGGGGCATAGAGGCACATATACCTCTCTCCCCAGATGCAAAAAAAAATCTCATCATTTTTCATAAATTATAAATTTTAACTGCTAAAATATGCCTGAACAAATGATCTAAATTTTTACTGGTAGACTTTCCTGCCTCCACAGGTCTCTTCAATATGAGTATTTTATAACTCTCCTCTTTCCTGCTAGATCCGCGTGGACGATCACATCATCAGGACAGAGCAAGGGCTCCTGCTCCGCAGCCTGCAGCGCCGGGATTCCGGTATCTACCTCTGTCATGCCGTGGAGCACGGCTTCATGCAGACCCTCCTCAAAGTGACTCTGGAGGTCATCGACACCGAACACCTGGAGGAACTTCTGCACCGGGATGATGACGGAGAGGCCTCTAAGGCCAAGGAGCCGTCGGGCAGCCTGACGCCCAGTCAGAAGGTGTGGTACCGAGACTTCATGCAGCTCCTCAACCACCCCAACCTCAACACCATGGATGAGTTCTGTGAGCAGGTCTGGAAAAGGGACCGAAAGCAGCGGCGGCAGAGGCCAGGCCACACTCAAGGGGACAGTAAAAAGTGGAAGCACTTGCAGGAAAATAAGAAAGGTAGGAACAGGAGGACCCACGAGTTTGAGAGGGCCCCCAGGAGTGTGTGAGCTGCGTTACCTTCAGAAACCTCAAACACAGACACATTTGCTTAGACAATAACTGGAAAAAATGCAATATACATGAACGTTTTCATGGCATTACGTGGATGTTTACAATGGTGGGGAATTCAGTGGAGTTCCACCAGTTATAAATCAAGTCCATGAGTAACCCAACCTCCTAACAGGTTTTTCTCCTAACGCCGACACCCAGGAGAGCTCACAGCTGGGCCCAGTTGCTCACATTAGCCAACTTAACTTTCCCTCTGAGACTTCACTCTACAAGTTCTGCTTTCTTCTTTGCCTGAGAAATAAAAATGTCATTTGCCATATTGCCATCTAAAGGAGAAAAAAAAAAAACGCATCAGCAAAGCCATTTGCTGAACGTAAAGCTTAAACTGCATGGATTTACTAAGCTGATGAATATTCCAAAATGTGGTGGGATTCAAAGACATCTTTTGTCTCCCAGCACTCACGTTTGTACGTACTGGAGGAGAGAAATAAGGAAAAGGATACTGAAATGAAAGGGTCTGGGGGAATATAAAACTCATAAACCACCCGTCATCCCGAAGAGAAACGAAATACACGGATCTACTACTGATGTCTTCTTTCAGCTTTGATCTAAAGATGTATTTTATTAAAACTATAATTTAAATGTACCATGAAAAATATGCCATAAAAATTAGCTGTTTTTTAAGCTAGAGTAGGTTTTTGTCTTACAATTATTGTGCTATATAGTTTGTTTTAAAATTCCAAATGTGTGCTGCTTTCTCTTTTTTTTTTTACATTCTGTTCTTAGTTCTGTACGAGGGACAGCCGATATTGTTCTAGCAACGTTCATACACCATTCGCCATCGATCATACACACCAAGAGATCAATTATTCTTCATTTCTCTGAGGAAATTGAATAAATGGAAGCTGTTCATGCCTCCTCTTCTTTAAGTCGTATTAAGTTAGTTTTAATTTGCAAAGAGTTCTGAGAAAAACTAAGAAAATAATCAGAGAAAAGGGGAGGAAAAATGTTAATTGGTTAAATGCATTTTCCTGTATCTGAAGGATTCTTGAAGAAGAAATGAACTGTGTACCTCATAAAAATATAAACATGATCTTAATATGGAGCTAGTAGAAACGGTCTCTCGATCCCGTGCTTAAATCCAGCATGGTATCTGAGACATAAGATCCCTCTCACAGTCCCACTGGGATTTGAACAGGCCGCTTAGTGACTTTTGTAAAGACAGGTGCACAATATGCATGCAGCAGCATACGCAAGGCCAGTTCCCCAGCAGGTCACTTCTGAGTCTGCTTCCTCTTCAGTCACCTTCTTTCAACCAATTAATCTGTATAAAAAAATTATTTTCTTGTCAATGGGAATGACTTTTATAAAAACTACTTTCCAGGACATGACCCAAGCTTCAATGACATAAAAACTCTTTGTGTTCTTGAACAAGTTACAAAGTAAGGTAAAAGAGTTCTAATTAGGAATTAGGAATTTATCTCCTAGATTACCTTGAGATGATTCTTTAAGAATCCCTGACCTCAAGCAGCCCAGGACTTGCGGGGAAGTGGTGAGTCTTTTACCACTGCTCTGCCCTGTCCAGACCCTCCCTAGCTCCCCGCTTGCACACAACAAAGGAGAAAACAGTTGGTGGCTAGTTAAGGAAGTGACATTGAAATGTTCATTTGGCTTGGCTTGGGATTCTAATTAACTCAGCATGACTCTTACCTCAGACTGAGGCAAAGTTTTATTCCCTATCAGCTGAACTATTGCACAGATGGAAGCTCACGTTTCAATTTTAATAATCATTTGAACAAACAATTTGTTGATATTCGCTTTAAATAAAAAGCCTAAAAATAATCTGCATCCGATTTTAGGTGCCATTGAGTAAATATGGTATTGCTTTTGGAAATGCAGCTTCACAGGGAGGCTGGATGGTTTTATTAAGTGGGTAGTCCACTCCTGTTTAAAAATCAGAGAACAAGGAGCAGTCTGAAAATAGGTAACTTTTTGTCAACTCTAGCACATGGTATCTCAACTATACGCAAATTCAATATTGCCTTCCATTTTAAATCTGCAGCTGAAATGAATTTATTTGATCTAACAGGGGTATTTTGTTCCTCTTGTTCCTTTTTTTAAAATAAAAGGATTTCAGAGGATAAAGAGTATATGATAGCTTTGTGGATACCTTCCAAATTCTGAATGCGTTTTGTTTAGCATTGTGAAATATCAATAAAAAGAAGTCTAGACTTCAATTAAATGTATCAAAAGCAAACAAGTCTACTGGCATGCCTTTGTAAACCATCTAAGTTTTGACGACCATTACAGCTGTAATGTGGAGATACTTAACTTTTCCTCCAGCCACAGTGTTCAGCCAAAGTGTATTCAGAGGAGGCAGTTTGCACACTTCATGTCCCGCATAATAATTCAGTTTTAACTGACTTTGTCATCTGCATGTATTGTCAGAGATTAAATGTGGCAGACAGACTCATGTGACCTTCAGCAAATGATAGCAGCAACCTCAACCTAAAAAAGGATGTACTGCAGCAGAGAGGTTATAGTCCCACGGAAACCAAATGTACAGTGCCAGTGGGTGTGAACACACACGACTAGTTCTTTTCATGAATTATTTGATGAGTCTTGGTGGTATATGTTCAATATTTTTGCTACCTACACATGAGGCAACCCAAGATGTAAATAATTTTGAAATGAAGAGTAAAACCAGTGTAAGATATGGCTTTCAATATAGGTACTTCATTTCGGTGTGTTGAACATTACCCTAAAACGCAAGATGACAGGTGGTTTATGTGCCCGGTCAGGACAGAAAGTGTGTGACCAGCCAATCAGCATGTGTCTTGCCAGCTCGTAAAGATGTTTCGTTTCTGTATTTATCACTGCATTTCAGGTGGGAACGTGAAAACTGGAGAGACAAATGTAATGAAATTGCTGCTGTAAATTATTCCTTTTAGCATGTATCCAGTTGCTAAATACACATTTCTTCAAAATATTTGAATTCAGATGTCTTTACTGTTCCCTGGAACATATGGTGTTGAGGAACATAAGCTTGGACACTTTTTGAGAACCAGAATCAGGTTGTTCCATAATTAGCTAACAGATTTATTCTTTGTAGACATCTTTAAATTAGAACCCATATTTACAGTGATGATACACATTTTTATGCCCTTGAAATTAAATATTGTTCCTTTTCATGTTGTGTCTAAAAAGAAAATATGGGAATGAAATTCTACAATGTGTCATAATCACAACAGATCTGGTATGATTCGGGGTCGACAGAGATGTCAGGCTAATTTTAATGATATTGCCCATCTTGAAGGTCACGGGGTGGGCGTTTTATTACTGCGGTAGCATTTGTATAACCCTTTGAAATCTTTGTCTTTTGAATTCAATGTCCTGAACATGATTTCAATCGAATTGAAATGTATCAGGTTTCACGGTTTCAAAGGTACATTGAACAGCATTTAACAGCGAGGGCTCACCATGACCTTGTTGAAAAATAATGTAACAGCTCTAAGTCGGCCTAATACCAAAGGCATCCAGGCTTTCTTACTTTGTTATCACCGATTAAAGTCAACATTCATGTTTACAAAATGCATTTTTTTCATAAAGAAGAAAACACCTTTGTTCAACAGTCCACTGAGTCCACCGGTTCCTGTTAGTTTGGTTTCTAGTGATGTTACTGTCCTGACTAATTAAAGATTAAAAAAAAAAAAAGATGGGACAGAGAACACAGCTGCAGAAATGGGGCTTCACACAGTACAGGCCACTTTTGCCATCTGTCCGGCCAAAGGCAGCAACTTACTCCTCTCAAACCTGCAGAGGCCAAGGGGCCCCGAGGACTCAAACCATGCTAACAAGGTGATTTGGGAAATTAGGAAACTGAGCCTCTAGGCACCTCGCAGATCAGAACCAAGCCCTCACCGGCTCCTCTAGGGACCGTTGGGAGACTTAGTTCCCCATTCTGTGCCAGGAGGCGTGCTGGACGCTGAGATGGCCGCCCAGGTCCCGTCCTCAAAGAGTCGCAGTGAAATAAGGGGCACCTTATGACTTGGTGCACCTCCAGTTTCTCCTGCTAGCCTTTTCTGGCCCGCCGGCCCTACACCACATTCACACCTTCTCTGTGCCAGCTCGGTGCCTTCTCTGTACTCCCTCTACGCCGCCTCCACCTGCCACAGATGTGCGATGTATTCATTTATGCCTCTGTTTCTTTGTCTGGACTAGCAGTCCTCTGAGGGCAGGGTTGGCTGGAACTCATTTCTGCCTCCGACACTCCAGTCGCAATGCTGAGTGCTGAGAAGGAGCCCCCTCGTTGTTGGTGAAACCCTGTCACGGTGTGATATGCGTGTCCAATGGAGTCCCCAGGAAACACGCGGCGCGTCTGAAGAGGAGGGAGGACTCGCTGTGCCAGGAGAGAGCAAAGAGTTTCCAGGGATAGAGTGGTGGATGGAAACACCATCGGATTTGTACAGGAGATAAAAGACAGAAAGCGGTAACCTGCACAGAGAAGATCAGTGTCCCTCCAGCAGGTGTTCCAGCTCAGTGGAGCCCAGGGCTCACACAGGGAGCTAAACAACCCTCTCCCACCACTCAAAATGGCACACTTGTTTGTTTTCCTGGAATCCATAGGCTGCGTGCTCATTCCTGGCACTTGGTGACACGCATCATGCCTTCTCTCTCCTATTCACCCCACACACTGCCTTCTCTGTTAGTATTGACCTGGTTTAACCATCCTGACTCAGGCCCAGGGCTGGTCAGTACGCTCCTAAGCCCACCTGCAGACTAGTCTTGGTGTTGTGATCTTGTCTCTACTGCAAATCTACCAGGCCGCAGCTGGAGTCCGCAGCTCCACAGATACATGGCAAGAGGACACCAGCTCCGTGGGGCTGACCTTCTGTGCAACTAGCTCAGCTCGAGTGGCACCTTCCATGAATTTCACCCACGTACAGTGTTACCTTCCTCACACGGTATTGGAGTCACAGCCTCAGGTCCAAGCCCTGCTTTGCAAATTACCAACGCAGTATTGAAATGTGGAGTGTGTGATTGTTCCAGAGACACCCTGCGTGAGGCGAGATTAGCCTGCAGAGTGCAGGCAGAGACTCCTATTTTTCATAAACAAAAAAAAGAAAAGATTGAGAGATGGGAGGCCCAGTTTCATTTTGAGTCTCAGCTCCTCAGCACCCTTACATTAAACTGTCAATTTTTTCCCCATGTAACAAAAGAATGTATTTCATTTCTTTTAATCTAAACATTACACTTGCAGATGCAATGTTTATTTATACAGTACCTTAGCGAGAGTTCTCCTGAGTGTGCACAAGTCCTCACAACTTGCGTAATCCTGAGGTTTCCATGTGCCCTTTCTCTTCTCTTTGTAAATCTCACTGCAGCTTAAGACCTCCAGTAAATACACTCTAAAATCCACGTCCTCCATGAAGCCCATTCTTAATGCTTTGTTTGTTTTGTTGATAGCTAAATCCAGCGAGATTTAAACTTCTTTAGACAAGGTTTGTGTCTAAAATTCAACAGCTTTTCTACCTTAGGTGCTCTTGTTCACACCAATTTTAGAACAATTGCATCATCTTTACATTTCAAAAAAGGATGGCAGCTTTTTTATTAACTACTAAATACCTTTGCTTTAAGTTCAGTGAAATTCAGTGTTTTAAGTTGCTGGTAAATTCGAACAGATCAGTTTAAATGTAGATTTCCCGATCTCTTTCAGTAAACCCCACTCGAATTTCAAGACTGACCAATCAAGGCACCTCTGCAGTCATAGGCAGGGGACACCAGACTTACGTTGTTGTCATCTTTCCATTTCAGATTCCTTGCTCATTTTCTCCTTCGTGCTACCTTGGACCCTCATAGCCACCATTATTTAGTGTGAGAAGTAGGTTAAATTGTTGTCTAATGAATATTATATAGTGTCACAAAAATAAATTCAGTATCCGTATAAAGACATGCTGAGTATATTGAATTCTTCCAATTATGAAATATATTCAATCAAATGCAAAAAGCCACTGATTATTATATTAAGCTAAACAAAATGCTATTCATTTACCTTAGACACAGGTCATTCTTGAGGATTCTTCATCTTCCTAACTCCTCCAGAACATGATAAATAAAAAATCATGAACACCAAATATCCTAGATACAAAATCTCTTATCCTGACAAAGTAACGTGTCTTCTTCCCCTCAGTAGTGACTAGAGTGTAGTCGTCAGTTCCTCCAGTAGCCATATACTCCTTATTGAGTAGTATCTACCCAGTTTGTAAAGGAAGTATCTAAGCACTTCTACAAAATTTCCTGATTGATAGTAATAGCAAGCTGAGAACAGAGACTGTTAAAATATATTGCACTGCATAATAATACAAACTCAACATAATAAGAAATATGGAAGCATTAATACAGTTTCTACTAAAGTCAACATTTGGTGGTAGTATTAGTTTATTTTTCACATAACCTTTTTATTGTGTTCAAGGATTTTTAGGACACCCTGTGGCACTTCTCATACAAAATACGACAGCCAGATTTCCCAAAGTTACGTGAGATAAAAGCGATTTGTAGCTTTCCATGGATTTAGCAAATGCTGAAATCAGGATTACAATCTTGTCGTTTGTTCCAATTAAAGCAGATTTTTTTTCCTTTGCTGTGTTGTACCGCATAGTGAAAATAAATTTTAAGCACTTAATAATTCTTCACTGTAATAAAAAATTACTTTAGAACACTTAATATACACGCAAGGAATAATGTGCTGACTAGGGCGTTTGGTAACATCCTATGGAAAACACATAAGCCAATGACATTTTGGGCAAGTATTCAGTTGGAAAACCCTTTAATTGATGTCTGTAATTCATTTTCTCTACCAAACAAAACCGAGGAAAAATTACTGCCTTCTTGTCTATCTGAAACAATGTCAATGTGGCAAAAATGGTATGAGCTGTTACAACACAAAATAATTCAGTTAGATGACCAAAGCAAGAACAAAATCAATCATGCATGCATGTACAAAGATAGCATCTACTTTTGTAAATTATAGATGAAAATGATTTAATAGAAAACACATCTATTGTAAATAGTATTTGAAATAGTGCTCCCATTAGAAGCATATCTCTGCCCAGAAGTTTAACATATCAAGTACAACATATCTTAAGCCAACTGCAAGTTGCCAGTCTTTTAATACAATGTGGCTAGAGTGCCTTAATATGAGATTTGTCATTGAACTCTTACTTCCTAGCCTGTGACAATAATCACGCAAACACACGGCAGACAGAAGTCCTTGTGAAGGTTCTTTTTCATCTAGACTAGTAATTGTAACCACCCTATGTCTTTGTGGTCATCCCAATAAGTACAAATTCTGAAATCATTTTCTATTTAATTCATCTTATCTAGATGATTTAATTTTAAAACTTCAAATAAGAGGAGAATAACAGAAAAGGCAAGAAATTCTAT
Organism: Ctenodactylus gundi; assembly: GCA_004027205.1. Lineage (NCBI taxonomy): Eukaryota > Metazoa > Chordata > Mammalia > Rodentia > Ctenodactylidae > Ctenodactylus > Ctenodactylus gundi. The sequence goes on from PVKB01000378.1 coordinate 519,344, forward strand.
ATGTTGCTAAGGATATTTTATTGAACTTCTAAGTTCTTCCCTTTTGTTGCTTGGATATGAGGTTACCTCTGAGCCTTCACCTGGGGGAGAATGGAGAACAGTGAGTGCAGGAACCATAACTTCCCATGCAATTCATTAAACACTGAGCTCTCATGAACTTCTCATGAAAATGTCACAGAAGCAGTTTGTTTAGGCTATAATATTAAGCATATTATTCCAAAATCTAGTGTTCAAGCACGGATTGGGATTGCCAAATTCATGTGGATGTCTCTTTTATGTCTTGCTGCATATTATATCTTGTGCTCTTCAACTGCAATAACCAATTAAAGTACATTTTGAAATCTGCATGAACAGGTGATGCTCTAGACATTGCTTCTGTACTGTTAAAAGCCTGTATTCCCTGGAGGAACAGCCACCAGTGAGAAAAAGCACCTTTGTTCCCCTAAGACAGTCTCTTAACCTTTATGCTAAATCAAAATTGCAATGAAAATGAAGAGGAATGAAAAGAAATGTTGATTCTTTGAAGGACCAGCCGTCCTCCATTGTTCCCTTCTAACCTTTTCCATGATTACTAATTCTCACAGTTCCTCACCTTTGTCTCCCATTTCTAGCACCCGTGAGCTTCCAATAGGCAAGCCATCCTGATAAATTTAATGTCCTCACCAATGACCTACCTAATACTGGGACTCTGTAGTCTATTGACTATTTCTTCTACCAAACTTCAGTCTTCAACCAGAATGGCAACATGTTTAACTCAATTTTATTTTGACCTGCTCCACTGTGAACAACGCAAAGTCTAAGATGCATTGTGAAACACATTACATGTAAAACTTATGTACAGTTGAAGGTCAATGAAATGTACACCATGTATTTTCCATTCTGCTTTGAAGTGTGACCACTTTGAAAAGCCCATCATGACCTTCCTTAGCTGTATCTCCATTGCTCTCTTCTGGGAACTCAATAACCTGAATGTCCTGCCCATCAATTCTTTGTCTTCCAACGCCCCGCCCCCCACACCCCACTTCCGTAATGCCATGCGTTTCCTTGTCTCGTTCTTACTATGACAATACTGTTGGGATGGGGCAAGATAAACAAAAGAAAGAAAGGAAAGGAAAGCTGGTGCAGCTGGGCCCAGAGTACCAGCTGCAGAGACCAACAGAGGCTGAATCTGCGTAGAAATAAAAGGAGTATGTGATGTCAGGTGAACTAGGCCCAGAGGGACTGAGCTTAGCATCTGGGCCGTGTGCATCCAGGCCTCCTCAGGCCTTCTCCTGTTGCATGGAGTGAGTGTGAAAGCCCAGAGCAGCACTCAGTGATGGGAAGGAATCAGTCTTGGAGAAACACACACCAACATGCCGTGTCATGACAGGGGCAGGGTGGCAGGGTCAGAGTGGTAATTGTGGTGGTTCTCAGAGTAGGATGTACAGCAGGCTCTTTTCTTTACTAAGGATTTTATTTTTGCTACCTTAAGCATTGCAACAGCTCCTATGTTGCTATTTTTGTCAGTAAATAAATCAATATCCACAGAGGTTAAAGAACTAATGGCTCATTTCACACAATCCAGATCGATAGGAAAAAAGGGTAGCTCCTATGTGATACATGACATCGATGTCCCAAAAAGATAATTCCCTATTGCAAATACAATGTAAAGGGCCATTGTATGGAAAGACAGGAAAAGAGCATCAAGAAGACAGAAGATGAAGGTGGACAGGGTCGGGACAGTCTTAGAAAGAGACGCACATGTCCTTGGCTAAGACAAGAAGAAATGGCCAAGGGCCAATCGGAAAGGAGTGGGGAGTTAAGGAAAAGCTTTAAGAGGCCAGCAAACTTGCATTGAATGTCAGCCCCAAGCCTGTACTTCAAGTTCTTTTTGTTATTCCCCACCCCCGCCTCCGTTTTCTCACCTACAAAGTCAGTTTTTCAGTTCTTGATGTATAAAAGGTAAACAATGAATTCTGTGTTCTTGAAAGCGAGGTGATAAGGAACCTTTGCACATAACACTGATAGCATTCACTATTTCTGTCCTGATAGTGATGAGAAGAAGACATCTCTCCTGTTTCTGAGGAAAACATTCTGAATTGCACCCTTCACCATAATCTGTAGACTCTTAGCTTTCTCAGTCTTTGCTACGGATCCTCGGTGTGGATATCAGATGACCAGACACTAAGCTGCCAGGAACCCCAAATATGGTACTAATAACTTGGTCTATTGCTTAAAAAATACTGTTATATATACATAAGAATGATTACAATGTAAGTCAATAGAGAATTGTGTTTTAGCAATATCACAAGCTAAATAAGGGTTCAAATTTGCTTAGTAGATACTTATACTATTCAGCCCTTAAAAGTGATGCTTCCTGTTTTTATTTATTTTAAATAGATAAAATGTGGGCACAGTGATGCATGCCTATAAACACAGCTACTCAGCAAGGATGAGACAAGAGGATCAGAAATTTGAAGCCAGCCAAGGCAACTTAGCAAAATGAGACCGGGACCATGGTTAGTGAGGAAAATCAGACACACGATGTTAAGTACTGCATGACTTCACTTACATGTAAAACCCAGAATATAAATAACCAAAGTAGCAGAATTAGAAGAGATGAGAAGAAACAGAGAGGTAGACTTCGTGGCGATGGGAAGGCAAGATTGGAATGCACGGAGGAAGCAGAACAGGGATGCGCGGGGAAATGCGAGTAAAATGAATAGGTAAAAATACATTGCGTGTGTTCACCGATGCCCTGCACCATGCAGTCAACATCTACCACAAACATGTACAAATAAAGTTGATTTAAAAATACAAAATGATTGAGGACCTAACTTATTGGTAGAGCATCTGCCTAGCATGTGCATGGTCCTGGATTTGTTTCTCAGTATGACAAAAAAAAAAAAATGAAAAGAAAGAAAGAGAAAAAATGAAGAGAAGAGAAGAGAAAGAACATGGAAATTTCAACTACAGAAAAAAATGTTACCTGACTTATGGGCAACCAGTGCCTCTCAGAGGAAAGGTGGCACAGCTCAGCAGTAGGACACAGTGTGTACCCAATGTGGCCTTGTTACTTTCTTTACGTTTCCTGGGACAGTGAAAGTACGCATTTTCCTGGGTTATTCCAGAATTTAGTTTCCTCAAGTGTAGGAATCACTGTTTGCATTTCTCAGCAACTTTTTTTCCTGTAATTTTATGGTATTTTTACACTGTGGAGGAAATACAGTAACTAGAGTACTTCTCATGAATAGAAATTCTCTGATTACCAATAAAAATATCTTGAACACTTAAATGTGCAACTTTACCAAAATCAAGGGTACTTCCTTAGAACACCTTAATGGCATTGAAACCCAGGAATGTCTGCGCAACACCGACAGCTACAACCAGCATGAGCGCTTGTGCAAGGGCTTTTGTATGTAGTCCTAAGGGTTGACTGAGCTTCTCGGTGGTCTACTGGGTGGTCTACTACTGCTTTTTACACAATGAGCTGAGCCCTAGTTTGGGGTTATTGAAAAGCATCGTAAATAAATCCATGTGTGCATTGTGTAAGCACCAGATCATATTTACAAAGGTCTCAGCCACTTGGCTATTTCACTGCCAGAAATAAAAAAAGCACCGTGTCTTCTTAACGCTGAATCTACCACCCTCCCCCCCCCCCCCATCATTTTTCCTGGCAATTCCAGTATAATTTTGAAGGAACAAAATTTTTTATTTAAGCTGTACTCACTGTTGCATGCCAAAGCAACTGACATCATGTGTGCAAAGCAGCCGGTGTTCGTCTCATTGGGTCCCGAGTCCACCTATCCTCGGCAAGCAGAGTATACGCTCTCCAGCAGAGAAGAGGAAAACCCCAAGACCTTGCACCGCTGTTGGTATGGAAATCGTTTATTAACTACCAGCAGCCTGATGTGTCTCTCAAACATCGCTCCCCCCAAAACCATTCGCAGCTGAAGCTCGGGATATTTTATGTCAACGAGCTTTTGGGAAGCAGGGACTTTAAATTAAAGCTCAAGGGGTTTCCAGCCATGGAGTTTGGAAAATGCAGTTTTATCTTAAGCCCTCTGTAAATCATCTTAAAATACTGCTGATTTTGGTAAAGCATAACACAGACTCCTATTTTTTTTTGGGGGGGTGGGGGGGGAAACAATAAATTGGGAGCAATGGAAATAGGAGTCTAGGGGTAAAATGTGGTAGGAAAAAGTTCACGAAGCTGGTACGGAACATTACTTGAGCAGCTGCTACAACACACGTTGACATCACTCACAAAGAGGTGCTAGTTTGTTATAGTTAACTGTCTCAGCAACATGAAACAAAAACATCCCATATACCACTGAGTGTTTCTGTATATTACCTAATGAATGACATAAAAAAGTAACCCTTGGTGCCGAGCCTGGGGATAAAAGCCTACAATTCCAGCATTCTGGAAGGCTGAGGCAGGAGGATCACAAATGCCAGCTGAGCCTGGGTAATTTAGCAAATTAGTGAGTTCATGTTTCAAAATCAAAAATAAAAATGGACTAAGGATGTAGCCCATATTCTATACAGGTAATTGCGGTGTTCCTAACTTCAAACCTTAAGCAACTTCTTGAGAAGTCATAGTCCCTGTGTCTGATGCACTTGTACAGTCTGTCTCCTCTTTGTATTCCGTATACCACGTGCTTGTAGGATAGACCACCCCCTCTTTCTCCGGGCATGAGAAACCCCAAAACTGCATCTTTTCCACCATGTACAGGGTGAAGTACTGAAGAAATGAAAAAAATGCAATTGCTGGCACCAATGAGCTTTGAGTTCCTACTATTACTATTTACTCTCCCCTCCAGGTTGTGTTCATACTGTCTGTGTAGGCCACCATCAGACCATCCGCTTCTCCACCCAGCCCATCTCCAGACAGCCTGCCCATCTGCATGCATCCCAGCTGGGATGACACTGGTCCTTCAGTGGCAGCCATCTTTGTAGATGTCCATAAACCAGTGCCAGGCAGCTGTTCACAAAGCCACCCCAACCCCCATGGTCACTCGTGGTGCCACCCGAGGTCCTCTACTACCTCACTGGTCTACCCAGGATGCATTCTAGTGCCCAGTTTCTCCCCTATAACTGGGTGATAGTAGTAATAAGTCTACACACATTAGTACTACTCTTTTATACTAATTCTTATATTTTTAAAGTTTTCATTGACCACTGATCACCCAACACAAGACACGATGCGTGTCAGGGTTCTTTCCATCCCAGGCGAGAAGCTCTAGGGCAATGGGGCTCCTTCTCTTCCCAGAGCTTAGTGTCAAAGGGAGAAGCAGAAACGAACCCTAGTCTCCTTCCAAACCCTCCATGGAGGGCAAAAGGTGGAAGGGGATCAGGCAGACCCTCAGGGCTTGCTGTTAATGCCACAGGACTGTTTCACACAGACTTCATCTACACCACTAACACTCTCCCCAGGTTCTGTAGTATCACTATTATGCATGGAATAATTGCTGTAAGAGAAAGAATTTCAAAATGCCTTATAAAGAAACACAAAGAACAAAGAATTTTGGAGGGAAAATCCCAAACCTTACCCTTTGGATGACTGACTCTCCTGCCCACCTGAGAATTTCAGCATACTTAACACTGTCCTTGCAAGAGAGATGGGGTCATCTCTGCTCATAATTGTGATGACTCAGTCACTTGTATGACAGTTAGAGTCTGAGACCATATTTCTGAACAACACCATTCTACATCCCATAGTCCTTCCATGGTGTCCCCATACTAGGCTGATTATGGACTTTATTCCTCAGAACCAGCTGCATATAAGAGATAGTCATCCTCTATGCTCTAAGAATACCTAAGCTCAATGAACCAGCATGCCTCTCAAGATAACTGTCAGTGACATGAGGAAGACCAGAGAGATAGAAGGAGGGAGAGGAGCAAGAGACAGAAACAGAGAGAAAGGAGTGAGACGTGCAGAGAAAGAGAGGAAAAGAGGGAGAGAAAGAGAGAGAGAATCATGTTTCTCCATTAACAACAACAATCAAATCCTTGCTATACGCTCAAGGCAGGAAATCCGAAGCTGACTTCTAAAGCTGAGACATTAGCTGAGATAAAGTAGCTGATACTGAAATGCAGAGTGGAAAGTAATGAGCATTTTGAGAGGAAAGGCTTGCAGGGTATGGCAATTCACGGGTCACACAGCCAAAAGCACACCTGTAGGCAGCTGCCTCAGTAGCAGGCCCAGCCTCCCTTGGCCAATTGCACAGAGAAACAGCTGTGACATAGGTCCTGGGGCTTCTTCCACAGAGCTGGTCACATTGCCAGGCACTGGGTCTAGAATATGGGAAGCTGGAGCAACTCGTTGCACACGTTCATTCCCATCAAAGATTTCCAGTTGAATGTTTTCAATAGTTGGGGAATCAAATGTTTCAGTGTGGCAACTTCTGTCAGTTGGCTTTGTGCTGGCATCTGGGATTGCATAGTGCCCCTTAATCCCTCCTCAAAAACGGTTTTGTTTTCACGTGGTGAGGTACAGGGAGCACCATTACTCTCATGCTAGCCTGTAACCCTAAATCGTTGTGGGTAGCCAGTGCCTCCCTTTCTAATTCAGACTTCAGAGGGAGTCAAGACTGAAGACAGCTTGTACCAGGCCATCAGTTCTCCAAGCAAAGACCTCCCAGGACATGAGTATTTGGGGGTGGGGGGTAGCAGATGCCATTTTAACATCAAAAGATGTAAATACCCATCTGAATTATTTGGCTATTCTTGCCTTAGCATTTTGTACTTTCAGTTGTCATTGTTTTGAAGTCATCGTGTGAAGCCAGGTGAGTGCAGACATGTAACCAACCAAGGCTCTGTGATTTTACCCAACCTGCACCTGGTGTCTTCCCCAGGGACTCGCTCTTGTGGAATTTCCTGGCATGAAGTAAAAGCTTTTCACAGATTTTGGGTAAGTGTGAAGGAATCTTAAATATCTCATCTTTTCGCAAAACTCAGTCAGGTTAGAATGTGAGCATGAAAATGTGATTGTGATTACTAGCTCTGCGCTTTGATTGGGCTGACAACTGACAGCATGGGATTGTCCACAGATGACACCTGTTCTAGACCTCCGGCCCACAAATCATCACTCCAAAGCTATAATTTCTTCATTCATTGCTTCATTCATGCATTCACTAAATATTTCATGTGCTCTACTGTCCATGCTGAGAAGTATTCGAAGTGTTGAGGAATAGTGGTGAGAAAGAAAAGACACAATTCTTATTCTGAGGACTCTTACATTGTAAATATGGACAACAGACAACAAGTATGTAAGAAGTCACTATCTAGGATATTCAGTCACCTGCAAGTGTCTTTAAAATAAAGCACAATGCTTTGAACATGTCTCTTCATATTATTTGCTAAATGAAGTAGGCCATGTGGCTTTGCTATTCCTAAGAGGGTACTTGACAATTTCTGTAAGTGGGAATAAAATGGCGATGTCCAAGATTTTCTTAAAGATCAAGCACATATGCAGTAACAATGAGGAGCAAATTGCAGTACCTAGAATGTAGTAAGTGGTGGAACTTGTCGGATAGCATTGGCGTCAATTCGTGTACATCACATTGGAAATGTTCTGCAAGGTGAAAGCAAGGAGTTGGTGGCCAGCTCGATCTGCCAGTGGCCAGGCTGCACGTGACAAGCACAGGCCTGAGGAAATAAATAGCAGCTTGGCGTTCAAGGGTGATATCGGATGATTCACAATTCAAGTCAAGAGATGTCATAGACACTTACTGATTCCCACCCACATAGTTCTAATATGTTACACAATTTGGAATTGATGTATTTACAAACAAGGTTAAATTTTATGTCATGTGAATTTTTCGACTAAAGTAAAATAAAAAAGAGATATCAGAGAACAAGAAAGATCTGAGCTAAGAATTTGAATCATCCTGGTGTGATGGGGATCCCTCTGAAAAAGGGGTATTAGCTCATTACGGGCGTGGAAACAGAAAGAGCCCAGCCCTACCACAGCTGTGACTGTAAGTCGGGCTTTTCCACATGGCCTCGGTATATGAAGCGAAGCGGTGGCAATACTTAAAATGGCTGGCAGACCAAGTGGGGGAGTAAAATGTTTCACAAATACTAAAACAGATCCTTAGATTATTGGATAGTTTCTCTATTCGTGCTATAGGCCTTCCCTTGGGCATCATTACTAATTAACATTTGATTATAGTATGCCAGTCATATATTTATTCAGCAACTACATAATGCCTGTAAGTTTTCAAAAATAAGTGTGTATTCTATAAACTGGCATGCCATACAGAAATCCTTTAATAAGAGGCAAACACCTCCTTGTGTTATTGTACTAGGAATGCTCAATTAACAAACCCTTAAGGCCCTTCCATGTAAATTGACCCCTGTCACCGAACCAGGAGCGAGCTTTCACTTACAGAGGGCATGCCATGGACATAGAACCAAGTAGAGGCCAGTTAATGAAGCACTGGCACCATTCAGTTTAAATCTCACATCTGTCCTTCTTCAAATGAAACCTTCCCTCCGAAAAAAAAAAATGACACATTGTAAATCTATGATGGTTTCCATCAGGGTCACTCGGCAGAACTTAACTAACACTATTTAAAGTTGTAATTATGTGAATCCCGTCAAACTGTTTGACATGTGTAAGTTTTACACAAATATTTCATTCACTTGCTGAAATGAATGGTGCCATAAATCAAAAAATTATAAGTTTTTTCTTTCTATATGAGAACCAAAAATTGACACATGAATGAGTATACTTGCAAATAATTAATAATTAAACCTTCACCAAAATAAAAGCATTTCTTTAGCCGTGAAGGCCTTGTTTGTTAGATATAATACCATGGGAAGTATATTTACTTCCTAAACTTTCTCATGGGCTAGAAGATGAAAACTAGTTTCACAGGGAAAAGGAGGAATATAAAATCAATACATGGGCTATATTAACAGAGAAATGTAGACTGCCTGCTTTTTCAGGAATGTTTTCTTGACGCGAGGTCTTTCCTGACACTATCTTTTAACTCTGAAGCCTCAAGGGAACCGAATGGTATATGTCTCATTTGAGTTCATTTCCCCAGATTCACCATTAATTGAGAAAACTGATACGTTGTCCTTAACGACAGTGGTTTCAAATGAGGCCTGTTTATAAAAGAATTTTAATTCTCCTGCTTTGAAAGTAAGAGGATTATTAATCTTAGTTACAGTCAATTGTAGCACTTAATATTTTAAAACTGAGGAGTGACTGTAAAAATAAAATAAAAATTTAAAGAACAAAGGATTTCTCATTAAGATCCAACAAAATTATGCTTTTAAAATATTGAAAATTTCCCAGGGTACTTTAACCTTGTAGCTTTAAAATGGGTAGGATTCTTCCTCTTGCTCAACTCAGCTTCCAGTTATACACATGCAGGTAAACATTTCTACTCTTCCAAATACCTAGGCAAAAGCTGACCTTACAATTAAACTAGCTGGGCCAATAGTTTTACTTTAAAGTTTCTCAGTCATCGCTCAGTTATATCAGTACTTCTATATTAATTTAGTAGTGTTTATTGCTTTGATCCTGATTACTGTACATGGAATACAAAAATGAAGTAACAAAAGAAATATCAAAACACTCACACAGAAAGTCATCTCAGACAAAGTACGCCTGTCAACTACAAGCTTTCGGAAAGTCATGAAACAGAAAAGTGTTCGATCATGTTTTGTTGAATAATTTCTATATTTCTCAGTGATCAGCTAATACAATACCCCACATCACTTCACATATTAAGAAGGAAATTACAATTTCATGGCATCATATAATTATTTATAATAATCTTTTCAGATGTATTTCATGTTTTTCAAACAAATAGAAAACATAACAACACATAAGCAAGATTTTATATGACTTGGCTGAGGAAGAGCCATTTTAATTCGGTCAAATGAGGAAAGTTTATTCAGGCTGTTTTGGGCTAAGTGTAGAGGAAGCAATGCAGGGATGTGATAGCTTGTAACATCCAAAGTCTGGTGACCCCAGGCCAATGAGAACACAAGGACACCCTTGAGGACACACACTTGCCACCCAGATCCTACTCCAGGAAACAAAAGCGTGGGACACTGAGCTGCAGCAGAGTGACACGGGTCAGCAAAAATTTCATGGTTCACAAGACAAAGAAGCAGTGTCAAAGTGCACCAGAGTGGAAAACCAACAGGCCACATGTGCCCAAAGAACTGTGACCACGGGAAGCCTAGTGACTCACAGGGAATTGGAGTGGCCTCAACCAAACACCACGGATTATCCGGCAGGTGAGCCTGAGACTCAGGGGAAGAAGACAGTAAATTGGCAACAGACACCCACCAGAGCAGTGATCACAGATTCTGGATTTAGATCCTTGCAAGCTATCGTCCATATGATTCATCATTTTATTCTGTGCCATTGGGAAAATTAAACCACGTGGCTCTATTTTAGCCCTTATATAGATTATGCACTTCCTAAATGATGCACAGATCTGACGTACTGTCTCTAGTTTCATCAGGCACCTCAGCTAGAGGGTGAGCTCTTGAGAACACAAAGCACATTGTGTTTATCAAGTCTTCAGCTGCTAACATAGTTCTAGATGCACAGCAGGAAACACACAATGAATTGAAGGACTACTAGAAAAGGGTCAAACTCTTATTCACAAGAGTTTCAGATTCAGCTGGAAGAATTTCTCAGTGGCTAGAGTGCTTGCCTAGCAAATGCAAGGCTGTGAGTTCAATTTCCCAGCACCTTATAAGCCAGGTGTGGTTGTGCGTGCCTGCAATTCCAGCATGTGGGAGTCTAGGCGGGAGAATTGCTATGAATTCAGGGCCAGCCTAGGCTACATAGTGTGTTCAGGACCAGTCTGGACTGCAGAGCAAGACTTTGTCTCAAAGAAGAGGAAGAAGAAGAAGGAGGAGGAGGAGGAGGAGGAGGAGATCAGAGTTAATGTCTTTGAGACAAAAAGGATGCATGTGCAGGCATGTGCACGCATGTGTGTATGTATACAACTTGTAAACATGAGAGCTTTGGAAAAAACAAATGTCTACTTAGCACCACTGTAGGCTTCCACCTTCACTTAGGCCTTAGAATGACTAAGAAAGTATTATGACAGACTTTCATATATGTGGAGCTATGCTCAGAATTAGGAAGGAAAGTTTCAGGAGATCGAACTTGAGCTACTCCCGTGAGGCTGGAAGGTGACAAAGCGACCACCAGAAGACCATCACCAGAGCAAACGTCTGCGAGAGCATGCTTTTAATACTTTGCAAAGTCAAAACCACAGAATCGTTATCGTAGGTACCTGGAATGGCGGAGGTGGTGAAGCCATAGTGGAATTACAAGGGACCACAGCAGGAATCGCCCTGTGTCAGCCAAGCACGCTTCCTGCTACCCCACTGCCCTTGCTGCCCACACAACCCATTGTTCATACTGATTTCCAGGCAGAGCACTGGTGATGGAGACAGAAAAGATGGTCTAGACATGTGGTAATGCCCAAGGAAAGTGGGAGGAAAGACCCAGAAGGAAAAGCTATACAGATCCATCGAAGACAATCTGATGCAATCTGGATCACTGAGAACAGGAGCAGCCAAAGGCCCAGCTGTAGTTGGTGTTCTACTCCAGACAGATGTCATGTCATAGTCGAACATCTGACTGAAAACGCACACACACACACACACACACACACACACACACACACACACACACATTTGCAAGACTGGGAGGAACAGCCCCAGCCTATGAAAAAGTAATGACAGAGAAAAGACATTAGTTATCAGGGAAGCTGTAGGGTATGTTAAATACGTGACCATGATAATAAGTACACAAAGAACGCACACATCAGATCAGCAGGCTGTATACCATAAATGCATACAATTTTACTTGTCAAATATTTTAAAACAAGCAAAATGCGTATTGGGACCTCAGACTCACCTCAAATACTTTGATGAAACTGATCCAGGGTGCTGCATGGGGATCAGAATTTGTAGCAGTTCCTGAAGTGATGTTAACGCACAGCCAAGGATGCAAGCCTCTGTGAAGGGCGTTAATGACGGGAGCTAGAAACACATACACACCCTTGTAGAGTTCAGGTGAGCCAGACTCTGTGGCATCTCCTGTGGCAGTCAGAGAGCCTTCCAGGATTTACCCGCAGGATGTTAGGTCTGTCTGTCTTTTGCGGAGCTTCCCCTGTTGCCACTTGGAGGAAAAGAAGTTTTAATAAAGAAAAGATCTGAGAGCTTGAGGGTATCTCTAATAGACATTCTAAAGATTAACCAAACAAGGCCATACAAAGTAAACTTACTGTCGTGTCTTCTAGGAAGCCGAGGGTCAGAAACTTGACCTCCCATGTTTCCAAAGCCTATGAGCCCAGAATGTTGACTGGAACCTCCAAAGTACAAGGTGAAAAGTAAAATGACAGCTTATTAAATTAGAGTAGGAAGGTCAACTTGAATGCAATATAAAAACACAGGAGAGGTTCCTCCTTAGCACAGAATCTGAACAAAAGGAATTAGCCCTGTGCATGAAATGTTTTAGAGGCTTGCAGACTTTGATTATGTAAACTATCAGTTTTTCATTTATTAAGTTCTCATCTTACAGTTAAAAGTAGCAAAGATTTATTGAATTTCTATTGTGTGTCAGTGTCACAGGTGAGAACATGGAGAAGGCTTTTTGTTTCAAAGAGTGAACACTTTAGTAAGGAGGACCATGAGAAAAGTTAACCAATTCCTAAGCCAAAAAACTGTCAGTGACAGGCACAGTGGTCAGATAGTATGCCTCTAAGATCTCTCTACCTGGAGCCTTGGAAAGGAACCTTATTCAGAAACAGGAATTTTGTACAGGTTGAGCTTTAAACCGAGTGCCTGGTGTGTCAGAAGACACACAGATGGAAGGACACCTCACGTAAGTGGAGAAAATTGGAGATCATAATGAGACTTTCACAAGGCAAAGGCTGCCCCAAGCATCAGGAGGCAAGGAGAAGTCCCCTATCTTTGGGACCTATCCTTCCTGTGACTTAATGACAGATTTCTTGGCTCTAGAACTGTAAGAGAACAAATTTCTTTTGCTATAAAACACCTATATAGTTGTAAAAGTTGTGTGGGGGTATGTATGGTACTCTAGATCAGATTGAATTTAGAGCCTTCACACTGAGGTACAGCTCTGGCTCATTTATTTATTTATTTATTTATTTATTTATTTATTAATGTCAAGACAGGGTCTCATTAGATTAGTTAGTAGCCCAAGCTGGTTAGACCTTAATGATCTGCCTGCATCAGCCTCCCAGAGTGCTGGGGTGCCAGGCTTGTGCCATGGGTTCTTGTGATGAGTTGTTGTGGGTGACCCGAGAACTAACGTGGTAGCAATCCTCTGTAACAAAGAATTAGACAAAACGGGACAGTAGGACAGAAAGCCAACAGATGACATTCTGCTGCGATGTGAATAAAAATGTAGAGCTACACTGGTCAGAAGGAAGACCAACAGGAGACAGTCCAAAACCGTGACGAGTGTGACTCATTACAGGAACTAAAATCAGGTCAGGGCTCCAGGTATAGCTAAATAATTAGAGTACTTGCCTACTTCACAAAAGGCTTGGCATTCTATTCCTCAGTGCCACATAAAAGACAGCTGAACGTGATGGTTGCAGGCCAGTAGCCCCAGCCCTCAGGAGGCTGAATCAGGAGGATTGCCATGAACTTGGCCTGGGATACTAACCTAACTAATGCAGTCTAATGTGTCATTCCCACACCTAACTCTTAGTCGGAGCATGTTTTGGGGTCAATAAAATGACAGAAGGAAAAGAGAAATTTTTTAAAAAGAAGAGTTGGACTCCCAATAAATCTCCTGAGTAGCAGACCAGCTCAGGAGCCGCTTTCATTCGATCTCTGAAGCACCCACAGGGTTTCTAAATCGAATAGTGGTGGAGAGCTCAGACTCAGAGTCTATCTATTGACATTGCTGCAATTTTCTTGAACTAACAACAATTCAGAGAACTCCTATTCCTTTTCATTTGTATCTCGTCACGTACAAAGACACAGCTAACCTTCCTACTGTATCCGAGGACTCGGGATTTACTAGGAAATGGAGGGGTGGGGGGAGCGGGGGTTGAGATGATTGGTATTAAACAACTTACAGGTGAGCAATTTTCTCTCTTAGAAATGAGCAAGGAATAAATTGCCTGCATAAAGAGCCTTTGTCTGCTCTCTGTCACAATGATAATAATTCTAATCATTCTCGACACAGAGTCTCAGTACTAAGAACCGCTTTAGTGGAAGTGGACAGCGGGCTGGGACTTTGTCTCGCTAACCCCATGCAGTCAGACGCGGGGCCACCGAGGCACGAGAGCTTGTTCAACTGCATTTCTCAGTGCAGAAAGTGCACAGGAGCGGCTAGAGAAGGCATGGCTTTCAGTCACCCACATTAAGAGGGTAAATTAAAAGAAAAAAAAAAAAAAACACCTGGAGAAACTTGGGCTCACCTGGAGACCTTGTTCTCATCAGCTAATTTTGAGAACAGGAAAAAGGAAATTGTGTCCCCCCCCCCCCCCCCCCCCGCCCCCCCCAGTTTGACAAGAGACAACAGGACAGTCTCCTTATTGCTTAAACATGCAGCAGTTTGCTGAGAGGCTCTGTACTTCTTCCGTTTCGCGGAGAGCGAACTCGGCCTCGGAGACCGGCGAAGATATTGCGAAGGGAGGATTTATCGAGCCTCATTACATCTTGAAAGGATTAGTTGCACCTGCACATAAAGAATCTCAACTGGTTTAGACGCGCAGGCTGGCGGCGCCTTCTTTACTACCCTTCTTTCAAGGCGAAGAGGCTTGCGGCTGATGCTCTCCACACGTTTCCAAAGCTCTGGGCTGGCTGCTGAGGAGCAAGGGCGCCACCTGCTGGCCGACGAGGCGAGCCTACACAGAAGGCTGTCTCCGATTCCTCGGGAAAGAACAGGAGGACCCAAAGGGTTTTCATTTATTTGACGCAGAATCTCAGAATTGTTGAAAGTATTGCTCCCCCATCAGGACTTTATTCCACCGCCAACTGCGGAAAATTAAGTGAAAATTCACTCCCACGAGTAATGCGTGGGGAAGGAGGACACGGGTGTGTCTCGACAGGGAACGTATTACAGCCAAGTTCTCATCTTACAGTTAAAAGAATTTTCTTCTTTTTCTAACTAGTTTCTTATGTTTCCTTGTACGTTCCCTCAGGCGAATTAGCTGTTAAATGATGTGGGAATTCTGGATGGTTAAAAACATAATGTTCTCCACTGAAGGACATTAAGGTATCATTTAAATTAGAGCAAACACATCTCAAGAAGTCACAGTCTAATAGACTTGTTAGTGATAAATTATCTGATAATTTCTTTGTTCCACTTAAAACATCATTCATCTGTGCAAAGTAATGTTAAACTTTTTCTTTAATTTCTGACCTGTAATTCTAATACTGTGCTTTAAATACCCATTCACTTAAATTTTCTTTGGATCATTAAATGGAAACAATTCTACACAATCCACAAGGTACACTATGGATTTTTGTTCGTTGTGTTTCTTCTGTCTTGTTTGTAATGTTGTGGATGGAGCCCAGAGCCTTTGTGCTGAGCTGTGACTCGGCCCATATTTTAATTATTTGGGGGCTTTTGCTTAATAGTTCCAGAGCCCCGACCTAACCAGGGGTTCCAGTAAGTTTCGCTTAGACACCAGCTTTGATGGACACAACCAGGTACCTACCCATCCTCGCTCCGGACACGTGGCTGGTGTCTCAGCTGTGGGCCTCCCCTGGATGCAGCCTGCTGTCTCTCCCTCCCCAGTGTCTCCGTTCGCTAGTGACCCCAACCCACAGCTATTCATAGAGACCAAATTACAAAGGTTGTGACTTCATCCTTATTCTGGATGAACAACCGGCCATTTTGGCTCCAGAGCTCCTTCTAGGGCCAACTTTTGCCAGCTTTCCCAGCCTAAATGCCTGCTTTGTCTTGGCTGAGTCCAGCTCCTTCCCTTCCTTTCTGCTTGTAAATTCTTCCCCCCTGAACACCAGCAGGCTGGCCCCTCTGGGGAGGCCACCGGCAGCATCGGCTCACACTGCTGGCCACAGGCTTGTGGCTCTGCTACGTCCTCCTCTGTAGAAAAAGACTATTATTTTACTTAACTTCAGCAAAATATGTTTACCACTGACCAAATCTTATCAGATACACAACATACTAAAATACTATAAAACACACAATGTTAGGCCTTTGAGTCTAGTTTTAGTTATAGAACTATTTTATACAATCCTATATGCACGTGTGCATGCATGTGTAATGATGTATTTGTACATGAATCTAAATTATAATAGCTATTCTATTTTCTGAGTCATTTTACATCCTGGCTGGTGTCATGTTACAATATATATATTTGAAGGCACTATGTGCCGTAAAGATATATTCTGTCAATAATGTAGTTGCTTTACTACAGGGCAATATTTTATCTTTGCGACTTCATAAAGTGTATCTCAATGCTTCCATTGTAAAGGGAGAAAAAAAACCCTAGGATTTTAAAATGAAGAGAAAACGCCCTCTAGTGGTAAATAAAGTAAGCTTTTGTTACTTTTAGCACATTAAACTTATTAGCTGGCTTTAAGCGTATTTGTTAAGTACTGACTGTGCTGTAGGTGTTCCATTAAGCCAGAATACTCCTGGGGTTAGAATGTGACACGTGACCTCTTTGAATAAGCATTTCAGTGACATGTAGACAAATTCGATAAAGAAAACAAGTTTATTTTTAGTTCTTGAGATGGAGGTCACCAACAAGATTGTGAGAACAGGAACAGCAAGAGGGAATTTGCTTCAATAATTTAGTTATTTCCAGTGCTTCTCCTTCCTTTATTTCTAGGAAGTATCAATCTTTGGATTTCTACTTTGGCAATCATGGGCTGTTGCTGTTGTTGCTTTTGATTTATTTAAAACATCTGAGGCCTGGAGGTATATGAAATTAGAATCTCAGAACCAAAAGATAGCCCAGGGCTCAACCAATTGTCCAGAGACGTCGTGGAATACTTACGACCTCACATGCTTAATGGACTGAAAGTATATGTAGTAACTTTGCAGAGTTTGCACAGCAGCAAAGAGGAGGAAACTTAGCAAATTATCTACCAGTAGGGGGGATTCACAAGCCGGTAATCACTCAGAGCCTTCCTCTCACCATAGACCCCTAATCCCATTACTATAATGAAAGAAATAGCTCAGGGAAATCCCCATAATCCTATCAGATGAGCTTGGGGGCCAAGGAAAGCAAATGCCTTCAAGAGCCTACACATCCACCATCCCTGCTCTCTAAATTCTTTGGCCTCTTTCAATTTTTGCATTTTACCCAAGAGAGGACTCAACCTGTTCTTACAAATACCTTTTTAAAACTCCCCTCTCTCAACACTGTCAGGGTTCTCATCTTCTTGTAAGCAGCTCAAGGAGGTAAGAGAGATACTCTAAGAGGTACGTACTCCTGAGTCCCAGTGGCATTGCACAGGCGAAGCGTGTGTACCGCAGGAATTCCCAGCAGGTGTTGCTGGGGGGCAGTGGGTGGGGGTACAGGGGGAGGAACAAGGGGACTCCAAGGAGCCCACAGAGCTGCAGGGCTGTGGGTTGTTCGACTCATGAGCTCTTGAACTTGGCTGTGATATCCAGCAGGTAAATAGGAAATGTAGGTGGAGATTGGCCGGAAGTTAAGAGCGGCCTGCAGAGATGACCTGTGTGATTCCCCCAGTCTTTCCACAGGTAGAAGCAGCTCCCAGGTCACACCGCACTGCAAGAGAAATGCTAGACATGTGGCCTTTGTCCACCCCCAGGACTGGGCAGCAGGACCAGCTCACCACCACAACATTTCGGAAACCCACCCAGCTGTCAGTTTCACATACAGCAGCAATACACAGGCTTGCTGCCTCGTTTCCCTAAAGAGTAAAAAATGAATTTAATAAAACTGTCCATCCAACAAATGCTTAGAGTTCATGAAAACAATACATGCTAGCAAGATTAACTCAGTGTTATTTTGAAAACTTAATACATATTTATTTTGAATTTTGGTTATCTACTCTTAGAGAGTATCACAATCCATCAATACAGCCTTAGATGACTCAAATTAATAAACACTTATATTTATCATCACAAATAATTTTTCGATGCAGTGCTGGAAACAGAAACCAGGGTCCTTCACATCCCACGGAGCTATAACCACTGCTTAAATAAGTTGATGAAATCAATGGCATCGGGGTCTTACTGTCTACTAAGACCAACATATTATCTTCTCATTGTGTTCTATTTTTGTTTTCAGGAGATTTTGTACATGAAACTTTAGTGCCAGATGCTAAGTAGGAATTTGGATCTTGCACCCTTAGGTCAGGCAAAAGAGATAATGCTTTAAAACCTACTCCATTTCCTTCGGTGGGTGCCCTATGAAGAAGGAGATAAAAGCAGGTAGTCCTGGGCTCCAGTCCCTTGCATATTTGCTGATGGGGGCTGCTGGGTGCCTGGGAGACGTAGACTAACACACTTACGGAGCACTGAAGCAATCGCTGGGCTCTGTCTGATTTTCCTGCCTGTCAGAGGAGTCATCAATGTCCCTAGAGTAATCAGGATGCTGATTGTACGATGCATTGCGTCTCACACACACGGACATAACATCTCTTCTCCTGTGCCTTTGAATTAAAGTTCACGTCTGACGCATGACGTCCACAGCCTTTTCCTGCCCTTCTCCGTGGCTTGGCACACACGGAGGTACTTTTAGCTGTATTGTCCTCACTTTCCTCTCTGCCTCCTCATCCTGTTTAGCCTCCAATGCAGGCTAAGATCCACTTTCATTTTAACAGCAGCTGTTCTTCCAAACATGCCCCGATCTGTCCTGTTTCTCAGACCTTGCCCAGGAAATTGTTTCAGGCCTCTCTTGGCTCGCTCCAGGAACTTCTCGCGAAGTAACAGTCAGCTCTTTTTCCCACCAGGGAATGAGGGTCTCCACTGAGGAAGTTCCCATCAAGCACAGCGCTCACCGTAGGCATGTTCAGGGTGCCCACCTTCCTCCCATCCCCGAGAGCATTTCAAGGACACTGCCTTGTCTGTGCTGCGTTTGCTTTACTAACTGGAGATTGTCTGGCTTAGGAGTCAGACAAACATAAACTGGATCAGTGACACACCTCAAAAGGGTGGACACTCATTGTGAATCAGTCTAGGGCTTCTTAAAACAATGGATGCAAAAATTATGGCACAGATAAATATGAGACTTTTGTAGGTAGATGGATGCAACTTGAGACTTTCATCCTTAGCAGAATGAATCAAGCTCAGAAGGTAAAATGTCCACATGATTTCTTTAAAATGAGAAAACTAGATTATAGGCAAACCAAATGCGTATGATAGTGGGAGTCGGGGGGATTAGAGGGAGCAGGAGGGAAAATAAGGGGGGAGGGGATTGTAATGTTGTCAAGCTAAATGCGTGCACAACAACCTCAAGCTCAATGTAACCACTTTATATATCTCATATACATATTAATAAATATTGGAGGGAAAATGCAAATACAAATCATTTGTGGAACCTGTTAGAACTCAGATATCTATTCAGTGGGTCTCACACAAATCTGCTAGTCTGTGTTTCTGGCACTGTCCCAGGGCTGCCTGTGTTGCTCATCCAGAGACTATTTTTAGTAAAGAGAAAGAATGCATACCCATCTGTAGATACTTTGATCACAAACAACAGCAACAGAAGTTAACAGACAGGGTGTTTAGAATTGTGTAGGTTGCATGCTACAGGTTGGAATGCCTCCGGTCAAGATAAATTAGAGAGATTTGATTATCTATCTCCTCACTAATCTCCTCTCAGAGTTCAGCTCCACGCCTGGCCCAGGATCCAGGACTGAACACTTAATCTATAACTACATGGCTAATGAATCCAACAGTGAGTGGAAAGGGGGCTTGCTATTCTATCCCAATAACAATAGGCTTCATTTTGAGATAGGTGTTCTGCCCAACACGGTGTGCATGTATTCACCACCTTCTCACTGTTGAGACCCAGAACAGGAATGTTTTGTTGCAGCCCTCGTTCCAGAGGTCTCAGTCCACTCACAGTCAGCATGCAACAGCAGCAAGGCATGATGGAGGACAGCTGCTCAACGTATTTTGTCCAGGAAGCACAGGAACTGGAAAAGAAGTGGGGCAAAAATATATCTACCTGCCTCTCTAGGATCCACCTCTAAAGCATTTGGGACACCAATAGTTAATCTACTTGCCCAATTACCTTCCAAATTCAGGAGGCTCTGGAGACATTCCAGACCCAATCTGTGTCTTTGCACTTTTCCTAACATGAAAGAAGGAATGATTCAGCTCTGTTCGGGAAGTGATTCACTTAGGACACGAGGTGACTCCCGATTCTGTGGTTTAGAAACTGTTAATGAAATGGAGAAATCTAGAGTTAGGTCAAAGAAATAAACAATGCCCAGAATCCTTTGTTTTAGGTCAAGACAAAAGACACTGTGAAATGTGGAGCCTAGTAAACTAATAATTGCACCCGCCCCCCCCCAAAAAAAGGGAATGAAACATGTATGGATATTAAAGTGCTGTCACTCACTTCTTCCCCTCAGGGTTAAAATAATCATGCCAGGAACTAAGTTCTCTAGCAGGACTTGGATAAATAAAACAAAGCAGAGAGCAGTTTGTTGGTGGTAATTGAGAAAATTATCGTGAGTACATATCCATGAAAGATCTTGTTCAGATGCCCAGTATTTTTGCTTTGTTCTTGCAGAGAACAAACAGAAAAAAGAAATGGTTATAAATTTCCAAAAAATTATTAATCTACCATGTATGGAATTTAATGGTAGTTTAAACCAGCTTCTAATGGAAACTCAAACTCCCACTCTAACGGATTTTAGTGAGGAGCAGTTAGTTTTAAACAAAAAGCTCCAAAGCCTAAGGGCATCAACAACTTCAAATTCCCAGTAAAAATTAATAAAAAATAAATCATGAAAGAGCAAGGAAAAACAAAATCCTGACAGATTTCCTCACACACCCACTCTTCCTTAAATCCACTCTATCACTCGGTGAACTGCATGCTTGAGTTTTTTTTTTTTTTCTTCTCCTTTGCTCTTGGTTGATGACACCGTCTGTCACACCGTAAGTCCTGCAGCGCCTTTCAAACAGGCCCTTTCTAGAGTCCCCGTCTCACCAGTCTTTACAGTACATAAGCCACTATCTGTTCTTCCACTGGAAGTGTCGCACTCAAAGCGATTCCTGTGCAAGATTCGGTAAGGTCCATGAGAGCACTAAATTGACAATAATAGGAATGTGTTGTGTGCCTTTTTACCTGAACCAATCTCTAAGTGCATAGTATTCAGAGGTATTTTACAGTCACATATTTAAGATTGCAAAGATTTATGTAAATATTTGTTTATTTAATTATTCTTTTATTTTGTGTATGCATGAATTCCAAATTCTGTAACACATTAGTGACATGGAATTTGGGTAATCAAAGAATGTCTATGGCCTCCCCTTTTCAGAGGTTCACCCCTTTCCTAGCTGACCATTGCCCTTCTTTCTACCCTGTCACTCATGCTGGGGCTTTTTTATGCCATTACTTCTGTGCTTTTCGTAAGAGGGACACACCTGAGATTCCTTAGAAATCTGAGAATAGAAATTCCATTTGATCCAGCTACTGCCCTACTGGGCGTGCTCCCAAAAGAAATAAAGTCAATGTAACAAAATGACACAGGCGTATCTATGTCTATAGCAGCACGATTCATAATAGTCAAATCCTGGGAACAATCTGCCTGCCTATCAATAGAGGATTGGTTAAAGAAGACATGGTACCTATACACAATGGAATACTATGCAGCCATAACGAAAGACAGATATGAAGCTTTTAAGTGAAAAAAAGGGCCACTTTGAGTCAATAATGCTCAGTGAAATGGATCAAACACAAAAGACTGACTACAGACGGGTATTTTACAGCATTAGAGTAAAAAGCCAATCTTTGCTTTAGAGAGCAGCTCAAGTTGTTAGATGTGTTTAGGATAAATGAAAATGAAAACTTGTAATTTTGGCAAAATGCCACTGCAAGACTTTAGGAAACATTCAGGCATCATTTTTTGATGACATCAGGCTTGGGGCTGTACTAATTCTGTGTACTCCCTGCTGTTTTTATGTAATGTCTCCAGTACCAAGTGTAGCAGTATCTTCTAACAGACCAGAGAGGATTTAAAGACAAGTCACATCATACTGTGTTAGATAAACTTACATGTAACTGATTTTCTGAAAATAAACATTTAGAAAACATCCTTCAGAAGTTTCCATTGATAATAGTAGGATGAGTAATTGTCAGTGACTGATGTTCCTTGCATAGTGCAAAACTCCACAGCCAGGATTAAGAACTGGCTCCTGTTCGATTATTGATTGATTGATTGATTGATTGATAATTCTTTACATTTTTCATCACATATTTTAACCTTTAAAAATGGTAGATTGTAGTGTTTTCATTTTGCTGTCTTCTAACTGCTCATAAAAATGAATTAATCCTAGTCATAAATTAATTTGATAACATTCATGAAATTTTCACTTTTTGAAAAAAATGTCACTTTTACCCTCTCCATTGAAGGTAAATATATTTTGCCTACAAAATGCAGGACTGAAATGTTTTGAAACAGTAATATTTTTCAAAATGATATTGAATATTCTTTATTGCATGTTCTTTAAGAAGTCAGCCCTGTGCATTTTTATGAGAGTCACAGTCTTGGAAAGGAGACAGAATGTCTGTGAAGCCTATGGAGTCCTCAGAACGGAACTTTCTTAGTATACTCAGGTGTGTACACACTCCTACACCCCACAGACACCCACACAAAATTTTGCTTGTGATTTTGATCTCTTTTAAGGAGAATTATCAAAGTGAAAGTTGTTTCTCAAAGAAAGGAAATGGAAAGTCATTGCTCCCAAGTCCTAAGGCCATCCAGTGTGACTCACCCCAGCATCCCCATCTCCCATTTACATCTCAAGCTCTGCAGGATTTGCTGGATTCTGCGGCCCAAGCAGAGCAGTTTACACAACCTTGTTGCAGAGGCTTCATTTAATCTAACACCTTATCAGCAGGGCTAGAGAAGTTACTGCTTCCTTCCCCTGAGGTTCAACAGCATAATGTCATCTGCGTAATGGATGGTATCATGTCTTGATTGGGAGAGGTGATTAAAATTCCTGTGAAGCAGTAGTGATTTGGGGCTGGAGAGCTTATATATGCTCACTGTGACTGTTGCGCATTCTAGGTATATTTCTAGCCCATACAAGCTACACAAAATTGCTCTGATGCTCTTCACTAGGAGATATGTAAAACAGATCAACGACTGCGTACCAGACTCCTCAGGACACGGTAACTTGCTCAAGCAATGGAATCACGTCTGGCACAGAAGCTGTGATGAAAATCATGATTTTGTTACACTTAAGATAATCCTCTGTCATTCTCCAAGAGGCATCACTTTATGTATACAGACCAAGGAGCTGAACATGAGTGGGGACATGATACAAATCATCGCCCCACGACAACTGGGAACTCCATGATGACACTCGTCTCTGTGTCCACTCCATGAAGGAAGTATTTCTTCCTGTTGCTTTTTTCTAAGTAAAGGAATCCTGACGGCTTTTACTTGGCCTTTGCCAATATGGTAACCACTAATCCCCCAGACAAAATCCCAGTGAGGTAGTCCTGTCTGCTGCTGACATGCTTATTCCCAGGATACATCATAGACCTAAAGAAATTCACAGATGCATGTGACCCAGTGCCAAGCAGATCTGGGCTAAGATTCCATGGGCTGCATTGCTACTGTAAGTCTGCACATTACACGGTGATATTTCACATCTTTCAGAATAAAAATCAGAACTAGCTGACCCTCCCAAACTGACTCCCCCCAAAATTTGGTTCAAGTTTCCACTCACTTGACCCTTCTCAGATGGATGGATGGACTACCCATATCAGAACCTCAGGTGCCTTCTTTATAGAAACTGACTATTCTAACTCAGGGATCACATGGAATGGCTGGGAACTGAGAAACCCCAAGAAAGAAAGGGGAAAAATTTGAGGACTCAGTTCTCATATCTTGAAAGATCATTACAGAAGCACAGTTCTAGGTATGATATTGGCACAAGACTAGACAGAGAGTTGTGGAATATAATTCAGAGAATAGAAGTAAATTTTTACATTTATGGCTATTTATGACTTCTGACAAGTGTGCCGAGACTGTTCAATGGAGAGATCTCACAACCTCCGGCTGTCTACACATAAAACAATCAGTTGAACACCCTCTTCATCACATACACAAAAAATAAATTGAAATGGCACATAAACCTAAATTGAAGAACTAAAACTATAAAACTCTTAGATGACAATATTGAAGTAAAGTTTTGTGACTTCGGGTTAAGCACAAACTTCTTATTACTGCAGAAGATAACAAAATCCCAAGGGAAAAGGACAATGAATTTACTTTTACCCACCAAGAAACATTTGCAAGAAAGTGAAAAGACAAAAAGGAGAACAACACGAAAAGCTCAGAAATCACATATTTGATCAAGGACTTATATATCTACCATGCAAAGAAAATTTTAAACTCAACAAAAGATACATTTGGATATTTCTTCAAAGAAGATGTATTAGTTACCATTGAGTATTTAATATACTAAGATTGTTCGTCATTATTTACCAGAAAGATGCAAAAGAACTCCTCACTTCCTTTCTCTCCTATGTCCTATGAAAATGTATATATGAAGTCTCATAGTAGCATGAGGCATGTTAGCCTCCACATAGAAATGGTCCGAATATGCACCCACCAGTGAGTGAAAGGATCACATCTGTTGTGTCCACAGAACAAAGTATTACTCAGCAATAAATGTGCTACAGTAGGAATGAACTTTAAAAACTATACTTAGGGAAAGAAGTCAGGTACAAAAATCCACATATTGAATAATTACATTGCTAGGAAATGTCTAGAACGTCCAGATCTGTAGAAATAAAGACATTAGCCCAGAGCTGGGGTGGCTGGGAGGAAATGAGGAGGTGGCTGATCCATTATGAAGTTTTTCTGGAGTTGTAAATGCTCTGACACTGACTGTGCTGATACTGCAAAAGTCAGAATCCACTAAGGTCCACAGAATTGGACGGTTTGCATGAGTGAACCAAACTGTTTAAATGGGTGAATTATAGCCTCATAGGGCAATTGAAAGATAGCCAGAGAAAGACCAGGATTAAAAACAAACAAACCGAGCTATACCAGCAGGGACTCTGTATTTGATGCTCCTGACTACTCTGGAAGAAAAGTGAAATTTGGTATAGGATAAACACACAAGCTAAGCGGGGTGGCCCATGCCGAACCCCAGCACCTTGGGAGGCTGCAGCAGGAGCATTACAAGTTTGAGCCCAACCTGGATGACAAAGTGATTTAATGAGACGTTGTCTCAGAATCATAAATAACAACAGGGCTAGAGAGAGAGCGCAATGCCAAGGATCTGGGTTTAATCCCCAGTACCACAGATAACAATAACAATAATTAAACCTGCAGTCTTTGGGTGGCTCATTAAAATGTGGCTCTTCTTTGGAAAGACCGCATTTCATCTAAGTATCTTCCAGAACACACACATAAAAGCTAATATTATATTTGGAAGAGTGAAGTTATAGTTGGATACCCATATCTGAACGCATCAACCAACCCCAGATTGAAAGCATTCTGAAAAAGAAAAAAAAAAATTGTACTGTTGTTGAAGTTGTAGACCTACAATTATTACATACATATTAAACAAAAAAGAATTTTTCTTGCTATTCCTTACAAAATACAGTATAAAAACAATTTACTGAGTGTTCACATTGGCTCTCATCATCAGTAAAGATGACTTAGAGGGTATAGAAGGATACCCATAGCTTACATGCAAATACTACAGTTTTTTTCCCCAGGACTAGGGGCAGAGCCCCAGGCCTTCATATTGAGCTACAACCCCAGCCTACTTTTATCTTTGATTTTATCTTTGATATTGAGGCTGCCTCAGCCTTCCTGAGTACTGGAATTAGAAGCCTGTGACACTGGGCTGGGCATCATGTTGTTTTTTGTAAGAAACTTTCACAAGGATTTTGGTGAATGTTGGCTGTCCTACAACCAATTTCCTGTGGATAGTTAAGAGTGACTATATAAAGTAATTTCAACCTTTATAGAATTTTTATATTAAAATTTATAACCTTAATTGAATAATATTTACTTTTTAAATAACATGGCTCAATATTTGGATATTTTGTTTCATTTACCTTATAAGTATTTTAAGGGGGGAAAAAACTCTAAAATTTATTCCTTCTCACAAAGGCTGGTCAAAACAATTGCTGTGTGCTGCCAATCATTTTAAAACTTTCAAGTCAATATATTGTTGAGATTTTTCTCAAATATGACTCCTTAGTTTAAAACGCTCTCTAAAATACATACTACTGAAAAAATCTTTTCCTAACCTTTATTCCACAGTGCACAAAAATATTATTCGATGTCTTGTTCATTAAATTTCTGAAAGTGACTATCTTTTTGATATTTTAGTATTGGCATATTGCTTATGCACATGGTGGAAGTTAAAGTATTTTATTATTGAATACTAAAATATTAATAATAAAATAAAATAAAAATCTGTTTGTTTCTGACCTAAAACTCAGAATTTCTTCTATGTCAGAGATTCTATGTGCTCATAGTTTTCTTTCTTACTTTCAGCCACGTTTGATTGTAAGTAACTTTATCATTGGGCATTGGACAAAGATTAAAGTACGGACCCTAGACGGTATCTTTCACTTAAACTTAGCATCAAATAAATAAAAATACATTATTTTTTGCAAATGATCAGATTTTTAATAGAAGATCCACGAATTATAGTGTTAACACTTTCCATTTTAGAACAGGGGCAGATCTCATTGTTTTGTGGAATCATAACCAAGTTTCAGACCACAGAAGAAATTGTTTCAGAGCATAGACGGTGAATTTTACACATACTGGAGCACCTAAGATGAAGGAATCACAGCGTGTATATGAGAAGACATTATGAGAAAAACCGCACTGGGGTTTAACCACAACAAGCAGAGACTGAAGAGTCATATTGGAGAACATTGTCCTATGTCTGAAAGCCTTCACCAAAGACCACGGCCGAGTCCATTGTGGAGACGTAAAGTGAAAAATAGCCTGAAATTTCCTCGGTCTGAACACATACATAGTGTCAGGAAGGGAAACAGACAGCCTTCCTGGTCCATGTGCCTTTTATTTGAAAGGTTTGCCAAATCTCAGCCCTACGATCGCTTTATCCCGATGCCTCCCGGCCAGTCCCCGGATACAAGCTCCTCCTGGCATCTACACCAGCCACTTAGAGCTGAAGGAGTGCCAGCTCATCAAAAGCAGGGTCGGTTCGGGCCGCGTTCGGCGTTACCCCAACGTCACGCTGCGGCCACGTTCCCCTGTATCTTGAGATGACTCCTTGACTCTGGCCAGTGGCTTTGCGGTTCAGTTTTTAGTGGACATCATCATTACTTTAAAATGTTTGCCCTCTCCGTGCTGGAGCTGAGATGTCATGATCACCAGTGAGCCAGTGCTCAGTGGAACCGAGGTGTCCCCTGCGCCGGCCAGCACTGTTCTGCCCAGGGCTGGAGCCTGGGAGCCGGCTGATGGCTCTGATCACCTCCCTCTCACTGACGATGCCATCCCCAGTCCCTTCTGATTCATTTTGGGTTGACAGAGTCATTATGTGCCTGATTTTTTCTTTCACAGAACATCGGCAAGCAGCACAGTGTTGAGGAAATTTTTATGCAAACCTTTGAAATGTCTGGCAAGGAAATTAGGTAGACATCTGGAAAAGAAACAGAGTTGCCTGTGCCCATCCAAAATGTGTTTTGGCTTCATGTGTGTACTTTTTTTTTTCCAAGTTCCTCTTAGCCAGGGGTCTGTCTTGAGCAAATAGGTCTGTGCATTGAACAGGTTACCTCCTCTATCTCAGAAAAAGAAGCCTGTGGTTCCACTCCATTCCTGCATTTCGCAGGGCTGCAATGTGGCGGAGAACTGTCACATGTATTAAATCAGCCGTATTTACTGTTGGCAGGAAGACGTAATCTCACCCAGTAAGTAGAAACATAAATATAGCCTCACGAGGAAGTCAGTCAGTAGATCCATTTATTCCACGCCTGTTGCTGCTGGGCTTGGCTGAAGTGTCCTGAGGAGGTGGTCAGTATGCTCTGACTGCTGGCACGTCCCCTGGGCCTGAGCCTTGATGGGGTGGGTTTCCTGAGCTGATAGAGGACTTTTCCACACTCATCGAGTAACTGCCTTGATTGATCTTCGCAGCACCTACCTTCAAGAATTCTGGTGGTATCTTTCCCTCTTTGAGGTTTTTAGATATCAGCAATATAACTAAATAAGGAGTTCCACATTTCAAAGTAGTGTGTTTGGAAGAGTGCCCAGGGTAAAGAAAACATTAATAGGCACAAAAAGCTAGCATATGGATGCTATAAGATGGAGAATGGAAAATGTCCAAATAAAGGAATGGAGCCTTCTAATCAAAGAGTGTGAGGGGCGGTGAGGAAAACACGTTCTCTCTTACGTTTCTGCCAAATGTAAGGGAAGCACAACCTGCGAGGGAGGGCAACAGGCCCTGGCGATTGCGGAGAGGAGGACTGGTGGTAACCAGCTCGGTCTTAAAACAATGAAGTACTTCTTATGTCTTCGTTTGATTGCGATTAGAGTCCAGGTTATTTGATCTCAGGGTCTATTAAGCCCATTCTAAGCTAGTGTGATTAGATTTTATCAGGTAATTCACACAAAGATTGGAACATCGGAAAGTGCTTCCTTGGAAATGCTAATCTAACAGGGAGAGCCTTAATCTGCCTGAGCTGTTAGTTGATAATTGGACTTGAGTTCCTAGCTTGCACACAAATGTGTGCTAGGTACGGATGTGGGATGAGATTTAACAGCTTTCTTGCAGGAAACTAAAATGGCTTAAAAACGATAGCTGGTTACATTTTATTTCTGCACTCTAGGGTAATCATTTTAAGATTTTTAATTATGATTAATTATGATCTCTTGCTCGAAATTTTAAAAACACGCTCCCCTTGTGGAGTCCTGGATGTACAGTTCATTGATTATTTTTACGTGAGAATTATTGCATGTTTTATAAAATTTAAAGAATTTTTTGAGGGGAGGAGGAATCCTCCTGTGGATGGAAAGCAGAAAGCTTTCTTTGAAGGAGAAAGCTGCTAGGTAAGGCCTGGTGGGGGGCAGCGGGGGTGGCCTGGTGCTGGTGCTCAGATGGAGTCTAGGAGAAGCTGATGGACAAAGAAGTGTAGGAGCTGATAAGACTCTTCAACTCCCTCTGCATTGGCTAAACTAAATAGTTCTACAAGCTGTGGGACGTAGCAGGTGTCTCCCTTTGTCTAGTACCTAGCTGTGCATGATTCTGGCGGGTACACAGTGGCCAGGGTGTAAGTGCCTGAGAAGGAAAGTGGTTGGGGGACTCGGTGTCCCATTGCTCAGGAAGGAAAGTGGACTGTTCTCAAGTTTGGGCCTCTACACTCAGTCATGACAGCATCACTAAAAATTAACAACATAGTTATAAACTACAAAAATACCCTACCACTGATTCAGTCCTTTCTTCATCCATACTTCCAATTATTTACTGAACACATATTATGTGCTGAAGCAGATATTGAGAAAAAGGAAAATGAATTTGTAGCCAATCCAGTTCAGTGGAAGGCAGAGCACATGATGACAGTAGGTCCAAGAGAGACCTAACAGTAAGAGCTTGTGAGGCAGCCATGCGCTTGTCATTTGTCACTTCCCAGAACACCCAGGAATGCTCCAGACACAGGTGCATCGTGAACAAAGGCTCTGATGGAGAGAGATGGTGCTGAGACACACCCAGGGGGAGGATTGGAGGGAAACTCGTAATCAGTGTTGGTGGACTCCCTGGATATTTTGTTGTTACTTACTCTGCAGGTAGAGCGTGCCCTTCATGATACAGCGTGTTCGTGTTAGTTTTAATTTATAAAATGCAATTTGAATTTAATAAATTCAATTTGTGGACCAGTCCTTGAACTTCCAGTAAACCTGGCCTTAAAACGCAGCATCACTGACCTTTACCAATTTCAGACCTCTTCTTCTGCTCAAATTTGACTCTTGAACTGATCGCTCTCCCTCGCCTCCCTATCACTCTTTGTGCCTCAATTTTCAGCGGCATTCCTTGGGAGGGCCTGCACCATGAGATTTAACTTTCTTATGAGCACAGCAATGAACTCAGAGTACACACTTTATCACTGATTTAGATTTAGCTCTATTTCTTGGGATGCTATGGTTACCTATACTGGGGGACAGATAGTCCTCAGGATGTTGTCTTAGCTGGTTTGTAAAACAAATATGAGACCATTCACAGATCGAAAAAGGCACCCGATTGAGGTAAACTGAGGGCAAGGTGAGAATTGAGATGCCTAAAAGGCAGGTAAGAGGAGATAAGGACTTGGAGGACTGAATACTTTTATAATATAAGAAGGAGTCATCTTCAAAGTCACCCATGCTGATACATCAAGACTTAGTAAAGCTACAGTGATTCACAGTCAAGCCAACACGTAAGACTGTCTTAAAGACGAACCGAGTACTCTCATTATTTTTCCCCACATTTTTTGATATGTATACTTGCGAAATTCAAGGTTTACAATGGAGTTGAGCATTTTGTGCACATACGTATCTTGGGTTTTTTTAACAAAAATCTACAAGTAGTAGTTCTCTCAATATCAACACATTTATTTTTTTAAGTTAACACAGAGACCATAATTAACTAACAAAACAGCAAACTTTTAGCTTTCCTAAAACAAGGGCTATATCTGTCTGTACGTTTGAAATAATCTTTCCACCTGCCTTAGACTCTTTCTTCCCTGCCCACTACATCTGATCATTGGCATCGACTCTGACATGAGACCTAAAAGTCACTCCTCTGCCTGTCAATCTGTACAGCCCTGGTCCCTAGATGGGATTTCAGACAATTTCCTGCTTTACTAGCATGGACACTGCAGTTCTATTTCTGAATCGCCTCAGGACGCAGAATGCTGCCCAAACTTCAACTCTGTGGACACCTTCTATGCATTCATCAACTCATTTTAAATTGATGTTTTAGGTTAGCCAACCAAGTACAGCAAATAAACGTCCCCTCACCTATGTTTCAAAGGATTTGAAGGGAAACATGTCATTTTATTTGCCTTTTTTCTCTCCTTCCTACTCAGCAGCGCTTTAGTGCAGTGTTTGGCTAAGACACAGTGTGAAGGAATCAATGAATTCGCGATTTGGTGTTACTTTTCTGGGAATATCTCTTCGCTCCACACTTTTTATCCAATGAGACTCAATATTGCCTCTGCGAGTGGCCACCCATTGGGTTAGTGTCTGAAAGATGCCATCAAGGATGGCAGTGGCAGAGCTGCTACAATGTTGCCCTGTACTTTGAAAGGAAGAGGGAAATTACATGAGGTCAGTCCCCTTACATGTTATTCAAATCCAGTTATGCACAGGAGAGTGGGTTTACACAATTATGACTGGTCTTTAAATTATTATATATCATTTTCCAGCCCAAAAATATATTTTATGATGAACCAGGAAATTAAAAATAATTAATTAGTCACTGAGTCATGCAATTCCAAGAGCAATAAAAACAACATGATTTCTACTGCGAATGCAGAAGCAACAAAGAGCACGGTGAAGTTGGGGTTTGGGGCTCTTTTGGAGAAGTAAAGCAGTTGGTTGAGTGAACTCGACAAAATATTTGGTAAGGTTGTTTGTGTTTTGTCAGAGGAAAGTTTCATTGGTAGGGGAAATAGAAATAAAAAATAGACAAAATAAACAAAACCACACACAAGATAATTTAGCTAGGTTTAAGAATGCTGGTAATTTGTTTCAAGTATTTATGATTAATATAATTTTATCTTACATACTTGAGGCAAAATGGACTTGTTTCAGTTAATAATATTAGGCTTTAATAAAGGCAAAAGAAAAGTGTAGTCTCTTTCATGTCCCCATGAATTCCTGTCATCAAATGTAAATATAACATCTCTCATAGATCTGCTTAATAACCCTTCCCCCAAGGATGACCTGCCAGAGGAAGTCGATGTCTTGCCTGTCATTAACCAGCTGTCCCACCGCAGGACCCTTATGGAAAGAGCCCAGTGAGCGAGCGGGAGGAAGGTCCCTCTTGGAAACAGGGCTGGAGGCAACATGAAATGTTCTTTTTCCAGAAACTGAGCCACTACGTCCTCTCCAGTGTCACCCCAATCTAAAAAAGGCCTTCTTAATTTGTTCTCATGATATAAATGTTTACAGAGTACCACGATTTGACACAAACCAAGGGTTGGCATGTTGTGAGTTATCTCCACAGAGACGGGTGCTCTGTTTTTGTAATTTATGTGCACATTTCAGTCATAATTTACTCATGGTTCTGCTCCTTTTAGCTAGGCAAGTGTGTGCTTTCTTCTTAAACATTGGCCAGTGCCCTTTCCTCACTTCTACTTTCTTTCCACAAAAATATGGTAGGTGCACTGAAAAACGCAGTCTATGAGAGTGGCATTCACTCTCTTGGAATCTTGCCCATCGAAAAGTTCTGTTTCCTTGAAAACAGTAAAACATTTAACAAGTAAAAATACAGTGCTCATTCAAATACCATCTCGTGTATTTGATAAATTTTATTCTTCTAAGGTAAGATAATTGAAGACAATGAAATGAACATTTTCAGAACCATAAAAAGTAAAAACGAGATAATTTAACTCCTTACCTCAAGTGTTTTAAATTTTCAGGATTATACTGGAGGGTGAGAAAAAAAGATTTTAGATTGTGAATACAGTGAGGTAGCCTTAAAAATGATGATTTTCTATGAGAAGCAGAGGTAAAATTTTAGATGGATCTCAGGTCAGGGGACAGAATCATCCCAATGGACAAATACTCAATAAAGTTGAAAGAAAATTCTTAGTGAAGTTCTTCATTTAAATGTTAGTCTCAGGAAAGCCACAAAGGTATAATTAAACATGTTCATGTATATTTGATAAGGAAACTCCAGGAATCAATAAACTTAAGAGATTGCTAGCAACAGTAGTGATAGTTGTGTAATACAACAGTGATACTAAGCATACTGATATTTCATGTCTATTAAACAACACCTTCTACCACGTATAATGTATAGAAAGCAAAATGCATCAAGTGTATCTTCCATGATCATAGAATGAGGTAGAGATAGAATGAGAACATAGGCAGTCTAACTGCATGACCTAACCAATGTCACTAACTGTGGAGCCTAAATATTGGCCACTAATTAACTGTACAACCCAAACATTGGTCAATAACTGCAGAGCCTAGCCATTTGTCACTAACTGAACAGCCCAGTCATTGGTCACTATCTAACTGCAGAGCCTAAATGTTGGTTGATCTTAATCACAGTAATTAGCTGTTGAGCCCAACCATTGGTCCCTAAGCCACAGTGCCTCCAGTTATATTATCTACATCAGGACACGCCAGTGAGAGAAGCTATAGACTAGATTCTTAGAAATATCTCACTTTAGGGGCTGAGGGCATAGCTCAGTGGTTAGAGTGCTTGCCTAGCAAGTGTAAATTCCTGAGTTTGATACCCAGCATCATATAAGCCAAGTACGGTTGCGTACACCTGTAATCCCAGCACTTGGGAGGCTGAGACAGGAGGTATGCTATGAATTAGGGTTAGGGTAGACAACATAGTGAGTTCAGGACCAGCCTCGACTACAAGGGAGATCTTTTCTTTAAAAAAAAAAAAGGAAACAACAAAAAGAAATGAAATGAAGAAACATTCCATTCTTAAGCATATCTTTACAATTTATTTTAAATTTCTTACGTCAACATTATGTACATAAAAGTGAAATCCAGAAAGAAAGGAAGCAGCCTTCCATTCTGCCACCCAGTTAACACCCTTGCAGTTAACAGCAGAGCTACGCCCTTCCTGTTGGTGCATTTGTGAGCCTGGGCACAGCCAGGTCCAGAGCCTCTGACTATCTGGTTTCTGGATGTGGCTGTTCTGCTGTCCTGTAGATCCTCCCTCTGGACATTGCTGGTTAGTTCAGGATGGATACACAGTCTGCAAGTGGAGGAGAGGGCCCTGTCCAAACTGAGCCAATTAGATTATTTCTGGTCACAATTTTAAGAATGAGAAAGTAGTCAACTAATGATGTGGTCTATGATGTTTTTGGAGAAGGAAAGCCACCAGCTTTGGGTTACTTAAGAGTGACAGATCAGCAGAAACAGCCTTTGCTGACAGAAACAGGAAGATACAGGAAAAAAAGAGAACAGAAATGAGAGATGTGTAAACAGAAAGAAATTAAATTCAATTCCTGACAGCTTTCCAGTTTGAACAGCATCTCCCTATCCCACTCTGCAAAGTCCTTGTATTTCAGTTTTTAAACTAAAGAATCCTACTTGGGTTTACTTAAGTGAGTCTTAAGTCATTTGCAATTAAAATTGCCTTTATTAGGACTCAAGAAAGTAAGTAGTGTGGCCATCTCTGTGTTCTAATCAGAAGA
Organism: Ctenodactylus gundi; assembly: GCA_004027205.1. Lineage (NCBI taxonomy): Eukaryota > Metazoa > Chordata > Mammalia > Rodentia > Ctenodactylidae > Ctenodactylus > Ctenodactylus gundi. Next base: position 553,846 of record PVKB01000378.1, read on the forward strand.
TGACTGCACTTGGTTTAGTCTAAGGAAGAAAAAGTGAGACTGGAAAGTCCTGTTGCATGTGAAATATTTCCTTTTCTCTTTCATTTCTTTTTTCTCTTTCGTTCTTTCTTTCTTTCTTTCTTTCTTCCTTCCTTTCTTCCTTTCTTTCTTTCCTTCTCTCAACAGGATCTCACAATGTTACTAAGTTATCCAGGCTGGGACTGAATTTGTAATCTTCCTTCCTCAGCCTTCCCAGTAGCGGATTTATTTTCCTTATTTTGAAGCAGAGCCTTGTTAAATTGTTCAGGCTGGCTTAAAACCTACAAACTTCTGCCCCAGCTTGCCAGATAGCTGAGATCACCAGCAGGCATCTCTTTACAGGCCTATCGGGGTGCTTTTTCTTTTCTTGTCTCACTCCGTAACATTTACTGGGAACCCTTCTCAGAGTTCAAAGAAAAGTGTGACGTCCGCACCTGGAGAGAAGCTTGGAATTTGCTGTGTGAACACTGGCATTGTAGTATAACAAAAGCACACTGAACCTACAAGTGAAGTGTTCAGAAGTTGATAATTACTTTTTAATGTTTGCTAGGTATTATATTACAGTGAAAATTGAGTTCAAAGTTTTAAGAAAAAATGTAAAATGTTATCTACTGATTTGAGATGTCTGACCTATCTTCATCAGAACTCTGTGAAATATACTGTCCAGTGAACGCTGAATAAAAATATTGTAATGACTTAATTAAATGACTAATAAAATAATTAAGTTCAATTTTCAAAAAATTCTACTGTCAGACTAAAATTTTAAACATATTATCCTCTCTTTGATCCTTTTCAGAAGTATTTTTAATTTCCAAGGGAATCTTGGAAATAGTCTAAATGGTCATCAGTTGTGAAATACATAATTTAGGACCCTTTAAATTATAGATAAGATTGTGCAAATTAAGCATCTAGTATTCTGTTAACATAGAGGAACAATTAGTAAAGCATTTGGTAACCTTCTCTTAACTAATACTTAACTTAGTACCTGATATATACAGTGAGTATACAATGAAGCTTTGTTAAGTAAGTAATCAAGGACATTCTGAAACCTGTTTTCTACACTTGGCAACGTATGGAATAAGGAAAAAATGTGAAGCTTTTTGAAGTGCATAATTGTCTTTTTTTTATCCAGTCTCACTTATTTTTAGAGCAATTTAGTATTTAGTGAGTGGTACCAGCGCTAATAATTAATTCAGTTTTGTCATTTACTTTCTCTTTGCTTTAGGAAAGGGATGCTTGGTGAAATGCCATCATCTGCGTGGAGCCAGGTAATTTAATATGAAAGTAGTATTTTGTGCAGTAGCATATGGAAGTATTTCTTGCATGACCCTGGTAATATTCTGAATTCATAAAATAAAGAATAAATACACTTCTCTCTTTCCCATACCAGCTTACATTAGAAAGGCATGAGTGCTTTCAAATAAGGCTACAGCCCACTTACGATAGGCATCTTTTTACCAAACAAATTGCGGAAATGATTTCAAAATGGAAAATCCTTAATCTTCAGGCACAGATCAGCGAATCTGGGGACATAATTAAAATCAAATGCAAAAAAAATCATTCAGTTTTCCAAAGCTGCGGGCGGGCCGGGAGGGAGGCGGGTGCTGTGTCTATATGTCAGGAGAAGTGAAAATGAAATCCCATAGTCAGATAGGAATAACTACCTGTTAGCATAAGCGAACTTAGATAATTATGCTTTGACATAAAAATAGTCCTACAAAGTTCTGAAATATTTAAAACACATTGACATCTCATAAAACTTTCTTATTCTTAAGAAAACTTCCCATTTTTATTAAAACATATGTGATACGTGGTTGTTACGTTGAGATTGAGATTTGTGTGCGTATGTATTTCCTGAAATTTCACAGACCTTTCCCCCTGCTCCCTTTTGGCCCTCCCCCACCCTGCCCACCCCTCAACTACCACTATCACACCCGTTTGGTTTTATAGAATGCCTCTATTCTGGGTTTCTCATGTTTAACATTCTGTGACTGACAGATGAGTAGTATTCCATTGTATACATATACCACAGGTTTTGTATCCATTGGTCTGTTGATGAGTATTTTGGTGTCTTCCACATTTTAGCTATTGTTAGTTGTGCTGTTTTAAACATGGGATGCCCTTGTATCTCTGTGATACATTGCTTTTAACTCTTTTGAAAAGATATCCAGGAGTGGTATCACTAAATAGAATGAAAATATTTTTTTTCAGCCTTTTCAGGAATATCCACAAGGCCTTCCATAGTGCTTGTGGCAGTTTACAGTACTGCCAGCAGGGTTCCTTTTCCTCCTGCAGTCTTGCCTGCATCCATTGCTGTTTGACTTGTATCATAGGCCCCATTCTCACTGCGGTAAGAAGATATCTTAGTGATATTTTGATTTGAATTTCTCTAGTGACTAAGGATGCTAAGCACCTCTTCTGGTGTTTATTAGCTGGTCATTTGAACTTCTTCATCTAAGAACTGCCAATTCATTTCAATTGCCCATTTTTTAAATCAGGTCTTTGTTTTCGAGGAGTCTATTTTTTTTCCCACTTCCTTGTGTATCCTAGTTACTGGCCTTCTGCCTAAGGTGCAGGTGGTAAAAATATTTTCCCATTCTGTCGTTTCTCTCTTCACATTGTTGATAGTTTCCTTTTCCGTGAAGAAAGTTTTTAATTTGATATAATCGAATTTGTTGATTTTTTTTTTTGGGGGGGGGGGCTATTTCTTTGCCTTCAGGTGTCCTATTAAGAAAGTCCTTGCTCACGCACGCGTATGTCTTCTAGACGTCTGCCTATTTTGTCCTCCAGTAACTTCAGTGTTTCTGGTTTAATATCTAGGTCTTTGATCCACTTAGATTTGATTTGGCACATGGTGATAGATGTGTGTCTAGATTCCTTCTTCTGCCTGTGGACAACCAGTTCTCCCGGCACCATCTATACAAGAAGCTATTCTTTTTCCCACTGTATTTTTTGGCTCCTTTGTCAAAAATCTGGTAGCTGAAGGTGCCTGGGGTTGTCCCTGCATCCTCAGTTCTGTTCTATTGGTCAAGCTGTCTATTTTTGTGTCAGTACCATATAGCTTTTATAACTAACAAAAATATATCCTAACCAAATATTTTTGAACTATCGACTCTTGGATATACATAGTCCCGTGTCACTGTAATTCTGTCAGCTGTCACATGAACTTCAGCCTGATTGGATGCCCCACATTTTATTGATACTGTGTTTTCATGGGATCTGCCTTGACCCTGTGCTATTGCACAGAGCCTCAGCTAGGCTTGATGACAGGATGTCGAACTTAGAATCTAAGAAATAATTTCATAGGTATTAGCATCATTTAAATATTGTAAACCTCCCTTTAATAAAAAACAGGCCAAGAGATCTTCACTGGTAATTTTTGATAACTACATTAAGGAACAAGTTATATAACTTCATACAAAAAATGAGAATGCACCAACATGCATCATCTCTGTTGTACACATTTTAAAGTCCCACAATTGTTATTTTTTCAAAATAATATAAATCAAATCCCAGGGCTGTGGTTATAGCTCATGAAGTTTAAACATTTAAAAAAAAACTAGAATTAGCTTAAGAAACAAATCAATAGCACAAAAAGCAGCCTACTGCTTACATATTAAGTCCATGTTCTGGTACATGGTCTAAGACACCACTTTAGGTGTACTCACATATTTACATATAAGTATACATTACACAAGGCATAAAATTATGAAACACAAAGAAATTTTGTTTTATGAGACAAATAAACTGGATTTCAGCCTAGAAATACTCTTTCTGAAATCAGCTGGAAAAATGCATTATTTCCATTTCAGCATCTAGATTGCCCCTAAACAAATACAAAACTTTCAATGCTAGTTATTTTCAAAGTTCCATTATTTTAAATAAAACTTAGGATTACAAAACATTGTCAGAAAAAGTCAGCCCAATAAAATAATTTACTTCTTATAAAAGTGTAATAGACATTGATGATTAGATTTTTATTTTTTGGATTTTTTGCGTGCTTCTCACTTCTTGGATTTTTGATGCTTCTAAAGTAATTCTGTTATATGAGAGAAACAAAATCACGTGTAGAGGTTACTAACTAAAATTAAATGTTCTTTCTAAAATCGAAAGGTCATGTAGCTCCTCCAAAAATCCATAAGAGCATTTCCATTTGGAAAATTTCCAGAAGGCAAGGAAACATTTTTTGAAATGAAATTATATATGATTCAAAACTGTAGCAGTCAGTGATTTATGAATATATCTAAACTGTCTCTGTGACTTGTAACCACTAATTAGATATTTTCTCCTAACCTCATATGAAGACCCATGAATATTTTGTGAAAAGCGAAAACAACTTTTTTCTTCAACAGGAAGTTAGTAAAATCTGCTTGGGGTACTAAGTAAACTTTACCATTTGTATTCTTTCATATCTGTAAAAGTTTAGTCAGATCTTTCACCTTACCTCTTGCTCTCTCACCCTTATTTAAAGTCAGTTTTCTTCTATTTTGCTATACAGTGGGAAAGAGAACATTTTACTCATAGCCTCTTCTGCAAATGGCTTCAACATTATTTATCAAGTCACAGACCTCTGGATATTATTCATGGGCCACAGTGGTGCCAAGCGCAGAAACTCCTGGAGGCAGCCATCTTAACAAGATGGCCACCTTTGGGCAGATAGAAGAAAAAGTAACAGTAATTCCCCTATCTCCCTTGTACTTGGTCGTCTCATACTTGTTTTGTTTGTTTGTTTGTTTGTTTTGTTTTGTTTTGTCTTCTCAAAAAGAATTACCACAAAGAGGAGAAAAGGTGGTGCTGACACACAATACATGATGTTTTGTCTGCTTGAGTGAAGGGATTGCAAACCTCTAGTCAGAAGGGATGGCTAGGCTGGAAAGCATGCTCTGTTGGTGGTGTTTGAGAGGACTGGCTGGTTTGTGGGGTGTTTGGAAGCAAATTGGCATGATTTGCATGAATATCCAGATTTCTTTTATAAAAATCAGAATCTCAAAGATAGTGGAGTCTATGGGTACATGTAGGTGGTAACATTTGGCTGGGACTGGGAGACAGGTGTTTTGTTTTACAGGCTGAATACCTATGTATCCAATCCCCCCAAACCATCATATTTTAAAATTTTAACCCACAATGCAATACCATTTGGAGGTGAAGCCTATGGGAGGTTATTAGGTTTACAAGAAGTCATGGGAGTGGGTCCTTCATGATGAATTAGTGCCTCACAATAAGAGGAAGAAAAGAAAAACAAAAAGAGAAAGGCAGCTCTCTCTGTCTTCCATCCTCCCTTCCTTCCTCTCTGCCTCTCTCTCTCTCCTCCATGTATACTCACTGAGGAAAGGCCATGTGAGAACATAAAGAGAAGTTTACTTCTATAAATCAAGAAATAAATCCTCCCTAGGACCTAAATCTATCAATACCAGCCCCTTATCTTGGAGCTCTTAGCTTTCAGAATATGAGAAATGTAGTTCTGTTGCCTAAGTCACTGGGATAGTTAAGCTTGATTTTGTCAACTTGTGTGGTTTGGAAACCGCTGAAGAGATTGGTAAGGCACACTTTTGAATGTGTCTGTGTTTGTAGAGCCACGATCTTGGATACCATATGTCAGGAGTCCCCAGCTGTTGATCATGGGCAGTTGTGGGCCTGTAGCTTTGCAGGCATTGGGTCTCACAGCAGGAGGTGGGTGGTGGGTGAGCGCAGCTTCTTCTGTATTTATAGCCATTCCCCTGTGTTCACATTACCACTGAGCTCCACCTCCTGTCATATTAGAGGGGCAGTAGACTGACAGGAGGTCAAATCCTACTGCAAACTACGCAAAAAAAGGGATTCAACTTGGGTACTCCTGAGAGCACGAAGGCCTGATGCCCTGAGATGAAACTGTGACTGTGATGCTAGGGCCACGCCCAGTGCCCTCTCACCTGTGCAACAATTCTCTTCCACCATATGATACGAATATGTACTAATGTTCCAAGACAAATGTGGTTGTAACATATCACAAACAAATACTAATTATAAAAAGAAGTCCCTGTGCCCACAAGTTTGCAGATCGCTGCTAGAGCTGGACCCTCGCCCCCTGCTCTCTTGCATCCTTGCCTGCCCTGTGTCCTGCCTCCATGGACTAAGAAGCTCTGTGCATCATACTTTTCGGCCATGGTGTTTCTGCCTTGGAGCCAGCTGATCATGGATTGAATCCCCCAGAACCCTGAGCCAAGCTAAAACAATCTAAGTCTCTCTTCCTTTAAGTAGTAAGTACCTAAGCAGCACAGAAAGCTCTCTGTTACAGCCACCCAGTCGAATAATTTGGTGGTGCGTTCTAAGCAGACTAAGCCACCACCTTAATCCAAGTGTAGGATTTTCCATTCTTTTCTAACCACACTGATCATGTAGATGCTCTTATAATCTATAGATTCTTTTACGTGGATTCTTTTCTTTTTTATTTTCTTTCCCCCCATTTTATTGATATGGATAAGGGCAAAATTTAAGGTTTACATTGAAGTTGACCATTTTGTGCACATACGTATCTTGTCAAGCTGACAAGGACTTTCCCACTCTCCTTTTGTCCCTTCCCCTGTGTGCCTTGCCTTGAAGACACGTGGGCTGGCAGTGCCTGCTTTGTGCAGGAGCTAAACTCTCAGTGGGCGGTGTCATTGTCCACAGAGTTTCACGTGCTTCCTGTTCTACCATTGTTCTTCATCCATTGCTTTGTTTGGTTAGTTGGTTTTTGTTTGTTTATCTATTTATTTGTCAGTTTGTTTTCCAAGAGGGGAAAAAAGCACAAATTAGAGACAATAGAATTTTAAAATTACAGACACACAAAAATAAATAAATAAACAAATATGGTTGAGGATATAGCTTTGTGCAAAAGCCCTGGGATCAGTGCCGAGTACCACAGGCATTAATCAATAAGAAATTGCACAGGATTAAAAAGAAAGAGAATAGATTTTCTATCTTTTTAATAATGCATAAGTTGCATTTTTCCCAATAAAGTTAGACCTTTATTTTTTAGAGTTGAATCTGATATTCTTTTTCAGGCCTGTAAACAAGAGAGTAGTTTTTGAAGGACGTTTCTCCAGTTGATGCCCTTCAGGCTCCAGAAGCAATAGAAAGAAAGTGCTTGGAGAAACTTACGTAGGACTAAGTTGCAGGCTTACCTTTTCTTTTCTTTTTTATTTTTCTTTATTTTCTGGTGTGTAATTAAATCTAGGATTTTCCCACTGAACTGTAGCTCTCCTCTCTCTCTCTCTCTCTCTCTCTCTCTCTCTCTCTCTCTCTCTCAACAATCTCACTAGATCATGTAGTTGTCCTGGCAGGGCCCAACCTCATGGTTCTCTGGGCTCGGCTTCTCAGAGGACTGAACGCACAGCTGCCACTGTGCCTGGAATCTGAGTTGCACTCTTAGCAAAGAGTCTTCATTTTCTCACATTCTGCTCTGTAAAGTCAAAGGAAAATTTTCATTCTCCTGATCATTCATCAGGAACAAACAAATTACTTTGAAAACATTTCTCATTCACAAATAACAATCGTGCACATTTAGATCAAAACAATGCAAGGCTCTGATCTACTCTGTTGCAATGTAAGAAAGACTATGTTCTTCCTTGTGGCTTTGAAGGTTTTAGGTAGCGCCTCGTTTTTAGGTAGCGATTCGCTACCATTGTCTTTCTGTGTGTAAGGTTTGTGCATCGTCCTTAGGAGTTTACAGTCCTTTAGTTTTTCTTGCCACAAGCACACCTTAATTTTATTTATCTAAAAATAATACTTGGCCAAATATAATGTTGAGGAATGGTAATTAAAATATAAATAAATCACAGTTTTATATAAAATTGTACACAATAAAATTGAGAAGATCTTAAGTATAGAAGTATTTGAAAGCATCCTATGAACGGTAGCACATGCTAATGCCGCCTCCACAGAAATGCTTCAAGAGTCACCCAAAGGTCTTGTGATAGGGCTTCTTATTGGTGTGTCGGGGCTATTTACATTTGCTAACAGGCTCTGAGGCGCTGCTCCACACTGTGGATTGGGTTTGGTTTTGTTACTTATTTATTAGATTTCGGAGGCAGGGTCTCTTTTGTAGTCTAATCTGATTAATTTCAAACTCACTATGAAGCTTAAGTTGTTTTCACACTCGGTGCAATCTTCCTGCTTCGGCCCTCAAGTTCTGGGCTATGCCTGGTTTAATTCCACATTTTGAAGTATGATTCAGAGGAATGGTGAGAAATCACCACACACAGAGCATGAGAAAGACAGTCTTTCCAAGATGTCATGGGGAGAAAATCCACCATGATCACAGCCTTAGCAGGTCTGAAAACAACCAAAAACAAAAAACAAAGTGTGGCTCAACTTTATCACACAGGATATACAGCAAGGGTCACGTTCCTTCAGTGATATGCCCAGGTCAGCTGCTCCTGGCTGACCCGAGAGGGAGGAGCTTCCTCCTTCCCAGACACCTCAGCTTCCTCGCCCTGTCCTGCCACCCTACGCCATCTCTTCCAGTTGCTGCCATCCTAAATGAACAGCCTACGTATTTTATTAAGCCTTAAAGAGTTTCCTAACCAGAAGTTTTTATATAGGACTGCAACCAAAGGAAAAAGGTATGATGAATTTATGGAGTGCTGAAAGGAATTTACAGATTTTCTATACTAGGAAGTGAATTTACAGACTCTCTCTCTCTCTCTCTCTCTCTCTCTCTCTATCTCTCTCTCTCTCTCTCTCTCCCCCACCCCTCTGTGTGTGTGTGCACGCACGCGCACGTGTGTGTGTGTGCACGTGTGTGTGTGTGTGTGTGTGTGTGTGTGTGTGTGTGTGTGAAGCCTGGCTTTATTTCCCAGGAAATGAAGGGCTCCCACATTTTATTCAAGGGGCACAGCAGATGTGTTTAATATGTTTAGTGGTGAAAGCTTGAGGACCGTAGGACAGTCAGGTTTTAACATTGTTTCAGAATTATTTGTCTGAAGTAATAACGGAGTAGAAAAAGAAAAACAAAACTAGGATAATATTTCATGATGCTGCAGTTGATCATGATTTGTCTGGACTCTACATGGAGCTGGGATTTTGTGGACATCACTGTAAGGGAGCCATGGCTGCTGTTCGCAATCAGTCTCGCATACCATGCCTTTCTGTAGCAGACGGAGAATGGCTGGGACATCTAAGCTCAGTTGTCAACTTGGTCAGCCTTAGAGAGCTGTCAGGGGACTAGTGTAACACACTAGGTGTGCCTGGATGGGCCATGGAGGCGTAACCCTGAGGTCCACATCTGGCTTTTGTCCCCTTCCTCCCTGGCACTGTCTCCTTGGTTTGCTTCCGGGTCATTAAGAACTAAGCAGCTTAGCTCAGTTCACACCCTTCTTGAACTAAAAATTCTGAGACTAGAAACCAAGTAAACCTCCCTCCTTTAAGTCATGGGTGTCAGCATTGAGAAAACTGGCCAATGTAGCTGCCTACTTCAATTCACTTTCAAGTTCTCTTTGTGTAACAAAATCTTGACTCATTTTCACAGCCCTCCATCCCCACCCCCAAACTTGTTGTGGTGTGAGATTAAAGTGTTTGGCACCACATTAGACTTCGCTGATGGAGAATGAGTCAGAGAGAACACAGTGGAAGTCAGTCCAGCCCAGTGGATCCATTTCTTGTAGACAGGTTTTCAGTATCAAGCACATGCATTCTTATGATGTGCTAAGAGCTCTCCTATGACATCATGGGTGTGATCTAATGCAACCCCACTGCCATGATCCTCTGAGGTCAGTATTACAGTTACTTTTGGTCAATCAGGAGTTTTGAGGTTAATGAAAGATGAAGCATAGATTTGAAGATGTAATTACTTTCATTGTTTTTTAAGATCCCTCCATGGTTTACTTGTCATTGAGACTTTAGTGAAAAAGGTTGCATGTGTGTATGTGTGTGTATGTGTGTGTGTGTGTGTATGTGTGTGTGTGTGTGCACAATTATAATGTGTGGCACAACTCTGCCATTATTAATATTTTATGATCTGATTGTTAAGCCAAAACTCATGGCTTAACATACCATGTTTCTTTTAAAATTGGCTTTTTGGTTTTATTTTATGTTGCTAGATTATTTCATTTTGTGTTTTGTTTGTCTTGTTTCCAAGCACATTAAAGAAAAAGACATGGCTCAGAATGTATTATGAAAGGCCCTCAAGAGAGGAGATAGGATATTTTCTCTTTTGAGCAATAAATTATAAACTTTAGAATATACATGCACAACCTAATAAATCGACAGTAAGCACAGTCTACAATAAAACATTAGAAGAAATGATAAAACTGTGAATCAAGATTCTATGACTTCCCAGAGAAATTCCAAATCACAGGAATCACAGAATGAATATCTATCTCTTTAGTTCAATTTTATTTCTTGAGTTTGCTTTATGCAAAATTCAGCACAGCGCATTCATTTTTGATGATTATTGTTAAAAAGAAGAAACACACTGCAATGTATTTCTACCAACTCATAATTTCAAGGTGCAGAAACAGAGCCTGGCGTTCACATACCGGCTCATAGAATGCAGGCAAGGAATTTGGCTATCTTCTTCTTGCTGACAAATCAAAAGAGATCTTGTCTGCAGCAGCATCTTCAAATAGATGAAGATAAGGCCTCCTGAGAAGTAAGTTTTCTTTGACAAGATGCATTGGACAAGCTTGCACAATCCCTCATTGTTCAGAGAGGACAAGAAAATGAATTCTGACCATGGCTGGCTTTGTTTCTCCGCAGATCAATTAATAGTGGTCTTGAAGGAAGGAAAACCTGGTGGTGACAGCCAAGAAAATGCAGCCTGAAGAGCTCCAACTGCAGGGAGAAGATTCGACAGGAGAATTGTTTGCTGCTGCTGACACCCAAGGAAAGTTGTAGTGTGGCTGTGCTTCCCAGGGTGCACTCCTAGTGACTCTGGTGACGGAGTCTAGGAGAAAATCAATGCAGGCCATCTTCCTAACAGTCGTGGCATTCCTCTGAAGGCCAGGGTTCCCCCAAGGACTCCCTTGAAGGTCTGGTTGACACTCTGTTCGATTGGGCAACTGTGTGGGATACTCCCACCCATCCCACCCTCTGTCCTTCATAGATTAAGGGAAGCCCCAGGCTCTCCAGCCTCCTCTTTCCTCTCACAGGACCCCTCTAACACGAGTTCTGCCGATTTCACCTCCTATTGGCATCTGCTTCTCTGAGGGCTCGCACTCTACCTCCTCCGCATCCTTCCTGCCTCTCCCAGTATTTCCCACGGTCAATACAGGGAACGCATTGATCCTGTTTCCTAGAAGTACACAGGAGATACACCGCTTTTCTTGCATCAGACCCAATGGGAAAGCTCAAAGACAGAAGTCACAGGGTGTCTCTTTTAATTGAAGCAGGGTTTGAAGTGTTACCTTCTGTCCACTCCAATTCCACTACAGCCTCCTGGAGGACACCTGCGGAAGCACCTGTGAGGAGGGGTTTAAGGCGTGTGGAGCACAGTATTAAAATGACTGAATTAATGGTTTTAACATGTTAAATGCGATGATTTTATAACATCTGACTGTCTTGAGTCACGTCCATATATGATTATGTTATAGTTATCCCCTAAATCTGAAATTTTATTTTAAAGTATTCTGCTTTATGCACAAAAAAACTTGCTGAATTATCAAAATAGTTGCTTTTTGAAGGCATTGATTTTGCTTCTCCAAAGCTTCATATTTTAACTGAATTACAGAAAGAGACATCTGTCTTGCTTCTCAAGGAATTAGAAAGGCACGATGTGTACTCATTGGTGGCCAAAGATGCCCTGGAATAACCTGATGGCTTTGCAAAGTGGAATCCAACTACTTGTGTTCAAACTAGAAAGGGTACAGCACATGAAACCGTTAACTGTGAAGTCTCTGTTAAGAACGCAGGAACCTCCCGTCCCCAAGATACAGGCAGGAGGATTTCAGGGTCGTGAGTCTATACCTCATCCTTCCTTCAGAGAATCAATTTTTAACTTTAAATTAATCTAAGGACTGAAACCACCCAGAGATTTCATGTTATTATATAAAGATTAAATATAATGAGAAGATAATTAGAATGGGCACAAATTTAAATATTAATTTAACAGTAAAAATCAAGTACTTAAAAATGTTTAAGGAAGAACTTTCTGTATCTTTTCTTAAGTTTTGTTTTCATAATCTGTCATAAAATTTCTAGCAAAGTCATGAGGCTTTGTGTGAGGTCTAAGGAAGCTTCATAAAAAAAAAAAAAAATGGGTGTCCAATGCATGGAGTAACGTGATATATGCAAGTATCATTTTTACATTGGGGACTGAATAAGGTAATTAAAATTTCAATATCAATAATGTAATATTTGTTATGTCAAGTGGAAAAACCTACTATGCATTCTCCATCCTTTCTAATTCATGTTTCTATCTTACTTAATTTCACTCTTTGCTAGAAACTTACTCTCTCAACTTGGTTTATTGCCTCTAATTTTCCATGATTGGGAATATTAGGCAGATTTGTTCAGAACTGGATGCTATGCACAGTAAGAGGAGAAACGAATCGCAAGACAAGTGTAAAACTCTCTCACTTGGAGTCGGCAAAAACATCCTGAAGAGAACAGAATAGGGACCAATTCACCTGGTGGTTGCATTTGCTCGTTGATACTTCAGAGCAAAGCCTGAGCCAATGTCTACCACAGAGATGATAATGTCCCTGTCACTTACACATATGCTGTGCTGTACAAGGTTGTACAGGCATATGTGTTTGCATGTGAACCGTTGTGTGGTTGAGGCCAAGGAAAGGCTGGAGCAAAAGAGAAAAGAGGGACAAATGGAGTACTTGTAAGCTGCGATATGTGAAAACAGCAGTGATTGGAAATGGCACAGCAAATATTTAGAGGAAGATGGATCGATCGGTGGGTAATAGAGACACCGAGAGATGATAGATAGGCTGGTTTCTAAGAGATCCAATGGAGCCCAGAGGGATTTTAGTAAAATAGAGAACATAACACCAACTGACACTCACACACCTTCCAACTCGGAGCCACAAGGGTCAAATGTGAGGTCACGTGGCGCTGTGTGTTCTTGCGGATTTCAAGTACTTTCCTTCAGTTCTATCTGGAATGGGGATTGCTGGCACCCACTGACTATTGTAAGCATAAAAAGGAGTGTTTGTTCCTGTTCTGATTCGTCATCACTTTCCTGGGTTCATTAGGAAGATAAACACGCTTGAACCTGTGAGTTGTGGTCAACCCAGTGGGCATCCAATACATGAAAGAAGTGTGTTCCTTCGCCAGAGAAGCTGTGTGGGCGGGGACTCTGTGTGTCTAAATTATTACATCTGTTGCAGCAGCTAATGAGTTACCTAGTGTTTTATGTATGGTTTTGCCGGATTAAAGAGTTTTATTCCCATTATTCATTCTTTTTATAAGTGTTTCAGTTTTGGATAATTAATATGCTATTGATTTCTTCCATCAGCTTTCATTTCCGTCTTTGGAGAAAATGTTTGCATTTTATTGCCAAAGTAGGTGCAGTCTTTCCTCAACCATCGTACCTCGTCAGACTGAAGGCTGTTTCCTTTTGTTTCTGATCAGAGTTGTATTTACAAACCATTGGTTTGTCGCATTCTATCTTACACAGTTATTTATTTTGCCTGTGAATCTGTTATCTCTGCAAATAGATTTTAAGAGATCTAAAAGTCAGATCTTTATGTAAAATATCTCTTTCTTTCCAATTCATCAACAGTCTTTTCTTCATTGCCATGAAGCTTTGCAACATAAATTTTTCAGCAACTAACATAATTTTTCCATGAGAAAAATGTGCCCTATATATATGTGGAATTATATTCTCATAATGCAGGGAAGATATAAACATGATTTAAAATTCTCCTTATCTTTGATGACCCTACATCCTAATTACATATCAAATAACACAAACTCTAGACAGGACCAATTACTTATATGAGCAACTTTTCCAAATATATTCATTTTATGTGCATTAAAAATGATTAATCATTTAGATAAAAACTGAACTGGGAACATGAAATAGAATCAAGGAACTCACTTTGCCAGCTGCACAATATTTACTAATCTTATTACAAAGTTCTTCAACTGTAAAACAATGAATTCAGACTGTCAAGAAACATGCATACATGATAGAATAACAGAAGCAATGCATCTTAATAATTGTCCTGGTTATCTACTATTTCCATAACACTGGTTCACTCAACCAATACTTATTGAATTCATGTTATAAATTGTAAGTGTATGGGCTGACACAGTGAAAAAATAGCCTCAGATTGGAATTTCAATTACATTGCTGTGTGTGTGTGTGTGTGTGTGTGTGTGTGTGTGTGTGTGTGTGCATGTATGCATGTGTGTGTTGGTATAGTAGTTAATAAATCAAAACATATGATATCAAATTGTTGAAAGTCATGGAAAAAATGAAGCAAGTGAGGGGACAGAGTGGCTACTAAAGTGAAGAAAGTTGCAGGAAGTACAGAATCCCTCACGGCAAGATTAAAGAATAAAACCTGGTATTGTTGAAACAGTCGGAGCAAGGAAAAATGTGACAGAGGATACAGTTGGAAAGGTAGTAAGAGATCTCACGGTAGGGTTTCTCATGAAACAATAAATTTCAGATTACATCTAAGGAGGATCCGCCTGTGAATATTGGACAGAGTTTAGATACTGATCTATGCAGTACTTATAATGACTAAAATACAATGTCATTTAAGTTCATCCAACCCACAGCCCCACAGCAGAATGACAAAATGTGGATTAAATTCCTAAACTTTCTTAAAAATTGATACTTTTTTGCAATGTTTTTGACAATTTGATTGTGTTAACTATATTAGGTATTTTATAAGTGCCCCAGGCAAGCCAAATGGTTGAGTACCCAGTTGTTAGGGCCAAATGTGCAATTATTTAAAATATTAAATATGTGCCAGCATATCAGACAGCGCTCATGGATTCCTGGCTCGAGACGACTCAGAGTTATTGCTGTGCCACGTTCTTGCTGTCTGGGTTTCAAAGAAAAGAAATTTAAACTTCATTGTCATCATATTAGGCTAATGACTTACTTTGCCTTATAGTTGAATCACATGGGGAACATTTTCTAAAACCCCAAAGCCTCGGCTGTGTCCCACACCAGTGACATCAGCAGCTCTGAGATGAATGGGGCCCAGGATTCCCAAGATCCCAACTGATCCCAACTTGTATCCAAGATTTAAAGCCATTTTGGTAGCTTAACAATGTCTTGTTTTCACTCAAGTATTTTCCTGATTATGGGGCTGGAAAGAGACCTGAGGATTGTGTTGTTTTAACATATACATTCATGCCCCTTGGTGATTCTGCAGTATAAAGTAATTGTGTTTAATATGACTGCAGAGAACAACAAATTTAAAGGTATTTAAATTCAATATAGTAGTGTTTAAAAAATCCACCAGTAATATTTGAGTAAAAGTCATTACCACTGCATAAAAATCAGGAGTGTGCATGCTGCCTTTTTTCTTTTCTTTCTTTTCTTCCATCACTCTTTTATTTCACTCTTTTACCCATTCATACTTTTTCTCCTATTAGAGAAATCAGGCAATGTTTGGTTTTCTGTGTTTGATCCATTTCACTAAGCACGATGCTCTTAAGGTCTTAAATAAAACGGCTTAAGCTTTCAAGATAGACTTTAACACAAAACTATTACTAGTATAATTATTATTTCTCCTTCATCTATTAAGCACTGATGCAGTATATGTAGCAAAATTGCTCTTCACTATAGTTTTGAAAGCCTTTTGGTTGCTTTGCTCATGATTAATAGATACACACAAATCGGTGGCATGTGCCGGGGACACTTACAGGATCTTTGTCTCTATGTACGTCCTCTTCTAGGTTATGGAAGCAAAAAAGTGCCACTCCTGCTCTGGTCATTTTCCAGCTAAATGATTCCTTATTCTCTACTAGCTCTTGCAACGATGACTACAATCTCTGCCAGAGACAGTCGAAGCTTCTAGGCCTTTCAAGTAAATTTGGCCACTTTGGCAGTAAGAAACGGGCCACACAGACTCACTCACAATGACTACACCTTTCCCTTAGGGAAACGTGTATCGTGTAGCAGGAGGTGGAGAGTCACATGGAACTTAAGCTATCTCTGCAAATAAACTGCAGGACAGCAGTGATTAAGAATCTCGGGTACAAGAAAGTGGCCCAACAAGAAGATTTAGGAATATTTGCCTCCAGATTGAGCTGCCTTGAATCTTTAAACCCTTTTATGGTGCAAACAAAACCTTTAAGGGACAGGGTTCCTGTCTTTCCTCCTCCTTTCAGGAACATTCCGGCTCTGATTGTCAGATTTTACGATGTCGTTATCAGATCTAGGTGATAGTACTAATCATCCTCCAGAGAAATGTCTTTTCATCATGCAAGGGCAGTTTGGTGCTGTTGAAATGGCTTAAAAACCCGTTTCTTCACTCTCTATTGCTAGATATTTGCTCGTCTTCAAGAGAAAATTGGGCTGGCTGTGTGGGTATAATTTGGGGTGTATGACAAGTTTTCTTTTTAACAATGTATAAATATGAATAGGCCAGGGTTTATTGCTGAAAACTCCAATTCTGTTGCTCTTGGCTTCTTGGACTCTGCATAATTTGTGAGGTGTACAGGGGCTCCAACCATCTCAATTTGGGGGCTGCTGCTTCTGCCGAGTACAGCAAAGCCGAAACCCGTTGCCCTGAGTTGTGTTCTCGTGATTCTCATTAGTGTTGTAATTTATTGCCTCCGCTTCAGTCCCCCCAGGAGCCTGTGAATATGTTGATGTGTTGATGCAACATGTGATCATAAATACCCTGCAAAAACGAGTTATGTACAGTCGTGTATACTCTGTGGCTATGGCAAAGACCTTTTTTGAGAAAAGTATGCATGAGTTACCCTGATAAAATAATCAATAGTTTATCGTAAATGTATGACTGAGGCAAGAACTATCTGATTGGAAGAGCCACAAAGCCTGCTCTCAAGCCACCCCTCACATTCCACTCTCAGGCTCACAAACCCGGCGCTCAGTATGCTCAGTTCTGATGTTAGTAGAAATGCAGATTCCGATTCAGACGGCTCTGTCTGCAACCTATGATTCTCTTGTCCCCACCCCAGGCTATTTCATTTTTGATTTTGAGAAAAGGTCTAGCTACTTTACTAAGTAGCCGAGACTGGGCTTGAACTCCTCATCTCCTAACCCTTCTGGGATTCTCACTGTTCAACGTTCTCTCGAAGGCACCAAGGCTGCTTTATGAAAAGTCATACTTTGGAATAAAGAAAAATCCCAGGGAAATGGCTTTGCCGTTCAGAGTCTTGGCTCCAAAACCAACTTTCCCAGAAGTCTAACTCTTTGTTAACTCCTCTATCAACTCGAGAGCAGTGAAGTTTAAGAACATGAGCCATGGAAGTCCATATGAAGAGCTCAACGAGGTCCCAATGCGTTCGAATTTTCTCCTAAGCCTTGGCGGAAATGCATCAAGCAAAGTACTGCTTGGAATTGAACTCAAGAGAGAAGTCTCATTGAGGACACAATGCCCTTTCTGGCCAGGCTCCTCTTAGCCTGAAGGGGATATTGCCCAAGGCTGGGCTCCAGGGCCTGCAAACACAGTCCCCAACATCCTCACGGCTACCGAAGCAGAAGCAGGCTTGAGTCTGAGGCAGTGTTCCAACAGCCCTTCATTACTATCAATGGGTCTTTTACTATGCCACATTTTTTGAAAATTCAGTGTATTTTTGAGCACATCTCGTGTGAATCTACTTATACATAAAATGCCGTTTGAATTTGCAAAAGCAGCGAATACCATGATTTTGGTTCACCATTACTTCATGTCATTTTCCTGCCAACTGTATTGGAAAGAAAAGATTTAATTTCATCATCTCAATTCATAATTTTCACAGTCTTCTAGTACTTTGTGTATATGTTTGAAAATCAAATTATAATCAGACTTCAATTGTAATTAAATGTTACATCTCATAGCAGTATTCTGGCTATTTTTCAGTAGAGTCCGTCATTTTAGGAATATACACTGAAATGTTACTGATGAATGATATCTAGGATTGTCTAAAAATAACCTGCAGTGTTTGGAGATGGAAACAGACATGGCGTGAGATTGGCTACGTACTGGTAGTGACTGACGTTTGTTCAGAGGTCCATTGTGTTTCATTACAATATTCTAGCTAGTTCATCGTGTGTTTAAAATTTTCTCCTAAGATGGGAAAAATTTAGATTCCCACTGTACCACAGCCGGACACATTTCTAAAGGATAAACTCATTCACATTTTTCCTCACCGACTCTGGTAGTCCCCATTGTCCTTGGGCTCAAGGTCCCTGTGGGTTCTCATCCTATATAACTCCGCCTGGTCTCATACCAAGTTCTATTTCATTCTCTAAGGGATTTTTTTTTTTTTTTGAGGCTGGCTCTCACTCTGCAGTCTAGACTAGTCCTGAACTCACTATGTAACTAAAAATGGCCTCAGACTCAGAGCAATCCTTCTGCTTCAGCCTCCAAGTGCTGGGATCACAGGTGTGTGCAATCATACCCACTCTATATGATACTGGGGAATCCAACCCAGGGCTCGTGCTTGCTAGGCAAGTGCTTTAACCATTGTGTTGTGTCCCCATCTAACACCACTTTTTTTTTTCTTTCCTCAACAAGTGAGAAGTGGATAGGCACAGGCCTATCAAATTGGCCATGGGGTTGGTGTGTGTGTGTGTGTGTGGTGAGGGGGGGGAGGGAGGGTGCTCTGCAAGTTACCAGAGGTATTGTGGGATTTTGCTCCTGAGGACTCGGTCTCTCCCTCTGCTGATAGATTCCAGTTTTGGAGTCTCTGTTCCAGAGACTGGGCACTGACATGTGCCATTATATGTGAGATATTACATTTGGCTTCCTTATCCTTTGTTTAAAATTCCTTTTGATATCATAGGTTAAGCAATATTCCTACTGGCTTCTCTACCATCCTGTGCTTAGGGACAGGCTGTTCAAAAACTGCCTAAGACCAGGATCACCAGCTGTCGCTCAGGGATTGTTCCTCATTATGAAAATTGCTCCCACCTGAATGCTCATGGCTAAGTGCTGTCAGCTGGCCTCCATTTAAGACTCTTACCCTTTTCATAGCACTCTGCTCTGAGTCAGCGTTTTCTATGGGAGCCTGGCCTCTGCAGAGCCTCCTATCACTAATGTGGATATCTAGCAAGTGGAGTGTCCTTTGGGTCCTTACATGGAACATGGTTAGTCGCAGATTTTCCAGGCATTCCTGTTGGAGCTGTTCCATGAGGCACACCTCCTTGAGCTTGAGGTATAGCTCAGCAGTGAAGAGAACTTACCTGATGAGTGCAGGGCCCTGTGTTTGATTCCCGGCACCGTGTAGGATGGGCCTGATGGCAGATGACATACCTGCAGAAAATAAATTAAAAAAATAAAAAATTAAAAAGTTTGCATGCCTGGGCCTGCCTCAATATATATTAAAAAATAACAACAAAAAGGTGGATCAGCGGTTGTCTGGAGCCAGGGTTGTGGGAGGTGGTAGGATACAAAAGGTCATGAGGAAAGAGCAAATCTCTTATACCTTTGTATCTTGAACAGAGTGACCGTGACAGTACTGTAGCATTACCAACTTTCATCCAGATTGTACACGTAAAAACAGGAAATATAACATTTCTATCAACAGTGAATAAAATTTTAGAAATTACAATGTTAAAGTTGAATGAAGATTTCTTGAACACTTATAAGCCACAGAAGAGTCACAGAGCGCTTGTAAAACAAAACTTTAAAAAAATAACATTTAGAAATTGTCCCGATATCGCACTTCTCAGGGCCATCGCGCTGTGCCTTCTGCACCCTTATTCTGTCAGTAGACTTCAGCCTTCTTTGAGTTGCTCCTCCATTACGGGCTGAGTCCTTCCTCTCTGGCCTCATTTGTATTCTGCCTGGCCATTTCTTCTGCCTATAATTTCACATCTCCCAGCTTCTGTCATCTGCAGCCCAATTCCCGATGCCCCTTACAAACCACAGGTCCTTGGAATCCATCGCTGCTATAGGCGTGAAGACAAAGCCGTGGAGATATCTACATTTAACAATTCATCTGCACATGCCAATTATAGCTCTCCAAACTTTACCAGTTCAAAGAAAACTTTTTATGTTATTAACTCAAAGTAATCTCTCATCCTCATTTCTAATGAAGATTACAAATCAGAGATCATCTATGTCTACTTATCCAAAAAACATGTCTTAAAGCTAGATTCAGTGGGGGTATCTAAAAACTTGTCTCTCAAAATATTCCTCACAATAGAATTTTTAAGTTACATCAAAAGAGTAAAGATCCAGACAGTTTTATAACCATCTTTCCAAAAAAATTAAGTTTCCCTGTATGTATAAATGTTTCCACTAAGGAGGAGACAGAGGGAAACCTAGACAGGACAATGGCAAGAAAAAGTGACATGTCACCCTGTGGATGTTTTAAAACTATAACCAATCCCTGAATCCGATATGATCTTGTTCATTAAACAAACAAACAAACAAACAAACAAAAACCCAGGAGAAACATAAGGTAATTTATGCTATGATTTGTTGGGTGCACTACTTAGATTAGGTGGAGTTGTGGTTCCAGCCACTATGGTGACAGCATTCGGCCAGCATGGACAATTCTCCCAAGCTTGGGAAGAGGCTACTTACTGGTCGGCTCTTTACGGTTGTGTTCTCCTCCTCTCAGCACCACTAGGAGCTCCTTTTGCTCTTTGCTGGCCTCTCACAGGGCTTCATTCCCTGATGGATTTACCAAGCCCAAGCTGGCTCCACTCTGGAACGAGACCTCTTGGGATGGGCGTGGGGGAACCATTCCAAATACTTCAGAGAAAAACATGCAAGCCGTGACTCATATAACTCGCCATGATTCTATATGACCTAAAGAATGCTTCCCACTTGATTTATTGCATTTACACTGATTTTGGTAATTGACTCTAAAAATATCACACTCCAATGTAATGCAAACATTCACCTTGAAATGTGACTCTCGAGATATTATTTCTAAATGCTTTAGTAATTGTGATGCTGACTGAGTTGAATGAAAGTCAAAAGATAAACTTCCCGGAACAAATGTTCCCCTAAAAACCTGTTAGGCTATTTTGTTTCCATGAGTATTTCTGCAAACAAACTGAAACTGGGAGAAGCTCAGTTATTTCCCAAAAAGAAGATTACTAGATTTGTCATGTTTGACAAAATTTTGTATGGCTCTATTCAGCTCATCCTAGGAAAGGGTTGAAGAATTCAACAGATCCTTATTCCTGAGCCACAGAATAAACCATTCCGTACAATGTCTTTCTTTGTGAACGTCTGAGACAAACAGGAAGGTCTTTCCCCCGATCCCTCCGGGGAAGAGGACAAGTTAGTGCACAACCAGACAGGAAATAACCCTCACTGGATGCCCTTTTCCTTTCTTAGATATAAATATGCAACCTCTCCCTCAAAGGCACCCGTGTGTATGTGCATGCACATGTGTGGACACACGTACATATTCACACACACACACACACACACACACACACACACACACACACGGCCATAAGTTAATGAATCCTGAACATAGAGACCTGCTCTTCTCCTCCCCTTACTCGGGGTTAGGGACACATTTTTAGTTATTAGCCATTTTAATAATTACAACAGCATTGATGGAACATACAAAACTATCTTAAAAATTAGCTTTCTATGTTATTGCAAAAAATCTCTTAAATTTATTACATTTCAAGTCTTGCTTGTGGTTGCATTGGCTGGACCAAATTCAAGGGTCCCATGGGCCTTAAACCACCTGAAGACCAGACATTCCCTAACCCCTGCCCCAAGTTAAGATTTTACTTAACAGAATTGATTGCTATCATGGAGGTTTGAGTTGATACTGTATTTTTACTTTATTTACTATTTACATAGTGTTTATCATGATATAATGAAGACAGTTATAAGTACTTTACCAATATCAACTTACTTGATACCTACCACAACTGTGAGGTACACAATATTTTATATATATCATATTATAGACAAGGGAACAGCAAGAGAGCACTCAGGTAACTTCCTTAAGTTACCCTACCCAGCTAGTAACCAGCAAAGCCAATGTACAACCCAGAGCTTTTCTCTCTAGAGTCCATGTACTTTACCAATATGGTAGGTCAAATTATGGAAGGATAAATTACAAATCTAGGTATCATTGTACAGCTTTAATTTTCAAATTCACAACCAAAGTAAAGAACAACAATGGGCAGTTAAAATGATCAGTGTTATGCTCATGTACAAATCTGTCAAAATGAAATCCATTACTCTGTATAGTTGATAGAAAAAAAAATTTGTTCTAAAGGAATTCAGCACTGGTTGACAGTTTGTCTCTGCACTCCTGGTCTTGGCACCATTCTCAAGGGCCTCAACAGGTTAACTGTTATGAACTGTACGTTCATGCTGGGTGTATCAACTTTATTAGACAGAAAAAACATACAGTTACAAGGGGCTGTGCTGTTTATGTTAACACCTTTGTTCTGCCACTTAAAAATCCTGATCTCATGTCATTGCTTCTCTTTATTCACAGACCCAGTACTCCTGTCCCTTACGCAAACATCGTGGACACTTCTGGTCATGGCAACAACTGAGTTGGTTTGCTTGATTGTCCTCTTAAGTTACTACTGTTCGCACCACGGACTCCATTCAAAGTTACCTTACAAAGCTCGTTTAGCATTCTCAAGAAAATGGACCATTCATTCCTCTGGCTGTAAAGATGCAACACTTACCACCTTCCAATCATTCCAGTCACCTCCCCGTCATAGTCTACAATCAGGTGTACACACCATAGGTAAGAAATGCCAAATGTACCCCTTTTCCCTAAAAGCAGCTCCTAGTATATAGTTAATCATTTCTCGATAAATATTTGTGACACACACCAAAAGTGAGTTGAGCGCTTACTGATTCTGCAGGGACGAGGTGGAAAAGGTAGCCACGTTAGAAACAGAAGGGAAATAAAAACTTGATATATACATCGGAAAGCTAGTTGGCATCTGACTCCTCAAAACGAATTTGGAAAAACTACATAATATGAAGCAGACACTGGCCTGATGGGCACAACTGGGGAATGCCACAGCCAAGCCACATTTCAGAGCAATCAGCTTCTCTGAATTGAGCACAAGTCTGAAGAGCGATCAAGTTAACCGAAAGGAAAAGACCAGCGTTATTTTGGCTGAATTGAAACCAGAGTGTGGGGAAATTTGTATTTTTTTTTCCCTCGGAAAACAGGATGACTTTCTTCCTTCTATTAAGTCGGTTTTGTGCCAAGTCCTTGTCCGATTCCTCAGATCTTTACCGATTCCTGCTGTCCCTGCTGAGCTGAGTAAGATCTCGTTGCACTTCCATCTTGCACTGCATGCTGCCCAGGGGGTTCTTACTCATGTGAAATGTTGTGTTGAATGGCATCAGCATTATATCTTCCCTTATATTCAGGGCGGGTGAGCAGAGCTTTCAGGAGTTAAAAGTTTGCAAAACAACAACAACAACAAAACAATGATGTGTATAATTTCAGCTACTTAAGCAACATGGTCAGTGAATTTATAAATCACTAAATAGAGCAACTACTTCAACTACAGCAGTGTCATAAAAGTTACATAAACATTGTCCATGTGAAGTCACAATGGAACCAAGAAGACACACAAGCCAGTGTGGGGTGGGGGGCAGTGGCAGAACAGTTCACTGTACTGTGCATTTGTGTAACCGGAGCTCATACCTGATCTAGGTTTCAGAAAGATGTGCCTTACAGAGTGATACTGAAGCCTAGTCTTAGAACACAAGTTAGGATGAGCTGGATAAACATCGTACACAGATAGAGGAGAGGTAGATTTGGGTGAGAGAGATGTCTGGGTAGTGGGAACAATGCATGTATAATCCCAGGTAACAGAATAGTGGGACACCAGAAAAGGAACCAAACGTCTGCCATTTTCTGTGGAGGATACATAGAAACAATAGAACACCTAAGGCCAGAGACAATAGCAAGATCATCTGATGTCATCTTCTTGAGTTCAGGGGTTTGGATTTTATCCTTGGGGCCTGACTTCTTCCCTTGTTAAAGACGGCCTTCTCCCTGTATTATCAAAAGCCATTGTCTCTACTGGAGCATGGTATCTTATCTGCTAGTAGAATAAAACTCCGCTGAGTAAACTATACAATTCTACTAAAATGCACAGCAAATCACTTTCAGAAATGTAGCTTAATGCCTTTCATCTGTATTTTTATTAACAGCAAATCCTGATATACATTGCATTACCGTTTACCATGTAGTAGAAGTATATGTACACAAAAATTATATATAGTAAGTTCTACAGTGTAAATGGAAAGGCAAAATTACTTGCTTTATTTTTAAATCACACTATATTTTCCACTCTGAGAATGGAAAATGACAAGTAAAACTGCTCCTGTTAGGACCACCTTCCCTGAAAAAGTGCAAGATTTCAATGTCTTTATAACTTGTGAGGTGTGTGATCCAAAAACATTAAAGAGAAAACATCTGTGGGGACATGCCAGAGGAGAGACCTGCTGCATCTGCTTGCTACACTTTCTACGAATATAAAAGTCGCCAAGGCTTCTGGCAATCTTCAGGAATGAGAATAAAAATTTATCATTATGGAAAAAATTGTACATAAGTAGAAGATTTATGCTTGGCTGTCTTTAGTGCATGATCTTATATCTCGTTTATAATATTGTAAGCTTATTGCTTCCAAATAGTATATTCTACAATTTCCATTCCATTTCTTTTTTTATCACATTGAGCATATTTGGCAGCTTCATTGTTTGTGATGAGCATGACGTGAATAACTCGTACAGTTGAATTGATGGTTTTGTATCCATCCTAACTTCACAGGGAAGGAGCCACAATGCTTGTCTTACTGTGAACTTCTCAATGTGCTCGGGATGTGACTATTCCCATCTACCTGCACATCCAGCCTACGGGCGAACTTCCCAGTGTGAAAAGCCACATCCGTGCTGCCATTGCCTATTTCAGACTAATTTAGAGAAAAAATAATAATAAACAATTAAGTGAGATAAGCAGATGAGGCTCTAAGTGATAGAATAATCAGAGGGGCGGAAAAGAGGTAAATACAGATACTGTCTCATTCAATGTATCCTAACTACACACTTTTCAATTCGTCAAATTTCTACGATCTAAAGTGTCCTATTCTCTATCCTGCCATATTCTCCACTCTCTTGAGTCGTTTTTATCTTCTCTTTGCTGGCTCAAGGGGATCATTGCCTCGTTATCCTTAGCTGTTAGTTCCATAAAAATGTTATGCTTATTTTGTACGAAATTAAGCTTGATAAGGCACCATGAACTATAATAAAACAATCAAAAAAGCGATACTGTGCATTATCTCCAGGTAAGTCAGCATTTATGGTAACATCTTGGTAATGTCTAGTAATTTATATAAAAAACAGTATCTCTTGCATAAAACAATCTTAATAAATGAGCAAATCAGACCTTTGAGAACCCAATATTGGTGGATATGATAAGGGGCCACCTGCTGCATCCCATGAGTGGACATGGGAAGGGAGCACTTACTGCACCCCATCAGTGTATGGGGTAAGAGGGCACTTACCACAGCCTGTCAGTGGACATGGGAAGGGGGCACTTACCACACCCCAATTACTCATTTTCTAGCTGGTGCTGTAAAAGCAGATTTGCGTTCAGTTTCACATTTAGAACACATGGGGAGGACATGAAAGGTTGGAATTTCTAGCTGAACCCTAACCTTTAGGTGTTTGTCTTTGTTTATTCTTGGCAAAATGCAATCCTAGTTTAAAGATAAAAAGGCTTAAATAGCCTATTAAAATATCCTTGAACTTCAAAGAGCTCTTGAAGTGAACATTTTCACAATTTGAGTAGAAATGAATGAAGCCATGTGGATTAAATTTCTTTGAAATTATACATGCACATTGGAATTAAGAAAATATACATGAAAAATGGATTTTAGTTTTACATCTTACTCTACAGCAATGGGGAATCGCGTCGTGTCCTAATTGGTTTAAAACTTAAATTGTATCTAACATGGAAAAACACTTAACAGGCAATAGATCAGAGGGAAATCTTATTTTATCATATCTCACAGCCACTCAAAATTATTTATTGATTTGATGAGTGTCTGTGGTGATAAAATGCTACCGAGCCGGGCCCAGCTTTTCCTGCTCAGAGCTCACAACGATTTACAGACATGGCTACGTGAGTTCATTCACTCATCCTAAAAAGGAAAATAAGCAGACAATAAAATATTTACTGGATACACAATGCACCAAAGAATGCGTTGATTATTTCCCGGCCATACACATAGCTAGGAAGGCCCATCGCGAAACCTGGAATTAGGTGGAAGGAGGGGGTGGAGAACTGAGAGCTCATTTTTGTCACATCTGGAAGTGAAACCCAAGCGTATGTGCGCCCTCATCTTCAGATGATGAGGATAGGGGTTTGGCAAGCCAGAGTTTGGCAGGACGTCCAACTACCTGGTACTGCTAATCAAATTGATTCAGAGCACATGCATTGAGCCGCAGCCATACTGCACAACTTGAAAATATTCCTCATAAGGATTAACACTGAGAACTCCATTTTTAAAAGGACTTTTAGTCTTGGAAAGAAACCAAGAATAAATTGTATTTTCTTGACTCCATCCACTTCAGTCTCTCCAAATGGAGACGTAGAACAGAAAATATCAAGAATTAGCAAACAGGGAAGAAAACACTTTCCAGGAAAGACCATTAAAGTGAGAATCAAATCAGAGAGTGCGTGGCCATCCATGTCACATCTGGTCATATGTGTATGGAATTTATGTGACTTATATGTGTGTTTGCATTTCACATGTTTGTTTCTCCTGTTGACTCCAAGTTATACTCATCAGGAATCATACCACTGAATTTTTTTTTCCTAAACTACATTCTTGGGCACATTCCAAGCTTTTAGGGTATTTATGACTTCTTCAATCTTTTCTACCAAAATTCCAAGAGATGTCTTGTTCCTTTGTAAAATTATAGAAGTGTTGTGTAAACTAGAAATTTCTTATAAAAAATACCATTTTTTAAGGGTAAGCTAATCATCAGATCTGCTGTAACTGATACTACAGACAGGGTGGCTTAGCCCTGGGACCTTATGTATCACACACGTGGTCACCTCCAGGGACTTCAGCCCCCAAGACTGTCACAGAGGAAAGAGGCCACAACCTATGAATTGTAGAGGAACATGAGTATGCACCTCACACCAACAAATAAAAGACAAAAGAACTACCTGTCGATTTCCTATATAAACTTTTATGTATTCATCGTGTATAAAATTCATTTTTCAAATGTAAAACTTAGCTGCTTACTCTTTTTGGTTTTGAAATAGAGTTTCGGCCTGTAGTCTAGACTAGTTTAGCAGATGGAAAAATAATTGTAATGCTGTCTTAGTTACTTTCTTATACCCAAAAATACCCAACATCCACAACTTAAGGGAGGAGAGATTTATTTAGCTCACAGTTTCAGAAGGTCTCACACATTCTACTGGTGGGCAGCCAGCAACAGTGGAAGCACATGGCAGAGCCTGGAGAGCTGCTCACAGAATTGCAGGTAGAAACCACCTGAAGCGGGAGTGAGTCAGTGTCTGAAGACTCCAGCCAGGCCGAAGCTATCCCAGGGAGTAGCTGCAACAGTTTCCTCTTCCTTCCTTTACTTAGTTTAAGCTGCCAGTTGGGATCCCCACAACCAGGATGGGTTGCTTCTCCCTCAAGTCTGGGCCTGTAAGTCAACAACACACTCTGGAAGCTTTGCCCTGCGCACCCCCAACATATTGACATAATCTCTTCATATCAAGCCCCACGCATCCGCCCCTTTCCATCCAGACTTTGACTCCCAACAGCGCACAGCTCCATAGTTAGCCCACTACATGCAAATCTATGAGGCTTTTGGAGCACACCCCCAGATCCAAACCACGGTAAATTTCTTAAACTACGATTGTTCTGCTGCCAATCATAGGTATAGAGAGACTAGTGGAAAATATTAGAGAGTTCAGAAACAGGTTAAGGTTCTTAAAGTTATGCAAAATAATACAATGACTGAGTCTAGGGTAATTTGTATCGGGAAGCAGTGTAGTGGCGTGTAAAACAGTAAGCCTAGATCCACAGGGCTCTTTGCGAGAGACGTGTATCTGTATATGTCAGAAAGACGTAGGCTGCTCTTCTAGGCAATGTCTGACGTTTCGCTCTGCTTTCCCAAGCTCCTGTGGTGTAAGGCCATTCTGTGGTTGCTTGTCCACCATTACCCATGATGCTTTTATGACGAGCCTTTTTCTACCTGAAGGAGATGGGAATAATTTAGTAATGAGTGTTCCATTACAGTTAGAGAGCGCTCTCTCCCTAACACGGAAACCATGTGACTTCTGGCAGGGGCTCATTTCCTCTAAGCAGTTTTGCCATCAAAGGACACACCTATATGAGCTGCTGCTTCCCATTCCAGGAGGTGTGGATCACTTAAGGGTATTAGTGTTAACGAGAAGTAGCTAAAAATAGTGGTGAGCATTAGCAGCACCACCAACTCTCATGGTGCAAACACCATAATTAGATGTGTCTGAGCACAAGTTTACTTAAAAATTCTTTGCCAAGTACTTTTACTGAGGTGTGAATAAAAGCCTTCCTTTCCGGTTATTCCGTGGGCTTCAGGAAGCTTAAGGACTTATGGAGAAAGCTGTCTAGAGCCCACAAAGAGCACACTACATGTTTTCCTAATGTTTCTAATTGGAGACAAGGAGTGATACGTATCGGAAGCCTATTGTTCTTGGTGGTTGAATGAAACAGAGTCGTCCTATGTTAGTACACTCTGCTACTCACAAACACACTGCTGCTTTGTAGGGGAAAGAACTAAAGTGAATTGCTGAGGCCTACTTCTGGAATGCCTGAAGGTATGGCAGTCTGCCTGTTCAATGCCCATGAATACTCCCGGTGGTTTAAAATGGAGCAAGTTTGGAGAATCTCTGCATTGTTTATCTTTTAAAATCTGGGCAAAATTGGAAGGCAAGGTAACAAATCACATTGTAACAGTTCAATAGAGTATAATTAGTTATTTCTTAGCCATGAGATATTTTTTAAAGAGAGAAAGTTTGAAAGTTTGGGGTAATATCAAATATAACACAGAATATAATGTATGATGACTTTAGGTCAAAGAAATATGAAAAAAGTGATCATTAATTTTTATTTTTGTTATGAACTAGGTTAAGAAGGAATGTTTTAGGCTCCAACAAAGACGCACATACAAGAAAAACAGTTCATAACTATACTCACCATGTTATTGTACAATAGGTTTCTCTAAACATCTTCCTACTATCTAACTGAAAGCTTGCAACCTCTGACCAACATCTCCCCAAGCCCACATCACCCGTCTGCTTTGGTTACCACCAATCTCTTGTCTGCTTCTGAGCTCCACTCGTCTCTAGACACAGATAAGTGTGATCGTGTGATGTTATCTCTGTTCCTGGCTTGTCCCACTGATTCTAATGCTGTAAATTTTGTTCAAGGTGTTGTAAGTGGCAGGATTCTCTTCCACCATAAAAACACATTAATTCCCTCAATTGTGAAATTCCACAGACTTCAAACTTCAATGTACCATGGAGGGCCAGTCTTTTGAGTATTTTGAAGGGGATAAATGGCAATGTGCCCTTTGCAACTCGCCAAGCTTACTAGACAATGTGCATACTTTTGCTCCTCTCAAGGGCAAAAATACATGTATCGCATTTATTAAATTATGTCAGGATGAAGAAAAGGAGACAATTTCAACAGACTGAGTGAAACATTTTGGATGGTCAGCTTGGAATTTCATGTTCAACAAAGAATTTATTCATGCATCAAGTTCTATGTCTAATAATAATATACTTCTGAGAAATAAAATCTTAAAGACTTGTGAAATTTCCTAATTTCTTCGATGTCATTGTAAATTGAACGAGTACAATTCCACCTAGGTTTTACTAGTTTTAGAAAAGCTAATCTCACCATAACGTATCAAGCATGATGACATATATATCTATATACACACATAAATATGAATATACTTGATTTTGTCATGACATACAGTAAAATAAAGGGATCATTAATTCTTTAACATTACTAAATCAAATATTTAATATGGAAATAAAGCTATTGCTTAGATAAAATTTCTCAGTTTCAGGAATATATTAATATTTCATTGAAAGTAAGCATTAATAGTATAGAAAATTAAATGCATAATTTCAATCAGTTCATTGATTAGAATTGGCTCAGCCATTACCAATAGAAATCTTTCACAAACTCTTTTTGTAAGCTCTACTAATGTGTTGCAAATATTTAAACAACCTATCTGTTGTTCATATAACTTGATATGGAAAAATTTAAATTTTAGGGGTTATACTAGAGGACAGACTTGAAAATGGAAAATGGTATTTTCTTGGAAGGTAAGCTTGTAGAGTTTTATGAGGGAGCAGTAATTTTCCTGCTTTGTGTAGAATCATACATATATTGAATTTTTGTGAGGCAATCGCTGGTCACTGGATAGCTCAGGAGTAACAAGTAAGATGAAATCGTTCTGTTGATCACTATTTTTAGAGGCCTTAATAACGAAGAAGTGCTGACATCTGAGATGGATCAAATTAACAGAGACATGAGAGAGTATCAGCATCACCAGCATTCACGGACAGGCAATTTTCTTGAATTCCACCTTATTTCAGAGATTATATTGACATTTGTTATCCACACAAATTGTACTTGATAGTGAGATTATGACCACATGTTCTTAAGCCACATAGGTAAGAAAATCCATAGTGAAAGCAAAGCTATATATATATATATATATATATATATATATATATATATATAGAGAGAGAGAGAGAGAGAGAGAGAGAGAGAGAATATACAATAATCTCTTCCAGATATTATGTGTCTAAGGAGAAAGTAGAGAAGAGAAAAACTTTCATAAAACACGTAGAAAGATATGTTATGGCCTTGGAACAGAATAGAATTTGCAAATAAAATGGGAAGATAATGATAAAAGATCGATAGTGGTAAGCTAAATATATATATTAAGAACTCTAGATCCTCAAAATACATGTCAAAACAATGAAGAAACAAGCCAGAACTAGGAAACAGGTAGATATCCAGACAAATGTCATGCCAATACCTGGAGAAGTATATAAAATTCAAAAATATGCTCAGTGACAATTTTTTTGGGGGGAGCCTTATGTCTTTAGGGGACAAGATGTATAGAAATCTACACATTCTGCTCAGTTTTGATACAAACACACAAAATGTCCAAGACACAAATGCTCTGAGACAGAAGACAAATTCCATTTTCAAGTGGGTGTAAGCATTTCACCGTGAAAGTATAATAATTTGATCATCCTTGGTAATTATCAGAGTGCTGCAAACTCAGATAGAGGTAATCCCTGTTTCCATTTGTACCACATAGATTCATGAGGCATTAAGGTAGCTGATGACCAGGATTGCTGCCACCCACGTCTGGGGACCACAGAACTCCCCTATGCAGGGGGTACAATCAGCTCGTGTACCTTTGCCATTGTTGTGTGGCCTTGAGTGGGTGTGTTTGCACAACCCAGCCGAGCACTCTGGACCAGAGGCACTAGAGTGTAGG
The DNA here is from genome assembly GCA_004027205.1 of Ctenodactylus gundi. Taxonomy (NCBI): domain Eukaryota; kingdom Metazoa; phylum Chordata; class Mammalia; order Rodentia; family Ctenodactylidae; genus Ctenodactylus; species Ctenodactylus gundi. Next base: position 585,477 of record PVKB01000378.1, read on the forward strand.
TATTAGATGTTGAAAAAGCTAAAGTTGTAAATAGGTGTCTCCTTGGAAAACATGTGCATATAAACAATGGAGTGTTCCACAGACATTTCAGAAATTATTGAATGAAAGTAAATCAACTATAGCTGTCTGTAACAACACAGAACAGCATTAGAGAAATCCATTAGAGAAAACATATATCATAAGCAATAACAAACATCATATTTAATGAATTCAACAGCAAATGAACTGAATAATGTGTAAATTGTGTATGCATTTTGCTTAAAAACACTTAAACCTAGAAAGAAACAAAGAAGAAAGAAAGAAAAAGAAAGAAAGAAAGAAAGAAAGAAAAGAGAGGGGAGGAAGGAAGGAGCCCAGAATAATAATGGATGTGAAGTGAAAACTCCTGGTGGGCTAGGGAAGAGTGTGTGGGTGGGTGGGTGTAACAGAGAAAAGGATTCCTGACATTCCCCATCCAAAGCTAGAGGGCTTCTGTTTCATAACTCCTGAAAATGTCCCTTATTGTTGAAAAATATTTGAACTTGATTCAAAGCTGAGCTAAACTGGATTCCATCGAAGTGTTTGCACTATTATTTTTAAAGGACCAACCATAAAAAAACGTAAATTCTTTTCAAGAATTAGCTACAAATAGAATTCCCTTTTTCTCTCAACTGGAGACAACACATTTGTACAAAGAGGCCAGAGAGCTCTTCCCCACACAAATGTATTTCATGAACATTCCATTTCAGAGGAGCACACACCTCTCGGCAGTCTGAGGAAACAGTTTTGCAACCGCACCGGAATTGCGAGTGATAAAAATAAGTTAGTGCTTTTACAAAAGCGGCCTGACTGAAGGTGTAGAGAAAGGCTCAAAAGGCCCAGCCGCCTCCCGCCTCTGCTGTGGGCAGACCTCAGGGCAAAACTAGCTATTAGCCTCACAGCCAGGTGCGGAGCTGCAGTATTTACACACTTCCGTAATTCTCCCATCTCAGAAAAGAAAGTGCTGGTTATACCAGAAACTATTTCAAAGCCAGCTCAGTAACGTTTTCTTCCGGCTTAATGACTAGAACAACTACAGCAGGTGCACGGGAGTAAAATGACTCGCAGCGACAGCAATGTCTTCCTTAGACTCACCGCGTGGCCACCGTCCTGGGCGCAAGCACGTCCGCAGCTTGTCCCGTGGTGGGTGCAAACCTAAGTGCATCAAAACTCGGCTGAGAAGAAAAGAAACAACCAAAGGTGGCCATGGATTTGGCCAAACGGTGGTAGCAGATAAGAGCCTTAGATAGGCTGCAAGACCCCAGCATTTCTCCTAGGAGGAAACGCTACTGATTTTCAGTCACCCCCTGCCCCGTCCTCACAGCCCCGAGACTGACACATTCCGGGTGATGGGGCCTTCCTGTGACCGCCCCACGCGTCCCTGCAGTGATCACACGGGGACTGCCGAGCCAGCGCCGACTCCAGGCTCTTGTCACCTCTACTCTTGTTCTCTGCCTTCTTCACAGAGTTCTGCTTTTTCCCTAAAGAGTATGTCATAGCCTTCGTTCCCAGAGGGACCACCGGTAATGCTTCCAAACTGCAGCTGCCGGCCCTTTCAAACAGCAAGATCACAATCGAAAACCACGAATGTGCAAAATAAATAAATTAATAAACGTGACACGTCACTGGCTTGTCAGAGGAGAGCTGACATCAGGGTGACGTGGGGTGCCGCACTGACCTCCGTGGGAGCCTTCACGCGTGCCAGGAGATCCGAATCGCTTGTTCTTCTGTACGTATTAACAAAGGACTACAAAAACACTCCTCCTAATGTTGATAATGAGGTCTCAGCCATTTTTTAGCCAAGTGTAATTTACAGACACGAACTCAGGGAATGAGCTCTGTGTACCTGCTTTCGGTCATGCCTGTCTCCACGGGCATGCGTGTGACTTGGTCCCTCTTAAAGCACAGATAAAATAAGAGCCGACGTTCACTGCGCATGTCCCAGGCACCAGGCCCTCTCCTCGGACTTCTGCCCAGTAACTTGGGCAAATACTCCAGTTTTTCTGCCTCTTCGTAAAACAGAAATGAGGACCTGTATTTATCTTGGTGCATAGAATCGTTGTAAGGATGGATGGAGCAAATAACACGCAGAATGCCAACTGACAAAACTGACCAAAGTAAAGCTTGCATTTGCATGTAATAATCTGAAAAATACTTTTCAGAACATAGAAATAGAGAAAAAGCTGTTCACAGCATGACAGAAGGAGAGCCAACTCAGGGAGAAAAAGAGAACTAGTGTATAACCTTCCAGGTCATGTCCTAGTGACCCACCAGTTCCAGATTAAGCCTCAGGGTTCTGCCCTTTCTGTAAGCCCCAGTAATCTGCACCTTCTGGGTCACAGACCTACTAATGTGCTGTATGCCTGTAGTATATAATCAACACAACCCTAGTCCACCCGATGCACAGCCTATTTACAAGTACACCTGCACGTGGTCTGTACATTTTGACCTTATCCTAGTTTCTAAAAGGTGTCATTTTACTTAATTTGTATTATCAAGCGGAGTTAGTTAGCCCAAGTGGCTACATCAAGAGTGCTGGTAATCATAAATTCTAAAAAAAAGACATTTGTGATGAGTTGGGAACGTGGAGGAAGCTTCTTCTCAGCAGAGTACAGGACTATCTCCAGGGCAGGGATGAGTCCCTGCATCAGGACACAAGACGAGACCCTGGCCTCACCAAGTCCTTGTTGCTACTGAGGATGGGAGATTTAAGACCAACGTTTGCTTGTCAACTCATCTCAATGAGCAACATTCTACAGACAATCTTCAAACAGCCCCAGTAACAGAATAAAATGCTTCCATAGTTAGAAGATACCTTAGGTGTTTTAAAGGGGCATTTTCCTCACTTGATCCTTATTCCTATTCTGTATTAAGCAACTGTAACATGAAAGGCCAGGTACTGAGTTAGAAAGAGCAGCTGGATGAAGAGGACCTGCACAGAACGTGGGCGGGACTCTGGGAAGGAGGCTCCAAACAATGTCAGCACCGGCTATACAGAAACCGTAAAGGAGGAAGTGCCAATATCACGAATAGTATTCTCAAGACTTAAAATTGGTGGCTGGTGCTTACATGTATGAACCCACAAATACTTATCAAGTGTCTCTAGCCTACCAGAGACAATCTTCATTGATGGAGATTGAGAGACAATCGATATAGACATCGTTACTGCTTTTCAATCACCCTGTATGTTACAAAATTAAAAGAACTTAAGACATTTAAACTATCCTGAAGAGTGAAGGATTTTCCAGTGAAGAATAATTGGTAAGACAAAAGTTCATGAATGTTAGCATATTTTTAATAGAATAGTGTCTGGGAGAAATTGGCCAAGGGAAATATGAGCCAGTGTACATGGTAAACACTCCTTGCAGTCCTGGGTTTGCAGTATCTCAGCGACACCAGGAGCTATTGTACTTCTCCTTGTCTTTTATTTATCCATCTGTCGAATTACCAAAATGACTCATATTAGTTAACAATTCTTCAAAGTATAATAAGCAATGTTTATTCTTCAAAGAGCTTTGAAAATAATTTTTCTTTTGACTTTCACAGTTTGATACTGCTGTAAGCCTTGAAATTTTATTGGTATAATATGAATATCAACATATAGAGCAAATATTATATTCTATAGCACAGAGATTTCCGGTTATGTTTACATTCCAGGAAACATTCTCACTCGTTGCTATGCAAATATTTGTGGTTTCTGAAATTGCCTGATTAGTTTAAGTGAAACTTCCCTATTTACCAAAACAAATGGCACAAAATTTTTACTTCTTTATCAGAACAAAAACTTTAATATCTTTTATGATATAGAGCTTAAGGAATAATTATATTTCATTAAGTAAATACATATTTTATGTTAGCATGTACAGTTGAGGTTAACTTCCGTGTGATCATAAAAGAAAACATAAATGATTCTTGTAATCCAACAATCAAAATGTAAATGAAGAATCCAGCTAGAGAGTATAATACAATCGTGTTGCACAGTATGATAGATATAATACAGTAAAACTAATGAATATCACAAAGTACAGGAAGGAGAATAAATTTCACTGTTGAATTTCACAAGTAGAGAAGTATCTGTCTTGTTTACTGGTATATTCACTGCACTTTATTTGTATACATTTTGTTGTGGATATTTTCTGAAATCAACTGCACGTGGTTTTGTTAATTTTTATATTAAAGCTTCATTATACAAATGGTATGTATTATGCATTGCTTTGGTTGCTTCTGGTTATCTAAATCCTACACAGAGCTGAAGACAGCCTTTCCCCTGGTGAGGTCACTGCCTGACACATTGCTCGCTTGCTGGTGATGCTGGTATACACAGAGAGATGGTGCTGCGATACAAAAGTGTAATTTACAATTAGGTATAATGACTAGCATATTAGTTTACTAAAATGTACTTTTATCATGATTTGGAGGGTATGCTTACTCACACTGAAGGTTTACTATAGAGTGGCTTGGGTAATCCAGAAGCAGACCTGGAGATCTTATACAAGTAACTGTTTTTTTTTGTTGTTGTTGTTTTTTTTTTTTTTTTTTTTTTTTTTTTTTTTTTTTTTTTTTTTTTTTTTTTTTTTGGCTTGTACCCTTTTCTCTTGAGCACTATCTCATGTATATCATCCCTCCTAGCCTGTATGGTCTAAATCTGGACATTTCTCCAACAGCCTCATGTATTTGGTAGAAAATTGGACCATGAGGGTTAAGTAAATCAAGTGAATTAATCCACTGATAATTTGCTGCACTGTTAGGAGATGGAGTCTGACTGGAAGGAGGGACCACTGGAGCAGTGGCCTGGAAAGATAGATTCTTGTCCCTTTCCTCCAACCCACCCCAGCTCAGCCTTCTTTCTGACTGTTTCCTTTCCATTAAGCTGTGAGATGCCTTCTTTCACACCAGGCCTTTCTACTGTTGCTAGCTAACTATGCATGGACTGACACCTCTGAAACTGTGAGCTAAAATAAAGCTCTATTGCTTTAACTTGTGGGTGTTGGGTATTGGGACCCAGCACGAAAGCATGACTAAGACATGGCCCTCAGAGCACCTGGATTTTTCCTATGCAGCACAGATACGGGGTGTAGCAGGATAAGCCACCTCTGCCTGTGGGTGGGCACTCTGTGTTGTTCACCTAAAAAGGAGTCACCATGAGTGCTCAGAACACACTCTTGGCACTGGGCAATATGAAAATGGACAAAATCTTTTGCAACAGCTCAGTTCACCAAACAGGAAACAGACAGATTTACATGATTCGCCATTGTCCCTTTTCTCATATTTCAGACTTCAGCTGATATTACAGTAGGAAAATGGAGCTAATTAAAGTAGATACATCAGCTGATGATTTCAATGCCCACACGACAGCACTGCCGGTCTATCACCAAATGTCATCCTAACACTTACCAGTTTCAGTTGTTTAATGGAAGAGGAGACGGGCCACGTGTAACAAATACTGTCAACTCTAACCTCAAAGCTGAGCCTTCACCCAGGTGTCAGAACATTCCACAAGCGGAGTACAAAGGTTCACTCTCCCTCTACATACAAAGCGGCCCTGGGTGGGGGAACTAGCTCCACCCATGGAAACACAGCACGGAACACCTTGTGACTGTGCCGTCTGCCCACCAATATGTCACCCACAGGATCAGCTGCCTATAATTAGCAAATTGGGTCCAAAATTATTCCAGTCTCTATCAAAGGGACAGAAATTTGATTTTTCTTTTGCCATGACGTTCTGGATTTGTTGCAATTTTTCTCTTCTGCTTCTGTGATTAGAGAAAAGGCCTCACATTCTGACACAAGAAGGGGAGGCTTTCCAAGGCGATCACTTTCTACCTTCAGATTTTTTTCTATGTAAACTTCTGATTGCTTGAATGTTTTTGCTTCTTTGACAAAAGTAAGGGCTTGCCTACCTAAATGGAGTCGTTATAATTGAAATATTTTCTATACTTTTTTTCTAAATCCTCAAAGTAATTCCAGCCAAATATCTCACTGATGCCAAAAAAACCCATAACTACAACTATCTAATTCATGTAATTAGCTGACAGGCAGTATTACTTCAAGAAATGACACGCAAGTTTTGCAGGGAAAGGATTGAGTAATTTAAATGTCAAAGCCCCTAACAAAGGTAAATAGGGCTTTCTAACTTTTAAATGTGTTACGTGTTTAAAGTTAATTTAAATTTAGATATAAAGATTGAAATTCTCATTATGCAATTAGGAAGCACCAGCAAGCATCACACCGACGAAAGTATTAAAGAAGGCCCTTTATTTTCCCACTGAAAGGCATCTGTTTATTGAGCCTGTGACAATAAAACATCTGCTTTTTAGCTAGTGTTGAAAACCTAACAGCATTTCAAAAACAATGAAAATTGCAAATATAAGACATAGAGCTTTTTAGTCTAGAGTAATCATCGATCATTATCTTTCTATTATATATTGTTACCCAAGGAAATTGATAAGATGAAAATTCCTATAAATAAACAAAGGCTAATGTAGAATAATGAGAATTCAAAAGCCTATTAGCATTTATTAATTCCCTGAAATTTTTCTTTGCATTTTTATTTGAATATGTATGCACTACAAATTCATTTACATGTTATTTACATACAACTTGTTATTTACATACAATGTGGAGAATTTTTGCCCATGCGCGTCCTTTCCGACCGCATTTTCCTCTCTCCATTCCTCTTTTCCTTTCTCACCCTCCCTTCCCACCCTCTGTCTCTTCCTGTTTCCAAGCAGTCCATCTCTATCTCCTACATTAGGGTCTTTTTATGCATAAATTTTTGGCAGTCTCATATAAGAGACATCATGAGACAGTTTTTCTGTGTTTGGTAAGAATTTTTTTTTTCTTTCCAGACAGCTTGTTGCTCTCTAGTCCATGCTGGTCGCCGAGGCTAGCCTTGAACTTGTGGCAATCTTCCTGTCTCAGCCTCCCTGAATGCTGGGATTATAGGCATATACCATCAGACCCTGCTTATGTGGCACTGGCAAAGTGAACTCAGGCCTTGTGCCTGCCAGGCAAGAGATTGTATGAGTATTATTGACTCAAAATGTCCCCACTTTTTTGCAAATAATTCATATTTATCTTTTGGCAGTATAATAACCTATTGCATGTTTATACCACGTTTTCTTTGTCCATTCATCTTCTGATGGGCATGTAGGGTGTTTACAGGATTTAGCTACCCTGAGTTGTGCTGCTATAAAAAGGGTTATGTACGTGTCTTGACTTGCACTCTTTTGGAATACGCCTAGGAGAGGTGTAGGTGGGTCTAACAGGATGTCTATATTCAGCTTTCTATTGAGTCTCCAAATTGCTTTCCGTAATGGTTGTGCCAACAGTGGAGAAGTGGAGAAGTGATCCTTTCCCCACACTCTCACAATGCTTGTTCTTTGAGGTCTTAATGAATGTCATCCTCACTGGAGTAAGAAAGAATCTCAGTGTTGTTTTGATTTGAGTTCCTCTGATGGTCGAAGATGCTGAACGCTTTTTCTTTTGCTTATTGGCCTTCTGTGCAAGAAGTCTTGAGAAGCTTGCTTTCGCTTCAGTTTCTTCTCTGAAACTTTGAAGCTGATGAGACACATGTGTGATTCTGTTGCATCAGTGTTAATTTTCTGGGCAGTTGTCCGTTTCATTTAATAAGAGTATCACCGAGAGGCTGAGTCCCAGTATCATTGGCAAAGATAAGAATACTTCCAGTTATTAGGCTGGGGTATAGCTAAGCAGTTAGAGCTCTTGCCTAGCAAGCATAAGGCCCCGGATTCCAATTCTCAGTACCACATAAGCTGGGCATGGCAGTGCATAACCGTAATCACAGCACTCAGGAGGCTGAGACAGGAGGATTATTGTGCGGAGGATTGCCTGGGCTACATAGTGAATTCAGAACCAACCTAGAATATAGAGTGTGAATCTAGCAAAAGCAAAAAACAAAAAGGGTAAAAAAAAAAAACGAAGAAAAAGAAAAGTCGCTTTCTTGTTCTTTCTCTCAAAAAAGAATGTTTCTGATTATTAATATAATAAATAATCTCTCCATTCATAACCATCAGAAGAACAAACAATAGAAAAATTTTAGTTGATTTTCACCTGGAATCTAATTTTTTTACAATTGATCTTGACCTGTGCTGCCTAAGAAGGGTGAGAAACTCCGCAATGTGCAGACGGAAGTAATCATACCATGTAACCCCAAGCAACAGTGACCCAGAGACCTCAGTGGGATGAGGCCGTGCAAGTTTCAACATACAAGCTGGACATGTGCAGAGTCCTTAGGAATTTATAAAGATAATGGCTAAGAAATATTTTTTTAAAAAACTTAGAAATTAATTTTGGTAATTTACACTTACCATTTATATAGTTAGAAATGAATAAAATAACAACTTTGCTTAGATTGCTTAACATTACTAAAGATTTTTGCTATGATGCTTACTTCATGTAAATTTAAAAATATAAATTAATTTCAGTAAGAAATAAGTATATATCGAATACACATGGCATAATTTAATAGAGTAGTTATATAGAACAACTTCTCATAGTTACACAGAGCTACTGTTGCTAATAGAACTACTTTACAGTTGTTGACCTTGCAGGAAATCAAACAAATTGCATAATATTCCCAGATCCCTCCATCTCTGAGTAAATAAGATTTGAAGTTTTAAAACAAAACTCACATGCACACTCGCACAAAATCTAATAAGCCACTAAAATATAAGCAATAAAAAAACTCACCAAGATCTCACACAGGCAGCTCAGTAACTCTCTAATAGACTAAAAACTCCACAGCCCGGAGATCTGCGCATGCTTGCATGAACTTATATTTTCTTACATGCACAATTTGTCAAAACTGTCCTCTTGAGGGAATTTATTCGGATACACAAGAAAAGCAAAGGTCATGTACAGATAGTTGCTTCCCGGAAATGTGGAAAAGGCGGGCTGCTGTTCTCTTGTCGCCAGTGAAGACCTTTTGAGACTTAAGTACTTGAGCTGAAAAAAAAAAAAAGATGCTAATCAAGAAGGTGAACACAAGGCAAGCAAATTAAGGATTCCTAACTTAATCCCAACGGTGACCTTAATTTTAAACTTCATTTCCTCTAAATTAAATAATTCAATTTATTCAGCTTCAAAAAGGTCATATTAATTTTGCCAATTGCCACTTATAATTTTTGTCACTGAGTCAATAGAGTTTTAATATAAATCTTGAGAGTTCCGTGTAAAACATAATGAATGAAAACATTACTCACAGGAGCTTCTCGTTTTAGGTAGAGATAATTCTTTTTATCAGTGCTGGGGACTCGAGTACAGGGCTTTTGCACTGAGATATGTCCCCAGCCCATTTTTATTTTTTATTTTACACAAGTTAGGCCTGCACTTGCAATCATCTGGCTTCAGGTCCCCAGAGTTCTGGAATTATAGGCCTGATCCACTGGTCCTGGTTTATAGAACACTTAATCAGGATTTCAGTCGTGGTTAACAATAGCCACAAACACATACCCCTTTTCTAAACCTTTGTGGGCAGGTTCTTTAATCTGTTTTTATGCTGTTATTACAAATAAAAATAATGAACAAAAATTGAGTTCTTGGAGCTATTTCCACAGGAGCCTCGGAACAAGCCAGAATTAGACACATTTTTCTTCTAATTCTTTTATTATGCTCTGTCTAGTGTCTAACCTACAATTTATTGAAGGGGCTTCTTTTAAGCCATATTTATCTTCAAGGACATAATGGCAGATGCCATAGTGACACATATTTAATCAGACACATAAAAGCTGCCAACGATTGCAGGTTCCTCTTGTCATGTAATTTCCAAGTTACAAGATGAAATTATTTAAGATTAAGTGAGAGTGCCAACATTAATCCTTGAGCTGGATCTTAATCTTAAAGCTTCATTTTTTTTTTTTTACTAAAACATATACACAAATAGAATTTCCAATACTTGTTCATATGCTTACAGATCACCTGGTACATATCCCTGCACATGACTTTGGAGATAAAATCTTCTCAAAATTTGTCTTCGTACTGCACTCTCGCCTATGGATGCAATTCATTTTCATTTTTCATCTTCAGCATAGAAGTAGCAATGAAATTTGATTATAAACCTTTCGAAATAATCTAATATCCCCTTCAATTCACTGCAAAACAAGTCTTCAAAAATAAATAAACCAACTGACAAACAACAAAAACTACTGTAACAACAACATAAACCCCACTACCACTCACATGGCAAATTAACCTTCCTATGTGACCAACCAATTCCTACAAGACACTGGGGAAGACAGACAGCCAGGACAGAAAGAAGTGTCAGTGAAGCAGACTGCAGGGGAGGCTGAAGTAAGCACCTGCTCCTGACTGCCCACCAGAGTCACCTCAGAAGATCTTAAAACCCTTGATGTTCATGCTCTAATGCATTCCAAAAACCTGAAATGTCTGTGAGTGAGATCCAGCATGAGTGGCTTGTACACTTTTCTGGTAATTCCACTGTACAGCCAAATTTGAGAACTGATATTCTTAGTCATATGAAAGGCAGACTTCACCCGTATGGGTGTCTTCTCTGTTAGATAAGCTTTGTCATGGTGGCCAGAGCTAAGCAGGACAGGACGATGGGTCCACTTTTTGAAAGGATCTTAGACAACAGGTAGAAGCAAAGTGACGAGAGAATGCCGACTTGGAGGAGTGGGACTTCATGTGAATTAGGTACATTGCTAAGGGTCCAAGCGGATGACCTGATAGCACAAACTCCACTTTCAGACACTAAATCACAAACTGGAACAGAAAGCCAGGAAGTTCAGCCTTGTGGTCAAGATCGTCACTGGCTTTGTTGGTGGATAAGAAAGCTGCCGCTCCACCAACAAATAGTGACTGAGACCGTCACACCCAGTGAACTGGCTTGGGCCGTGTACTTCAGGAACGGGATTGACACTAGCTTGACACTTTCATGAGGATCAGTGTTGGTGGTTAAACTCCAAGCAATGAGACCCTCAGTTGGATTTAGAAAAGGCACTTTTTAGCTTAAATAAGCATTGACAAAATAAAACGAGAGTCAGAATAGTTGAGACAAATGTATTTTGTGTATAGTACAACCCCCAAACATTTTTACTGCTCTCATAGTCCAAACACAAAAGAATCCGGGTGCTAATTGCCAATGGTAAGCTGAGCCCCTCCCTCACATCTTGTATGGTGAATAGTAGAGAAACGGACAGGAAGAGGCCAGCCGCGTAGCACATGATTAAACACAAGCATCACGTAGGGTGTCCAGGATGCTGGCTTCTCCAGAGGGAGAGCTGGAGACATGAACTACAGAATGAGACAGGCAGCCGCACCCTGGTAGTCTGAGCCTGGCTGCAAATAATTAGCGGAAGCGCTTACTTGAATTGTTTTTGGACCAGTGGCCTTGCTCAAACACTTTGCTATTTGTTTATTTTGTGAAAGAAATACAATTAAAATTTGAAAATATAGACAAAGTAGCTGTATTCTGACTGTTGCAAAGCAATAAAACAATATAACATTTCTCATGTATATATATATATATATATATATATATATATATATATATATATACAAATATATATAGTATTTTTATAACCATATAACTATGTACATATTGTGCACTGATAGGAAATTACAAATTTAAAAGCTGTATTTCAACAAGTACTTAAAGTTGTATACTTGACAAATAATAAAACGCTAAGTCTTACATGTAAATACATACACTTTGATTATTAAATCATAATGATGACATGGAATTTCTTAATATTTTGGTAAATATTATTCAATTAGAAATAGGGTAGAGTTATTCTCCTAGTTTTACTTTTGAAGTCTACAGTTAGTACTAAGAATTTTAGGAGGGAGGTAAAACCACTGTAAAATTAATTTCTTGAGTAAAATATTTGAAAACTTTACTGAAAGATGATACAAAGAAAGTTGAATGTCCATCCTCAGAGTTAGTTATTTTTCATAGTACCACATTAAATTGATGTAAAAATTTTAAAAGCTGGAATTGTCTGTTAGATGAACCTCTAGATGTTTGTTAAATACTACATTTAGTAAGAGCCAACCATAATTGTCCCCTTGTGTCCAAGGCTGCTACACATAAGCAGATACTATTTTTCCCCTTAGTCCCTAACACAATCCTTTCAAGAATATGGAGTGGGACTTTTGTCACTTGCAATTTAGAGATGAGGAAACTGAGGCAGAGACATTAAGAATCTCACCCCTTGTCACTCCGATCAGGGAACAAAGTGACAGCTAGCTTCAGAAGTCTTTCCTTGTTCCTGATCCCACATCTTTTCATTCTAAAAGAAGCTGTCACTTAACAGAACACAACTGACAAAATTAACTTTAATTCAGTTGAAAATAGCTCACGACAAAACTCTACATCTTCAGATACTTAAGTAGAAGAATGCTGATGAGGGAGACGTGGTTAAAACGTGCCTGAGGAGAGGCAGAGAGCCCTGAGTCGTGGAGGTAGCCCAGAGTCGGGCTGGCGGCCAGAAGGGCTGTAGCAGTGACCTGGGCAAGAGCCCTGAGCATCCGGAGGAGAGCTGGGGCAACCCAAGGAGACATGGGTGAGCAGTGGGGTAGGGGCAGGTAACTGGAAGAAATGAATTGATGTGGATATTGGAAGAGACAGGACTCGACCAGAACTCCCAGGCTGGCCTGAGTTGTTGAGCAGATGGCCTACCTCCTTGACTACACAGAGTGTTTTCCTAAGTATCACATTCTGTATCCACATACACATGCCAAAACAGAACCTCCAAAAGGAAACCTCACAGGTGTTCAAGACCACCCAACTCTTTCTTAAATAAGGCCTCTCACATTGACAACTTGCATTCTTTACACTGTTGGCAAATCCAGGGTTCTATGTGTAAAAGTACTTCTGCTATAACCTGAGTTCCAAAGCAGAACCCCTGCTCACTGCGGCAGTGAGACCATTCGGCCAAGCTTCCTGCACGATGTGCATGGGGATTTGTTTTGCTTTACATTTTTACAGCTCTAACATGAAAGTAAATGTTCATTCAAGTTAGAGTAGAACATAGGTAAAGATGCATGCATATTTACATGTATATATGAGACGTGTATACGTGTATGTGTCATATACTATATATACAGAGAAAGTGAGAGACTTGCTTTCACTAAGGCAAATTGTTAGTTAATTGTAGGACTAGTTCTACCTCCCTTGGCTTTTTCACAAGTTGGAACAGAAGTATTAATAGTACAGAGCATTTTGTTTTCTTTCAGACCATAGGCATCAAGTCAGCCTTGGCAGAACAAATCCATATTTAGTGTCTACTGTTTACATAAGTGGCATGCAGATATTTACTTCAGATGCAATAGAATTCTCCTCCTAAGCCACCTGTTTACATGAGAATTACAGATTCTATGAAATACTTCAGACAGACCTAATTTTAGGAATGTGTATAATGACTTTCATTTTCTGTTATAAAGAAGCTAAAAATACAAGATTATTTGGAATAGAGTCCTTTTGTTTAGAAGTTCATGGCCAGAAAGAAACTTTATTTCTTTTGTGTGTGTGTGTTTGAAGAAGCCTAATTGGTTTTCCTAACAAATGAAGACCAGCAAAGTTCAATCTAAAGTTTCACTAACACTCAAATTGTATAGTCAGAATCTGTTCTTCAAGCCATTAATATTTTACATACATATCATAATTAAAAATGTCAATATTTGCTTATGGTTTTATAGGTAAAATTCATATACAATTAAGTGCACTGGTGTGAATGGTGTTGTATAAGATTTAAAACATACTTTCTATTGTGTAATACAAATATCTGTTAGACCTTATCTTAGTTACTTTTTCATTTTTGGAACAAAACACCTATGTCCACAACTTCAGGGAGGAAAGATTTATATTAGTTCATAGTTTCAAAGGTAGCAGTCCATTCAGGTGGGCACTAGCGAAATGGTGGAATGATACAGCAAGGCCAGGGCCTCAGACAAAGCTCCCCACAGGATGGCAGAACACAGCCCAGTCTGGGAGGCACAGAGGAGCCACCCTTCCAAATCTAACCCAAGCATCCACCCCTTCCATACAGGCCTCACTTCCCAACAGTAAATGGTATCCATAGGTATAGGAGGCTTTTGCGGGACATTCCAGACACAAATCTCAAAACAGTAGTCATCTGCCAGAAAATGCCACCTACAGGCCGGTTCCCACTCAATCTCTGCCTCATCTCTGACCAGACAACCCCCATCTTTTTCTCCCCACCATAGGTGATTCAGCCTGTCACAAAAACACAGAAGATTAGTGTCATGCAAGGTGTGGCCTTCTGTGTGAGGCTTCTTTCACTCACGCTACCTCGGAGATTTTTTTAATCTATATTCATATCTGTATGTTGTATATGGTTTTGTGTTGGGTTTTTGGAGTTTTGCGAGTACATTATTGCAATCTACCTCATACACATTATTAAATGTCCTGCACTGACTCGCCTCACTTGTGAGTCCCTAGAGTTGCTGAATCCACACTCAGACTTTGAAAATGTGCTCTACGATATCATCATGAGGCATTTACAGTCAACTGGTGGGCATCAGAGACCAGCAACATCACCGAGCAAGCCAATGAGGTGAAGTTCAACCTACCTTCACAGCCACAGGAAGATTGTACATAACCTTAACTATGGGACCAAGGGCTTCTTCTTTTCTGTGGCAAATATAAATAATGAACTTTTTTATTTTTAAATGTAGCATGCATTCTAAGCAACCAGTGCTGACAAGAGAAGGTGAGCCTATTGTTTTTAATGACTTTTCTAGGAGCCTTTAAAAGCCACATTGCACCAGAAATAAACTTTCTGAATTCTATCATTTTAAAACAAATGTTAAAAAGATTAAAAAGGGAGCAAATAGGAATATCACCTTTGGCCTTGTCTTTTACAAGCCGACAATTCATTTTCCATAATGTGACAGGTACATTTTATCTGAAGTGCATTTTGATCAGATCCAAGAAATAGTTTCAGAAAAGATTAGAGTTGAAGCGATGACCAGGAGATTGCCACGTTGTGTGTGCACCGTGTGCTCAAAAGTGATGTGAGTTTCAGGGATGCAGTACACCACATCCTGCATAGCTACTTGAAAGAAAAGACAAATGTTACCTAAAACTCAAATAGCGTTCACACCTATCAAAACAGTAACTATGTGAGAAAAAATAAACAATACTGGCTCAGAAACTTAACAATGGAATTTCACAACTAGTAGAATTTTGTCACTACCTTTCGATTTGATCAACATAATTTCTATGGACATCTTATGGATAATTTTAGCAACCTCCCTCATTAAGTAGGACGAGGATGGTATCTGTTTTAGAGAAGGCTGAGAGTCACTCCTCCAAACCAAGGAACTTCTCTGAAATTTAATGTTGGTGGTTCTTTGGATAATGAAATAAAGAGAAATCCGTAAAGAGGGGAAAACATACGGGATTCATTCAACCCAACAATTGTTTTTAAAAAGCTAAAAATTATTCTTAGTTTTTATATTACACACACAAAATGGAACTTTGCTTCACTTCTTGTCCATGAGTTTATTTGACTTTCCCCAATAAACCCATCAGAATTTCCCAGACAATATAATGTATTATATTCTAATGAAGATACAATGATACATCCAGATGTCTGCTGTTTTGGCATGCTCCTTTGTCTTTAGTGTTAAAAAATACTGAAAATATGTTTCCAAGTAATAGAACTGTCTTGATGTTCAATTAGACGTCCTCACGTGTGTGAAGCTGAGTGTCACCCATAAAGATCTCAACAAAGAGGTCTTCTAGAACTGCTTCAGAAAGTAGCAGAAATGACAGAGTGCTTGAAGTCAGGGCTTGTGTTTTGAAGGGGAATTCATGGTAATTTGTTTGGGGCTACAACATTTTTTTCAATTTGAATATACACCATAGATTTGACCATTTCTGGTTCACCAGGTCTCTCCTCCAGTTTTTGGAGGCTCATGGCAGCCTGGTGCCATTTCCCCCATGTCAGCCAATTCTCTGCACATGTTGATGTTTTATTAGGATGCCTGACATGATACATTAGAGGCTCACCCCCCATCAACTGTGACCTCATCTGAACTTAGTTGCCTCTGCATTGACCCTGTTTCCAAATATAGTTACGTTCTGAACCACTGGTGGTGAGGACTTCACTATGGGAATTTTTGCAAGACACAATTCACCCTATAATGCATAAATTTGTGGACAAGTTAAATGAATACATTAAATTTAGCTTTAAAATTGTCATCTATATCTTCGTACTCTCATTATGAAGCCCATAAATAAGAAAAACCTAATATTGCCAGGACACAGGAATAAAAACAAACATTATATCATGACCTAATGGAGTTTTACGCTGCTAAAAAATATTTCATAACGAAAAGAGCTTTTTTTAGAAAACGTCAAATCTGATTTCCTCATTGACAGGAATGATAGTCTCTCATTAGATCTGAGCTCATTTAGACCGCTTTCTTTAGAATTCTATTCAAAAGTTAATAACTTGAAGAGAAATATTCTATTCTAAATAATCAATGCCTTCAAATTCTATAGTTTAAATGTGAATTATCTGTGTTTTCTATCTCTCTTCCTCTGTAGATCTGCATAAAATACAAAATCACATAGGTTGCATAGAATCTAAAACTCCCTTTTCTTCAGCAATCCGTTTAAAGCCAACATGATTCTATTTAAGGGACATTAGAAGGAGTGTCTTCGTGATTATTGTCTGTTGTTTCTTTGCTACAGTAAATTTCCCTACATTTCTCCTGTTGAGTCTGGCCTTGCTTTGGACCCACTTCCTGTGTCTCTGGGTTTGGTCTCTGCTGTGTAAGAGCCTCCGTTTGCCAGCTGCTCAGGTGTTAGTACAGGCACCCTGTGTTAAACGTGTGCTTTTCTCTCACAGTCACGTATTCCCAAATCAGGTTGTGCAGTTTTTAACCTTTTGAGGCTGCGATGCTTAGGCCACAGCCACTCTTACTTACATTATTTGGACCCTCTGTATGAAATTTAGAAGCAGGTCTGTGGTGATGCGAAACACACGGGAACAACGGGCACTTTGAATTGTCCCAGTCCCACTTCAAAAAATCAGTTGTGTTTTCTAAACTTTTACAAACACAAATCATATCGCCTACTTATCATTGTACACGTGCCCTCTGACCTTAGCACAACTGAGGCTAATATTTTAGCACCCTCAGAAAGCTGATTTGCATCTGTTAACCACCCTCCCCCCCCTCAGCTCTTGCCACAAGAAGTCAATCAAAAATCAAGTTAAGCCTCTTGACATAATTGGAACGTTCAAAGTGATTTGAAGAGCACAATTTTCTGTTACATATGTCAAACCTAGATGAGGAAAATGCCATGGGAATGGAAGGTCAAGGGCTAATTCCTTCCAAAGTCATTAAAGATCATATTTAAATTGCTTCAGAAACTTCAAGGTTTTTAGAGCCATCATCAAATCTCCCATGAGAACAAGGTGGCTGTGATGGGACAGCTGCTCTCCAAAGGGACGGAAGTGCTCCCGTCAGGCACAGTTTTGTTTTAAAATATAGCTTAGTTAAATTGAGAGGCAGAAATATATCCTGTTATTAAAGGTTTTATAGCCCAAGTGAGCTTATTTATATTGCATTTTATGACACCGTACTTGTAAGAAAAAAATTGTAATAGATTGCCCGATGTCATCTATCCTGAGAAAATCACCACTATTGAACATGGAATACCAAAGTAATTATCCTACGAATTAAGATTACAACATAAGCATAATTTTAATAAATTATTCAGATGAGAATAACTTTTTCTACTTAAGTTTGGCAGTGAAAACCCTATTTATTATAGAATATTAAATAATAACTAAATAATAATGGCTAAAACATGCTCCAGGACTGCTATAATAAAGTCAACATTGGACAGGTGTATCGCATACATATTCACAATTCCACAAAGCTAGTAAGTTAGTGGAAACAAAATATGGCACTTAACAGTTTGAAATATATGTTTATGCAACTGTATGATACAAACTGAAATTTAATTTAACAAGAAAAAATTTTCAATAAACAATTTTAGCAGAAAAGTACAAGAGAATCATATATTTATGAGACAGGTTTCCAGAGAAATAAAAATATCAACATGCCAATACCACTTTTAATTTATTAGATGAAAAAAAATATATCTAAGCAACTGAGAAGACCAATTGTTACTGATGGGAAGAGACCGATAATCCCAGAACTGCTGGGTACGTCTGTATAAGGTTGCTGAAACATTTTTGAAGGGATATTTGGTGACTACAGTAAGCTACAGGAAGCTAGTAAACTACAGAAACTTGGTAAGATAACTTGTTCTAGGAATTTGGTCCTTGAGTCATGAAAGAGGCCGGCAGAATGCAACGACTTTATTTGTCCCTGCCTTCATTAGCCTGTGCTACCCCCACCCCTATCAGGAGTAAAGGGGAAAAGCATTTTCTACAAATGATTAAAGATTTATGGTCCTAGAAAAATTGAAATGTGTACCAGGGGGCCCAGTCATTTAACCAGCTGTTCCTGGATCATGTTTTATCACTATGGATTAGACGGTGATGGTACGGAGCCATTTAACATGGTCCGGTCCCCTGGGGAAAAGGGAGGCCTGCTCCAGTGAGCAGGAATGCCCAGCACTAATCAGGAGGGAAATCGCTTTGGAGCGTCTACAGGGAAATCCTCATAGAAGCCTGTCAAGCAGGAAAAAGTCTCAGTGAAGGGCAACCCAGGGCAGAGGATTCTTTCACAGAAATAGCTCTAGAAAGTACAAAAAAAAAAAAAAAAAACTAAGTAATTAAACATTTATTTTTCCATAATGATCGTATTTATTAGTACGTGTTTACAATATATAATAGTTCCATTCACCATGGGAAATTGGGGCATATACCACATTTCATATATATCCAGAGCAAGAGAACAGAGGTAGAACAACAATTCACGCAGGCCACATGGAAATTCCTTTCTCTAGATCGTGCACGCCGAGAGGGGCCAATACCTCTCTCAAGGGGCCAAAATTTTATTTTTGCATGGTGAAAAATAATCTTAGATACAGTAATATTCTGTGGCCTTTAAAAGATCCACAGGACATAAACAATTATAAATATATTAGTAGAGTTTGAATTTCATACCTGGGGAACAATAAGAAAAAATGTGTGACCACTGTTTATTTTGCTTTGTTTTTCTAGTACTGGGGGTCAAACTCAAAGGTGCTCTATCACTGAGCTACATCCCAGCCCTTTCATTTCTTAGTTTTGAGATAAGCTTTCACTATCTTGTCCAGGCTGCCCTCAAATTTGCAATCCTCCTGCCTCAGCCTCCTGAGTAGCTGAATTTACAGGCATCTACCCCCATGTCCTACTGTGTATAAGACTGATAAGTAAATAAAAGAATCAAGAGACAGTGTTACTGGATACAAAGAGGTTAGACCAAAAGATAGGCAGCCATACTTGTTCTCGGCCACCCAGTGTGTGTGGGAACTTGCCTAAAACTCCCTCTTCTCACAGCTCACCAAATTCCTAACTCGGGAATCTCCAAGTCTGGCCTCTAACATTCTCCTAATTCATGAGGTTCGCATCCTCTCGATTTTTGACTCTGTAAGCCTCCATTCATTCCTCTAGCAACCAAAATGTAGGAGAGTCACTTCATTCGACTCTACAAAATACTACAAATATTTTCATATGAGCTTAAAGCTTTTATTAATCTGGTGGATTTTTACCACAAAGCTGGCCACAATAGAGAAGTGCATAGAGTTCCACTGTCAGCAAGCCACGTAACAACACAGCTCCAACACTCACGTTCTCCTAATCTTAGTTAGCCGAGACAGGTGACGTGTCTCCTCTTAGCCATTCTATCGCACAGCACCAAGCCTGTGTCCCTCTTTTCCTTTTTCTGCTTCTATTTCTCCTACATGCCCCACCCTACCCTATTCTCAGTCACACACAAAATTCCTTTTATAGGAAAGCACCCAGAACTCTTTTCTGAAAATGTAAAACAAATAATTTTCTTTTGAACATAACTCACTCTTTGAAGATTTTCATTCATGGCTTACTATTCTGAGGTCAAAATGACTTGTTATCTTTCTGAATGATTTTAGCATCCCTAGGTCCCTGATTCTTCTCCACCCACCCCCCCACCCCCAAGGGTGTCTCCCTCCAGCCCACCTCAGCCATCGGTGCAATCGGTGGGGAATCATCTCACCCTAAAGGCATGGCCACCGACCTGGAAGGGGCCTCTCCTGCCTCGTTATTCTGAGGTGGTGGATCTTGTTGTCACTGCTGTTGGTGATGTTGTCGTTGTTTTCACTTTTGTGTTTGTATCATAACTCCGTGTGCTGCCTCCTCATCGCCAGTTTCACAGGATGGTTTTCCCTTTCTCACCAAAAAAAGTCTGGACCATCAACAACAACGCTCCATATAATACAGCCCAAAATGCACTCCGTTCTTACTTTATGTTTGTATCCATGTGCTTTGCTTTTCTGCTGCTGTCATGGATGAACCACCTGCGTCTCCATCTAAGCACAAAACCCTTTTTTTCCTGTGATCTACCCTATTGTCTTCCATCACAAGGTCCTGGCTCTAAAATACTTTCCTCAGTTATGCAGGCTTTCAGTGCTTCTTTCTGTTGGATCTACTAGGTCGTTATAAAGTCTTCAGTAGACACATAGGATATTATAGCTGTTTTCACAAAAAAAAGAAAAAAATTTTCTGATCTCATTTTGTCCATCAGCTGCAGATAACTTGTATAGTTCCCTTATAGAGAAAAATCTGGATTCAGTCCCTCTAATTCCTCACATGCTGTCTCTAATCCAGGGCCTTTAGTCCATAATCCCCAGTCTCTCTAACACTTGTCTGTCGAAGTCACGAAGGGCCTCTGCTCTACTAATTCCAAGTGTCCTCAATTTCCTTCAGTCCCTCTAATTCCTCACATGCTGTCTCTAATCCAGGGCCTTTAGTCCATAATCCCCAGTCTCTCTAACACTTGTCTGTCGAAGTCACGAAGGGCCTCTGCTCTACTAATTCCAAGTGTCCTCAATTTCCTTCGCCCGTCAGCTGTCACATCTGATTCTGTCTTCTGGGGAAGTTTCTCCAATCCCGCCCTGGCATCTGCTACACTGCCCTCCATTGGGCACTCTTTACCTTTGCTAGTTCTTGCGTCTCTCTTCAACGCTGGGATACTTCTTGTGGCATTTATTACAGCCACTGGCCCTGTGGGTTAGGAATGCAGATAATCCATGGTAGAGATGAATTATGTGTCCTATGAAGTCACTAAGGTCTCAAATGGACACCCCAAAGGCTGAGAAAAACTCTGCACACTCAGATTCGAAATTCAGTCCCTCTCCTGTGTGGCTACACCCCGTGGTTTGCCCCATGGACTTCTTTGAGGTTCCTCATAGGATGGTGATGGTGTTGGCCAAATAAACAAGCCAGGAAGAAGCTGAATCCTAATTATGAATGATCTCCGAAGTCACACCCCCTCCTTTCCACTGGCTGCTCCTTGGAGTGGTTACAAGACCCCCACTGGGTTCGTAGGCCTGGGAAGAGACAGAAGACATCCATGTCCTCGTGGAACGATTGCAAAATGGCATTATAGGAAGAGGCGGGAGGAGAAAGACTGCAGTTACATGGGAAAAGCCCATTCCCATACCTACCCACGAAGATACTGCAGAAATGCTTTGTTCTTTATCTACCCAATGACAAATCCAGCTGACAGTCCTACTTTCCATAACTCAAGGGGAAATTCAACCTCATTTACAGCACTAGACCTGTTCTAACCGCGGCAGCAACACGTGAATGTGTATGTAGGTGTGGCATAATAAAAAGTATGCACTTAGTCTTTGTCCCCGGCTCCTGACACAAAGATCCTAAATCCCCTGGCATTTCCTGAATGAATGATGGGTAGGGTTTTGTCCTAATGAGATGATCTTGGCAGGCCTCTGGGATGCGGCTGATCGCCACACATGCTGAACCTTCATTAGGGCTTGGAATGCTCAGCTTCAAGCCCCCCTGTTCTCTCAGGGAAAAGAGAGAGACCAGATATTGAGTTAATCATAATTAGTCATTTCTGTATAATGAAGTCTCAGTGAACTCTCTTCAGCAGTGGGTTTGCAGAGCTTTTGGAGTAAGGACCACAGCAAGATGCTGAGAGATGTTGTGGTCAAAGATCTCATGAAAACTCCGCAACTTCCCCCAGACCTTGCTGCGTGGACCTAGTATATCTGATTGTTCCTGAGCTGTACTTTTTATAACAAACCAGCAATAGAAACCAAGTGTCTTCTCAATTTCTGTGAAATGTTTTAGAAAATTATTGAGCCCAAGCATAGGGTCATGGGAATACCTGGCTTATAGTGTGTTGTGATTAATACAGGAGGCCAGGGCCTTGTACCTGACATCTGAAAAGACAGTGTTCTTGCGGGATGGAGCCATGACCTAACTGGTCTTCACTGACTCTGGGTCGCTACTGTCAGGATTGATTAACTATTGGGCACCCAGCTGAGATATGTAAAATTGGAGGACTTGTTGTTGGTGCTAGAAAACACTGTGGAGTAAATATATGTGGATGTATTCATAAAACATTTCATTTGAAAGATGTGTTCAGACAAATTTTTCAACATTCGACATCTGCGATTTCAATAGGAAGCCATGCAACCCCACTACAGTAGCTCTACCCTGGAGATCTGCGGTTATTCAAGGTCTCCCACGGCATGAGCACAGATTCACTAGAGAGGGGTCTTCTAAACACCAGATGATAGCCATTACATCCTCTTTAAACCAGGTACTTTAATGAAATTAACATGTCCAGTTTTCTAATCTGTTTACTTTGTTAAAATAGCCCACACCCTTGTCTGGCTTGGTGTTGGATTCAGATCTGGCCCTTAACTGATCATAGTGATTGAGCTAAGAGTCCATTCGTAAGCTGCTCTGCCGTGAGTCTCGGTAATCAGGTTATCTGATTTACACCTTGCCGCAACTTTAGCTGGTATAGATGACTGACAAGGTTTAGATGAGAAAGAAACACAATTAATCTCCCTATGCTTCCCTTACTAAATGGAAGCTACATGAACCCCAGGGCTGTCTTCGCTTCCTGTGAGACAAAGATGCATAGTCCACGAGCTAACTCTAGCCTGTTCTCCCCTTTGATGAAGGCGGACGTGCTTACTCCTGCTTTCTTGGGAGTGACCAGATTCTGCAGCACTGTTGGGCCTTTGCTATTTTTCTTACCTTTTGTCTCATGGTGCACAGCTATGGCTTCTGCAGAACTGTTGAGAATAATATTAGAAAAGTCTTTTAAATAGAAATAGAATGGCAAGAGCTCATTTCCATCTTAGAACGTCACAGACAGAAAACAAGCCTTGGAGTGGGCTGGGACCAGATTACTTTTCTAAGTTTTAGGCTCAAAATGAGGGGCTTAAGTCATATTCTTGCAAGAAATGAAAAGAATAAAGCAGTTAGGACATCAACAAGGACTATGAATATCTAATGGGAAATTCCCACATTTACACTCACCTATCAAAGAAAAGTGAATTGGAAGTCACAAGGATCAAACCATGCTCTGAGGTGACTATGCAAATAGCTAGAGAATGTAGTGAAATATGTTGATTTTTCTTCTATAATCTCAACACCTTATTAATCGATGAAATAAGTAAAAATGAAACTATGGTGCAAGTCAAGTAAGGTCACAGCCGTGCGAAGCATGGTGCGGGATAGAAAGGAAGGTCAGTGCCTAGCAAAGGACAGCACGCAGTCCGGATGTGTGGAACAACACGGGGGATTCTGTGAACCAAAGAGCAGCCTTTCCTCTTTCCTGGCTCACTGGTAGGGCAGCCTTCCAGGTTCCTGCAACGTGACACTGAAGCAAGGTCAACCTTAAACAAACCTGATGGCTAAAACAGTTTTCTACTACTGGGCTTATAATTTCATGTCGTTATAGAGCCTTTGAGGCCAACCCCACTGGGACAAGCCAAGAGGCCATCAGAAGGGGGCTGGGAACAGGGGCAAGCAGCAGCAGCTCCTGGTAGACAAATTCTGAGACATAGTACTTAGGCAAGTCTCTTGGGAACCAAATTCCTACCATCAGGGGCATTTTATGACTGTAATATATTAAATTTACTTATATGAGGAGAGGCACAGGTGTGTCTGAGTTGTAAAAACTGAAAAACAGCTCCAAAGAGTAAAAAGAAGGCATAGGAGTGCTTTTCGTTCTACTGTACAATAAACATGCACCTATGGTCTGGAACCCCTTTGGGTGTTGAGTCAAAATTAGGTAACACTACCAACACACTGGACTCTGCCATTTTATTTATAAGCAGAGCTTATAATTTATTTTTGTAAGTATAGCTTGGACTCTCTGATCAAGGTTTGTTTTCTTCTATATTGGGCACTTATTTTGGCATCTTGTCAGAATTTTTGAGTAATAGTTCATTTCATAAATCTTAGTTAACGATTGTCTTGCATGGATTTGATATTTAACACAACTTATGGGACAGAGAATTTTCTCATTATAAAATTGTAAAATGAACTGACTCCATTCATTTTCTAAGTGAAAAAAAAAAATAAAGTAGCCCCTTTAAGCTACTGATCGTATTAAGACTGATCTTTATTTTGTTTGTCCAAGGAAAGATGAAAGTCTGGTCACCCCAGGCTTATAACATGTCGACAGGCTTTTCAGCACTCCTGCTAATTTATGGCTGCTCAGCGGAGCCCCACACGTGCTCAGGTGGCCCCAGTGACTGATCCCTCACATCTGCCCTCCAATCATGCAGGCACCACTCAGCGGCCAGCTTCTGATCCAACGGGTTCCCGTCGAGGTCTCTTCCTGTGCAGGATGGCATTAATCGACATGCCCTTCTGATTGGTACTGAAAGAGTTTATTGTCCCATGAGAATAAATTGACTTTTCTGAATCGCATCATATTTGCTCAGTTAATAAAAAAAAAAGAAGGAAGAGAGGAGGACAGATGTAAAAAAGGAAAAAAAAAGTACTTGCAAAAATAACCACAGAAATGTTTAACTTTGAAATTGTAATATTATGTAGCATACTCCTATTTTTTTTTTTCAAAAAGAACCTCTGATGTTTCCTTGTGAGAGAAAGTGACCTAGGAACTGACTTACTTACCTTTCTTGTATGACATCCCGAGAAAGCAGGAACTGCGTGTGAAATGTATGCTTGTGGACTAAGCTCAAGGAACTAATTACAGTGCAAAAGTTTAGTAAAAGAGAAAACTTAAACTCAGATTTCCACCTAAGGATTAAAGTTTATAAAGCCACGGATCTTAAATAAACATCATAGCCACCAATCTACACTAAAATCAATTAATTCCCAATATATTTATGATCAACTATAAATTAAATAATGAAATGAAATGCAGTAAGCAGGATACCAGGCTCTCCATGGTACTTGGCCATCTCTAGAAGCTGGGTGGCCTGTGCGCAGATATGACTGTGTTGAACACACTCTCCAGTTTTTCAGGGTTAGTATAATGGAACCAAAGCAAGTTTAGAGCTGTTCCAAAGACAATGCTTCGATTGTGTTTTGAGTTTACAGCAAACCATTTGGCACAGAATTAAACTTTCTAAATAAGTAAGACACAAAGAGCTCTTCTGTAAATCTCCTTCCTGTATTATTAGGTACTTGACACCAACATAGGCCTGGGCTAAAAGAACAGCTTCTATTTTCAGTGTGTGCCAAGCTCATACCAGAATGCAAGTTTTCCTTTTTTTTTTTTTTCCCAAAAGACAACTAGTATACCTTGAAGTCGGGCTTGCCAACTCCAGGACAGGGGTCTGTTTCCTAGACCTGCAATTCTGTTACTGAGCAACATTGGGTAAACTGTTCAACCTCTTTCTCTTGTTTCCCAGTGTGAACAATGGGGATAATTTACCTAATTCACAGGTTTATTGTGCCTAACGCCTACTGACAAGAATGACTAAACCACCAGGCATGAAGTGTTTGGAAGGTGCTCACATCATCAACAATACACAAGCAGCCACCGTGGAAGGGTCAGCAAACAAAGGACCTTCTATAAACCAGTCTTCAGTGTTTCAGGACAGTGAGTATAAAATTATTATTATTTTCATGAAACAGGCAGCATTTACTATCATTAAGGTAATATATTATTTATTTTTATAAAAAGCCATAAACCTAGTGTCACATAATACCAAACCACAGACAGAAAAAATCGAACCTATGAATGTACAATCATGTGTTAGTTTAGCTGGTGCTATTTACTACATGAAAATCATGATTATAATTCTTAGTTAAGTTTTGTGTCTGGACACCTGTAGGTAATAATATATGAGCAAGTGATCTTTAGTTAGGACTTTATAAAAGCCAGGAGATCATGCAAATACATATGGGGGGTATGATCAAAAACTATGGTGAAGGTTTAATTTATTTCAGTGAAAGACACATTGTCATTAATCCCCTTTGCGTTGTCCCCCCCCCCCCCAACTACGGACACTTATCCCACCGTTTTTGCCACTTTTGGAAGCAGCTCTAGATGTCTTTATTCTGCAAGTGTCTGTAGACACAGCGTCACGCTTCCTCAGCATCTGCAGCAGATTCAAAAGTTAACTTCGATGGATATTTTGACAGGTACTACAAATTCATCAAAAGTGTAGCCCTGTCCCATCATAATTTAGTTAGCTTCCAAATTCAGAAAATAGTGAAGTCAGACCCCTTAGCCAGGTAATTATGAAGCAAATACCTGTGTTCAGCATCCTCAGAGACAGCAGCTTTTCCAGTGCTCCATCCACCAGGAGTGCTTCCTTTGGTGGTCCTAATCTGCACTGGGGCATAACACAAACTGCAGAAAACCGTAGTCTCTGTCCACCCAACCCCCAACCATTTTCAAGTTTTGTGTGTGTGTTTGTGTGTGTGTGTGTGTGTGTGTGTGTGTGTGTGTGTGTGTGTTCATTTGTAAGTTTTTATCTCTTGGATTTCAACTGGTCTGGTAATTTTTGAATTTATGTACCCAGAGCGGAAATGCTGAAATTTCCTACTTCTAAGACAACCTTAAAAAATTATAGGTGCTAAATATACACTCTTCTAGTTTGTCTTTGGGTACCACTGTGATGGAGAGAATGAACTATTTTGAGGTCAAATAGGATAGCTGTGCCCAGATCATCATGGGCTTGGCTGGGATTCCACCAGAAGGAAGGGAGGCTTCTCTGAAGTCCTTTGTGTCCCGCTCTCCTCTGAGAACCAAGAACCTGGGTCAACAGGGGTGGGAGGACTTTCCCACTAATCAGCTTTCCTCAGGTCTGATCCTCATGGTGTTTTCCCAAGTACAGGCGAGACATCAACGAGAACGAAGAAAATGAAAGAAGACTGCTATGGCAGTGCTGCACCTCACTTCCAAGGAAAAGTCCTGACCTAGGGATGGCAGTGATGGCCCCTGGAGTTTAGGAATGTGGTGGTAATCTTTCTGAAAAGGTGTCCTCACAGTCGAGGCATGGTCGGTGGGTGGCTCAGCCTCTGATGCAACGTCTCCATGGAGCCCTGCAATGGAGGGGCAGGGGAAGAAAAGGCAGGAGCCCCGGGGTTCCTGGCAAGGAGACAAAGTGGCTGCCTAGAAAAGGGAAAAGACAAAAAGAGAAAGGAAAAAGAGCAGTAATCTCTGTACTCAGAGCCAACCGGAAGTTCCATGTGACCACAAAGAACCAACAGGAAGTGCTGTGAGGACATCACCAGAGAGTAACTGTGAGAAAGAACGAGGTTCTAGTGCTCTTGAAGGATTTCCTGCTGCTTCCCTCGCATCTGCGTAAGATTTGTCACTGCTAGCTAAATCTAAGGGTCACCAAATAAGGAAAAGAAAGTAAATAAGACAACTTTTCTGGGAGACTGAAAATGCTTCAGCCCAAATGGTGTTTTTTCTTTCTTAAATTAGCTTGTCCTCCCAAATTAGCTTGTAATTTTAGAGCTATTTCTTTAAAAGAAAAAACAAAGGAGTAAAATAGAGAGGAAAACATTGTATTATTTTTTATCATTGTGTCTCTTTCCCAAAATTGAATTCTTACTTTAAGAAGCATTTCTTATTGGAGTTCTGCATTATTCTGGCTTTCATTGATGAAACTTTAAATAATTACGATGAATACTATAAATGTTTGTTGTTGCAACTAAATATGTAAATAATTTAGTATTCTGAAATCTGCCCAGTTCATCAATTCATATATTGTTGCACTTTTTGTCTATTTTGAGTAATACAAACTTCAAACTTGCAATATCTACAATATAAATTCAATACCAGTATTCTTTGAGAAATACTGTATACCAGGAAGAGAATTATACATGTTAAGGTATAAAAATAACAATAATTTCCATGTTACAAAGAATTAGATAGGCACTAAAAGAATTACCATGGAGGACGGACCTAGGTAAGGACCATACCAGAGCTCCCAGGGCCAGCTGCTAAGCACCGATGGCTCTCCACATAGCATACTTACAAAACCAACACTTTTATAAAAGTGTTTTAAAACACACACACACACTATGAGCAGTGATTCTTCTCTGTGGAATGCGCTTAGGTACTCTATGAGCTTTCATACATTTTCCTTTCTTTGACCATGCACTTGTGCAAATGTGTCGGTGTGGAGAGAAAGAATAAGCTTTTATATGCATACACACAGAAAGAATTTTGAGTGGTTATGGCATAGGATGCCTAATCATTTGTTTGCAGTTGATTCAAAAAGAAAAGTTAATATTGACACTTCTTCATGACAATAGATGGTACCACTGAACTTCATTAATATGTGCAAAACAGAATTATCACTCCAGCTTTCCATGAAACACAAGGTTGTTTAATCAGATTCAGATAAGTAGCACTATATTGCATTTAAGAATTTGTAATTGACAAGGAACAGCATGTCTACTTTATTAGCAAGGAAACCTGGGTGACATGTTTGTACATGTGTGAATTTGTGCTCTTACTTAGAGGACTTTTTCCTTATATTTAACTTAAAAATACAAATATTCCTTTTACCTCTGTGAATTGTCTGGAAAATAGTACACCCTAGATTCGTGAAAATATTGTTACAAAGTCCTGGTTCTACTTTGACTTCGTTGTTTTTATAAAGATCTAATTTGTGCAAGTATGCAAGAAAATGACTTTACATTTATAATTTATACACCTCAAAAAGTTATAATGTTCATTACCTAAGGAATAGCAATTAACCTATGTTATTACGTTTTGTTATATGCCAACAGTTCTCCAGAATTGATTAAAATACATTTAAAATTTAGGAAATGCTAGCTAAATTATTTTTAATTACTGCTTTTCAGCATGAACACATTTTACCCAAATGTATTTAAAGTGTGGTGATGAAATAATAACTTACGGATAAAAACTTAGAATTGGCCTGCCCTCCCAAATTAGTTCACAATAAATATTACCAGATGAGCAGAACAGGGGATTTCTAGCAATATAACTAACTAGGTTTAAATGGCTGAGTGAAAGGGAAGAAGGGAACAGAAAAAAGAGAACTTTAAGGTTTGAGAGAGAGAGAGACAGAGAGAGAGACAGAGAGAGAGGTGGAGAAGTTCAATACTCCAAGTTCATGGTGGAGTTGAGGAGCAGCATGAATCTTCCGCATGTCAAGAAGTGGAGAAAAGTGGCTGGAACCAAAGGGAAGGAAATGGCACTGTAACACAAACTTTTGACTTTTTTGAGTGGATACCTTGTCTTGGGAGCTGCATGCTTTGCCCAGGCTGTTGTGGTGTTTCATCTCTGTCACCATCTGACTAGAATTAGCCAAAGTCAACTTCTTCATTTGTTGTGTCACCAAACTAGTGTGAAAATACATTCACAACCTTTGCACGGGGCTCTTCTACTCTGGCAACACAATCGAAAGTCCCCCAGTCTCTCGTCCAATTTATATCTGTACTTTATGATTACATTTTCAGTAGCAATGAAGGCCTATTTCCAGAACATTCATTTAAAATAATTCACATTCAGTGTGGATACTTGAAGTTTCAAGAATGTGTGTCTCGGATATGCATGGAGAATTTCTGTTTTATTTTAGTTCCCAAATCAGCATTTTATTTTTCCTTGGACTAACAAGGAAAGCGTAACTCTTAATTATAAATTTAAAACCATGAGGGAAATATGTTCCTGCTCAGTCTTGCAAAATGTGCCCTGCCAATTGGAATATTAAAATAACATTTTCCAATTTTGTTCTCTATTTCACGATGGTGATATTTGCACAGAACTTCAAACATAATGCAGCAATAAGTTCCAGTTTATAACGGCACCTTAGGATTCCATTGGTTGTCCCAGGCGACTCGTGAAGAAAAGGAAATAAGCGTGGTGCCGCCATGTGCTTTGTTTTGAACATCTTAACTAAACATTACATGAGCGGATTAGGAAAGCAATCACTTCATTTCATTGAGTAATTGCCCACTAGAATCCCTAAAGATCAGTTATTGTAACCTGAACTAGAAGATTTCCACTAAGAGCTTGAAATGAGTCAATAAAAGGTCATGTTTATGTACGTTAAAAACACTTGAAAGAATAACATTAATGTTGACTCCGGGGCTGTGCCCACACTTGCCCAGTGGAAGGTATTTCCCTGGGGAAAGTGCTGCTTTTGGTATCGGTGCTCTTCTAAACGGGTAGCAGATGTGACCACCGGTGATCACTCTTTCTATATTTTGATTTAACAGCATTAGAGAGAAACATTAAGTTCATGCTGTGGACAGAGGTCTTGTTGAATGTCAGGCAACGGATACTGACCATTTGATGCCCATAGAAGTCAAATGCCTCGGAAGTCCATTACCAAGTCACCACTGTGACACTGTTTACTGTGGGGTTTCCTCTTTTATTTTGTTTTGTTTTGTTTGGGTTGGTTTTTTTCTTTTAATCTAGCAAAGTTGGTATGAAAGAGACAAGCCACTTTTCACTATTCCTAACAGATAGTGCTGACATATTCATTTGGGTTTATTGCTATGCCCGTTGCTATTGTAAAAGGAAGAGGAGTTTTGTTTCTCAAGGAATATTCTAAAACACTAAATATAATGTGATCTCTAATAAAACTAGAGTCAATAGCTTTTTATTATAGTCTCCAAATCCATGTCTCAGTTACCTATACTATAAAATGATGTAATAAAGTATGTCACAGAAGTTAGGCATTATAAAAATCAGAAGTGAAAATTGAGAAGAAATATAAAACCTTTCACTTAAAAATATAAAAACAACAACCCTGCAACTTTCTAGTTTTGATAACCATATAATCATGTGTCCAAAACCTTGAGTATATGTCATGATTTCCTTCCTTTCTTTCTTTCTTTCTTTCTTTCTTTCTTTCTTTCTTTCTTTCTTTCGAGACAAGGTCTCACTCTGCAGCCCAGGCTGGTCCTGAACTCATGGCAATCCTCTTATCTCAGCCTCCTAAGTGCTGGAATTATA
This sequence comes from Ctenodactylus gundi, assembly GCA_004027205.1. Taxonomy (NCBI): domain Eukaryota; kingdom Metazoa; phylum Chordata; class Mammalia; order Rodentia; family Ctenodactylidae; genus Ctenodactylus; species Ctenodactylus gundi. Next base: position 616,860 of record PVKB01000378.1, read on the forward strand.
AGTGCGAGCCACCATGCCTGGCTTATGTGGTACTGGGGAATCAAACTCAGGTACTTAGTACTTGATGTAGTGCTTGCTAGGCAATCCCAGCACTCGGGAAGCTGAGACGGGGGAGTGTCCTGAGTCCAAATCAAGTGTGGGCTCTCTAATGAATTCAGGGCTAGCCTGGGCTACAAATAAATAAATAAACAAACAAACAATTTTATTTATTCGAATTTTTTATTTGTTTGAGTGTCCTGAGTCCAAATCAAGTGTGGGCTCTCTAATGAATTCAGGGCTAGCCTGGGCTACAAATAAATAAATAAACAAACAAACAATTTTATTTATTCGAATTTTTTATTTGTTTGAGTTTCTTCATCATATTGAAAAACATTGGAACACCAAAGTGACATTTTGTAGATTGACACTAACATCAAAGTTACTAAATTGGTGAAAAATCCAATTTTCAAGACCAGATAATGTCAAAAAAAGAAAAAAATGTTCAACTTCTGAGTCTAAGAATCGAAGAAATCTTATACAAAGCCCCTTGTAAGACCCAACTGTAAATTTCCTTTTGCACCAATCTTTAGTACTTGCCTCATATCAGAGTCCTTCACAAGGGGGAGGATCTCATGGAGGCCACAGCTCAAATTCTCTACTTCTGTCACCTGTAGACACCTCACCCCCGGTAACTCCCCTACGCTCCTGTAAGTAAACAGGCTGCTGGTGGTGTACAGAAATTGCTACCAAAAATTGAGAAATTCCTGGACATTCTACTCTGTGACACAGAATCTAAGACTTTGTTGGTTTAAATACACAACCAAAATTTGAAAGCTGGGGTTGGTTTAGAGCCAGAGTGACACTCCCAATTCTTCCAGTACCTCTACTGTGATTAGACACCTGTGCATATGAGATCCATTCTCTACAAGTTCTCGCTTAACACAATTGACAAGTACTCATATCTCATAGTCATGATGATAACTAATTACCAACTTATTTGCTGTCGTTTCCTTGATCTCAGAGTTCAGTGGCTGTGAGGTACAGCCAGCAGCCATCCCAAGACAATATTATTATCTTCCTGAAGCCCTTGGGCCATGTTTTCCAGCATTTATTTTACTTCTGGCCAATCAATGCAGTCAGTGATTACTGCTCTCATCAAACAATTTGTCTCGTAATAAAGAAAATAAACAAGAATATAGAGTCTACTCATAACCGTGTTTTTTATTTTCCTAAAGAATATTTCTGCTTGCAAACTCTCAAGTCTTATAGTAAGAAGTAGTGGGATAGCCTTCCCTCAAAGGCCAGGAAATTAATTAAGCAATGAGGCAAAGAAATTAATCAAAATGATATGTTGACAGAGGACTGCAAGAAATGAAAACTGATGTTCATAGGAAAAATGGAAGTTCTGGTTTTAGGACACTGGAAGAGATGCCATTTCAATAACAATGTATGAGCAGTAAAGATAATTTCTCTATAAATTTTAATTATGAGGATTCCACTCTCGGGACCCCATTCCCTTCCAAGGGTCTCACCTCAAATACCATCAACTTACAAGTATGTTAATGTTAAATTAGTATACTTTGACTATTATTTTCTATTTTAACTATATATCCACATCAAAGAGAAAAATCCAGAATAAATAGGCCACTTTGCAAGAAGAATTAAAATGAAAGACAGAGTGTTCTCCTTCTGCAGGCCTTCTGCAGTTGGGCCAGGTAGCTGCTTCCAGACTCCAGGTGACTAGTGATGGAATTGCAAAAGGATCGAATAACAAAAAACCCAGCGAAACGTATCAGATGAATGCCATAAATCAAGCTAAACTCAAGAAAGATATGTATGCCCTTCCTGTTCATTTTCCCAAGTAGGTGGTAACCTTTAAATGAAGACAGAAACAAGTCGGTGAAAGCAATGAAATCAAGAAACTTGAGCACCACATCTGGAGAAGAACTTTGGGTAGGTGATTAATGGTATGTGCAAAACTAGAATAAAACAAGTCTACAGTCTGCTGATTTGAGAGATGTTATTGCCACAAAATCAGAAATCTGAAGTAATGGAGCCTTTGGCTCTTTCAGATTTAAAGCAAATAAACAAATAATTAAGGCTATTAAATCCCGAGGTTCCATTTCCACCAGCCTGAGGCAGGCTGCGAAGGATCCACCACCCCAAGGAAAGAAGGGATCAGCTCTAAAAGTATTCTCTTTATTTATGGCCAAAGAGAATAAAGGACCATGATGGGTTTACGAACGGACCGAGGAGACATGGAGGGAAAAAATGGATGACATACATCCTCAGAGGAAATAAACTGGAGTTTCCTGGAGGAACATTGTACAGCCCATACCCACACTTGGAGACCTTCCTGACACTGCTCAGTGGCGAGTTGCAGAGATCCCATGTGACTTCTTTTCTTCCCCTTCCTGAATGTAAGCTTCTATTATTTTTATGTTCCATCATTGGACACTGTGTGTGTGTGTGTGTGTGTGTGTGTGTGTGTGTGTGTGTGTGTATAGGAACAGCAAGAACATCATCTTTCTCCTCCTCTGACATAGCTAGAATACATTTTAGCTGTGGACCAATTATTAGTAGAGGAATAGTCTAAGCTCAGTTCCGAGCCAAAGCATATCATTAGTCTTACAGCTAGCACTGGCATGGCATTATGAACTCGTATCTATTTTTGTCTTGTTCTGACTGAAAATTGAGAATTAAATTCTGATTAGAATTTATATGTTTTTAAATTAAATCATAAAAATGAACTTCTGCCTCCTCATTTATGCAATAAGATCAAGCTACCTACAAAATCCTACTCTGAAGGCAAGTAATGCCTCGAAGACACGAGAAATATTAAAATAAGCTTATTTGCTAATTTAGACGTAGATTTTATAATAAGGTGTCATTCTTCAGACACCAGGAATGATGTTATGTTGACACCGTGTTTATTTCCTTGGCAATGTCAAAAGATTTCCCTTGAGTGTCTTATAATATGACTTAGTATTCATAGCAATGACATTTAAAGTCAAAGTTTTCCTTCATATTTTCCCCAATTTATTTAAGTTTCAAGATAGTTTGCCACCAAACATGCTTAAAATTTTCCTAGGATGAGTCAAGGAATATAAAATAGCCCACAAAGAAAGACAGACTGCTAAAGGCTTGCAGGAAATAGCTGCAACCAGCACAGTTCTCAATCCAACAACCGTGGGGCACTTGTGTCCTTACCTGAAGATAATGTAGCTTCAGAAAGAGGTGTCACGTGAGTGGTCACAACAAAAATGAGCTTGTGTAATTCACTAGAGAACCTCTGCTTTCATCTTTGTTGTAATCACTGGCCTTAATTAAAACTACGCAGGTAGATAAGTATTACTCCATCCTCACTTCAGGCCTATCGCTTTGTCACTTTTTGTTGTGGGAGCCCAATACCTGACACCCACATTTTAAAGGAGAAGTTTATTTGGCTCGCATTTTGGGGATCTCAGTTCACGCATGGTTGGCAAGCAATGACAGAAGGGCCCAGCACGGAGGATGGCTGCCTACCACGTGGTGGGAAGAAAGCAGGGAGAGACCAGGAGAGGCAGCGGTAAGCAGGTACTCCGCCAGCTCACCTCTCACGGCCCCCTCCTCACCCAGGCCCTACTTCCTCCCAGCATGTGCCGTCACCAGTGGACTTATCCATAGATGCATGAGTGTCCCGCTGATCCAGTCACTTTCTAAATATCTGAGGCTCTTGGAAGACATTGCAGACTCAATGTCTGCAGAAGACTGAGCACTATCTGAACTCAATGTAGCAGTGCTTCTTCTTAGTCTAAGTTTAGAAAAAAATAAGTTTAAAAATAAGTAACTTTATTAGTTCTTGAATCGACAGCATAGATATAGGGTTTCCTTTCTATTATTTAAGCAGTTATGTAATCACTTTGTCATGGAGACACAATGCTCAATAACCAAACCAAAAGGGGGAAGGAAGGGTATATTTTTTTCTTGAGATAGGTTCTTACTCTATAGTCCAGGCTGGACCTGAACTCACTATGTAGCTCAAACTAGCCTTGAACTCGCAGTAATCCTCCAGCCTCAGCCTCCCGACTGCAGGCTTGCGCCAGCATGCCTGGTTTATGCAGCTTTGGGGAACCCAGTGCCTTGTACTTGCTAAACAGGTGCTCTACTCATTGCGCTACTCTTCTGCCACCCGCAGGAGAGACAGATTTGTACTCAGAGTGCAGCGATCTGTGCAGAGATTTCAGTTCACATGTGATCAGTTGGCTCCAAAGCAGAGAAGGCAATGGCCTTCCAGGTTACTGACCCAGAGGGGCACCCCCAAATGGGCCCCACCTCCCAGCAGCACACCCAGCTGTGAGCTCTCCCAAGGATGAACCCGCTGATAGGGACCCAATCGCCTTCCGAACACATGAGACTTTTGAGGAACATTTTAGATTTTAGACATACCAGGAGCCACTTTGTGATTTCTGGAGGATTACAATTGTCCTGAAACAAGGTAAGAAGTCTACACAAGGGCAAATTCAGTAAGGGCCGAGCAAAGTTGGACACTATGGCTTTTGCTGGAGAGGGGCCACCTGTGCCGACAAGTCCCGAGTGACGTGCTAGGTCGTAAGTGGTGCTCTCTTCTCCCTGTGGGTAAAGCCTGAGGGGGGCCTCAGCATGGGGTGGGAGGACAGTAGGCTGAGGTCTGTGCTTGGTTGTCATAGCCTTTGCAAGATGCCCTGGGGCTGGCTCTGGGCATTCCTCCTCAAATGTACCCCGGATGGCTACTTTTTTCCTGTAGAGCTGGTCCTTTGGGCCACCAGTGCACATGCCCTAGGCTCCTCTCCATCCATGAACTTCTGACTCAGTTTCCATCTTCTGTCCAGTCCCACTCCACATGGTGGCTTCACCATCTCATGACTGTATGACTGTCCTAACTCTCCCCCGGTTGGTCTTTCTACTCCACATCCATCTTATTTCAAAAACACCACATTGCCACCCTTCTGAAAAGGCAAATCTTCTATTATTCCTCAAATGCCCAGCCTCTTGGTGTAGAATTCTTAAACTTTTCACTTTGCCCTGCTCGTGAGCCCAGGGTGATTTAAACACATAAGATACTTGTCGTCGTACTCTCATTACTCAAATGCTTCTCCAGACATTTATGGCCTTGCATGTGTTCTCCTTGATTAGACCAACCTTTACCCTGTTTTCTGTAGGAAAATAATCAAATATCCTCACATCTACAAAATCTCATTACACTCTAACAAGGGAAGAGTTAATGCATTTTCCATTGGTAATCTTGTTTCAAATTACGTAATAATCTTTGTCTATGGCCATCTCATCCCTAATACATGTGATGCTATGGTTCATAAAGACAGAACAAGCAACATCAGCAGCTTCAGCAGCCCAATACAAACATAACTATTTTTCCACCTGCAGTGAATAGGCTTCATCAAAAATATGTGTATCTTTGCTCTTGATACAATCTATCTTGAATACTCCAGCTTATAGGCCATATGTTAAGACTCTAATTATCCTAACATGCTATTTAATTACAGTCACTATTATAAAACAATTAGTGAATGGTGAATGACAGAACTAAAATTTTAATGTAAAACGTATTCTTCTTCATTCCAGGAAAAATAAAAAAAGAATTACATGTTTCCCCCGAGTATTCTTTCTTACCACAGAATACACCAACAAGAATGGAAACATTGCTTTCCATCAAACAAGGGAAGTATAATGTGGACAGTGAAAGTGGCTTTGGAGGCAGATATATCAGAGTATCAATTATGACTCAACCATGCACTCATGGAAAACATGGAAGTTTCGTGAAAAAGTTCATGTTAGTGTCTAAATTCAGACATTGTTTTGTGTGTTTTGCCTGTTAAAATGCTCATTGTTTGAGAGTATCCAATACAGAACTAAGGAATATTTTGTTCAATAAATGCTACAACTACTAGATAACTTTCATGTCTTTCCATAGAGATTCCTGGGGAGAGAGGATGTGCCCCGACCAGGTCTCCAGCAAGCCCAGCATTTCCAAATCATGCTCTTCCTTCTCAAAAGACACGACTAGATCTAAATCAGGACAGTCTGTTACATTTGAAGAAATGCTGAAGTGACGGCAGTGGTTAAAAACCGCTGTTCTAGATTAAAGGAATTTCAAAGTTAAGGAATTGTATTGATATGTAGTCTACACCTTAAATATAAATGAGGACTTCATTTTTATTTTGGGTAAAAATGCCCCATATAGATCTGGACTACAGAATTTGAACTTGAAAGTTATTAAAGATTTTCATTCAAGACTAGATTGCCTGTTAATTCCAGTGGCTTCCAAAAAGCTTCTTGAAGAAACCATTGGCAAATGATGAAATGGTTTTTAACGATCCTGTGAAATAATTGGCATGATTGGCATGTGAGGGTCTCATGAACGATGCATGGCAACTTCTCACCGTGGAGAGGAGCTTTCAGGGAGGCCTTTTGCTCTGCAAGGGAGGCGGTATTTGGGAACATTCCTGGAAATGCTTGAGTCACTCACCAGGCCAAACAGACTAAGACTTGGAAGTAGTGTCTGGGAAAGTAACTCAACCTATTCTCTCCTCATAAAAATAATTGCATTTCCGAGGACCAACATGAAACCTCAAGCCCATAACTTCAGTAAATTGGACAAGAGAGAAAAAAATTCATAAAACAACATTTGGTAATAAAAATAATCTAATGTCTAAAACATGGACTAGAAAAATTAAGAAAATGAATTATTTTACTTTAAGTTAAAATAGATATAAAAATACTCCAGTCTCCTAGACACAAAGAGATTTTTTTTTCCTATGTTCTGGGGGAAGAATTATTTAATAGAATTCTCAAACTTATCCTTTCTTATTAAAAAAAAATCAGTGAAGGAAAACTTCACTGATAGAAAACAGTGCAAATTTCACTCTAAATTAAAAGAAAATCCTCACCTCAACTGTCTGGTTTTTTTTCTGTTTTAAATATATGCTTTATGTGCTTGTGGGGTTTTTTTTAGTTTTTTGGTTTGGCTCAGTTCATTGATTATCCTGGAGTTTAACTGTAGTCTGCATTTGATTGTCAAGTTATTTTACCCAAAATAAACTGTTAGGATAGTAACTACATAATTCTATGTTTTTATGAGTTAATATCTTCATAATGGCTATTAATGTAATTTATATTTGCCTTTCAATATAACTCAAAAAACCTGGTGATTTGATGGTTTATCATGTGACTACCACCTAATGTGCCTGGAATATACTGCATAATACATGTGTTTCATTAAAATAGATGTAATTTCAGTATTTTGTAGGCCAGAACATGAATTATATTTCTAATATCACCTCATAAATTTATAAACAGAAACACATTATATTACCCAGATACTCTGTCTCAAAATGAAGAAATCTACTAACAATAAACTTCTTTTAGTATATATCTTTAAAATTTTGACAATATAGCCTCATTCAAAGCGTATTATGTATAATAAATTAATGACAGGCATTTTTGAGTCTGTAAAAATTTGGGCATTTTTAAACATGTATTTTGGGAAAAATCGAAATGATGTGGAAGATAAAGCACTTTTTTGTTCAGGAGAGTAAGATTGGAATTTGCAACATTTTATAAATCTCCAAATTAAAGGAAGAACTATAAATATGCAATCCTATTTTATTTTCTTTCAACTTCCAAAGAAGTTGTTTTAATTTGTTTTTATAATGATCGGCATGGTTAGGGAAGAATTTTCAAACTAAAAATAATGGGTAATTTTTTAAATTACTTGCACTGCTTCTATTAATATATAATTCTTCATAAGTTATATAAAAGGATTTTCAGGCCATGAATGTGAAGATGGGGAAAATATGGTGTATGTTAATCACACTGCTTCCTTGTAGAAATGCATGGTAGAATTAAATCTTGTCACAATGATTGAAAAAGATAGAGCTTTTGTTTTATGCATTAAATGAACAAAGAAAGATATTGAAAAATCTATCTTGTTTGTCCCTGTTTTCTAATAATAAAGCTTAGTAGAAAAAAATCAGATATTTTACCTTTCATGACTTTCATTTGGTTGCTAAAACGTTTGATATGGAAATATTCATGAGCTCTTATTTCCAAATTTAAGTCATGGCATGAAATTAAAAATCAGCTCCAATAAATATTAACTTTTTTTCCTGCTACAAAAATAAAGCATTACTTTAAAATTTTATATTTGAGGCACATGTATCTTCTTGTCTATGATGTATGTGTTTGTGTGTGTTTATGTGTGGTTATGATTTAGTAACATAATATTCAAATTTTATATAGTTTTCCTACATCTATTTAATTGTATTAACTTTATATCCCTTCATAATGTATAAAATAGTTATTTTCTGCCTATTATGAGCATTGACATTACATCACAATATTTTCCACAAAACATGCAATGGCCAAGACTCATTTGGAAAAAAAATGACTAAATCATTTATAAACTGAGGAGAAATGAAGTTGTTTCCTTTAATAATTCCATGGCAAATTACTTTTAGGGATTAGGAAGTTCATTTATGTAGACATTATTTACTTATTCTGCAACGGTCACTAAGTTCCATTATCCTCAAAACACAAACGACAACAACACACCCTTCTCAGGAAAGACAATAAGATTTGAAAGCAGCCACTTTCATCAGGATTTTGATGGTACCTTAAGAAAATTTCTATTTTTTTTTTTCATTGTACTCTAACCCAAAGCAAACAGGGATAAAAACCTACCACAGCAATTGATTATAGGGTTCAATTCCCCATATATCTAGGCAGAGTATTTTCACTATATCCTTGCTTTCCCTCTGCTCATCTGTAAATCCAGAATGATAATATCAGTCTTAGTTTGGAGGGTTCTTGAAGCAGTGAGTCACTGCATAACATACATCTGTTCCATCTAGGAATGCTAAATCCTGGATATTCTGAAGCATTGGAAACAGAGGGCAGGCAGTATCTTCCAGTACTATTTACCACTGATAAACTACTTTTCCTAAGTATTACAGATCAGATTGAATAGTGTGCTATGCCCGAAAGTCACATACCACCCAAGGCCTGAAAATGTGATTCTGTTTGAATACAGACTTTTTAATGATGGAATCAAGGCAAAGATGGATATGTGATCACAGCGACTGCAGGGCAAGACCAAAAGGTTCTGCAAGAACCCCAGAGGAAAAGGAGGTGAACGTGAAGACTGAGATGAGGCAAGTGGGTCTTTGAGCTCCACAATCCTACGGACAAGAAGCTAGGACAGAAACGTGGTCCAGTTTCTCCCTCAAAGCCTACAGGAAGGGCCTTGTCTGCTAACACCTTGATGGTTGACTTCTGACCTCCTGAATTGTCATTGTTGAAAGCCACCAAGTTGTGGTAATTTGCTGCGATGGCTATAGGAAACTCACAAAATACCCTGTGTCATTCACTACACAGCGCAAAACCATTGAGGGGGTGTTACCACTGGGGATTGCCTGCAACTCCATATGGTGGAGTTTGGTGTGCAGAACTGGAAAAACATAAAGTCTTTGACCCCCTCCACAGGCTTGTAGTAAGGCCTGTAAAATTGGAGGCCTGTAAAAAAAAAAAAATGAGTCAGCTTCAAAACAGTATCACCTCCTTGAAAAACAGAGATCTCACTCACAACGCCTTCTAATACTGCTGCTTGAGGCCTTGGGTCAAGATGGACCCTTCATATCAGAACATCACTCTCGATTATCTGGGAAGGTACCTATTTAGAAGAGTTTGGATGAATCTTACAAAAACAACACCAATTTTTTCATGCTATTATAAAAAATTGAAACCTTTTAATGAGATATTTTCTTGAATTATATGTGGTGAGGCCTAAGTAAGAAATGAGTCAACATATTGATTATTCAGAATACTATTTTGTGTCTTAGATTAAAACTCCAAAGCTAAATTTCTGTGTTCTTGTGAGAGTAGAATGATCTTCACTTATGTCAACACCAGAAAATCCAGGTATTCCGTTTCCCTGGATAATAATATTGAAATTAACTATAAAAGTGATGCTTTTATGTCTTAAGTGTGAACGCAAAACTGAATATGCAATCTATTCTTTATTTTGGTATTTGGCATGTTTTTACAAATGTAAAGGTTTAAAAATCACAAATATTTTTATAATTACAGCTTTAACAACCATAGTATTCTAAGTACTGCTTTTCAGTAAAAATGTCTGAAGCCCCATCCTAAAATAGGTGGATTTAATTAGCTAGAATTCTGAGTGGTTATCACATTTAATGGGAAATTAGTGTTGCAGAATTGGAACATATTAGCATTATGCCAATTAGTTTTCATCTCAATTATAGCATGCTGGGAAAGAGAATTCAAAAATCATTTGGACAGCTGTAGCTTAATAACAGAGATTTGAATTTATTTTAGAGATCACTTGATGCCTTTTCAACATTACATCTGCTCAAAGATGGTATTTGTTCACTTATTAGATAATAACCAAGATGCTTACAGGGCTATAATATTCTTCAATAATGATATAAAGAAAATTCTTTCATACTAACATTAGTGACAAATTATAACACTAAATACTTGGCATGAGACTTAATCACTATTGTTCTATTTCAGAAAAATTGCTCATACACAAATCAGTCCTAAATACAGGCTAGTAACAGTAAAAGAACTTACATGAGACACACTAACTAACTAACTGAAACAAAATGAGCCATAAATAAACTTTAAAAATAAAAACATGAAAACTTTAAGGGAAATGAAAATTTTAAAAATCTGAAATAAAATGTGATCCCTTTATCATAAATGAGGGATGAAGTGTTTATGCACATATTCCATCACCATGTAGAAAGATCCTGTAATGCCAGTAAGCTAGAAATCATAATTCATTTACCGACGACATCCCACCCAAAGCGAGGTCTTACTGGATGATGGCTTAGTCACTTTCTCATTGCTGGATATAGTATCTGACACACACAATTTTAAGGAGAAATTCACTTTAGCTCACAGTTTTCATGGCTTCAGTTCATGCATAGTTGGCCAGCAAGGGTGGAGGCCATAGCAGAGGGAATTTTTTTTATCTCATAGCAGTCAGGAAACAAAGAGAGAAAGGGGATACTGGGGGCAAAAATATACCCTTCTGGCTCAAGACCCCAGTGGGCTGTCACTCCAACCAGCCCCCACTCTCCTGTCAGCACATGAAATCATTAACAGATTAAGCCCCAATGAGCACAACACCCCCAAGATTCCATCACCCTCCAAATACATGAGATTTGGGTGAAACATTTTAGATTTAAACCATCACAGACAGACAATGAAGGAAATAAAGTATAGGTTGTTTTGGGTCTTTCTGAGAATACTCACAAAGAATGAACCTGTAAAAGAAGCACAGTTTCTACGAAAGAATGACTGTGTCATTGTACAACGACAACAACAACAACAAACATAGCTCTAAAATGCTAACCTAAATGACAACATTTTAAACACTTGAATGCAGATTAGTAATTTCTGCAAAGGTTGGAATCTATGTCTGAGCTGTCTGGCATTCTTTTTTTTTTTTTAATACAAACCCACTTTGACTTGAAGATTCTTTAAGTTTTGAATTCCTAAGTTGAAGCTTAAAGCAGCTAGTTGAAATGGAAGTGGAATTTTGCTTGTGACAGCTGTGAGTGGTTAGCTTACTCACAGTTCAAGAGTAATAATGCATTACAAAGGATTATACAAGTACATTAGTACCTATTTCTGAGGCAGTTGTAGCTAATGATTCGAATTTAGACAAATGTATTCTGTTTTTTTGTACTTAAAATAATTTAGTAAGACAGAACAAGAGAAACAAACCATGTGTACACATCACAGAAGAAATGAGTTCTTTTGTATTCCATATAACTTGATAATTAATCATTCCTGAGGGAGTTAGACTCTATCATTTTACATCTTAGCATATTTTAATATACTACTCAACAGTTTAGAAAGTTGCAAACTTCACTCAGTATACTATCCAGAGAAAGACTCTGGAGGTAGCTAATGGTGTAGAGGTGATTACCACCCCCAGGGTTGTAGGTAGTTGCTCAGATGTGAACACTCCCTGGCATGTGGAACCCCAAAGTGAACACGGGATGTTGAATCCATTAGCATGACTGCTGGGCACTTAGGAGGCAGGAAATCCCAAACAGTCCTTCCTGTTCACACCAGAGCACCTGCCCTACAGACCTGTCAGCAGACTTCAGGCTGGGCAGCTGAACAGCAGGCCAGTCATCTGAGCAGCCCACCCCTGGGCTCCAGCCCTTCACCACTTTGTATGGGACCACTCCCCTTCCAAAGAGGCCCGTGAGTACTTCATGTTCCCAGTGCCCGTGCCCTTTCTCCATTTCTGTGCCCTGTCCCCCATTCTGTGTCTCGGTTCTTTTTCTCTTTATTTGGTCTATGAAGCCCTACAAGTTCATTCTATCTTGGCCTAGAATGATGGGATGTTATGGCTCATTAGAAACACTGTCCTTATGCTGAGGATAGAACTGTGCACTTACCATCAACTAAAGATCGGCCTTCCTTCCTTCCTCCCTTTCTTTTTCTTTCTCTATTTCTACTCTTTATTCTTTCTTTCTCTTTCTTTCTTTCTTTTCTTTCTTTCATTCTTTTCTTTTATGATTCTGGGCATTGAACCCAGGGCCCTTACACTGTGCTATACTCCTAGCTCACTGTTTTTTATTTTAATTTTGAGATTGAATCTCTCTGAGTCATTAAGTTGCCCAAACTGGGCTTGAACGTTCAATCCTGTTGCAGCCTCTCGGAGTACTGGGATTACAGGCCTGTGCCACCAGGACTGGCTCTGTTAGCTGTGTTTGTTTGTTTGTTTGAAGATCAATAACATCAGCTCTCACTAATAAAAGCTATCCTTCTTTTAAAGAGAACAGAGATGTCCTATAGTTTTGTTTTAGTGACTTATATGTTAAGCCATTATTGCTGACAAGGTAGTCCTTTACCATTGCAAACATAGACAGAAAGACTTCTTAGTCTAGCCTAAAAAATACTCACAAATTTGTCCCTCACGTGCCTACCCTGTGTTTTAACTTTCTCAGAGGAGCTTTCTGTTATCTAAAAATTCTCTCTTCTACACATTTGTCTTCACAAAGGTGAGTTGAATCAGTCTTTTGCCAACTTCTATATCTCCAGCCTTCACCCTCATCACCCTGGGAAAACTCCTGTCATGATTAATCCAATAGAGGGCTTTTAGGGGCCTTCAGCATTTTGGAAAATTCCCATGTTGGGTGTAGTAATCACTAGAATCAGTGGAGTCTCTCCAGAGCTGAGCTCTCAGTCATATTCAAAAAAGCATCTGTGCCCCCACCCAGCCTGTGCCCCACCTTAGCACCCCTACTCAGTTTTGGCTTCCGTAGTCTTCGATAACTATTTCAGGCATCCACGGTTTCTTCACAGGTTTCACGAAGTCCTTCAGCATTGCCTTTACGTCCTCCTGCCAGCTGATCTCAACTTCCTTTACACGGGAATAAAGTAAGTACCCCTGTATCTCCTTTCACTGCAGCAGTCCTCTGGGCCCAGCTTAATGATAAAAAAGGCATATTCCATTACTGCAGAACACAGGTCAATAAATAATCAAAATGAAACTTACAGTCCAAAATTATCACACCTGCAATCAAAGCACAAGGAAGACCTCAAGTTGGGAGCCAGCAAGAGCCTGCCTCAGAAAAAACGAAACAGGAATAATCAAAAAAGAGAGTTAAAGTGTGAATAGTGCCTGTCAACTGTGTGAAAAGTCAAAGCAAACAAATTAAAGAAACATAAATATATGTGAATACAGCACTGGGTTTCATAGTATGTATCTTAAAATATTCATAAATACATAGGTTTCTTTAACTTGCTTTGAATTTTCATATATATATATATGGGTGAAACTGTTTGACACGACTGGATGAATTTAGGCTGAGTTATTTTCTAGGTTCAAATTCTCAGTGAGTTAAACCCACATGATGAGTGCTACCTCCCACTGTGCCAATCACAGGCTTGAGCAGGCTACCTGACACCGGCCTCCGGCCTGCACACACACAGGACTTGCGCTAAGGCTGCTCACATCCCAGACAGAAAACGTATGCTACAGAATCTCGCACCTGCACTGCTAGGGCTGGGCCACAAGTGGTGACGTGGCCTCTGCCACACAGCCCACACTCATTTGCCCAAAAGACAGCGAGCATGAGCGACGTTAAGGCTAACTCCAGCTTGCCATGCTGGTCATGTGGCCCACTGGCCTTGTGATAGCAGCACCGCACTCCATCCCAAAGTCTCACTTGTTCACAGTATAAGACCACAGGCTTGTATCACAGGGTGACTCGTGGTTGCCACTACCCTAGGCCCCAGTTCTGCCCTTTTCAATTCAAAGGCATACAAACTACATAAGCACACGTACCCCTCGGGCTGGCAGTGTACCCTGGTGCCACATGTTCCAGAGAGTCCCAACCAATAATCCTCTTCACAAAGGGGCTCAGAACACCTGGCATCCATTGGTCCACTGCAGTTCTGAAATGGGTAGCCATGGTGAACACATTAAGAGCTAGAAAAATGGTTGCAAAAGTCTCCCATGGCTTTGTGTGGGATCTGGGCACATCCACCCCTGCCTGGCTTGTGCCTGTGTGTGGAGGTTGGAACTCGTTCGGGGAGATTAACATGGGGATGTAAAGTAAGACAGGGCAGACTCACACACTGTGAAATTTATACAGTGCTGCATAAGGAACTGAACTCATGAGACCCACAGGCATATATTCAGAAAATAGTAATTAGTAAAAAAAAAAAAAGTAGTAAGACATTTGCATAAATTTTTTAAAAAGAAAAATTATTTTTAGTAACTTACTATATTTTAAATGTTAAGGACAGGTGGCCAACATTAAAGAAAATGCTTATTGAAGAAGTAGAGCAAGAAGGGGATCCAGGAAAAAGAGAGAGAGAGAGGGAGAGAAAGAAAGAGAGAGAGAGAGAAAGTAAAAGTAAAAGGAAGAGAATTGAAAAAAGAGAAGTAGTATAAAGTGATGGCATCCACGTCCGGTGACCTGAAACACTGGTTCCGCCTTTGCCCGTGGTGGCCACAGGCAGCAAGAGAGGCCAATTTTTGAGACGGAGCAACATGAAAGTAAGGAATAATAAATAGATTTCACTCACTGCCAAGAACAAACATTTTAAATAAATGTACTGAAGGACACAGCCCAAAGTAGAAGTGTTTCTTATGTCTCAGGAAAACGTGCAAAGGTGAGGACTTTCCACCGGATTCTACCCAGCTTCTGTAGCTACTGCTGAGCACCAGTGCTCAGCGTTTCCTGTCCCCCAGGAGGCAGCAATTGCTCTCCTGTGGCTCAGCCCTCTCTAATTGCCTCAGGAATGCAGCCTGTACTGGTTTCCTATTATTTGTTAGGCTTCTGTTTTTGTATTGTTTTTGTTGTTCCTAAAAATAAAAGCAATAGGGACTGCATGGTTTCAATAGAGCACTGGGGGATTTTGGAAAATCCAGGCCCACCTCTGCAGAGAAGCTGACATCACTGACCAGGCTAAGTTCCACAACACAGCAGATAGTTAGAGTAGGTAGAACTTAATTATACACATGAGAACTTAGTTTAGATGCTACGATTAAAACTGTCTGTTGGAAACCCTGAAACGGAGTTATAAAAGGACACAGAGTATCTAGAGGTGGTGTGTAAGAGTTATTTATGTTTGCAACATGTCTGGATCCCTCTTTTTATCTGTTTGCCCATCTTTTCACCTGCATTTTCATGATTATAATTTGAAGAAGTCTGTAGCTGTCACATGTAAAGATAGAATTTTACCTTTTGGTAAATGAGAAGCACTTTTGCAAAGTTCAAAAATCAATGTAAGTTCAAAACTGGGCAGGAGGAGCCTGGGGGGTGTAGCTCAATGATTACAGTGTTTGCCTAAGAATATCAAGGTTATCAGTTGATGAGCATGGCGAAGCTTGTCTTTAATCCTAGGCTGAAGCAGGAGGATTGTCATACATTCTAAGTCAGTCTGGCCTACGGAGCAAGGCCTTGTCTCAAAACAATAAAAAGAAAAATTAAAAAACTAAAAATTTTGGGATGAAATTTGTGTAGCCAATCAAAACTACTAGAGATTTTACCAAAGGTTAATAAAAGTGCTAAATTTCTCTGGAAACAGAATTTTTTAGTTAGTATTTTTTAAGGGGAGACAATGCTTTTGTGTTAGAAACGGCTCATAGAAATCTTCCTCTCCAAACAAAGGATGGACATGGGAGGCATGGACAAAAGAGTATGAGGCTTTAATTTTCTTTTTGCAAAAAGGGTGACCTTCCCACATGCAAGTGGAGAGAGGCACATGGAAAACGTGGTCGGTAACAACTTAAATCCCTTGGTCGCAGGTCCCTCCCCCTGCCTTTTCTTATTGGCAGGATTCACAATCTTCCCGAGAACATCTAAGGCATTGGCTCAGGGCCAGTTCATCACAACGTCATACCCTTGTTCCCTTCCCCCCCCCTTCCTGCTTTTGACTGGTCACCTGATCGGGTATGGCACGAAAATGTAAATATCCGCCATCTTGAATAATGTGACACCGCTACCTCTAGGTGATGCTCACATCTTGTTTCGTAAAATACCCTCTACTCTGTACACTGTAAGTTGAATGTGTATAAAACTACTGCATAGCATCTAATCTTAATGTGCTAACTATCCTAGTACACAAAAAGCCACTACATTTAAAATGAGATAGAATTTGGCTAAGAATTAACACTTTACTAAAGCAAAATACTTAACTCAGCAGAAGACTTTCTTACCAGTATTATACTTCACAAGGAAAAACTCCGTTCAATGTGTTAGGTTTCTCTTATTGAGAAAAAGTACCTGGGAAAATCATGCTAAGGGAGAGAAGGCTTACTTTGGATCATGGTTTCAGTCATTTTCAGCTGGCTCCATTGTTTTGGGGCTCCGAGGAGGCAGAACCATTACGGCAGGAAGCACATGGAGTAACAATACTGCCATCCTCATGGCCGGTGGCTGTGAAGCACAGAGAGGAGAAGGGGCATTGGCTCCCAAATACCCTTCTGGGGCATGCACTAATTATCTAACATCCACCTCCTGAAGCTGCCGCCCCTCCCAGAAGCACCATTAAATAGGACACCTCTGGGGACATCTGAGACCCAAGCAGTGACACTTGCCCTGCTAGTTGAACTTCAAATGCTGAACTGGATATTCAATATCATTGAAGTCTAAAGAAAAAAAGTTATTTCTATCACTATATGTATTCTAAGTGATCATTGTCAAAAAATACATATGAGGTTTACATATGAGGTTTTAATAATTAGGCCCAGAAACTAAATTTGTTTATACTCCCTAGAAATAGGAAAAATAATTCCTAGAATCCCTTATAATTTAGAGGTTTGAGAAGCAAGACCTGATTTCTCTCCAGATCCCTGGACCACAGGTGTTGATCCAATCTACAGTTTTATATTTGAAGTTCTTCACATTATGTGAGGCCCTCAAGGTCAATAAAGAATGAATTGGAAATCAAGTAACGTTTCCAATTTTCAGATTTTCAGCTACCTTTTGAATGCAAAGTGTAGAAGAAACGTATTTTCTAGCCATCTCAATTTGCTTGTTTTTTACACTATCTGCTTCAATTTTTTTTATTTTTTTATTTTTGTTTTATTTTATTTTACTTTTTTGAGATAGAGTAGCCTAGGCTGGTCTGTAGCCCAGGCTGGTCCTGAACTTACTACAGAGCCCAGTGTGTACTTGGACCCAAGGCAATCCTCCTGCCTCAGCCTCCTGAATGTTGGGATCACACGTGTGCACCACCACTCCTGGTTTGTGTGGTACTGGGGAATCAAACCTGGGTACTTAGCACTTGATATAGTGCTTGCTTGGTGAGCACTTTAATTGCTGAGTCATTCTACCAGCCCCAATAATTTTAAAGTCAATATCTATTGTGAAATTGTACACAATACATACACATACTAAAATATGATGAAGCACTTCTATCTTCTCATTTTGTGGTAAAAGCTTAATTTAGTTTTCATTTAACTGTTTTTCAAATAACTTCTCTTTCCCAATTTAAAGAATCTGAGGTTTGATCTTTAATTGTAGCTTTATAAAATATTCTAAAATTCATTTTATTCACTTTAGACTACTTTTCTCTTTTTGGAATGACTTAACAATATTAAAGGCATGAGAATTTATTAAGCTTATGTAAGAAAGTATTTGATGCAGTTTATCTAATAATGAAATTTACTTCTATAGTCCTGCCTCCTGTCACTAAAAAGATGCAGAAATACACAGTGGTAGACCCAAGTCAAAATACATTTAACAGTAAGTACAGAATGTGTGATTCTGTAAGTGATGAGCAGAAAGTGTCAAACGAAGGCTTACCAGGAAGAGTTTTGTTTCCACTGTATTAGTGCAGTTTGCACTGCCATAACAGAATAGCATAGACAGCATGATGTAAGAGGAACACGAGTTTCTTTCTCACAGTTATAGGTGCTGGGAAAGGCCAAGGTCATGGTATTATCAGCCCCTGAATTGAGGTGACATCTTCTTGCTGCCTTCAACTCCAGAGCCGAACACCATGCCTTCAACTCTCACGGCAGAAGAACATCTAGCCAGCTCTGACAGCCATTTCCATAGTGTCACTTATCCATTTGTGAAGATTCACCATGACCTAACCACTTTCTGTTGGGAATCCCCTCCCAACCCTGTGGCACTGGGCATTAACTTTCCAGGTTTTCTAAAACTTTAATTACAAGGGCAAATATTGAACCATGCTTAAGTATAAGCAAAAGTAATCTTTAGACAAGTTGCCATAATCAATGTGCTGAACAATGAATTTGTTTTCAACAGGCACCAACATGAAGGAGAAACCATCGATTCTGCCAACACCAACAGACATTTCCCCCAAGAACACACAGAGCAGGATGTTCCAGCCTCTCCTATTTACAGAATGTCAGGCATCTACCAGGGAGTCACCTTTACTTCAAAAATCAGATTTCTGTTATGTGGAAAAATAACCAAAAATTATCCCTAAACAAAACAAGAATTACTAATGATGTTTGAAAATACTAATAATATAAAACTCTTTGCTAGCTGCCGTCGTTTCCTTTCTCTCCTTTCCCTCCTGAGATACTGTACTTCAAAAGTAACTAAGTGACTAATTGGCTTCATAATTGATGAAGTCATTGATGTGAGCCCCTCATGTGCCCGTCTTTGCTGTAATTTATCAGAGCTGCCATCTTGTTCTTGTGACGTAGCTCTAGTCCATGAGATAGAAAAGCTACTGACTGGGACTTCTGAGAGACATAACCTATCTAAACTTGTTATTGTAAAAATATAAAAGGGTATTCTGCTTGGGGTCCCTTTATTTTCCCATTTGACCTTCCTTCCCTTCTCTTTGCCTAGCACCTGGAGGTAGATAACCATCTTGAACCAGAGGGAGGAAATCACATCTTCCAGGGCCACCCCACCAGCTCTGGGAGTTCCACCCTTGGCCTCTTTCCTCAGGTCAGAGAGCCATATCTCCAGTTGCCACCAGCAGCTTTCCACTGAACGGCGCCTCCGCTGATGGCACAAGGACAGCTGCATGTCCCCAAATTGCTCGGTGTTTCCTCTAACAGGCTTCTTATTTCATAAACTCATCCTCATTACTCTTTCTGATAGAAGACCACACGCAGTCTCCTCTTTCCTATGGCAGGTGCACCTGTATTTATTCCCAATTTTCCCTTCCTTCCTATTAAAATAGAAGAAGTTTGCATCCCTTGTAGGCTCAGATTCCACCAATCCTTTCAATGTCATCCCCTTCCAGCCCTCAAGAAATCCTTTGCCATTTGTTAATACGCTCCTGTAAATTCATTCTTTCTATGGTGGCTCTAAAACTTGAAACTATGCCCCTAATATCGCATTACACATTATATTTTTGCTTTACTTTTTGTAGTGCTTTTTAAAAGATTTGCCTGTGCTCAGACTCTACGCTTCTGTACACGTTCCCTTCCCTACTCATTGAAGTCAGAATTCTACTGCAATATTCTACTGAAACTGCTTCTCAAGGGAGATGTAGATCACAGTCCCTGTGAGCTGAAGGTCATTACCAGCTCACCCCGTCCATGCTCCAGGGCCACCTGGGCCACATCACTTCCTTCACACCCCTCCATCACTGGCAAGCCCAAAATAGATCCAGTGATTACCATGTGATCATGCCCAGTGGAGATTGTAGGGATCTCTGCGTCAGTCCTGGGTGTCCTTGGCTTTGATTGCCCAGGTCCTTGGAGAGGACAGAGAGCGGAGGTCCCTCATCATTCTTTGTACATAGAGGAGAACCCGGAAAACACGGTTGTTAAAGGAATTTCAGGTATTTACTTTCCTCTCCACTGAGCCCTGATAAGCAGTGTTAGTGCACAGGTTCTTGTGTTTTCATTATTCATGTTGGAAACATCGTAGCTGGGTTCTGCTTCAGACAAATAAGTTACTCTGAAAGTCTGAGAAAAGACTATCTGTGGAAGTTTTGATTAACTCACCAAAAGAAGGAGGTAGCAGGAGAGGGAGAGGGAGGCGGAAGTAAGTTCAAGGACAAAGTTCATCTGGGCCTGGTGGCTCAGGCCTGTAGTCCCACCATTCTAGGAGGCAGAGGCAGGAGGACAGTGTGTCCGAGGCCAGCCTGCACAACTTGGCCACATTTTGTTTCAAAAACCCAAAATAAAAACTGTCCTGGGGATATAGCTCAGTGTGAAGGCCGTGGACTGGATCCTCAGGATCAAAGATTAAATATAAAGTTTACATCACTATTCCCTCAGATATTTTCTCATTTCAAGAGCAATCATCAAAAAAACTACTATTTACTTATTCATGTTCAAACTTATGAGCAAAGTCTCTAGGGATGCAACAATAAGCTGTTTGAGTAAGAAAATAATCCAACTACACTCATTTAAAGTGTCTGCTGCCTCAGAAAACAAGAGCCACCTAACTGGGATGAAGAAACACCTTGCAGTGGAACAGCCCTGGGCTGTGTCCCACCTCAGATCTGTGCAGGCAGAACATGCTCCACTTTAATGAACCGAGGAGATCAAACACCCCGCCAGGGCCACGTTCTCTGGGGCTGTTTCCCTTGGTCCAGGGTGTGCCCAGTGCCGTTTGTTTGCACAAACACAGTCACCCCCGTTGCTCCCCGTTGTCTCTTTCCCTCAGGCTTCTGAGCTAGATCAAAGGGCAGTGCAATGGTTCCAAGGGAACCAAATTATTTTCCAAGTAGAGGAGAGAGTACTACTGGTATGCAAAAAATCGTTGCCCAAAGAGCCTAAGCCATCATTCCTACCTTCCTTCACTCCTGACCCCTTAAATATTCGCACAATAAACATTCTACCCATTTCCCAGGAGCCAGGATGTTGTGTTACAATCTCCAACATGATTATGTGTGTGTGTGTGTGTGTGTGTGTGTGTGTGTGCACGTGCGTGTTTCTCCATGTATAATCAGAGCAGGTCAGAAGTAGAAGAAATTCTGAAATAATTGATATAAACATCCCTTTACACATCTGTAAAATGGGAGTTCTATTAAACCATACCTTAGGGAACTGTGAAGTCTTGCACATACTTGATTCTGGACAAGGCAGCACAGCATTGACCTCCCAGGACTGTTCGGATGATCTACAGTACGACATCCTGTGTAGAAAGTGGCATAGTGTGTGCAGTAAAAGTTTGTGCTAAATGATACGTTAGTCAGCACTCAACAAATAGCACCCCACCAATCAGCTCACAAGGACAGTTCTCCCACATTTGGTGTTCCTGATGAGATCAGTATCTCGTCCTTCACAGAGTCCTTGTCCAACTCAGAATTCAAACACACCCCAAGCCATTTAAGAACAATGGCAGAGTACAGGAATTGGCACATGCATGAGCATGAGAAAGTCTCACACAGGCAACTTCTGGCTCATGCCAAAGTTTCAGTTTTTTAAAAGCCATGAGTGAAGAGTCCATTTTCTGAGCCACATGATCATCATCTTCGCTTGCCCTCTTCTGTTTCTTCCAGTTCCCAAACTAGTGCAACTTCCAGAGTTTTCAGGACAAGCACTGTGTGACCTGTGACCTAATAAACCTGAAGGACAATGACAGTGAAGCCGCCAGAGATTCTGCGCTGAGGACACACCACTTTGGTGAGAAAAGTTCACACAGGTGTATTGCCTCAGGCAAACTCATCCTTCACTCTGTTTCTGAGGCACAGACACAGCTGGAGAGGGGGAGAAAAACTATTTTTGTGAGAACAGATGGTGTCATCCTAGATGGGACATGGGCACAAGCTTCACTGCATTCTTGAGTATCTTTCTCATTCCACGGCCAGGATGACATTGGAGCTCAAAGTCCGCAGGAGTGTGCTTTGTGCGCTGCTGAAATAGGAAAACGATGCTACGAGCAATTGCTGTGGACAAGTGAGAAACCCTGTCTCTCGTGTCCGCAAGAAGCAAGCCTATTCTCTCTACATACTTGAAGCAAGACAAAGAAACATGCAGAGCACCCTGACATCACGTCATTGTACTCTTTAGAAGGGACACTGTAATAAACGCAAGGGTGAGAGGTGGGTGGACTAGAATGGCTGAGTTTTAGTCTTTTTCTTCTACCCAGCAGCCTTTAGCAGGGCGGCCTGAGCTATGATGCTCTCTTAGGATGCTCAAGGCTTAGAAAAGCCAAACCAGGAAAGCCTCCTGCAGGAAGGTACTAAAGGTACTAAACTTGGTGTGCTATGGAACAGGGGGCCTCTTGGCAGCAGAAGAAAGAGCCGTCCACCTCTGCTGTCTCAAAAGTGAACTGAATCTTCCGCTGCAGAGCTCAGAGATCCTTTATGGCTGGGGACATGGACTCCAGCCCGATCCTGCGGAGGCTGCCAGAAGGGGAGGGTGGGCGGAAAGTCTAGATCCTAAGCTCAGGGTAGCCTGGCACGGGAACTCCAGGCAGGAGGTGAGTGGCTGAAGGTGTCAGGGGTCGGTTCCCAAGTCTCTGCTCTTAGGAACTGTCTGGCGACCTACGGAAACGCAGCATGTCTTGTCTGAGTAGAGTTGGGACCCAACATCCTCTAGGAATGTTGCCAGAATTAAGCTTTGTCGCTGACTGAGAAGAACCCTTCCATTGTAGGGGGGAGGGTAACCTGAGGCCCCAGTAACTGAGAAGAGCAGGCTTGGCTGATGCATGAAGGCATGGCGACTCGGGCTATTTCCAGGGACCAGCTCAAGGCCCTCAGCTTCCTGGTTTGAGGACAGCGGAGGTGGGGGTGGGGTGCGGAATAGGTCGTCACGAGGGGAAACTCATTAAGACTTAATAGCAGCTTCTCCAGGGGCAGAAAATTCATCTTTAAGGTGACTACAGAGCCTTTCTGTTCTTCTCATCTTTTACTAAAGTTTAAATAGGGTTCTGTCTGACTTTTAGCCCCTGGCCACCCATTTCTTAGAGCTTTTGCTTTAGAATGCTAGTCCTTGTAAATACTTTCCTGTTTCTTTGACGTGTAAAGCTTTCTAAATACCCTTTCTCAGCTTTACAACCCAGAAAGACCATTTTAAGGACCTAGGAAATAAGCCTTTGAAATGTAATCAGCAGGCCAGAGAGAATCCACCTCCCAGTCTCTTCAGCAGGGTAGGGCTAGGGGTTAGAGTAGGGGTTACGGGTCAGGTTAAGGGCCTAGCTTCAGAAATGCCCCTCTCCGGGTGGCCGAACTACCCTTTCCAAGCAGACAGGGGGAGGAGAGGGAAGAGGATCTACTCAGCACTAGTCCCTCCATCCATCCTTCCTTCCTTCCTTCCTGCCTGCCTGCCTGCCTGCCTGCCTGCCTGCCTCCCTTCCTTCCTTCCTGCCTTCCTTCCTTCCCTCCTTCCTTCCTTCTTTCTTCCCTCTCTCCCTCCCTTCTTTCTACTTTGCCTTCTATTTTTATTTAGTCCACAGCGTGACATACCGGGTTTACATAGTGCCACCAGGAAGCTGATCCTTGGTTCCCCTCTGAAGTGAGAAGCAATTAATTCAGACACTACTCATCGAGCACCAGCAAACTTCCAGACATGCAGCTAGAAATGAGCTTACAGAGTGAGTGGGGTGAGCATGGCTCTTGCATTCACGGAGTTTACGATCCTGCATTAATCAACTCATCATAAAAATAAATAAATACCATCAACGGTGGTAAGCACCAGGAAGGATAGCACAGACCACCCCAGGAGGACAGCCTGGTGGCCAAGAGGTCCCATCTCGTGATTCAGGGGTAGCGATTCAAAAGAGAGCTACCCTGGACAGGAGACCCAGGGGCAGGATGACGCCCTCATGCAGGGCAGTGGGAAGGAACCCGGCCAGCTGCGTGAGTCCAGCGCTCATGGCTGAGGCTGCCGTCTGCCACCTTGCTTCTCCGTGTGTGACTACTGATGCATCCAATCCTTGCTAAAGGATTTAGAGACGTTTTAAGAAACGGCTTTGTTACTGTCCACAAAAAAATAGTATCTATTTACTTCTCCATCCATCTATTATCAAGGTCTACAGCTGTACTGAGTACACTTCACAACGAATTTCTTACAAATACAGAATTTTTTCTCTCACTAAAAATGTTACACCCATGTTAATAATCAGTTCCTCCTCGTAGAGTCTAGATGGCAGAGGGAGAATGTAAAACCAAGTCGCACCACATCCTGCTTTTCCTCACTGAGCTTAACACAATTGCAACATTTATATTTAATTATAAATTAAATTATAAATATAGCTTAAATTATAAATATAAATTTAAAAGTATGATATAAGTTATAAGTTAAATTACATTATATTAAATTAA
This sequence comes from Ctenodactylus gundi, assembly GCA_004027205.1. Classification (NCBI taxonomy): domain Eukaryota; kingdom Metazoa; phylum Chordata; class Mammalia; order Rodentia; family Ctenodactylidae; genus Ctenodactylus; species Ctenodactylus gundi. The sequence goes on from PVKB01000378.1 coordinate 641,592, forward strand.
GAGAAGGTAGAATACTTGCTTATCAGTTAACTGAAAAAAATCTTCTCTTGTAAAATATTTACTAACTCTACAAAACTTCACTTGTGCTAGTAACAATGTGCATACAACAAAATAGAAGAAAGGTTTAAGATTTATAAAGTTTTTTTTAAAAAATCTGACAGGTTCAAATGTCAGATTAAGACTTTTTTTAAAAAATTCACATTCAGGTTAAAATCTTATTTTAATGATCACTTCCATCATAGATAAATCACACAGTATTTGCTTAATTTTAAATGGAGAAAAGCCAATGAGAGATGTAACCACTGATCTGAGTGCTTGGAAATCATTGATCTAATTATGTCCTTAAGGAAATGGCTGTTTTTATTTTCACACTTGAAAATCTTTTCATTTTCATTATTCAACAAAAGGGATGGAATTTGTTTGTGAATAAATCATCGTCTACTCCTTTTTCTCCACTTGGGCAGTGGGCTGATTTCCAGTGGTCTGTTCAACAAAAGCTCTCAAAGTGACTTTTAAATAGTCACAGAACAAGAAAATGAAACGTTTGCAAAATATTAAAGCAAGAAGTATGAGTTAACCGCAGTTGCTGCATTTACACAGCTGAATGGACTGTTCCTGAAGGTCTGTGATGTGTAAATCCAGAAAAAGATGGGTGAGAATAAACACAAAGATAAACAGAGAAAGGAATAGGGATGGTAGAGAAACTGGATCCCCAACTGAGAGTCATTCCATCAGAAGCGGGCCTTTGGCTGGCTTTCCTGGAACTGTGTGCGGGGCTTTGTCACCCACAGCGTGTACGACACATACTCTTCCATGACACACAGAAAGCAACATAAGGGATGTGATCCTCATGAACGTGGGTGTGCTGCTGTGAGACTCGGAGATCATGTTAGAAAAGGCCGTGGGGCTTTGGCTGCCCTGTCCAAGAGTGACTCCTGGTCTGCGCCCTTAGGCCTCTATGTGCAGACGCCACACACACCAGTTCAAGGGGAAGACGCAGACACAGAACCTCCCTGCTTGGGTACCAGGAAAGACAGTTCAGAGGTACCCCATCTGTTGTCTAATGTAATCCAGGAGGAGACCCCGGCTTGAACTCAAAATGATGAGTAAACCAAATGGCTGTCATTCTCCTTAAGCCATGTGTTGGGGATGGTTTGTTACCAGCATGCACACTGTTATGAACACAAAGAATGACCCTGTTTTGGGACTGCTTATCAAGAATTATATTATAACTTCGTGTAAGTCAGGTATCAGCTCACGATAAAAGCACACAGGGGACCCTGGGGCATAGCTTAGTGGTTAAAGCTTCCAATACCACATACACCAAGTGTGACGGGGCATGTCTATGATCCCAGCATTTTAGAGGCTGAGGCACAGGATTTCTGTGTGTTCAAGGCCAGCCTGGGCTACATAGTGAGTTTAAGACTGGACTACAGAGTGAGACATTACATCAACACACACACACACACACACACACACACACACACACACACACACACACACAGGCCACGAACATAACTTATTTTCCAATAGTGGAACATCGTGTTTTGTCATCCTCATGTTATTTGTCCTAATAATTGCACACTGTCAAGGTTATCATTTATTTTTGTGACTTCTTATTATACTAGCAATACGATTTGAGATCAGGAAGCAAGCATATGGTTCATTCCTTTTCTTTATAAAGATAAGTTACTTTTTGTTAATCTGACAACTTCACTCCCCCCAAAAACTTGCATACTCACCCTTAATATAATCCCCGTGCTATATTATGCAATGCTATGTCTCCCTTGCCTTATTGCTGTAGAACTAACCACAACCTTCCTTGATCCTAATCCTATTATCCACAAGTTAGGTGAAATGTGAAAATATAATATTCTTTTATAATATTTTATACTGATTCGCTGTCATAGTCAGATCACATTTCTAACTAATACATTGCAGACTAAAATCCAGGCATGGTGCCACTTTTCTTGTTGTGTACTCCTATAATCCTAATATTTAGAAGGCTGAGGCCAGGAGGATTGCCATGACTCCAAGGCCAGCCTAGGCTACATAGTGAGTTCAGATCCAGCCGGGACTATAGAGAGATCCTGTCTCGAAAAGGGGAGAGAGAGAGACTCAACTGTACTAACAGTACTTTCCTACAAATTGACTCTTTCCTCCTCCTCTTTCAGTACTGGAGATTAAACCCAAGACCCTTCGCACTGAGCTATAATCTCAGCCCATTTTTTATATTTATTTTGAAATAAACTCTCATATTAATTCCTGAGTCCCTGTGGCTGGACTCAAACTCGTGGGCCTTGGCCCCAACTCTTCCAAAGTACTGGGATCACAGGCCTGCATCACCAGGCCCGGTTTCAATTCTTAAAATTGGATCTGACTTTAATTTTATCTTACCAAATAAATATTATGTAATAAAAAACAGGAAGCATTAGTTATTGTTTCCTGATGTACATGACCACTAAAAAATCATTATTATAGAAAACAATCATTCTATTAATCCTCTAAGTCACACTATGTAGCACTAAAAGCAGACACCGAGAATTAGAAAATGTCAATTGAAATGTTCCCAGATGCTTCAGGAGGAAGAGTGATGGGAGTGATTTTTTTTTCCCCCTGGTGAGAAATTCAGTAAGGAAATCTTGGTGCTGGCAGCCTCTTCGATGACACTTCACGACAACATAAGTGACGTGAAGTGAGTCATAGGTGGAGGCATTGCATTTTTAAACTATCATGGATAGACTAGAACGTGTTTTACTCAAAATAAGAGCAGTGAGAACAGACCAGAGGTCCCTGATTGTCGCCAACTGCTAGGACGTCAGCAGGGCTGGGAATAACACTATGTGTGAAATCAAAACACCAATGCGTCAGTTCAAGGATTTCAAGTGAGATTCGAATCCTAATTATTTTACTATCGATTTGTTCCACTGGAGAACACCTGGGATTCTTAATATTTGGACAACATTTGCAAAAAAATATGGTGGTCCATCATTTTGTTTTATTTATTTTGCAAAGGGTTTTGTATGTTGCCCCCAGGTGGCCTTGAACTCACAGTCCTCCTACCTCAGCTTCCTGAGTAGCTTGGTTTGTGGTTTTTTTTTTTCCCCCGGAACTCAATTTGCTATACAGTCCTTCAATAATTGTTTCAACAATAACAACAACATGTTTCTAAATTATAGTTCGTAAATTTCACAAACATTTTTCATATTTCTGAATGTAAAGTTTTGAGCAGGCTGCTTTATGCCAGCACATTTTATTTATACCGTGACTTTTTCAGCTAACTCATTTTTGCTGTCATGCTAGTGGCTAGGTAACAGAAGGCTTCTAACGTCTCATTTTGACAGCCTGGTAGTGAGATTTTCCTGAATCATTTAGTGAATCATTTCACATCTATGCAAATAGACATAGCTATGTCTGAAATTCCTCATTTAACAAAATGATACTTAAATGATGGATGATACACTTCATCTCAAAAATTTGTTTTCAAATCCTCGTGATTTGCAGGGCATGATGGAGCCCACCCATAAGCCCAGCACTCTGAGATGCTAAGACAGGAGGATTCCAAGTTCAAGCCCGGCCTGAGTTTAGCAAATTAACAAGACCTTATCTCAAAATTAAAAAAAAAAAATAGGAAAGGGCTAGGGATGTAGGTTAGTGCATAAGTCCTGCATTCAATTCCCTTTACCAAAATAAAGACAAAGCAAAAACAAACAAACACACAAACAAACAAAAAAAACCTCAAACCACTCTCTTCAAAGTATGCTAATTTGCCTATATTACTTGACAAGCCAATAAGCTTTTTCATCCTTAAACTTTGTGTCTATACTCTTCTTATCATTGAAATAGGTTAGTTGCATGAAGGACTTGCACCATTTATTTTTTACATCAGACTAAATGGATACTGGTTAATTTAAATATATAAAATAAAATAATGTGTGTGTATACCTGAAATTTATGCTTCGGATTAGTAAAATTGAGTGACAGATACTTGATAAATGTGCATCAATTTAAGCCAGAATATCCACATAAAGAAAATATGAAGTGAATATGATACAACAAAATATTATAATTAATTGATAAATAAATTTATATTATTAAGGTATGCCATTAGATTTAAAGTGAATTTGGTAAATTTGAATATTTCCTAATAAATCATTCATTTTTCTTCTAGAAATGAACACAAATGTAGGCCTATAAAACTTATGATTTTATAATTTTTGTTATAACTTATTGCATTTTTCAGGCAGGACATGTTTCGAAAGCTGTAAAACTGCTTCTTTCAAGTCACTATCTCTAGCCAGCATTAATAAAACAATGAATTTCTCACTGTCTTTGAACTATGCAAAGAGATTCATAACAGAGCTGTTAGGTGGCTAGCCAACATTTGACTCAAATATTTCTTTTATACTGCTAATTCATTAAATCTAAAATGTTTATGATATGCATTTTAACATCTTTCAAAAGTATATTTTATGATGTTCTAAAATTGGATCGGGGTACACTGTACAAGTCTGTGTAAGTACTAAAACTCATTGAGTATGCACTTTAAATAGTTGAATTATAGAGATGTAAGTTATAACCCAATAAAATTGTTTAACATTTTTTTCTGACATACAATGTACCATACCAGGCCGTTCCTCCCTGTCTTTGCTGTTTTCCATGTCTGTGTCCTTCGTTCTTATCTCCCACTTACATACCTCCCGCTTTCATAGGTCTTTGCTAAAAATGACCATATAGACATTTTATACCGATCTGTTTAAAAATCTGGCTTTCCTATCAAGATTCATGTAAGAATTTAAAAAACAGCCAATGGTTTATTTTTACATTCTTAGCACTTAACACAGTGATACATGTTTATTGAACAAACTTACATAATACATAAAAACAAAAAAAACCTTTATTTGATTGTTCTAAAAATGACAATAAAAATTTATTGCTTTTTAAAAAATTTTTGAGACAAGGTCATGCTAAGTCACAGAGTTGCCCAGATTGGGCTCAAACTTGGTTTCTTATCCTGCCTCACCCCCTGCCTCACCCCTCAGAGTGCCGAGATAACAGCCCTGTACCACCACACAGGTTTACTCTTTTTTAACAAACTAAATTCAACCTGAAGAAGATTCCGTAAGTCCCCAAGAGAGAAGCTGTCCACTGGAGACAAAGAAAATGAAATCCTTATTTGAGAATTTGCCTAACAAGTAATAGGCTTGACAATGAGACCGAGGCATCTGCCAATCACAAGGGCTCAGCCAGTGATTGTAGCAGATTATCTGCCAATCAAGGGAGGCAGATCCAGATCGTCCTATAACTAATCCTATGGTCTTGGTGTCCCACCCCATTTCTAAGTATCACTTCCTTTTTTCTAAGAATTTGAGCTATACATGGGGTGGGTAGAGCATTCTGAACCATTTTTTCTCAGGTTGCTAGGTCACAATTCTAGAATTGCAAATAGAAATCAATTACAATCTACAAAAGTAGATTTGTTGGAATTTTGTCTTTTAATAGCCCCAACACCAAAAAGCTACACGCTGACTATCTATACAGGCTTCAAGAGATACAGCTCTAACCACGTGTAAGCCACACTTTGTTGTAGCCACATTTGGTGTCCTCTGCCCCATGCTGTTCCCCACATCTACCCACAGTGATCTGAGAACGCTCGCCTTCCTAAGGAGAACACCTGAGAGAAACAATTGCAGTAACTAAAAGTCGATTTTAACCCTGATAACTGTTTCACGACTCTAAGATACAAAGAGTCATTAAGCAGTAAGGTACACCGGAAAGCCCAAAGCAAAGAAAACAATGAACAAAGCTTGGAAACCAAGAAAATGGGACAAGAATTGTCAAAAGGGTAACAACTGAATAAAAATGTCTTCATAATCTCAGTTATTAAATATTTAATATACAGACTGAAGTTTATTTGATATGCTGTTTTGAAGTTTTAATAATTATGTTTCACTGAAGCATATTAATGTAATTAGTAAAATTAAAAGTCTTTGGAAGAAAATATACTGAATTTAAAATTTTTAGTTCTGTTTTTTAAATTACTATTTTGGACTGCCACAATTTCAGGCATTTCAACATTCCTTGATTCTGCCCTGTAAATGTATTATATGTGACTTTTAAATTTTGCATAGATGTTAGACTTTATTTTATTTTATTTTATTTACGGTACTGGGGATTAAGCCCAAGACCTTCACTCTGAGCTACAACACCAGCACTTTTGTTTTTCTTTTTCTTCTTTTTCCTCTTCCTCCTCCTCCTCCTCCTCCTCCGCTGCTGCTGCTGCTTCTTCTTCTTCTTCTTTCAATTTCAAGACAGGATCTCTACAAACTGCTAAATTGTCCAGGCTGGGATTGAACTTGCAATCCTTCTTTCTGGCTCTCCAAATGCTGAGATTACAGGCCTGTGCCGCTGGACCCATCGTACAGCCTCTTTATCTGAAAACTCACTAGCACTCAAAAATAAGTAAATAGATAAATAAATAAATAAATAAATAGGAAACAGCTGGGCAGCTGGGCATAGTGGCAAAGGCCTATAAACCTGGCACTCTAGTAGGATGAGCCAGAAGGATCTCAAATTTGAACCTAGTCTAGATAATTTAAGGACTTAGGGAGAAATTTTCTCAAAATTAAAAAAAAAAATTAAAAGATCTGGAGAGGAAGGTCAGTGCATAAGCCGTGGGGTTCATACCTAGTACTAAAAAAGCGGGCAGGGATGGAAGCTGAAACTCAATCCAAATGGCTGTACAACGGTGGAACACAGTTGTACAGCTTAATATTAAACAGATCCAACTTTTCTGTGCTGAAAATAGTATGCAAAAAAATGGCTACATGCATTGAAACCTGCTGTTGCTTAATCATGATTTATGATTTGTTATTTACAACATTACTGACTGAATACTGCTTAGTCTGTGTTGTGATGACCGTGATAAAGAACTTGGACCTTGCAAGAGAAACATCAACCCAATTTTAAAAAAAGAAAGAAAGAAAAAGCTTATTTTCTTAGAGTTCAATCACAGAATTTTAAAAAGATCCAGGTAAAAGAGAAGCCACGTGGCCGCCCCTCGCTTGCTTTGGCGGCCACTTAACATTGGTACAGCAACGGAGCACAGTTTAACACGTTCCCACAGCATCCTCTGAAAATCAGCACAGACCATCAACAAGCTCATGAGAATGTTTTCAAAATTTGCCAGGCCCCTACAATGTCCACTAGCATTTTATTTTATTTTATTTTATTTTATTTTATTTTATTTTATTTTATTTTATTTTGAGACAGGGTCTTTGTAGGCATTTTATTTTATACACACTTTAAACAATGAATGAAAAAAAGATGAACTTTTTAGCCAATATGTATGTCATGGTAGGTATTATTACTTGCAAGGCCACGTTGGATTATTTTCCATAAAACACAATACTGACTTTATACAGCCTTTTTCCATTTTATCAGCAAGGAGGAAGTTCTCCACCAACACTTGCCTTGGCAGGGGTCTTCTAACTCTGAATCACCAGCAGGTGCTAATTGGCAAGAGAGAAGGCAGTTTGCAGTAAACACCTTCCTCCCTGTAGGAAGTGCTGAGCTGCAAAAAATTGAGTTCTTTGAACTTTATGGGCTGCTCAACAAATAGGCTTTTCATGGAAGCAAATGCTTAACTTTCTATCAGGTTTAAACAATATTATTTGTAATTCCGAGTATGTGGTAAATTTCACTGACTTAGTTGCAGGATTAGTTTTATGGCTCATTCAAAAATAATCTAAACAGTTCAATATTTTAAGCAGTTAAGGCTTTGGTTTGGACGGTTATTATCCCCACCGAATGGCAAGAGGACTCAAGGTATAAATACAGTTTTATACTTATTATGTAGTGAAAAAGCGAAGTCTGTTTAGAATTACAAGGCTCTAATTTCATTGAAAGTTCCTGTGATGTCATAAACCAAGAGAATGAAAACTAAATCTTTAAAACTCTTAATATGAAAGAAGCAAAGACTTGTATTACCTCGATCTGCTGGGTAATCTAATCTATATATTATTTTAAAAGACTCATTTCCTAGTGTAATTTGTAAATTATAAGATATTCAGCAAAAGTTTAGTATTCCATTTAACAATCCACGGTAACCAACTTAAAATCTTATACTAGTAGGAAATTAACTATTTTGTTACATTAGGAAGAAGGTAAAATCACACTAAAATTAATGATTAGTAAAAGCCTTTATTAAAATGCACCTATAATTTAGAACCACTTAATCAATAACAACCTTTTGCAAAATCTCAGGCATTTATTATAGCAATAAATCCCAAAGTTCCCCCCAGGTCATAAAGAATGTCTCTGTCTAGAGTTATAAACTCTCCTATGTAGGTTGAGGTATTTTACAAGCGAGTGCTTTTTACAAAGAAACTCTGCCAACATTTCCTGTGAGCTGGATCCCATTTCCTGTTAGTGGATCCTATTTTCTATTGCTGGATCCCAGGTCTTGTTAGCTGGATCCTAGCTTGAGTCTACCCATGCCTCAGTGAGTTCCATGTTTACCATTGACAGAGCATCTTTTGGAGGAGTGGCTTTTGTCTATAGCTACTAGTATCCAGGAAGCATTGGAAATTCTAAATATAGCATGATAAAATTGATAGTGTCTCGCATGCCTATCTGAGGTTCCCATTGATTTAACAGTAGAAGAGCTATAAATAAATGTTCCAGAAATACATACAAACAAAAGTCGGAGTGAAGTATCCGGAAGCTTGGCACCATGGCAAAGGAAGTCGTGGCCCTCTTAACTGATGAACAATGTAGCGTGGCTCCAGCTGGCAGCTGTCACAGCACAGAGATCTTACAGAACACACTCTGACAGAAACCCAGCCTACAATGGGGAGTGCAGGCTCCTCCCTCCACACCATCTGATGTAGATCAGTTGGGGCTCTCAGGACAATCAAACCCAAAACAGCATGAGGGTGGCCCCACAGACCCCACAGTCCCCACAGAGAGCCACCTCATCGTCCACACTGATACATAGCAGTGCCAATTCTAGCTCACAGGAATACAATAGTCAGTGGGAACACATGAAAAACACATAAGGGATTCTGACTACCTTAGAAGGTGACAGGGAAGAAGGCGGCAGAATGTACATTTGTTACTTGAGACATCACTTCTGTGGTAAGTGGGAGGGCCTGAGAGGACGCCGAGCACAGTGATTCAAAATCCCTGGGTGACTGAGAACATCACTGTCCACTTGGCTATTCCCACTACAGCATTTGCCAAAGCAACTGAGCCCGGAGGTACAGGCTTGCGTTCCCAGCACTCTGGGAGCCTGAGGCAGGAAGATTATAAATTCATGCCCAGCCTGGGCAACTTAGGGATGTATGAGATCCTGTCCTAAAATCAAAAATCAAAATGGAGAGCAGATACAAGTCGGTTTGAAGACTATGGGCTTTATTTACAGTACCACAAAAAACAAACAAATGAATAGTGTTTCAAGCTGTTTGCTTGTTCATGGTTGACCTAGGAAGAGATTCCTCGCTGCTATAAAAATTAGGAAATAGAGTAGAAGCTTGGCTTCCATAGTCTTGTTGGGACACAGGAAATACAGTGTTCTCTTGAAGGTCAATAGGCAGAGGTGTCCCTGTGTGTGCACATTTAAAACTATTACCACATAAATGCTGAAGAAATATTGGTATTTATTTTTTTCTTATACCTTCATATGTGAAAGGGATCATAATGTAATCATACACTTGCCAATCCTGTATCAAACGGAATCTTTTCATTGTAATTTCTCTTGCCTTTATTACCTGAGTATGAACCTGACCCATTTTCTGTAATTGTGCCACCCACTTCTACCTTTGCTTTTTCTTATGTTCCTTATTCATTCCCTTTCTTACCCATTCATCCCTTTCCCATTCTTTTGCCCCCCATAGGAGGGTGGAATTGTATAATACATTGAATAATGGAGCTGATAAGTGCAGGGACCTCTAGGAAGATCCATGATATATCGTTAATGAAAGCTAGCCTGGTTTACAAAAAGATATTGCAATATGATCGACTATTACTTCTAAAAATCAGATAAGCACAAGCATGTACATGTAGGCCTATGTAAAAGGAGCAAAGGAAAGAACTGAGGAGGACCAAAAGGATTTGTCACACGGGAACACCTGGGGTGTGAAAAGAGAGAAGGGAAAGAGAGGCAGAGAGAGGAGAAGAGAGAGAGACCACTAGACCATTAACCTGCAGACTTATGTCTTCATATTGCACTCTGCCCTTCAGCTCATGAAGTGCATTTCTATATTCAAATTCAAAATACTAAGACTGTTTTAAATAAAAACTAAAGACTTATGGTGACGTAAATAAGAAACATGATAACCTGGAAGATTAAAAAGCCAGCCTTCCATTTCTTTGGTAGAAATGATCACTGAGGTCTTCCTAAGTATGATTTTAAACATTAGACACTCTTGACTTTCACTGTTGCTCTTAGAGACACATGCTAACATCTTTATAGCATTGTGAAATTGTGTCTTTACACATCAAAATATTTGCTGATATGCATTTATACTTGACAAATGGATTTTCAGGACTGTAGTATGAATGTGAAAAAAACAAATCTGACCAAAAGAGAATACAAAACTTTAGAAAACACTTTTCTCTACTCTGGCTGCCTCCAACAGTCTAGACAGCTTCTGCTTTCATTAACTCCTAAGGATGTTTTATCCACTGCCTACTAATAGAATACATTCGGTGAGATTGCAGGTCTATTTTTATGCTCCTTGCTTGGGATTAAATCTAGTTTGGAGTAAACACCCGTTTAAAGAGGAAATGTTTTAGGAAGAAAATTTACATATGAAGCGACAAAATTGATGAAAAGCTCTTGGTAGTGTTAGAGATCTAGAAATGTAGCCAGAAAAAGAAGAGACCAAAGTGTTCCCTGTTAATGTCAAAGAAATGTAGTTGATAATCTTATAATGACAGTAAAAAATGTTGAGATTATTCTTAAAATAAAAGATTTACCAAGTAATTATGGTTTGGATCTGCCCCAAAAGCTTTATGTACTTAGATGTTGTGGAAAACCTATGTACTCCATGTGCTCTTCAGAGGTGGGACCTGGTCAGGAAGGGTGGACTACAGGCATGTGGCAGATTAAGGATGTGCAGTAGGCTATGGGCATGTGGTACATCGCTGGGTATGTGACTTGGAATGAGCAGACCAATGGGGCTGACCTGGGAAGGGGCAGACCACGGGAGCTTGGCCCTGAATGGGGTGGATTATTTGGGCGAGGGCAAATGTTAGGTTTGCCCTCCCTCTCTCACTTGGCTTCCTGTCCGCCAGGCCATAAACAGCTCTCCAACTGCCATGCGCTTCTGTCATTTTCAGCCACCGTGAATGGGCTGAGACCTTCTAAAATGATGAGCCACAGTGAGTCTTTCCTCCCTTAAACTGAGAATGTCAGGTATTCAGTCACAGTAACGAGAAAGTAGCTAAGACACCCAGCAAGTGCAACAATGTGATGTGACAGCATGAACCATAAGATAGACACACACTGCTGCGTTTTTGTTTAACGAAAGAACAAAAACTAATGAGTACTCCTGGTAGCATTTGTCATCAAAAGAATTAGGTAATTCCTTATGAGTTTTCTAAGTATAATTTTATTGTTTTCTGATTGGCTTAAGCTCCCAGAAAATAAAGAATTTTTGACTATGAATTACCAAACAGATACTAAACATGAAAAAAATCAGGCTTTGGACTATAAATGTCAATTTACAGCCACTTTTTGGTATTAAGCACCTTAATTCAAGATAAATTTATGGAAAAAACATCATCAAGGTGCAGAAAATCAGGCATAGAGAGTGACATTTGAAGAGGCCCGAAGGTTACTTACGTCTGCAATGGTGAAATTTGAGAGGGTCAGAACAGGTCCTCCTGCCAGGCACCCTGCTGAGAAGTTCCCAGATGACAGGAATCCTCCTTTGAGGCCCTGAAGTCCTTAAAATAACCATGCTATCTGGCATATCACTAACTCCGTTCAAATTTCTTGCAATTGTGACTTATCTCTCACCCCGAAGTGCACTTGAGGAGGGTTGTAGGGACCAGAAGGAATGAGCAGAGGGGCGGTGCTGGGCTATAGGGTGAGGCCCAAGCCAGGAAATGGAGGAGGACTCCGGGCAGAGCCTGGGAGACTCTGACCCAAGCTCCTAGGTGTCCTGGCTCCCTGCATCTCTCGTCTTGGATGCAGTCCCTCAATGCCTGACTTCCCTAGTACTCTCTCCATCTAGTCCTATGCTCTCTTAGGTAATATCTGTGTGACACCTACAATGTTCTGTCCCTGGGAGGTACCCATAGCACTTGAAGGTAGAATAGGGAAGCATATTACACATGAAAAGGTGTAGGTGGTCCCTTCCACACAGGGGGGCATCTTATATCCTTTGTATTGTAAAAGAATGTTGTGTGGAGTTTAAAAACAAATAAACCACAAAGCCTTGTGCTGTGCAATGTCAACAGATTACTACCATTGGTGAAACTATTGCTAAATGGTCTATACCTACCAAGAAACTTGTAGGACTAGAATATTTTGCAAAAGCAGGAGATCCATACTGGTTTTAGTATGGAAAAGGGTTTGAGGACTAAGAGCAGGAGAAGGAGACTAACATGGAAATTAGACTATAAACTATTTTATTCCTTTAAGATCCACACAGAAGTGTTTCCTCAAAAACAATTTAAAGCATGACACTATAATGTCTGCTTAAGTTCATGATCTATAATTTTTGGAAGTATTATTGCTTTAAAATGGTATTCAAAGTTAAATTATACAATAACTAATGGCAAAAGAGAGTTGGTCACTTACACGTAACTATACTGCAACTCACAAAATGGGAGTGATGATAAAAAATAGATGACTCCAATTTCCCCATACTCTAGCCACGCCTTATTATCTATTGTCTTAGTAGCTGTTAAGAGGTGTCTCGTTGAACACCCCTATCCGTTAGAGAAATGGAAATCAAAACATCACTAACATATCATATTACCCCAGTGAGAATGGCGCATATCAAGATGTTGAACAACAAACAACCCTGGTGACATTGCCTGGGAAAAGGAACCCTTTCACATTGCTGGTGGAAACATAAACTGGTACAACCATTATGGACAGCAGGGTACAGATTCCTCAAAAGGATGAAAATAAATGTTCTATTTTATCCAGCAATACCTCCTCTGGGTATCTATCTTTCTAAGAGTTAAAAGCAATATATAACAGAGATTCATGCATACCCATATTTTATCGCAGTACAGCTAACAACAGCTAAAATGTGAACAATACCAAAATATTCATTACTGGGCCAATGGATGCAAAAATTGTGGTGTATGTACTACTCTTCCATAACGACAGATAAATTTGAGGCTTTTGTAGGTAAATGGACACAACTTGAGACCACCATGCGTAGTGAAGTCAGTCAAACTCAGAAGATTAAATATCATATGGTTTCTCTAATATGAGAAACCCAGACAGAATACAGGCATTTTACAGAACCAAATGGGTGTAATAGTAGGAACAAAGAGTTGAGGGAGGGAGTAGGATGGTCAAAAGGGGGAGGAGAAGGGATTATAATATTGATGTGCAAAATACTCTAGTTTAAAACAACCATTGCGGATCACATATATGTGCAATAAAAATGGGTGTGGGGGGTATCTTATCGAGTCTATGCCTGCATGCTTTTGTTTGCTCGTTTTTGTTTCTGTGTGGAAAATGGTGACTGAGGCCAGGGTTGCCTTGCTGCTGTGCAATACCCCAGCCTTCTGGTTTTGTATTTTGAGGCAAGGACTCACTCAGGTGCTCAGTTTCTCATGATGGGTTTGAACTTGGAAACCTCCTGCCTCAGCTGCTTGGTGTATATTCCACCGTACTTGACTTCATTATGATTTTAGGTGAATGTCCCTAATCAACAGGATGATAAGTATTTTTTGTGGGCTTACTAGCAAATTCTGTGTCTTCTTGGATGGCGTCTACCCAGATCTCCTCTTACAATGTCTCAGTCCTTTCAAAAACCCTGGCATTTCTTCCACAAGGAAAGAGTAGTTACCTTATGATCTGCAATTGAGCTCTTGGACTTCCAGGCACAAGGTCAAAAGAATTAAACACGGAAAAAGCTATAGAGGTCTGTTCATAGTAGCATTCCTCAAAATGGCCTGAAGGTGAAAGCAACTCAAATATCTATCAGCTGATGGGCAGAGGAATAAAATATGGCAAATCCATACACTTGAAAGCAAACTACTGGTACATGTGATGGTTATGAGTAAACCTGAGAAGTGTTATGCTACGTTGAAGAAGCCAGTCGCTAGAGACCACAGGCTATTTGATTTCCATTTATAAGAAAGGTATGGGATAATAGACAAATCGGTACAGACAGAGAGTGATTGTGGATCGTGAGGAGAGTAGAGGAAATGGAGGACCGTCAGTGGGCACAAGGTCCCTTCTGAGTTTGATGACAATGTCCTAAGAACACACACACACACACACACACACACACACACACACACACACACACACAGGCAGAACTTCCTACATTTTCCCCTACACTCTCTCTATATAGCATGAGAACTGCATCTCAATAAAGTTGATTTTGCAAAAAAATACAGTCAACATTCTTAAAAATGAATGCCTAGCCAGGTAGAGAAGAGCGTGTCTATGGTTTCGGAAAAGAAACTGAAGCTGAGACAGGAAGGTTGCTTGAACCCAGGAGCTCAAGACCAGCATGGGCAACAAGCAAGATCCTGTCTCCAGAGAAGAAAAACATATTTAGAAACATCATTTATATTAGTTTCATTATGAAAGATCACTAGGGATGCTGGGCGGAAAGCTCAGATTCACATCGATGATGAACCTGAGCATTCCTTTATGCAATAACCATTTCTCAAGCCCTTACTACAGAACAGTGAGCCCAAAGCAGAACTGGAATCGAAAGGTGAAGGGAGGAGCGTCTGTGTGACGATGAGACAGAGGAGGTGAATTGTGAGGTTCTATGTTCCATGAATCTGTTCCCAGATTTGGAGATAGCGGTGAGATTTGGAGGATGTAACCAGAAAAGATGACACCCAAATCAGGAAGGGCTGGTTCCTTGGGAAGCTGGCCAACTACGAGGTTATGTGACACCCACGCCCTTCGCCGGGGATTTACCCGTGACAGACATATTGTTATTATTAGATCCTCTCCGCCGGCCACAATTGACTGGACCATAAATAAAACTTGGGCCCAAACTGCTGCAGATGTTCTCCCAGAGGAATGAGGAATTTGGACTTAATCTGTTTAGGTGGGGGTAACGTGAACCAAGGGCTGTAAATCAAGAATTATGTGTCGGCCATCATCCACTATCTGTGCGTGGTAGCCAAGAAGGTCAGTCTCAGAAGATGGGAAAAAAAGAAAAAGAAAAAGAAGACAAAACATAACTTGGACCCAGAGACAAGTAGAAGAAATGAAATTACACAGGTCACATGGTGCCAGATTCAGTGAATAAGGTGAATGAGGACACACTGCAGTGATTTGATGTGGTAGAAACTGCTGTGACAGAGGCAATGTGTGACATGGAGTGCGACCAGGATGGAGAGTGTAAGTATGTGCCCACTTTTCAGGCCATTCTCTATGTACATCACTTCTCAAATGCTCTAATAACAAGTCTTTATAAAATTCAAAGACCCCTGTCACATTCTAGATACAAACTCATCTCCCACAATTCCACTAGGATCGAAAAACATACTTAACACCACCTTGATGCTGCACATTGCGGTTTGTGTGGGGAGAACAGGGTGATTTCCATAAGAACTCTGAACCTGGGTCTCAGGATCAAAGACCTGAGAACCATCTTCTGTGATGAAGTTTCTTAAAAACCTAAAATCAGGCAACTCCATTGAAACACGTGGTTTTTGACTCACAATTACAGCACAACTTCAGGCCCACTTTCCCTGGACTATCGCTCAATACCCGCTGATTACAGGAGCAGGCGGAGACTTGTCACACACTGTGGCTTAGGTTCCAAGTCCTGCCTCTGCATCCTCAACCGCAAGATCCTCCTTTCCAGGAGCGTCCCTCAGCAGCCTTCCTGGTATCGTTAAAAAAATAATAATAATACCTTGTTGCATTTACAGTTAGAAACAAAAGATAATTAGAGCAGAATGGAATTCTCTAGGTTTGAAATGTAAATAAAAAGTACATTTAAATTTAAGACTTTTTTTTCTCTCCCAGTGTGCAGACTAAGAACAAAGTTAGTTAACATTCAAGTTCACATGACATATTAGAAATTGAAATGTCAATGCGTGGAGAAGTGAAAGTTAATAAAGAAAAAGTCTGATTAAAATGCTTAAATTGAGCAAGGATTTAAAATATTTTTAACCTGAGATCTTGCTTAGGTGATGTGAATGAACAAAAATAGAAATTACCAATCACTTGCTTGTGATTTGTTTGCCATTCTCCACAGACTTTTTGCCAAGAATGAAATTCTTGCAGCTTGTTCCGTCATCTGCCACTTTATCTAACATCTTTTTGTCTGGATAGATCCACATGCATTTCAATATTCAAAACTTTTTCCTAAGATCGTTTAGTAAAAGACATGACTGTTTTTAGCTTGAGTGTCCAGAAACCCTTGTTATAAGGTCACCTTGTGAGTGTAGGCATAAATGCCGCTATAGCTACTGTGGTTCCCACAGTTAGTGCATTGCGTCAAAGAGGATGGCATTTAAATTCTTAAGCCAAGTCGTGTATACTTACATATATAACTCACACATAATTTTTAATAATGTGTTAGAAGAAGGATTTTGTGCATCAGCCATGCTATATTTCCAAATAGGCACAGTTCACACAATTTATACAATCTGAAGAGAAAGCAGAGTGTATATTTAGGAAAGCATTATACATTGTGAATTTCAAGTATTAATGGGAAGTACTGAAAAAAAACATAAGATCACTCGTTACATGAGCAGATTTCCTCTGCCATCCTCTTCTGTAATTTGTACCTCTCTGCCCACCGTATCCTCTGATTCTTCCCTCACTCTCCCGTGAGCACTTGAGTGTCCTCATTTCCTTCACTGTTTTGTTTCCAGAGCTGGTCACAGGTCCTGTATATGTTTACTCAGTTCATTCAATTAATAAAAAAGTTATTGAATCCCATCTATCTTCAGACCCTTTCCTCAATGATGGGTTACAACACTGTTCCAAACACTTGGGCACTCGTGCTTCATGAGGATGCCATTCGAAAGAACAAAGCTTGCAGTAGAAAATGAAAAGGGATGGTGGAGTCTAGTGGATGTTGGCAAGTGCTTCGGGGAGAAGTAGATCTCTCAAAGGTAATAAATTTTAAAGGGGGTAATTATTACATGCCCACCAAGAGGACGTTTGAGTCAAGAAATGAAGGAATGAGACCTTCAGCCACGTAGACACAGGAGGAGCAGATGGTTAGGATCTGAAGTCCCTGGGCCCCAGGCTGCCTGCTGGGGTCAAGAGAGGCAGAAGGCCTGTATGGCTGCAATGCTGGGAGCAAGGGTGTACCAACAGAAGACAGAGCCAGAACGTTAACAGTGAGCTAGGACCTATGTGTGCCATCCCGGCCATGCTAAGGACTTTGCGTGAACTTTGCATGAAGAACTTTTCCTGGGGCAATGTGAGTGCCACCATCTATCCACCCCAGAAAGGTCACAGCAGACAGGCTAACGCGGCAATTATGCCAAAGTCCAATGTGGGAACCAATGAGTTTCTCATGGGGTCCGTACCGGACTATGAGTGAGGAGTTACCTACAGAAACACAGTGGAAGGACTACCTAGAAGGTCATGGGTGAGGGGTAGCTTACAAGCTTAGGAGTGACCCAAAAGTGAGTTTGAAAACATGAAGGACTAAAGCACCAGCAGAATACAATCTGATTTGTGTATCTTACAAGATCTCTTCAGTCTCTCCATCAGTATTCAGCACGAAGGGCTGAGGTGGCCTTGGAAGAGGTCACAGACTCCTATATCACCAGCATCCAGAGGCTCCAGCATAAACTGGATCGGAGGGAAGGGGAATCTACCTGTCAAAAGCTGGCAGACAGCAAGCAACCTGCTGACCTATCAGTGTGTCAGAAAGGAAGGGTTATGCAGAGTGCTATTTGCTGAGTCTCCCACACATGAAAGTGAAATCAGTGTTCTAGATAATAGTGGATATTTTCTGTCATTCCTTCACAGTTCAACAAACTTAGTCACTTAAAGCCTAGTCACAAAATGAAATCTGAAGCCCCATCAAGAAACACTTTATACTGTCACTTAAGTCCATTTGTATATCTTACACTGAAAATTTTTATTCAAGCATGATTTTATAACATCATGTGTTGGGCCTTTGGAAAACACAGGCACACTGAGCTGCGCAAATATTCTAAATTATATCTTATTTATATAAGCCACTTTGATTTATGTCACTCCATATCTCATCAGAGAAAGAAAAAAAAACTTAAGTTCTAGGAAGCTCACATTGGCAAATACAAATTGTACACAATTGTAATTTTCACTTCAAAACTCAAACTGTATCACTGGCAACAACAAAAAGTGGTGTCTTTTTTTCTTGAAAGGAGAGACTCACTGAGATGTCCATCAAATATTCAGTTATGACTAACAATAAATTTTCTATCACTTGTGCTCTCAAAATTGGTGTTTCACGAAAACAACACAAGTGCATTTCCTATAGACAACTATCACAAGTTAGTACGCAGCAGAGATGTCCTATGTGTCTCAGAGAATATTAAAAACATATTCTCAAGGGTTGAGATTTCATATTTATATTGCTTCCTCTGGGATATTCAAAAGTGAAGCTTCTTTTTTAAAAAACTGAAAGAGCTTATTAGTGAGTTCTACAACATAATACCAATGCCTTAATTGTGCCGAAACAGCATTTCACCACAATTGCCTTGAAATCTCTGGGGCTACCATGGAAGCAGCTATATGACTGACACGACACTGCGACCATTTTGCCTTAGAACTGCTGGTGTTGCCCAGACATAATCCTAGCTGGATTTTCTGCACACTTACTCAGTAAGCTACAGCCAAACCCACTAGAGTAGTAGGTTACATTTTCCCTGAGAAAAACGAAGATCTTCAGCACATGTCCCTGAAATGCCCCTTCTGCATTCTCAATACACATGTCACGTCAAGGGGATGTGGTAAGCAGACAAAGCAGACAAAGTGGAGTCTCCAGGTGTTGTCTGAGGATCCTAGGAACCAGGGTAATCTGTGTTTTCTATGCACCTGCTTCCTGCCTGCAGGTTAAGTCTGCTAGTGATTCCTAGAATAACTGGTTCAATGAAAGAACAAAGCCATCCCTTGATGCCACTGCCTGTGGGACCGCACCCCTAGACCACTCTCCACCCGTGTGGTGGACACTATGGAAGCCGGTAGCCCAGCTGCCACCTGAACACTATGCACCTTCTGAGAAGAAGTCACGCAGCCTATCACCAGTGGGTGATTCTGTCTGGGTCCATATGCAGGTGGACAGGGGTTCTGGTTGTCGATTATGGGGTTCTTGTTATCGATCATATATGGGCTTTGTCCACAGGCTACAGATAGAGATTTCATCACACGGGGTCCACACGCAGGTGGCTCACAACTTATCAGACAAAGCTTTAGGCACTTTCCAGCAATTTACTTAATTGCACTTAATAGGGGTTTACTTTACCAACGCCTTCCAGTATACTCTCCACATTCTACCTGTGCTCCAGACATAGGAGATAGTGGACACATGGTTAATTATAGGCAAGAGGGGCCCCCAATGAAGAATTAACAGAATGCAAGATAACAGTGCCTGTAAACTTCACTCCCCAAAACAACTTGCAGCTGACGGTTCGCTGAAACTATTTATGATTAAAACGTGTTAAACAGCAACAAAGGCATCCAGGATGGAGGGTCCGAAGGGTGGTGGGCTTTCACAACCAAATTGTTTATAATAAAATTTACTCCCTTGTTCAACCAGTCTATAAGAAGTCCTGGAGAAAGAGCCTCACTGACAACTCTATTCAGCACCCCGTCTGCTAGCAGAAGATTCTATCCGTTGGTCCTTATCTTTCCAAATAAATTTCCTGCTTTGAAACTTGCCTCCTTGGTCCATGATTTCATTCTTTTATGTTGTTAAGACACCAACCACGTGACCACATGGCCCCATGGGAACAGGATGAGCCCCAGCCCACAGTGGGAGGAGCACCTTTGACCAGTAGCACAGGGAGGACAAGGTCCTCAAGGCTTCATCTCCAAATTCCTCTTTGTGGGAGTCAGCTCTGGACAGACTCCCCGGCCTGCCTGCACAGGAAGATGGCGCTTAGCATTAACCCCCATTGTGGCGCAGCAGAGAATGTAGGAAGAAAATTAAGAAGCAGGAAGCGGCGTTGATTGGCCACCGAGATGCGCAAGCAGTGGTGTGATGCTATGACGTACTGCTTGTCCAATTGGCTGTTGATATGCTAATTGTGTGGTTTTGCCCTATAAAAGTGCGGGGTGGGATATAATAAAGAGGAAGCTTCTGGAGATACCGGAGAAAGTGTATGGGTGGTTTCTTCGCCGGTCGAAGACGCCACACCTCTTGGTGGATTAATGCCAATATTCACTCGTAAGTCACTGATGTAAAAAGCTTTCAATATAAAGTTGAATTCTTCCTGGAATATACAGGCCACCATGTTCTCTCAAGTGTGTCTCCGCACAATCTTTCATTTGTTTTAATTCTCTCACTTTAATTCTGTAACCAGCCAGGGGTGGCCTTCATCCCTCTAAGCCTGGCTGTGTATTATTGTCAGGCTTTAACTTCAGGTCATGTCCCCTTATCTACCCCTTCTGAGCAGGCCCCAGCTCTTAAAAGCACAGAAAATCAACAGATGAAGCTAACCACATCATTCTTTTTGTTCTGTGCATGCATTCACAGAGTATATCTCTCTTTGATTTTGCTCCTCAACCTTGAAAGGATAACACTGATAAATGATCTGTTGTTTTCAGAAAAAAACTGCTTCGGCCAGGCAATGAAGGGCTGCTTCCTAGGACTCAACCTGAAGCCTCCCTGAGCTCCCTTCCCAACCCACATTAGGAAACCTTTCTGCTCCAGTAGTCCCTCCTCTTTTTTCCATGCTCAGGGCATTTGCTCTTTGTCCTGTATGCTGCCTCCCAATCTCCCCTGGCTTCTGAAGGTTTTGGCTTTGCCCACTAGTTTTCTAAGCCTTTTGAGATGTAAATTGTGAGGACACATACCATAATAAGGGCTTGGGAGAGGAGGAGTCTCTACCGTGGTGGCCAGGAGTCTCCTTTCTTAGGGGAAAAAGGCAATAAGCCAGGTGTTTGTGAGAAAGCATTCAAAGTCTCAGCATGGGAGAAACTGCAGCTTTGAATCACACAGGACACCCCTCTAGTTCCTCACTGCCACTCTAAAACTTTATGACAATGGTTGGGCTATGAGGTTAATGTGTTTCAGTCATTACCATGTAATTAGCATGTGTGTGGTGAGACTGAATGAACCACCACAGGCCAAGCAGCATGGCTTGGGCAATAAAAAGAGGGGATCCAGATTTGAGCATGAATAAATGACTTGGCCTCAGGCTTGGCCTCCATCTAACCCGGTGAACTCTGACTGCTACCCTCCTTGAAGCCAGTAAAAGCTAAGAAGGGAAGAACCCTCCCCATGCTGCTGCTCGGCAGACAAGGCTGGCACCCAGGTGGCCAAAGATACGATATGCACATCCTCTTCCACCTCAGTCCAGCAGACCAGGCCTCAGCACTGGGGCTGCCTCTTCCATTACTAGCCAGGCAACTGTTTGCCTTCCCTCCACCACACGGCCCTCACCACGGAAAGAGCTTGTGGGGAGGCTGCGCACTGGCCTCGCCAAGACCAAACCCCACCTTCTCCAACCCGTGGCAATGTACCTTCCTCCCTAAATGTCTGAAAGCATCTGATGACAAGAGTAAGCTTGCAGTTGAAATAAGTAGACTTCACTGAACAGGTAATATAAAGATATAATAATCTAAGAAAAACTTAGATCTAATATACCTTTATATTTATACTTTATCCTTTGAGATTAACATTAAGATCATAAACTAAATTTTATTCTCATGCATTTGCTGAGCATAGATTTAGGTTTTCAGAATTTCTATACATGCCTACCTCAGTAGGGTCAAAAATGTACAATAAATATCCAGTTTATTACATTTCTTTGAAAAGATATATCTACAGAATACATAATGGTGTGAAATTTTGCAGCCACATGGAAATTGGTAATTTTATGCTATAGTTGGAAATTATGCTATTAATGCCAGCTGTGATTTTGTTGCCATATGTAATTTTAGCTTATAGTCAGCCAACTTAGGAATTTTTATAAAATAATGGAGTTATTCATTTCATACTATCTACTATTAATTTTTCATAGTAACCACATGCTTGTCTCTGTTTCCTTTGGAAAAGGGTATGTTGAATGTTGCTTTGGTAAATAATACTATAAAACAACACCTACACTTATATGACTTTTATAAAGTTGAACACTGACTTCTGGTCCAAATTCTACATTTAAAATTATATTTTATGCAGTACTAAATCTACCATATATACATTAAACATTTGTTTAAACAGTTCACTGAGTGACACTCCCCAACTTCTTATCCAATCAGGGTTCTCCCAGAGAGGGGCCATCTTGGTAGGAATAAACTGGATACATGACAGAAGACTGCCATCAGAGTATCCAGCAATACAGTTAAGGCTCCTGTGGCAGGGATGCCAGGTCACAGGCCGGACATGAGAGTCTTAGGCTGTGCACCAGGATAAAGCAGGACCCTAAGAAAGGCTCACTCTAAACTGGAGGCCCAAATCCCCTAGAGTCCCACCAGGGTGGGGCAAGAGTTCATAGCCACTTTCTTAAAAGAAACCACAAAACTGCATTAGAAAGAAACATACCCACCACATGCAAAAATATTTTATACAGTTGAATATCTCTGAAGTCATGGAACTAGAAGGTCTCTGGAGAGAATCCGTCTCAAGGCAACGATGCTTTGTGTGGCATTTTACCCTTTGGCAATGCCACAGTCAACACCATCACAGAATGAGAGTCCAGAGAGTTTGAATGGAAAGAGATTGCTCTAAATTAAATTAATGCTTATTAATGAATGCATTCATGTTCCTACTACTAAAAATAATAACATAGGTCTTAAAAAACAGTATTAATTGAGTTCTTGATCTCAAGATTTTTGTTTTTTGTTTTTGAGGCACAGTCTTGTTCTATATTCCAGGCTCATCCTGAACTCACCACATAGCCCTCCCTGACTGGCCTTAAACTTACAGCAATGCTTCTGCCTCAGCCTCTGAAGTTCTGGGACTACAAGTGTGCACCATCTCTACCATCTCGGCTGGCTTATGTGGCACTGGGGAACTGACCCCAGGGCCTTGTTCTTGCTGGCAAGCACTTGGCTGGGGGTCCCGGAGCCCAGCACTCACCGTGCAGCAGGCTGAGGCTGGGAAGGGCACACTTGCCTTGAGCGAGCCTGGCAGGGAGGCTGCCCAGAGTGCGGAAGAGCTTCCTCAATTGCAGTAGGGGCTGTGAGCACACCTGCGGCTCTTGGTCCTGCAGGCTGGCAGTGGCCAGGGAATCTTGCAGCAGCTGGGGGACCTGTGCCTGCCTCCTGGTCCAAGTCATTGCCTGGAGGGCCAAGCGCCTGGATCGCACCGTGTCTGGGTTTCCTGAAACTGGCCCTGTCCTTGCCCTGGGCCTGGGGACAAGCCAAAAATGGAGACTGCCGAGTGGAGCTCCAGTACATTGCCGAAGCCGGTAAGTCTGGCCCGCCCCACCTGGCAGGCAGCACGTGACACGTGTCACTCCGGAGTCACAGCCCCGGCGGGCGGTGCGCCTGTGGGCCTGGGGAACAGCGGCATTCAGCAGTCTCCTGGCCTCCCGCCTCCTGCCACTGGCTCCTGGCGGGAGTTGAGGCTGGGGAGGCACCAGGGGCAGCTCTTCTGGGGCCATTCCTGCAGATGGCATGACAGGGGAGAGGCGTGTGGCCCAAAGGGAAGCTTGGGGACCACACACTGAGCAAGTTCTCAGGGCTACACTTGCAACATTTTGAAACACACTATTATAAATTTTTTTAAAATCAAATTTTGAAACACCAGACTTTCAAATACCTGGGCCAATCTCATTTGTGAGATAAACTGAAGCAGACGAGACGAGGTGACCCCTGGACGCGAGTTCTGGGGCCCACGGGTCCTTGGGCCTTGTAAACCCTTCCCTTCCTCCACCCACAGCAGGTGGATGCTCCCCAGGCTTGGGTTATTTACAGCCATGAGGAGGATGCCGCCACACCCACCCCCTCCATTCTCTTGTTTGGCTGGTTTGGTTTTATTCCAAAAATGTGTGTGAAAATAAGGCCAAGATAATGAGGTCCCAGGTGCGCAGGGTCCTCGTTTTGATTTATGGGGATCCGGCTCTTGCCCCTGGGAGTCCCACTTCAGCCCAGGAAGGCTTTAGGGGTGGTAAGGAACCCAGACCTCAAGTGGAGAAACCACATTCCTCCCATTCTTCTGGGATGAGGCTGTCAGGCCTTCCACAGACCCCAGCTGCCCACGGGCAGAGCCTAGCCAGGCCCTACCCACAGCCAGCTCCAGTGGGGCTGCATACTGCCCGGCATTCCTCCCTCCCTGCTGCCTCGCGACTGCCCCCCCAGCCCAGGCCAGGG
The DNA here is from genome assembly GCA_004027205.1 of Ctenodactylus gundi. Lineage (NCBI taxonomy): Eukaryota > Metazoa > Chordata > Mammalia > Rodentia > Ctenodactylidae > Ctenodactylus > Ctenodactylus gundi. The sequence continues at coordinate 666,253 of PVKB01000378.1, forward strand.
CCCTCTGCAGTGGGCAAGGGCCCCAGCCACCCATGGCTCAGGACTGTCTGCTTTCCAAATTCCGAAATTGAAGAAGCAGCCACAGCGGAAGAATTGAGACGTGAAAGAGAAGGAAAGCCCATCATTTGCTGGACCCCGGTGCACCTTGAGCCCATAGTGTCATAGTGTGGTATCAGTCAGGCAGAGAGGGAAATGGAGATTGGCCTCTCTTTTGTGAGAAATGAGACATAGGCAAACAGAGGAGGAAAACAAGGAGAGATGGGGGCACTGTGAAGATGGAAAGGGAGAGTGGAGGGAGGAGGAAAGGAAGTAACAGGAAGGTACAGACAGAGGGAACGTGAGGAATGCTCTAAAACGCTCTCCCGGCCGGGAGTGAGGGCAGCTGGTGATAAAGAGTACGCCGCCTTGTTCCTCGGGAAGAGAGCCGTGAGCTCTTATAAAGATAGCCACTCACCGCCATTCCACAGAAATTTACATGATCTCCCAGTTACAAGTATCTTTTTAAAGGGTGAAACATACACATAGGCAGTTATTCTCACTACACATATTTGAAATGCCATTAACATTTTGTTGGCTATGAAAAAAACATTTTGAAAAGCATGACTCCTAAGTCCAGTGATATATATTATTTTAATATTAAATTTTACATTAGCGGGCTAGGATTTTGAAACACAGAGGTGTCTTGGTAAGTGCTCTACTGTTCTTACTGAGGGGTCCAAAATGTATGAAAGATTGTTAAGCAGGAAAACAATTCTTTGTACTCTCTAAATCATCAAAAATTTGCACCAAACATGGTTGCTGCATGCTCTTGAGGAAATTATTTTAAAATATCACATTGTGTGTAACTCTTCTTAAGTAACCATTATTAAGGTTGAAATACCCTTTTGGCTTTCTCTCAGTCTCCTCTACTGGCTTAAAGACCTAAGCCTAAATTTCGAGTGCAAAGCTTCCTCACAGGATCCATAAAAACAGATTCTTTGAAAGATCTAGATTTCTTTGTTTTTGACATTTGTCAGGCCTGTCAGGGCATGCAAACAATCACATCCTCCTCAGTTCGAGAATTAACATGAGGGAATTATTGGACAACATGTGACAATTTTGTTATTTTTAAGACAGTAAAAATCATATAACCTATCAGAATCACCTATTTCAAATTATTATAAGCAGCAAAAAAAAAAAAAATCCCCCCAATCACAAGTTTACATTTTCAAAGTAGAACTTATCTTGTGCTAACTTTAGCAACCCAACAATTATATATATATCGATACTTTTCTGTTTTAATGTAGAAGGGACAGAATATGTTTGTGCCTAAATTTACTCCTTTCATAGGCACTATTTCTAAGAATATATATTGTACTATCAATTATTGAGAAATTGTCTCATTACAGTAACAACCTAAAATTATTTGGCCTGTTGAGTCAAAAGCTTTGATCAAAAAAACTGCTGGAAATGTGAGAAAGAACACAACCCTTTCCCATCTTGTGTGCCAGGAGAACGATCCTCAGGTGAGGGTCATTTAAGAAAACACGAGACTTATGGGATCCTGAGCCATTGCTTCTGTCTTTGAAGCACCTGTAATCAGTTTTCCACGTTGACTAAAGTGGTTACCTCATCAGGTAATCGAGAGGCTCCTCGTGTTGTTGGTCAAAGCAAAGTTCCTGTGTTATTTACAGTTTCTATTAGGCTTTTACTTCTTGAGCTCTCTCGCCCATGGATGTTTTTTGCTCAACCTGAGCGTTATACTGGCTGTATTCCTTCAGGCAACAGAACTCTGCCGTCTGAAACGTAAGCATTGCTTCTCTGCTCACATCTCTCCTCACCTGTCTTCTACCGGTACTCCTGTATTTTCTCTTGCTAAGTATTCACGTCTCTTCTCCTAGTCTTGCTTTTCACTGCAGTTCATAAGCTGCTTAACGTTCTATCTCATGCTACGTATCATCAAACACTTTTCCATATGCAGAGTCTGACGTTCGGACAATTTGGCAGCCTCTTCACAGCCCCTGATGTCCCTTCTCCCTTCCCAGAAGTCCACCCTGATCTCCACGGCTCCTGCCCCTGTCAGGTCCAGCTCCTCTTTCTCTCAGCCCTCATTCCCCGCTCCTGCCTCTAGCTCTTCATCCTTTGAAAAATGTCTGCTTGTCTTTCAAGTTCCGCAGAAGAACTATTTCCCGTTGGACGCTTCCTCTACAGTCCCCTTCATTTCCTTTCCCACCCCACGCTCTAGACCTTGGCAACCAACAAGCCTCGGTGTTACTTGTGATGTTGGTTAAATACAATGCCTGCATTTTCTGATCTCCAACCCACCCCTAACTGACCCATGTCTGGTGTCCTGCTTCACTCAAATGAACAGGAAAAGACGCTGGGCAGTTTTTACAGACTGAGGCAGGTGACCATGCTCACACCTTCGTGGTTGTTGGAATCACTCGTGAGCACCACCGGCTTTGTCTGTTGCTTGCCATGCATGGTGCGGGCTCTTAGATTATTCATTTATAAAATGGAAATAAAAATATAATCAAATGGAAATTTCTGCAGTGTATCAATACACGGGAGTGGCTTAAAACAGCTCCTGGTCCATTGTCATCATTGTGTTATTAGACGTGAATATGTGTACTGAATCATATAAGGAATGCAGGTTTATACATAAGAAATATGATAAGTGTTTTTTGTTTTGTAGTACTGGTGATTGAGTCCAGGGTCTTTCAACTGAGCTGCATTCTCAGCCTGGTTTTATTGTTATTATGATTATTATTGATTTTGAAACAGGATCTTGCGAAGTTGCTGTGTTTGAATTTACATTCCTCCTGCCTCAGCCTTCCAGAATGCTGCGATTCCAGGTCTGCAGCCCCAGGTCTGGCTAGGAAGCTGTATCTTGGCCAAGTGACGCAAATGAGGGCAAGTGTTCCTATTCTGAAACCAAGTATAAAATTTTCTTTATTGAATTGGCATGACTTCTAAGGGGTGACACAATATGATAAAACAATGCAGACAACAGCAGCGCATGTTCTCAGTGTGCTATGCGGGCACAAGGAAATTCTGCCACTTAGAATGTGCCCTTTGCCCATCTTATATGTGTTTTGGTTTTGTATATAATTTAAGAACATTTTTATATAGTATCTAGTTTTCTTAGCCTTTATGCTACATTACGGATTCAGAAATCTGACTTAGCCAGGCATGGTGACACATGCTTGTAATTCCAGCAATCTGGGAGGCAGCAAAGGCAGGAGGATTGGGATTGCGAGCTTATTCTGGGCAATTTAGTGACTTAGGGAGTCTCTGCTTCTAAGTCAGACATAAGAAAGGACTGGAGTGCAACTTCATGTGGAGACCTTAGGCTCAAGACTACATATCTATCTATCTATCTATCTTACCTAAACCTGTAACTTTGTTGTTCCCGGCATTTAAAATAGTATTCATTTCTTTATATATATAAACATAGATGATTCATATTGCCCAAGAAAATGAATTATTATATCTCATTTACCTCTTTGTACTGACATTAGTATAAAAATAATTTCTTAATCATGCAACAAAAAAAATCCACTGTACTTTAATCAAAAGCATTACTACCGATGTTTGAAGGATGTATTGTTCAAGTAGAAAAGTGGGCACTCTTTTCTCCTTCTAAATGAGTGAGTCATTTGAGTGGTGTGTGGAGTCCCTCTGTCATCACCCTGGAGCCTCCTTCCTGGGCCACCCCCTTCCAATGTCATTGGCAAAATGCCCCTGGAAAGTGTTGATTTTCTCTGTGGTTTTTCTGGTCATGATTAGATCGTGACAATGTAATGTAACTTCTGGGTCAGGATCTTAAACCTCAGAAGTCAAGAGCAGCATGGGCATGTTGTGTGGTGGCATGTGGACATACTATGGAAATAGGGAAATGCTATGTGTTTTATTGATCTGGAAAGGTCGTGTTTGGAAAGACGAGCTATGAGGCATCTCAAATCGGAGTGCACACAGGCGTGAGAATAAGCTTCTACCTCCATGGGATTGGTTCTGCTAATACAAAATAAAATGGTCTTAGCCATTATAAAAACAAGAGAGAAAGAATAAAATTCTTTCACATACTTTTCATAAATCACAATACCATGCTAATTTGTATGGGTAACTTCACTTTAATACAGAACTATCCCTAGACAAAGATGGAAAAAAACATGGAGAATAAATGTTGCTGTTCAAATGTGCTTCCATAATGCATAAGTCAGTAGGATGACAAGAGATGAAATTATGTTAGAAGAAATAATAATAGCATTAGACATAAGCACTGACCATACATAGCAATGATGGCCTTAAAATACTGGATGGACATGTTCTTATGATTATTAGCACTATAATAATGTTCAGAGAAAGAACACGTGCATTTTTATGTAGGGAAAACCTGCTCTACCCCCTCCTCATAACTGGAGATTGAACATATCTGTATTTACAGAAAATAAAAATCCCTTCTTCAGAAAAAAACACTATCACCCACTTTCTAAACTGTACAAAATATCAGAGCAAACTCCCAAGTACAATGATCTACCATGTATAACCGTAGACAACTGGCAGGGCCCCATGTACCTGTGGGACATTTAGAAATAGAATAAGTCACTGCTATCAAATGAATATTAACTCCTTACATTCATCCATTTAACATACTTGAGGAAAATATAACTTCCTCATAACTTCCTTTATAAGCAAAAGGGTTATTTACAAAAGGGCTTCGTAAGTTTGCCAGTGATTACATTAACGTCAAGACTTACGACTTTTGATGTCTGCTACATTTTGAAAAGTAATTACAGAAATTCATAGTTCCCCTTTAAATTTCTGTAGGAGAGCATTTTATTTCATTTTTAACTTCTCTGTAATTCAGTGGCTTACGGCCCAGAAGATGTGCTTGGATTCCTAACCTGGAGCCACTTAGATTGGCTAGGAATTCCCAAAACCAAATGCTGTCGTTTAAGTACTCAAGTATTTGAGTAGTAACGGTGGGCACTTTTACGTATTTAGCAAACCATGTGGTTCATGTGTGAAAAATAATGGAAGAAATATAATGTTCTCTAAAGGTAAAGACAGAATATATACTGAGTCCCAGGAACAATTTGTGTTAAGAACTCTGCTAGGGTTGCCCAGTTGGGTTTCTTGACTCGGGGAAGTCAGCGTCCATGCTGGCTACGAAGCCATTCCTTTGATTGGCCCTGATGCCACCAGCCCCACCGCCTACACTCTCCTTGGTCACGCTTCGGCAGCCTGGTCACATCCCATGATCAGTCCCTCGGACTAGTGTCCTGTATACTCTTGCAGCTGGCTTACCTTTTCCTTAGTATGTTCGCTGAGCAGAACACCAGCCAGTGCCACCCCTGCCATACTTCAGCCTATCCCTCTCTGCTCTTCAGGTGACCAGCCTGGACTTACCCATTTACCTTGTAGCCCACAACCAATTATTAACAGATGCCAGCAGCTCCAAAATATTCTAAAAACCAAGCCATTTCCCCTTGCTGTCTGTACTCTAGACCAAGCAAGCATTGTATTTTTTTCTGGAATTATCATAGCAGTTTTCTCACAAATTCCCACGTTAATCACTGCTCCTTTTGTACTCCCTCCAACCAATTTTCCAAGCAAAGTCAGAGGACTCCTTTAAAAACACACATTGTAGCCAGGCCCAGTGGCACAGGCCTACAATCCCAGCACTCTGGAAGCTTGAGGCAGAAGTGCAAGTTCAAGCCCAGCCTAGGAATTTAGTGAGAACCTGTCCCAAAATGAAAACTAGAAAATGGGCTAGGGATGTGCCTCAGTGTGAAAGCTCTATGTTCAATTCCAGTATCATAAACAAACTACAGCAAAAAACACCATACCAGCTTATATCTCCCTCTTGCTTAAAACATACTTTTATCCTTGCTGGAAGAGAGACTCGGTTCCCTGCCGGGCGGTCTCTCAGATCTCATCTCCTATTCTGCCTTGCTCCCAGCCTATCTAGCCCAGCCACCTCCCTACCATTCCTTGGTTGTCCTGGCAACTCTTGGGGGCCTGGAGCCTGTGTGCTTGGCCCAGAAGTGCCACCTCCCCAGTGTCCAGGCTGGGCTGAGGGTGCAGGGGTCCAGTCCCTCACGTCTTTCAGGACTTGCCTTATCACCTTCTCAACAAGGTCGTTACAGCGCAACTTATGTCATCTTCATAGCTCACTTTTTTTCCCTTTTCATGAATTTTACTTAAACAGTACAATTCATTTTGTTCATTTTCCTACGGTCTTTGTCCCTTTGTGAGCATACGAGTTCCACTGTATCACTGGTCCCCTTTATTTGTTGTTTAATTCTAACTAGAACAATGCTTCAACACAGTTTTTGCTTCATATATTTGTTGACTATACCAGATGTCCCGCAACTTTGACATTGCCTAGGTGTGGCAAATTCCAGGACATTCTGGGTATGGGATTTGATATTTGCGTAAGTTTTCTTAGACTATTAGTTTTACTTTAGATATCAAGACAAATTAGGCCTGAGCCAAAACATCTTTATAGATTTTGTGTTTTGAATATTAAATGTATGTGTATATCTGTGCTCGTGGTGACCTTTGGGATATCCGTGTTTGGCCACGTTCTCATCGTTGAGACACAAGACCCAACGCCTACAACTTAAAGGAGGGGCATATGCTGGCTCACCTTCCACTGGTCGTTTTCATTCGTAGTCAGGCAGCAAAAATAGAGGGCCTGGCTTAGAAGGCAGCTGGCAGATGGCAGGAGGGAAGCTGAGAGAGCCAGAGCAGGTGTGGAGGCAAGAAGACCTCCTTCCAGCCCATGCCACCAGTGATCTGTCCCTTCCTATCAAGGCCATCTCTTAGTACCACATGAAATCAAGCAATCTATTTGATTCAATTAACTCCTCTGATTCCGTCATCTTCCGAACACTGAAAGCTTTGGGGGAACTTTCCGTACTATAATACTCTGTGTTCTGAAATTTTCACAGCAATAATGCTTTTATTTTCTTAAAATATGTGTTCAGGAAAAAAAGTGCATGATTGTTTTTTAACCATGAAAATTGAAAACAGTCTGGGCTCTGGCATTAAAGACCTTGGGTTAGCTTTTGGTTTCACCAATTACTAGCTGCATAGCTGTGGACACAACAACAACATGCTCCTCGCAGAGTCATTATAATGTATTAACAGAGATCTAACTGAAAGAGTGTTTTATAGAGCTCCTGGGCAGAGGAAACACTGGCCCTTTCTGCCATTGTTTTTATCAAGTTGCTTCCAGACAGGTGGGGACATGTGCTCTGTGTCCTGTATGTCGCCACTCCTTTTCCATCCCTGATTCCGTCGGGGACACCAAGTTGTTGCCATCCCTAGAGACTCCAAAATACCTGGACCCTCAGCCTTTCACCCTAAAGGAAGGAACAGGTCGGCTGGTGTTTTCTTCATGGCTGTGTCATCTCAAGGGTGTGCTGGCTCTACCTTATTCTGTAGTGACTCATACTCACCAGTACTTATCAGAAGTATAAATAAAGATTGTCATCCATTCTGAGAAAAGAATGAGGAACCATGGGGAAAATGAAGTGCTAGAAATATTCTCTGAAATGTGGGTGAGTACGAAGCCACACTGGTCCATGGAGGGGATCCCCGAGGCTGCAGGACATGAGTTTACATGTGGGTGTGGGTCTGTGAGTCAGGCTGAATCACCTCCCCTGAGCCAGCCCCGCTGTTTGCTTTTCCAGAGCTCCCTGGTCTCCAAGTTGTCAAAGTAGTCATTTAAAGGGCTTTTAAAATTGTGGCTGGGACTTCTGCCTTTGAAAAAGCAAAACATCATTCAGCCCTGTTTTTAGACTTACGAATCAACCTGGGAGACCGATCCTAAATTATAAAAATGTAGAAAAAAATTTTAGTCTGGCTCTGGAGTTAGGAACCACCCTTGCACGGGAACTCTGTTTTAACAGCTCATTCTACTGCAAAGGAAAAAGACGGGAGGGAGGAAAGAACAAACTCGGTAAGCATGGCAACTGTGAAAGGCCATTGGTCACACTTTAGCACTTGGAAAGCGAGTGGAATTGAAGCTCTGCTGATAGGAATTTCTGCAGGATTGTTAGAATCTGTAAATATGTTCAAGTGGAGATCTAGTTGTTTAGGAAGAATATACTTTATTACCATTTGGGAATGATTTTGCAAGGCATATGTGGCTTACGTATTCAAAGTACTAGAGATGAGTAAGATCAGGCCCTGGCTTATTTCCCAGAAAGTACAATATTCCATAAAGGAGATCAGTGTAATCGGTTTCTTATGCTACCTATTCAGGTGTCTCATGTTTAGTGGAAACTTAAAACAGGTCTTCAAAAAGGTAATCTCCTTAAAATGGAAAGAAATAAGACCAGAGACCAAGTAGAGCTGAATGGTGTTCTTGGGTATGTGTAATAATTTCAATACATGAAATGTAGAATTTTTATAGAACTAGTAGAAATAAATTGTAGGTAATGTTGATGGATTGATAGAATTAGAATATATTAAAGAACCAACCCAATTTTGCCTTCATTGAGTTAAAGATCAAAACACATTAAGCAAATGCTAGTAAGAAGGTGAATGCTGTGGTAGGTATAGAACTGTGCTTCATAGGTGTTGGACAAACCAGTCAAGAAAATGAGTACTGAGCAAAGCCCACAAGAGGGAGGTATAAACAAAAATGTCTGAACTTACTGAACAGGTAGGTAGGTCCACATTAACATTCAAAAGGACACATATCCTCAGTCTATTTCCTACAACACGTCTTTGAATGCTCATAAATGTTACCATAGACAGAATTTTATATTCAAATTTTCTCACCTGGTGCTATTAACGTTGCCCTTTTCACGTGGTAAAACGGGTATCCAATAAATGTGATTTTAAATGGCAGGCTCATGTTCTACAATAACGACATGTCACATTTTATGAGGTCTTGATGTACTAAAAGACCAGAAGAAAACACAACACAGATTATTGTATGTTCGGAGAATGAATAATGATCACTCCGTAGAGCACACAAAACAGCAGCATCACAGGCTTGCAGATTTATTGAGTCCTGAGGAAGAGAGAGCGTCACAGCAGAATCTCCTGCAGAAAGGGGCGGGGATTGGTGCCCATGAAAAGAACATGACCAGATACTATTTTAATTGCAAAGATAGCAAAAATCCCAAAGATTTTTGGGAAAGCATTTTTTCTAAGTACTTTATTGATATTTCAATTTTCTTTTTTATTCTTTCCCTTTCATTGATACATGTATGTATATGATATATAATGTTTATATTGAACTTGAGTATTTTGTGCACATATACATTACATCAAAATTACAACCCCTTTTCCTCACCCCTTTTAAATCCTCCCACGCCCTTCCCCTCCCTCCTAACTCCCACTATCCCCCCTTTAGTTCTATAAAATGACTGTATTCTAGGTTTCTCATATTGGAGAAACCATTTGATACTTAATCTGTGTCTGACTCAACTCACTGAGCATGATGGTCTGAAGTTGTATCCATTTACCTACAAAAACCATGAAATTTCTTTATAGATGACTAGTACTTCATTGTGTACATATAAATTTAAGATGTGAAAGGTCCTAATTTTTCTGATATCTTCTGAAATACAAAATAGAAATTCGGGACAGCTAATCAATGGAAAACAATTGCAAACTTATTATAATAATTCAAGACAATGAGAAATTACAGGAGAAAAAAGGAAGTAGTGAGTACACACAGAAGTGCTCCTAAGATGTTCATTCTGTATTACTGGCATAAAAAAAGAAGATAGTAGTATATTCCTTATTTGAAAATAAAAATCTTCATAAAAGTGTGATGAGGAAGATTCTGTAAAAAGCACAAATCACCTGAGAAGAATTTTGTAATTGTGTTAGCCTTTGGCAAAATGTTGTACCATTTGAAATTCTGACATTTCTTTGCAAGTTGTTGAGAGCGGGAAATATTAAACCAATGTATTTCTCATGATAAATAATTTAGTGCTTTCCAGCTTAGAGTTGGAAATAACTAAATACTGGAACATTAAATTTTAAGCAGTTTTAAAGTGTGTAAACTCTGAAAGTGAGACCACTTTATTTATTAAGCTTAACTTTAACAAATTTTAAGTGTGTCTTCAGTTTTCTTCAAATTCTCTGTTTGGTGACAGATATCATGTGTGTCTATGTACATTTTTATTATCAAATTTTCTTTAATGCAGTTATTCTTGGGATTTATACTGGGAGGACTGCTTTATAGATGATGCATAATTTTTTAAAAAACTATCCATCAATGACCACATAAGTTAATGTTCTATAATGTTGTCAAAAGTAAAATTATGAAGAATTTTACAAAAGTCTAAAATTTTATTTATGAAACTGCCAAATTATTGAGTCAGACATAGTTTTAGTCATAGCTTACATACTGCATATCTCTAAAAGACAATAATAAACTGCCTAGATTATAGCCCTGGCTTTAAAGAGAAGCAATTTAATGTAGCTATAAACATAACATAATACAAATATCACTTACAAAAATTAACCTCATTTTAAGGCTAATTTTTTATATTCACTCAATTTTTTAGTAATTTTAGATTTTTTTTCATTTGATTAACTGCCTTAGTTATTTTCTTACTGCTGTGACAGAATACCCAACACCCACAATGTAAGGGAGAAAAGATTTAGTTAGCTCACGGTTTCAGAAGGTCTCACACAGTCCAATCATGGGCCGACAGCCCATGATATGTGACATCTCTCAAATTCCTTTGTGTTTATTAATTTCTATAATAGTAACTAAACCTAATTTTAACTGCAAGGATTCGATACATTTTTTTCTTTCGTTCTCCTTTTTTCTTTAGTAAGCGATTATTGTACATTTTGAGATGTTTAAATGCCTAGATTTTTAATAGTAATGTCATTTAATCAAAGAGTATGGATTCAGCCAGAGTAAATATCATTTTCTCAGTGCATAACTAAGACATTTTAAAAATCTCTTGAGTTCGTTTTTTTTAAAAAGAATAAAACTCTTAAATTTTTTCAAGATGTACAATTTGTAAGACTCCTCTTTCCTGCAGATTTTATTTTTCAGTAGGTTTACAAAAACGTCCCATACTCCTCTACCTGCTGACCATGGTGAGAGAGTGCAGACTGTGCTCATACTGAGATTGTGCTGGTACTGACTGGCAGTGAGATTCAGGCTTCCTTCTATTCCAAGAGGGCGTATTGTCTTTCTGCAAAGGTCATTCACTCCTTAATGGATGTGAGGAGGTATTGGGTTGCCTGGTACTCACATCTCTCCAGCAGTACCCAGGAGACAGCATCTTCAGCAGTTCCCCTAAAGCATAAAATATTAGGGAAGACATAAGAGTAAGGCTGTTCAATCCTGAAAAATCAGTGATGCTTTTTGTAGGGTCTTTTCAAGAAGGATCTGATAAATTATGCTTGAGAAAAAAATCTATTTTAACCAGTTATTCAAAAGGTAGCAATAAAAAGAAATCCTACCACATTTATAGATCTCTTTATGTGTACAGACTGAGACAAGCAAACTTACTTAAAAATATTGACTATTCTAACAGAAAATAATATAAAATATAGGATTATTTGTATATACAAACTTTACAATCATATCACTTTAAAAACACTTGTTCTAATTAAGCTCATGTATTATAACTATCTCTACTTTACAGATGCTACAAAATAATGTTTAGAAAAAAATGAAATATTTTGATCACTATCCAGCTACATGATGTTAAAACAAGATTCAGAAATACCCCTCAGATGGACTTGGTGGGGCATGCCTGCAACGCCAGTCCTCTGAGTTCCTCCTGGGTGACTTAGCAACAAGGAAATTCTATCATAAAATAGAAAAAAAAGGAAGCTAGGGACATGGTTCAGTATGAAGACCCAGGGGTCAGTGCCCAGTCCCACAAAAACAGAATAAACCCCCGTTACTTTAAATATTGTTATAAAAATGTTTTCCAGACAAAAGCATCACTATAGATATTTGTAGCAAGTTGAAGAATGATAAATTATGTTCAGTATGACAAAGTAAAATTAATTACATTCAATATTTGTTTTCTTAGTAATTGTATCTTCTTAACTTTTTGACTTATAATGCAAAGAGCTTTGATGATGGAAAAACACAGATTTCTCAGTTAATCACCTACAAGTGGAGAAACCCGCCAGTGCAAAGACCCCCACATGGGAGTGTGCTGGGGCAGCACGTCCTCAGGTGGCTCGGGTAGGGTCAAGGAGGAAGGGAAAGGCGACATCAAAATCAGTGGAAGCCTGGATTCTGGACAATTTCGTAGACTACTACAGGGATTTGACTCCTAGTCTACGTGCCAAGGAGCAGAAAACCCTTCATGGAAGGAGCCTAAATATTTTCATTTACTGCAAAGGGAGAAGTAGGTTCACAGATTGACGGGACAGGGCACAGATTAGAAATCACACATTCTGCTTTGAAGACACTGAGGTAAGCTGCTTACTCAAGTCAGCAGATCAAGAAGGCAACTGGATAAACAGATCTGGAGCTGAGTGGAGTAGTGAGTTCACCGACATCACAAAAGTCCTGGTCTCAGGGATGTTTACCAGGGGGAGCAGCAGTCAGGTTCGAAAAAAGAAGTGGCGCCTCTAGGACATAATTATGGATTTGTTACAGAGACTTAACCTCAAGCAGCTGTGGGAGCTCATTCACAAATCCCCTTAAGGCTGCTGCCTTCACACTTGATGCTGGAATTTGAGGTACACAGGGCAGGGAGAAGCGAGAAAGGAGGGAAAGTGGGGAACAACCAGAGGCCATAAACGTGAGCAAGAAAGCAATAAAGAGAGAGCCTGGAACTGGCCTCAGGTGTTGCTGCCACTGGTCTTGATGACGTGGGTGTCTAGGAAAAGGTGATGCCCTTAGGCCTGGAGCTGCAGGCACGCACCTGGATCACTGCACGGAGGCAGGAAGAAATTGCTCAAAAGATGGTGCAATTGCAGGCCGGGTGGATTCCACATAAACCAACACATAAGCAATTGTCTGTGTTACAACATCACTGCTGCTTCCCTTCCATGCTAGATATCCCAAGAATCTCTTCTTTAGACCCAGCCAAACTGGAATCAGATAAGGCAGGGAATTCTTGAAAAAGGCAGTTGGTTTAGCTAAGAGGATACTTTACAAATCCATTACAGCGGGTGAATACAGGTAGAAAACAGATGAAGTCACAAGTTTAAATCACATAGCACTCAAAAATTTAGAGGTCAGGGCCAAGCGTGGTGGTAACACACTGTACTTTGTATCGCAGTGTTCTGGGAAGCTGAGACAGGAGAGTTGCAAGTGTGAGCCCAGGCTGTGCAATTAGTGACTTAGTAAGACCTTGTCTCAAAATAAAAATGGGCTGGGGATGAAGCTGACGGGAAAGCTCTAAGTTTAGTCCCCTCTAACACACATTACACACACACAATGATAGAGTTCAGGAAAATGAGAACGTTTAGGAAATAGTCCTAAAGGCAGAGGCAGTACCCTCCTTCAGTGCCTCCTGGTTATCACTGATTGAAAATGGAATGTGATGGCAGAGTTGGGGCTGTCGCATGGAGGCCACCTCTCGATGATGGGTGGGCTGCAAAGTAAAAAGTGTCACCTCAGTAATGATCACGACTGCCACGATTGTCCTTGGCTGTGCTCACAAACAGCCAAATCATCATAGTTAAGTTGCTTTTGTGGATTTTCTGACACCCGCAACCAAGCAAAATTCTAAATTGTAAGTAGGTTTAAGAGAAAACAAGAAGTGAATCAAGGAATGCACAGAGAGCCCACACACGCGCTGAGGGAATTCACCTGCCAACCGGAACTCAGAAGTGGGCAGCTGCCTGAGAGACCGCGGAGGGTGAGGTGGCAGAGCCCATGTATGCATGACTCGCTTGGTCACTAGCCCATCACTGGACACGCTATCTGGCACCCATAACTCCCAGTGGAGAGGTTTGCTTTGGCTTTTGATTCAGAGGTCTCAGTTCAAGGACAGTAGACAAGGCTTGATGGCTCCGGAGCCTGGCCTCTCTCAACAGAGAGAGAAGGGAGGAGCAAGAATGCACCTTTCGGGCTCATGCCCCAGGACCCACCCCTCTGCCACACCTCCAAACAGCGCATGAAATCATCAATAAATTAATCTACTGATGAACATGGCAGCCCCATGACCCTGTCACATTTCAAACTTTTGAGACTTTGGGGAAACATTTTAGATCTGAACTATGACAAAGATGTTAGGGATTATTAGGTCCTATAGGAAGGAGTGAGATTAATGCAATTAACTAACTGTATAATGGGAAAATGGACAGTTCTGGGAGAAATAACTAACTTGAGTTCTTCAGAACAGGGAAAATATATATTTGATTTATATGTGTCTTATATCAACTTTAATATTGGGCACTTTAAAAAATACTACAGTAGCTGGACCCAGTGTTATAGGCCTGTAATCTCTACAATCTAAGCGGCTAAAGCAGGAGGATCACAAATTAGAGACGATCTCAGCAACCTAGAGATTTTTGTAAGACCCTGTTTCAAAACCAAAAATTAAATATGGACTTGGGATGTATCTCAGTGTGAAGTTCCTATGTTTCGCTTCCAGTACTATAATAAATAAAACTATAGCGAAAAGAATTCTAAAAATGTAAAACAAAATCCATACATTTTGTGATTATCAGAAAAAATATGCTTTCAATCCTGTAGAGTATGCTTCACTGAAAATAATTTGTAAAAATATTTTAAAACACTCAGGAAATTTTTAATTTTCACGTTTATTGTAAAATACATGTTTTTTTTTTTTTTTGGTAATTTAGTCTTAGTAAGCCTGTAGTAGGAATATGAAACACTTAGCTCTTATTTAGCTACTAAAATTTCACTCAGATTTTTTACTGGAATTCGCCTTTTGTACCTTTCCTTACAAGCATAAGTAGTCTACCCTCAAATCATTAAACAGTATGTTGAAATCTCTGGCAATTAATTTTAGCCATCTCTCTATGCACATATATTTAAGAACTCTGGAAAGGTGCTAATTCCCCAGCCCTAGGCAATATACAGTGAGACTCCAGGTTAAAAATATTCTGTTTAGACCGCTGGGAAAGAACCTTGCTTTGTTTCATTTTTATCATTTGGCAAACAAGTGAAATGAGGTTGGGCTTAGAGTAGCTGGTATTTCCTGCTCATATTTTTGCCTTACTTACTATCTATTCTAAGCATGATTATGTATAAGAGATATGTAGCAGTTACGTCATTGTCCCACAGCAATAGTGGCATCAGGGATACTTTCGGCATGAGACACAGAAAAGTCATGGGTCTGGCCTGACTGAATGCAGAGGTTCTTGAACTATCAGATTGTCATCTGAGTTTTGTTCCGTTTTGAGCAGCTCATTTTCACAGGTCATGTTTTCCTACTTAGTACTTCTGTTTCTGAAACATTTAGCATCTTTTTAAAATTTAAGACATTTGTTGAAAAAATTTCTGGACAGAAATGTTTATGTTCTTAAATCTTAAATATTCTATTAAAAATAACTGAACCCTTCGCCTCTTGCTTAGCAAGACCCACCCAATCAACCATGAAAAGCGGCTCAGAATACTCAGTAACACATCCTCACAAGACCAAGATTCCTCCTCTCTTTGAAATAAGAACCAAACTGAGCACAAACAGGTTTCCAGTTAGCTCCACTAAAAATTAAAAACGTGCAGTACCAGTCCCAGCCTGCGCATGGTGCTAGTGCTTTGTACTGGGGCTCAAGTCAGAGCCACCCAGGAACGCAAAGCGATCACTCACCTTGCCCATCAAAGATCTTCTTGCTAACAAACCAACCGACTCAAAAGAAAAGCAGGGCACCTGAAATCCTGCCAGAGGTCAACTCTGGCTCCTGGATGACAGAAGACTTGAGGAATCAGCTGTGAACATGGTACAGCTGACTAAAAGGGGACATGAAGTAACAAGCTTAACTTTCTGTTTCTTTGAGATCTCACCCCTGGGCTCAACAGCACATTCTTTATATCTCCTGTGCTATTTCCCGTCGTCAGTGGTGGGTGAGCGCAGGGAGGATGATAAGGAAAGCAAACCCTGGAGAGAGGGGGCTTCCAGCAGGTTATTCCTCAGCTCAGGACAATTCCTTACAATTCCTCTCAACCTTCGAAAATTCACTCTTGAAGTCAAAATGAGAGTGATCTGAAACATTCTGATTTCCTATCATGTTTTCCACAACTTTAAAGTCAGTTCTTCTCCCTATTTAATTTAATATGAAATAGGTACATTCACTGAGCAAATGGCAGCTTTGTTGATGTGTAACCTTTTATAAGCACTGGCCAATTGTACGGCAATTGAAGGTACTAACATATTACCAAATATCTGGCCTTCAGACTTAGTTTCTTTCTGGCTGACTGATGGACGATTGTACTCGCTGGCTTTGTCATTAACTTTCCTCTTCTCCTTTCACAATGGGACACAATTGTTTTCATCACGTTGGCCACTTATACTATCAAGACAAAGGGAATAACTAAAGAAATGGCCCCAGTGAGATAGTAAGAAACTAATTTTTGATCTATAAATATCCTAAATGAGTCTAGACCACTGTGCAATGGATTCTCAGTAAACATTTATTAAACAAAATCACTCCATTTTTGGGTAAAAAATGGAAATTAATAGAAACAAAAGAGGCTTTCAAGACTGGAAATAAAATCTAGAAGTTGAATTATCACTTTCCTTCCTCTTTTTTTTCTTTCCTTCCTCTTAAGAGCAAAACGACTCAGCAACTAACCTTCAAAAGATTATGCCAGTATTACCAAGAAGAAAAATAATTATATATATGGGTGGTCTGGAGGCCTAGCACACGATTAAAGCATCCACTAGATGGGTAAAGTCACTACTGCACTTAGAGGCATTTGTTAATGGTCTCGTATTCAGTCCATTTTTTAAACGGATAGAGTATAAAACACTCTCTTCAGTTTAGGTATGTTAGTGATAACATTGTTTGAAAATGTTGGACTCTTGGATCAAATAACACAAACATGAGTAGCTACTTGTAAGTGATGTTTTACCTTTCCATCTTTTTTCTGGAAGCTTCTTTCTTCCCTTGTAGCCATAACTAGAAATATATGTCTCTATATCTCTGAAAATAAGGACAGCCGTAATTACCAGACAACTGTTTTTAAAGTACATATTGTTTCAGTTGCCTCAAAAAGTTATTCTCTTATAATTTTGCTCGCTGGGCTGAACGCCAATATTGTCCCCGATTACCAAGCTAAGGAGACAAAGTAAAACATGGCCACCTACAGGCTCTGTATTCTGCCACCCTGAGAGTCCGGTTGTAGGACTTCATCTGGTGGGTCATTTGAAGGTGATGACAGCTGCCTAAAACACCAAGTTCCTTCGCAGGCTTTTCTTCCAAGGGGTTTGTTATTCGTTGTTAATATGTACTAAAGGTATGTTCCTGGAGCACAGTATTTGGAAAAACCATTATGCAATGTTTCCAGTGATATGCTGTGAAAAGTCAAGTGTAATGGTGAGGCACAGCTCCTGAAGTCTGGGCTTAGATGGCAGTTGGGCTGCCTGCATCAGACAAGTTGCTGAACACCCGTGTCTCAACTCTCCTCTGTGTCAGGGGCTACAGAGTGAGACAGACTCCACAGGGCTATTTTCAGAGATTAACTGGACTATGGATGAATACACCCTATGAAGAAATCCTTATTTTTATGCTGCTAGAGTGAAATCAGTTTGTCAAGTAGAATACTGGGTGTTGAGGGTACTAGTAACATGTGATTGACAATTCTCAAATATGTACCGTAACAGACACACAAGCCAATCGATTGCAATATATTATGGAAGTTCCTATCGGTATCTATAAATTTGAAACTCTGCCTTTGCTGAAAAATTCCTTATACCTTATGAAGAAGTAGCAAAGCATCCAGAGCCTAAAAATTAAAGGATTTTTAGAATTAAGAACATCCATAGGAATTTCATTTTGCCTTAAAAGGGCATGACAAATATCACTGCTTTTTGATTAAAGTCCATTAAAGCCAGTACCTGGTCAAAGGCTTCTGTTTTCCTTTATTAACAGGTACATAAAAGAAAATTAGAATCCTGTCTTAGTTACTTCCTCCCTACTGGGATGCCATATCTGACACATACAACTTAGAGTAGAAACAATTTATTTTATCTCTCAGTTCAGAGGTTTCAGTCCTCTTGTGATTTAAAGGCAGCGTGGAGCAAGGCCAGTGGGGGGCAGCTACTCACCCCGTTGCACCCAGGAAACAGAGGGACTAGGGAGAAGCTGAGGGGAGATGCCTCCAGTCCATGTTATCAGTGACCCCCCTTCTGACCAGGCTCCACCACGTAAGAGCAAGTGAAGTCAATAGATTACCCCACAAAATCCAACTAATCTTATAATCCAATCACCTTCCAAGTTCATGAAGCTTTGATGGTGGAGAAAATGATTCCAGATCCAAATTGTAATAACCTAGGGTGAGTCAGACACACACATACACGCACAAAGAAAAAAATCTATGAAAAGTTATTTTGTTTAAATCTTATGAATCTTTTTTGTTCTTTAGATTAGCTGATCTCGGTGGGGATACGTGGTCAGTATGCTGGATGACAAGTCTTCTGGCAGGGCATCAGCAAGGCACCAGTGAGCCTCTTCCAGGCTGCCTGGGTGGCACAAACTGTTGCGGGCCTCTTGCCTAGGGCTACTGTCTGTAGCGCGGAAGTTGGGACTACCTCAGTTATCTCTCTGTCCTCATGGAAACATTGGTATGAGAGATAATGAATTTAGACACATTTTGTGATGTTGCCCACCTGCGCTTAATGACCAGCCAGAGAACCAGCGTCAGTCATGGCAGCATGAGCTGCCACCACAGGTCAGGTTGGTGGGACACTTGAGATGCCCCAGCCAGTATATCCTTGGACTGACAGCACTAACAGGAGGGAAAGAGGGATTAGTGAGACTGACATTCCAGGGCTACCACTGAGTACTTAATTCTATCTTTAGATCCCGCAAGGCTCGTCATCCTTGCTATGGTGATATTTTGGATTATTAATGGCTCCAATCACAATGTTCTTGAGGTAAAGTTCCCTGCGGTTCACTTACAGGTGATATTTGTGATATAATCTCTGTGTACAAGGCTCAGGTGGAAGGACTAAGAGCGACACATCATGCCCCATCCTAAATGAGGCAACAGAAATCACGAGAGTTCTTACCTGGCCTGGAGAAGCCACGTCTCTCCTTGGCAATATTAGCAATCTCTGCTGAAGAAGTTTTAGTGACAGATAGAAAGGCGGACAGATCAGACCACAGACATACTGATGTTGTGTATTTCCATCAGCATGATTCCCAAAGCTCAATATGTAAAGTGTGTGCCTTTAGTCAGGATAAAAGTGCCATCAAAAAAAATGATAAAACATGAAGCTCAACAGAACATGTTCAATCCCTGCTCACAACATCTTTTAGGGCACTGCCCCCAGGGTGGGCATCCAATAACCCAGAACACTTCAGTCCTGCAACTCTCCCTTTTAATGTTAAGTCCTCTTTTTAGAAGGACTTAAGAAAGACAGAACCGGTTTCAGTACCTCTGCTCACACACGATCCATGTTACTCCTCCATTTCTCTGACCCAAGTTGGACAGAGGGCTTCCGTACCGCCAAGGGCCCAGGAAATATTGTCTCCTCTAGGGAAGAAAGAAAGAAGGAAGTTTCTGGGAGGCATGGGTGAGGTCAGTCTTCCAAAGTTTGCAAGATCAGTTTAAGTGGTACAGCGATAAACCCTCACGATTTCTGTTTGGTTTCATGTGGATCCAAAAAGGATTAGTAGCACCTCAAGTCTATAAGGTCATGGTTTTATTTTATCAAAATTTAGGCTAAGTTTGAATTGTACTGTGCTATTATAATAAAAAATGGTAGCTGAGACAAGCAGATGTCTGAGTTGTGGGTAATGCTGAACTTGTAAAATTCTAATTTCAGAGTGTAAAATTCTAGGCAAATTAGGAATTTGGGTTGGGGCACAGGAATCAACTCTACTTGCACTAGCACTCCCATGTGAGTAAGAAGTCTGAGACTCCTGGGTGGCGGGGATTATTCTGGAAGTCAGCAACTCCTCTGCTTTGGAAATTGGGGAACCAAAGACAATATCTCCTCCTCCACCGAGGCAGCAGCAATTCCTGAGAGCATGCAACCTACGCTCCTTTCTTTCCCTACTGCTATACTGAGATGGATCTTCCCACAGTGTGGAAATATGAACCACATGAGAGACTTTGGGATGGGCCACTCTCCTGGCCAGCAGCACCAGCATTAGGGGCAATTTTTTTTTTCTCACCAAATGTCCTGCATTGTCTCAAATTGCTCAAACTGGTCGTCTGGTTCCTCTGTCATAAAACGCATCATCCCTAGACCTGGCTGCTGGCTGCTGGCTGCAAAGCCCTCAGTTCATGAGACTCCTCCTTCTCCATAGTAGTAAACTAGTTTTTGAAAAGGTTTTCCATTTCCATGTTTTCCAAGGATATCTAGGAATTATTTCCAGATAATGGGATTTCGATGGC
Organism: Ctenodactylus gundi; assembly: GCA_004027205.1. NCBI lineage: Eukaryota > Metazoa > Chordata > Mammalia > Rodentia > Ctenodactylidae > Ctenodactylus > Ctenodactylus gundi. The sequence goes on from PVKB01000378.1 coordinate 686,735, forward strand.
CTAATTTATCTACATACTTTTGGTTTGCATTTATCAGCAGAGCCACTTTTTCTGTTAAAAAACAACTGTCTTATTTGGATGATCAGTTCTCTGGTGACACTGTTTGTGCAGATCATTCTTGCTTTAGTAGATGATACAAGTGACTAATTTGTTCTTCCAAGGTCTCTTCCTTAGTGCAAAGCAAGTGCCTGAAGCTATGGGAGGGAACCTGATTTATGTGTCAAATAAGGTCAGTTAGGATGACTTGTTATTTAATAAAAATCACAAGTGTTTAGGTTTTTTTTTAACAGTCACTTTATGGAAACATCTACATATTTTCTTGAGGATAAAGAGAAAGGCAGACTGATGTATGGAGGAGTAAAGAGAACACATGAAAATGATAACTGATGGATAAACCAAAGCCTGTTTAGAGAAACCTACTGGAATCAGTATCCAGGCGTGTGCCCTGACCAGAGCTGAAGGATGGTATGTGGACTGAAGATAAACCTTGCTATCTGTTGCATTCACTACCACCATCGACACCTGGGGCTGTGGAGCTGTACAGTATGGAAATGGCAGTAAAGTCTTCTGCTGCCTCGGTACTACTCTAGTTTGGACAGACTCCATGCAGATCCTATGTAGAATTTCATTTCTATGGGGAGTACAACAAAAGTTACAGGCATCACGGATAATTTTCCCAGAACACTGCCTTTAGATAACACGTAGAAAGGCCTGGAATAAGAGAATGTCAAAGGTACAGTGCATCACAAGTGGGCCTGTGGCTCATCAGCCTGGCTCTAGATCTGCAAGTACCTACAAGACCACCCCAGGCCAAGGGCCTCCTCTGCCTCATGCTACATAACTATTAAATAATGTTTAGAGTTTGTTACCTCTCCTTGACCTTGGAAATCTAATTATTTATAATATCCAGTGACATTTACATTTTGCTAGATATGCTGTTTGTATAAGAGTACTTCATGCCATCATGCTCAGAAAAGTGGGTACAGCTTACTTGGCTGTACTGTTGGCTTATATTTAATGACAAAATACTGCAGTGACTTGAGTTACCAAGTTTGATTTTAATTACAACGCTTCAAACAAAACATGTCCTTAGCCATCCCACTTAAAATACAAAAAGAACAAGTTACCCGTTGACCTTGTTCACTCCAGAACTCTCAACCAGGCAGCAGACACATCTTCTAGTTTGTTGGCATCTGAGACAGCACCACTCATCCCCACGCTGGCAGCTCCAGGGTCTGGGTTAGGCTCTGAGGTGGACAGAGTGGGTGCTGTGAAGCTGACCTACTGTGTTACACTTATCTACACAAGCACAGCGGCTTGAAAATTAATGTTGACCACACACAGCTTTTGGTTCCAAAGGTCTTTCAACCCTGTATCGTCCAACTCCTACATGACAGTCACCCAGGAAGGACAGACAACCTCAATGCCACCACCATTCTGTACCTAGGATAGCCCTGTTTCACATTTTAATTTTCCTTGAATTGGCAGTAGCATGTAGGCCTTGTGTAAACAGAGAAGGCCCGCTTGTACATTGGCTCGAATAAAGTGGCCTAGCGAACAGGTGTGTCCCGGCACATCTGTGTGGCCGTCATGGGGGTCTGGGCTTTTTTTTTTTTTTTTTTCCCAGGCTCTTGAAACATACTACTCCGAGGAGTTAGAAGCATTTCTAAGATAAAAACAATCCCCAAAGCCTTAACTGTGAGAAAGGTGACGCCAGAAATTTAACTGAACTGTAGGTCACACATATATCACCTAAGGGTGGGGCTGTTATTCATGTAAGAATTCATCTTTTTTTTCCGTGTGTGTGTGTGTGTGTGTGTGTGTGTGTGTGTGTGTTTGTGCACGTGCGTGCACGTGCTCGTGCACATGTGTGTGTCTGGTACTGGGGATCAAGTCCCTGCACTGTTCTATGTCCCCTTACCATTTTTATTTTGATTTTGATACAGAGTCTCTTCAAGTTTCAGGAGCTGAATTGAAGTTGCCATCCTCCTGCCTCGGCCTCCCTGGGGTGTTGGATGACAGACCGGCTGGCCTCCGTAATGCTGGATGACAGGCCTGACTCTGCAGCTGAAGGACCCTCGTGAATGAGCCAGCATGCCAAAGCCCCTCCCCGTGTCCCCTCCCCGCTCTGCAGGGTCGTCCCGGCCAGACTGCCACCCCGCGCCCCCCAGGCGGACCGGCCTCCGACAGGGGCGGGGCAGCGCCTCCCCGCGAACCCCATTCTCGTCGCGGACTCCCCGCGGCGTCCCGGGGTCCCGCGCCGCCCGGAGGGCAGTCCGGGGGCGGCCTCTCCCGGGCGCTGGGAGGCTGAGTCGGGAGCGCTCTGGCCGGGGCGGAGCCGGAGGCGGCGCCCGGGTCCCGAGTGGTGGGAGGCGCACGCGCCCCCGCCTGTCCCGGCGTCCCAGGGCTGCTGCGCGCGATGTCCCCGCGCCTCGGCGCCCGGCCGCCGTCCTGCCGCCCCGCCTGACAGCGGCTCCGGGAACGACTGCGCCTTCGGATGACAGCGTGGGGCGGGCGACAGAACGGGGAGCGCGGACCCTGAGGAGCCCCGAGCGTACGTCCAGCCCGCGGGGACCGCGCCATGGCGCCCCCCGGGCACGCCGTCACCCTGCTCCTGTGGGGCCACCTGCTGCCTCTCTGGACGGGATCCCGCGCGGCCGACGCCCCCCACCCCCGCCTGCGCCTGGCACATAAAGGTAGGTCCCCCGCGCAGCCTTGGGTGGTGGTCCGTTCCAGGAGCGCAGGAATACAAAGTCACGTCGCCGGGTGCGTGGGCGTCCGCGAAAGTTCACCTGGAACAGTTTCTCGCAGGCTCACCTGCGTCCCAGCGCCGCCACAGAACGCCGTGCCGGCTGCCCTGGGAGGGGGCGAACGCCAGGCCTGGGCGCGCGGGGACGGTGCCTCAAGGATCCCATTTTATTTGGAAGAAGTTCGCTCATTCGGGCAGGGAAAGGGAGGTAGGGGCAGGTCGTGAGCACGGAGGAGCTGAGCCACAGCTGGCAGGAGCGGCCGGGCGCCAGGCGGCGTGGGGCACCGGGTGTGGGACAAAGACGCGGGATAGGGGCGCACGGGGGCTCTCCGCGCTGATGAGACAAGGGAAAAAGATTCCCGAGGACGAAAATAGGCTTTACCCTTGATAGCGATCACTACCGCGAGATGCAAAGGGCTGTCGGCTGATCCTAATTAACTTTCTGATTGAAATGACCAGAGGAGTATTTTTTATGCGTGGAGACACAATGCAGAGCGTGCTGGCCATCCTTGGAGACGGACGTGCCAAGGCGCTAGTGTGCACTTGCTTCTGCTCTTTAACGCGAATTCATCACGCTGCGCTGGAAGGTCTTTCTGTCAGAAACTGTTTAAATATTTCATTCTGCAATTATGTCTTGTATAGCAACATCCTACTCATAAATAAATGATCAAAAGATGGGCTTTGCATCAGGACAGGTAAAAGCAGGTTCTGAAAAGGTTTGCTGTGTAAAAAAAAACAATACCCATCGTTTGAGAAAGTGACTTTGTTGCCTCAAAAAAAAATTGGATAAATTGTCTAGAAAGAAGTATGTAATAACACCAAGCACAGAGAGACGGGCGGGTTATATAAGAACTGTGGTCCCATTGTGTGAGCCTTGAGGTTGTTCCCCACCATGGGAAGAGCCGAAGCTTGTATTTTCTGAATCTAGGTGGCGTGTTTACCGGAGGTGGAGCAGTCAGGACTCAGTTTTATAAGGCACGATGGTCTTTATGTCTTCTAATTGGACAATAGTGAAGGTCACCATAACTAGAACCGTCTCACCTCTGCAGTGGTAGTTTCTTAGTTTCATACATTTCCTATGACACTATCCGGTAGAAAACACAAATTTAAGACACAGGGACACTCAGTCAGTGAAGTATTTAAAACACGATGGCCAGTCTTGGCCATGATGCTCGGATTTGGGAGGATTCGTGAGTCCTTCTTAGAAGCCTGATCATACACAACACGATGTGAAAACCTGAGGTGATTGGGCCGTGAACAGATAAGGATGGGAGGAGCAAGTGCAGCCCGTGCACTGTTCTCCTGGGTAAGCAAGCGGTCAGGCTGCCGGGTTTGGCAAGCTGCTGTCTGTGATGCCCACTGCTCACCTTTGGGACCAGACTGTAGGGGGAGTTGTTGTGTGTGGCTCGGTACCCGTGTGTCTCCTGAGGTGCCGCGTGTGCTGTTTTGTCTCAGAGCTTGTCCTCCAGACAGGGCAGCCCCCACTAGACATGCATGCCGTGCGTGATAATGTTTTCAGGCTCATCTTTGCGATGTCCCTCTTGGTGAAGGATGTGACTGTCAGTGACTTTGTGTACTTGTGAGACCTGCAGGTGGCTGTGTGAACCCCAGGCTGAAGACCTCCCTAAGATCGCTGTCTGGCTCTTCCTAGCCTTGGGTTTAACAGACCTGTCTAAAAATGCACACGAGGGTGCTGCCCCACAAAGACTGGAGAGGGGGCCTGGACATGCAACGGCCTGACTAGTCCAATTAAAATCAGCCAGGAGATCACACCTGAGGCACAGTCGGAAGCAGCCCATACTTATGCCCCCAAGACACCCCAGGCAAGGAAGCAAAGAATGTGGGCTCAGGCACATGCACCTTCCTAGGGCATAGGCTGAGCGGCCCGGTCACCTCCTCCTCCTAGAATTCAGAGGTGCTCCAAAGCTACAAATGACACTCTGCATGTGTACCTTTTACTGTCTTGAATGATGTCAGCAATGTTGAATTTTCATTACTGGGTAAAATTGGATCATTACAATTATAGACGAATGCATGGTCTTTGGGAGTTGGAAGTGCTGGGAGTAGCTATGGGAATAGCTGGTGTCTATGGATGACCTTGGGGTAAGCCCTAGGCTGGGCATGTGGAGAAGGGGAGGGCTGGCCTCTGGCTAGAGGCCCTCAGGGTCCTAGCGTGGCCCCAGCCATGGGGAGAAAGGTTACCTATCCTCCACTGTTCTGACAACATTTGAGAATTACAGTATCCTCTACTGAGGAGGAGCAGAATGTTTAAGTGTCCTAGATGGCGCTTGAGTCAATTTATTTAAAAATATGTCCAGAAGAATGTCCAGAGACTTTCTTTTTGTCATTCGTCTCCATGTCCTGCTGCTTCAGGAAGCGATGTTGCTCTTCAACAGAGCTCAAGAGGAGAAAGCTGTGGAGACTGAGAACAGCAGAGTGGGAGAATCAAGGGGAAAAGATGGCAGGGACCTAGAACACCTTTGTCTGTTCCCTCACTGCTTTCTACCTCCAGTGGGATATTAAATTCCTCCCTCTTTTTCCCCAAATAACTCCACCCTGAAGTTTAAAAATATATACTAATTTAGGGAAATCCTATGGGATAAAAAAGACAAGCCAATCTATCGTTTGGACAACATATATTTCTCAACTGACTTTATATTTCAAAAAAGAAATTGAGTGAAGTACAAGTAAAGCAAAGATGAAAATAGTAACACTCTGCCCTGATCCAAGAGAAAATTTTCAGTTGATTTGTATTGAGACAATATAGGTCAGGCAAATTGTTTAAAGATCCTGAGGAGTTATGTACTCTTGCTATCTTTACTCCAGCTAAAGAAGATAATTTTGTTGTGATTAATACAAAATCATAGTGTTTTACTAAAGAGTTTTCTGAAAAGCAGGCTGCAGTCCTGAGGACCAGGGGATCATGAAAGAGGCAGAGTCCATAGACACAGCCACCGCCCTCTGTTGATATCAGCCCACCTTATCTGTCATCATCCTGCATAAATGAAGTTCCAGGGAAGGCAAAAATAACCTTCCTGATAGTGGAGTTGAAAGAAGAAAAAGCAAACTAGCAAAGACCTGTGTCAAGGAAGAAACCTGATGTACGTGGAAAGTCATCGGTGAGGGAGAATTGAATCTGTGAACGTGATCAGGGAGTTTAGCTGCTGGCATAGGTGTCCAAAGTCCCCGAGGTGGGGGGACGGTTGCTTTCGCAGGGAGGTTTTCCTAGGCTGTTTGGGGAAGACCCCTATGATACTAAACAAAGGTACCGCAGGAGTTCATCTCTTCAATACGTTGACATTATACATGGAGACAGAAGCAGTCCATACAAAGTCTGCTGTAGAGAATACAAATTAATGCATTTGTATCTGGGTGTCATAACCATGTACATACACGTGTTTCCTGGCTCACGAAGCTGGGGTTTTCAGTCAGAGGCCTCTATGCCAGCTCTAGTTCTTCCACTGGTAACTGCCCGTGCCTCAGTTTCCTCAATTTGAAAACTAGACCTAACAGTGGCGCTTTTCCTGTATATTTCCCTGAGGTTTTTTTAAAGAATTCAATGGAATGACAATATTTATAAGAATATTTATAACCTCAGCACTCATATTATTGTTTCTTGAAGAGTCATATAAATGAAAAGTGATGGACAGAAACACATTCTAAGAATGGCCCTTGTAAACTGCATGAGTTTAGATGGAATGGTACTAACTCAGAACGAAGAAGTTGTTCCCTGATAGCATAAAAGCATATGGAGGATCACTGTGGATGGTATTTGCTTCAAGCCCCGTTTTCCATGCCTGTGACCTCTAGCTGAAATAACTCAGAAGACCATTACATCATCTGGCATTTTCCAGTGCTCATGGCTGGTACTTGTTGCTACAAAAGAGTACATCTATCCATTTATCATGCATATTGACTTTATAGTGTACATTATAGAATTCTTTCCATTTATAGGAAAAAAAAACCGACATAAGACTCTAAGAGCATCATGCTACATAAAAATTGAGAATGACTTCCCTGGAGACTGTGGTATTTATTTTCCATCAAGAGAAAATTAAAAAAAAAAAAACAGTGACTGAGTTTTTCCTAAGCTAGCTTGTAGGTTTGGTTCCTCAGCCAGTCACTGGGTGTTATCAATGGTGGTATTAGTCACATATCCCTTGGCGTTAATAAATAAAAGCCAGTTATAGAACATGACTCATAAATACCATCAGTAAGTGTGATCCAGGAACAGAGGTGTACCTGTTGGCCTAGTCCTCCAAAAGAGAGAATGAGTGAGGATTAAAAGGTGGGCTTATTTGCAAACAAACATTTATTGATATTAAAAAGCCCTTAGGATCGAATACAAAGAATACAATTTTTTGTTGAGTTTGGCTTACATGAAATGTGCTTTGTATGAAGCGTTACTCTGTCTCTATATTTGCTACAAGTATTGCTTGTGGATTCCATCATTTCCCCAAACGGTTCTATGAACTATTTATCTGGATGTCGCAGAGGACAGTGGGAAAATATCTATCCTTCAGTAAAGATACAGAATCAAGAGGGAATTCAGGCTTAGGAAAAGCAGTAAATACAATCTATAAATAATCTAGACCAATTTTGAATCGGGGCATTATTTGTGCACCACCATCTTTTAAAATTTGTGAGTGTTGTGTTCAATGGAGAAAGTCCAGTCCGTACTTGTTCTCAGTAAGGTACCTAGGCCATGGTTAAGTTATTGAAATAGTGTTTGAAAACTTTGTGTTGCCCTACTGCTATTCTCTGCATTAGCTGTGTCTTCTAGCATGAGTGTGGTTCATAGACAGCGCTTCTCTTTCTTACTGGGGTGAGATCACAGTTCAGTAAGTGCATCACAATGCACCAAACCATCAAGTGGGTCATTGCTGGTGGCAGTTGTTAGCTACCTGTTGAATCCGAGTAATTACATCAAAGATGTCTATAGTAGTCGTCCCCAAGATTTCTTGGTAGGCGAGTGTTCTGGATTTACTCCTTCATATTTTAATCTTCTGTGATTTGGCAGAGGAATGTAATCTGCAGGAATCCTAAAGTGGCACTTGCATGCATGCATGCCCCTTCAGACGTGGCCACTGCAGGGTCATGTGATCTCCTGAGCCCAGTCTCAGAGAGTCCACACAAAACAAAACACACAGAAACTGTAGCATTTATAACATCTGTCAAAGGGTACATAGTGAAGATTTAAATAATTTTATTTTGGTTTGGGTTTTAATAGATGGGGCTACAATATTGTTTGTAGATTTAGCATAACTTCTGACACTTTGGAGTACTCATTCTGTGAATCACACAAAGGATATTGGTTGGCTGGTTTCTTAATATTTTTAATAAAATATTTCTGAACATTTGAAGCCTAAGATAAACTGTCAGCATCCTTAGTTACTCCTCAGGTGTAAGCAGGCTTGTCCCTGTGCTTATACCAGAGTCTGCCGAGGCCACACTAGGTAGCGGTGAGTGGACAGTCTAGATTTGGAGAGAGAGGCTCTGTCAATACAGCATTTAACCCAGTTATACTCTCTGAGACTGAGAGACCATTCTCTATCAGAGAATGGGAGAACAATTCCCTCTTTGGAATCAATAACCTCTCTCTCCCTTTCTCTCTCTCTATCTCCCCCCCCCCATGTGTGTGTGTATGTGTGTGGTACTAGGGATGAAGTTCAGCTACCTTCCCATCCCAGCCAATTTTTTACTTTTGATTTTGAGATGCGAGCTTGCTAATTTACCAAGTTGCTCAAGTTGGGCTCAAACTTGAAGTACTCCTGCCTCAGTCTTCCAGAAGACTGGAACAACAGATGGGTACCAGGTGGTCAAGGCAACTGATCACTTATGAACTTTGTAGGCTGTAGGGATTTAGTGCTTAGCTCAGAATACTTTCATCTATGGCCAGATCCCTTTACACCAGTAGAGTCGCTGAGCTGGTAATCATACCTCCTCCATGGTATGAGAAAATAGGGGAGAAACCCATTGTTTTGACTGATTTTTTGATGTTTAGAAATATATTTTCACTTGCTTCCCTAGTAACTAAATTTTCAGCCACCACTGCTGCCTATGCAAGCCTTAAACAGTAAATCTGTTTAGCTCAGGGATCACAAAACACCATTACATTCTAATGTTAGTGGGCCCAAAACCCTAGAATTTGGATGAGGCATACCCAATGTGAACCCGACTTCTGGTCTTGTGGCGTGAGCAAGTTACTTTCGTGAATTTTGTCTTCTTTAAAATGGCATGACATGCAATCTGTAGAACTTTGCAAAGGTTACAAGAGATAATGCAAATTAATATGGCAAGATACTTAACCCTTTAAGAGCTCCCCATAAATTACTTAATGAGTCAGAAGAAATCCAGGGATAGTTGGTCTATACTGGTGTTCTTTAATCCAAAAGCAGTAATCATGAACTAATTATTGACTTACAATTAAAATAAAGGATGACCCTTAACCGTCGTAGACTTTCACTAGAAGGTTAAGACTTTCTTTCATGAAATCCAGACCTCACTGGGCAAATGTCAAGAAGAATAAGGAACTTGGCTCCTTTTGTTACTATAGGAAAGTTGGAACTTTATCTCCTGGCACTGTGGAGACAACGGACCAAACCCACAAAATAAACAGTTACTAACAAAGGTCCTTATAGACCAGCACTGCAACACACAGTATGATCAGCATTACTAAGGCCAGACAACACTGAGCAGTGCTAAGCTGCCGGTGTCCTCTGAGGAGGATCTTTAGCTGTGTTGTTTGCTGTGAAAGTGAAACAAAGGTTGTGCTCTGCCTCCCCCAGGACAGACAGGTAGGATGCCAAGGGCAGGACCTGTTCCTGAGACTCCGTGGGTGTATGCATGAGACCACAGGGTCACCGAGCTCTTTGATGGAGGTGTGTTTGGGAGGAGGTGCAGTGAGAAGCCGGCCAGGGAAGCTAAGGAATCCCCAGCAACTGTTTATGGCTCCTCGGTGAAACAGAGGCCGGGCCTGTGCCAGGGTGTTCCCCTTCCTCCCCTAGAGCTGCAGCAGCAGCAGCTGGGTCCCCAGGGTCCACACTCTCTCCCTGTCGCAGTCTGCAGTCTTGCCCGGTTTTACATACACTCGCTTGTAGGCCATCCTGAATTATCTCCTCCTCGCCTCCTGCCACTTCTTCCTTTGTCTTCTTGCTGTGGCCAACACCACCTCTCCTTTTTCGTCTCCCCTGCTTTCTTTCTAAATAAGTATTTCTTATTCCTTCCCCACTTTAAGCCAAAAGTAGGGAGTGGGGGAAGCCAACAGCGATCCACCTTCATAGTGAAGGATATGTGTTCTTTGGTTCTCAATTTACCCTCGGTACTTATTTCAGTTTTTGTTGTTAAACTTGATGTCCGGCAAACACGACTCATAAATGGAAAGGCAGGTGTTTGGACTCCTTAGGCTTTCAAAACTTGCGGAAATTTGTGGTTTAGGATCCACTGAAACGCCGGAGGAATAGCTTACTATTGTCTATGCCTCGTGCTCATTTTCCCTAGTCTGATGCTCACAGGTTCCCTGGGACGGTGGTGGCCATGGCAGCAGAGGGATCAGAGCACTGGACGAGAGCCAACCTGCCAGTTACGTAAAATGCAGCAAAGCTTGAGGTGGCATTTCAGAATATTATTGGTGCAAACCTACCTATTTCTTTGCACTTTGGGTTTGTTTTCTCCCTGTTTCAAGCTTTCACTGGGTAAAGCCAGGAAAAAAAGGCACATTCTGTTCACAGGATGGAGCAGAGGAACAGTATCCTTAAGATTACGTCTCAGTGGTGATTTAGCCAGATCAACTCCAGAAGCAGAAAAGAACAGCAGCACAGAAAAGGGGAATAAAAGAGGTAGGAAGCGAGAGGTCCTCTGAGGATAATGGCTACTCCCTTTCTGGGCTGGGAGGTTGGGGAGGTTTTAGATTCTGAGTTCCAGATATACAGTGGTCCAAAGCCAAAGAGAACATGTGCTCACAGACTTGTGCAAAGCTAATTCCTGTTCCTGACTACTGTCCTGATTCCAGAAGATTATCAAGGACCTCGTGAGACTCATGCCCTTCCCAGGCTGGGAAATGAATGACACCTCTCTTCTCTTTGCAGACCACTTAGTTGTTTGATGTCTCTATAATACTTTTGAAGCATTATTAAAAGCTAAGGTGCTGTAGTGGAGATAGTATACACTCCACAATGTTGAAATCCTAAGTTTGATCCTGGGGTTGTCTGTTGTGGTACTGTGTCATTCTCACAATTGGCTGGCAACTCATTGGATATCTGAGACTGACTTCTCTCATAAGGAGACTCGTAAACACTGCCTATCTCATATGATTGCTGTTCAAAAATATTAAATGCATGGCAGCACACATGTATGATATGACGTTGTGATGTTTTATAATATTCTTTAGTCTATATATTTACCTTTAAATATATTAAAGTTTCTGTGGTCAAGGAGTAGTTTTTCTTGTAAGATCCTTGAGGACAGAATAAAGTGACCAATTCATGTCTTTCCGAAGACCTGTGACACTGGATGGGTGTTGTCTCCTGAGTTTTAAACCAAAAAACAAAAAACAAACAAAAAAAAACAAAAAGGAAAGAATTAGTTGGCTTCCACATTATGATCAAAATAATGGAATTGTAAAGGCTAAGGTGATTGATTGATGATTAATTAGTTGATCGGATGGTGTCTCAGCACATTGCCCAGGTTGACATTGAACTCTCTGCTTTCCTGCCTCAGCATCCTCAGCACCCGAGGCCACAGGCATGTCCCATGGTGCCCAGGAGAGTCTCACCATACCAAGTAGGATTATTTCTGTAAGAGCTGGAGCTAGTGCCACACACGCTGCCCTTGAGGGAAGGCTCTGCTGAACTTCCTGTCAAGGTAGAGGCAATCTGACTGTTCTTCTCCCTCCTTCCTAGCTGGGGCAGAGGCTGATAGAACTGGAGTCAAACCCTTCAAAGTGTGCTCCATGGGACAGCAGCGTAGGCATCCACTGAAAACTGTCACATTCCATGGATGGAGTTGATAGTTCTGGGGTTCTGCAATCCAGATTCTCGTGAGCTCTGTAGGTGACTGTTAGCACACTCTGAGGTTCAGGGAGAAGCCACTACCACAGAAGCACCCTCTCATCTCATCTGTCTCATCCCTCCAGGTACATTACCCAGGTAAGGAGGTCATCTGTTGTCACCCACATAAGGTGTTCCTATCTTGTAACCTAGGTAATGGGGCCATCTCTTCAAGTGTTCAACTAATACCTTCTGTCTTAGTAAATAGATTCACAGATACCTAGCAAATGCAAATCTCTACGATTTCATTAAATATGATATGTCTGTAGTCAGTGAACACAAAGTAGCATCTGTGTTCTGTTTTAATGATTAGTGATATTATAAGTTCTGGTACAGGATGCTGTATTGAGTTTATATAAGAGAAAATCCAAAATCAATCAGTTGTACAAAGGCATTTTGTGAGATATTCAACTTCTTTCTCATCTCAGTGGGAATTTTTTTTCTGAACTAATGACATTAGGATGTCCCTGGCTACTGCATGCACTGTTGGCTGTGGACTTGGATGTCCTCCCTTGAGGATTTCATGGCTTCTGTGCCTTCTCAGAAGCAACGTGCTCAGCAAGCTGCTCTTTGGTCCCGTGAATACTTGTTGGATTTCATGAGTTATTGGGTACTACACTATGATTTTCAGAATCAAAACATAGTTTCATAACTGTAATATATCCTGGATGGTACCTGAGGACAGTAAAGAGCCATTAGATAAGAAATCCGAGTAACATGTGAATTTCTCGTGAAAATAATGTGTCGTTATTAGTCCATGCTCTGTGATAGGGTTACTATATGGTGAGCTGGTAAGAGTAGAGGATACTGGGTATAAGGATACGCTGTAATAACTTCATAACTTTTTGTGAATCTAAAGCTGTTCTAAAATAAGCAGTATGTGCACACATACAGAGAGAGAGAGAGAGAGAGAGAGAGAGAGAGAGAGAGAGAGAGAGAACGCCAACCCTATTCCCAAGGAGCTTGTAGTACAGTTTGATACATTTATAAAGGAGCCAAGACATAATAAAGCAAGATAATTTTTTGTACACTAAAGTTAAAATGGAGTCTATATAGTTGCACTTGAGAGGTGAACCAGCCTCATCTTGATGAGTAGAGGGCAGATAATTTCCCTGTGGGTTTTGCTCTCCCTCCCACCATGCTGCCGTCCCTCTGTGTGTAGGGCCCTGGGTCCTCCCAGGAGCACTGTGCCCCTCCAGAACTACCTATCCTAGCTCTGCTGTGTTCATCATGCTTCCAACACACACTGGTGTCACATGTGCTTTTAATTCATGCTCAGTTAAATTGTCTTCATTTCCATATGATTTGAGGAATTTTCATTTACTTTGTATGAATAATAGATGAAATATCAAAAATAGATTTTTGAATGTTTTGAAAGCAACTGCATTGTATTTTATTTGAATTCTTAGACCCAAACTTTAGCTACTTCATAAACATATTTTATCTATAACATTAAATATATAGAATTTGTTATTTATCATGTTTTTAGTATTACCAAGTTTATTTTTATATTTTTACCGATTATCCCAGTATAAGCATGTTTCAAATGGGGGTGGCAGAAAATGAAATGGCAGAGTTAGGGTGCTTCCATGAGGTTAGACAATGAAAATATTCTTCCTTCTCCTTCTTCTTCAAAGCAGGCCCAAGTTTGGTTTCAGCTCTTTCCCAACAAACATTCCAAGGAGAAATCTAGAACTCTTAAAATGACTCAGAAAATGTCAGCATGTTAGTGAAAGGTTCCATTGGAGGTTCTGGTAGAGGGCTGCTGGGATTCATGTGGACCACTCATGGGCTTGTGCCAGGCATGACTTGTCCCTTCTCACTCCCTCCTTTGGTGATGTCCCAGTGTGCACTGTCATGTGCCACCCGCTCCCACACATACGGATTCTGAAGAACCCGCGACCTTCAAACTGACAGAGCAGAAAGCAAAGAAAGAATCACATGATGCTAACTTACCCAGCAGCTTCGGTAGGGAGGAAAGTCCTGAGTGACCCAAAGCAAGACGTGTTTATTTTGATTTTCTTAGTCCGTTCCTGTGCAAAGTTTGTTTCTATGAATCATTTGACCCTACTGTCTTCGACCTGTCATTTTACCCACACATCTCCTGGTCATAGAGTTATGAGAAGAAAAAGCAATGTTTTATGGGTACACTTATTTTCTGCAAAATACTTAAGATGTTTTTGAAGTTGAAAAAAAGTAATGAAAATCGTATTATATTTCTATACAACTGTAAGCCAGGACAAAGCTTCTTTGCCGTGTGTACTTACTTTATCGAAATCCGTTGACATTGTTTTGTTGAGTTTATTTCTCCCTCATCCCCTGCTGCCTGCTTTGATACCAGCCTAAGTGAGTGCAGGACACAGGAGCACACCCTCACAAAGCCGACCTAGAGGACGTACCGAGAATGTCGGCACCCGCAACTCAGCAGAAAACACACGTTATTCATGGGAAGTAGAAATGGAAACAAAAGTGGAAGTGGAAAGCCTTTCATTATTATTAGAAATTAAAGTCAAGCTGTCAAAATAAATATATAGGCAGGAGGATAATTTCTGTCATTTCAGGCAAGGCAAGAATATATTTTAAAGGAAAATGTTGGGAAAATAATGAAAAGTACAAATAATTTCTCTTGAAGACAGCTCTATTAATGATGAAAGTAGTCTATTTTTTCTTATCTCAGAGAAAATAAAAACAAATAACAACAGAAGCAAAGCAAAAAGAACGGAAAAGGAAATCTAAAGTTCAACAGCACCACATTAGGTGTGCTACATGTATTGCTGGTTAGACAAGTGGTAACGTGCAAATGAATTATAATTACTTAGAATGAGTGCTAAAGAATAGAGCTTGTTGAAGCTTTAGTGACTGGATTAACCTGAATTGATTGCGTGTAATATTCTCACAATGCCCATGCCAAATGTTTAAAATGTAAATCAAAGGGAAAAGAATAAATTTTCTAAGTTAGGTGTTAAAATTTGAATTGTGAGCCTACTCAATTATCCATACCATTGCAAAGTTCCACTGATTTGAGGAAGATTCCTTTTTTATTTTGTTCAGAAAGAAGACAGAAGAGCATAAAACAGTGGTATGGATTTTTTCAGGCTACCAAAAATTGTAACTTTATTACTAAATTGTTGCAGTCATGAGAAGTCAGTACTAAGCTTCTACAACAAATATGTTTAGAGTTCTTTATAATTACCCACTGCAAAATCTCCTTATAATAATAATTAAATACACATATGATAGAGAAAATATTGTGGCTAAGCCAACTGTGCTTCCAATTAAAGAATAAAATTGCATTTTCATCATTTTATTTCTCAGAAGTAAGACAAAAAGTTATGTACTGGGCACTGCTCTTGACAGATTTTTTTGCCAAATGTTTTTTACTTGCTCCAAAATGTGTGTGCCCAAACTGAAGATGATACATTTTAGGATTGTAGAAGAATTTTCTCTGTCTTGAGAAAAAAAAGAGAAAATTCCCTAACTCTTAAATTCCAATAAAATTGGACAAGAATAATAAAATTGGAGAATCAGTATCAACAAGACCACGCTCCTGCTCATCCATCAGCCATCCCTGAGGCGTCCTCCAGGGGCTTCTATGGTGTTGGTCCCAGTGTATGTAAAATAAATAGAATGTTAGGATTTTACAATACGCAGTTTTGGTTTGGAATACATAATTACATTTATTAAACATTTCCATCTCTATACTAGTCACCATATAATAATCATGAGGGGTCGTCCTGGGTTAAAAATGCCATCTGTCCTGATTTATATGCGTTGGAGAGTTGGAACAGACCTCAGAGTCGCCTCGTTCTCAAGGTCCCAAGTGTGCAGTTAGTGGGAGAGAAAGAGTCACCACGCTGCTGTAGCTTAGCTGGGGAACCTGGCCGGGGTGGGCATTCTGGTTGGAGCACCATTGCTGGGTGGTGGGTGTGGTGGGCCATCACTGCTCACAGGGCCACTGCCTTTGCTGCTGAGGTCCCTATGTTCCAGTCCCCTGCTTCCACCACAGTACCTCTTGTCTCCACAGCCTGTGTGTTGCCTCTTAACAAATAGTCCCAGCTGCTCCTGCAGCCTGCTGTCCACGCTCCCCCATGCTGTGTGTGGAGGAAGGGTGCCAGCCAGAGGAAGGATGAGCAGCTGGGATTGGCTGGCTTTGGCATCTAAATTATTTTGGGTGGGCCCATTCCCTGACTTTGTTTTTTCATTTAATTATATCATCTTTCCTTCCACAGAATTCAAAAACTAACAAACAAAACAAAAGCCAGGTAAATGATTTTTTAAAGCATTTTTGCTCCAGGGCAGCACATTCGTTCCTTTGCACGATGCCCCTTTCCTCTCAATTTAAACACTATTTACAAAACTAATGCAGTAGAAGCAAATTGATTAGGGGATCTTGGCCTTGGACTTAATCTTTATCTGATTGAAGAGGGGGAATAATGAATACCACTGAGCTCATTGGTTGTGAAGAGGAAAGAGCTTCTTAATATGTTTAGAATACTGCCTGGCTCAGAGATTGCTCTGGAGTTTGGTGGGAAGAGAGTCAGAGAGCGAGGAAGAGGGAAAGAGAAAGAGAGAGAGAGGAGAGGAGAGAATGAGAATACTGATGAGGGTGAAGGTTAAGAATTGCATTTAGACACCTGGCACTGATGTTGTGTACTTAGCATTTTATGTATCTGTTGCAAACAAACAAAAAAATAACATCGCTAATTAGGAAAGGCCCATTTAGGGAAGCTGGTGTAACTAACTCCACCTAAACTGGAGGTAGGTTCTTAACTGTAGCAGCTACTGCCACTCTGGAGGGATCAGGCCCATGCTATCCAAGCAGATAATCACACATATTATCATTTTGACTTTGTGCATCTTGCTGAACAGGAAGTCATGATGGAACAGGAAAATCTCTTCCATTTTTGGAACTAGTTTAATGAAGACATAGAATTGGTCTCTCTAATCCCAATTTGGACTTACTACACCTTTCCCCCCCTACCCTGGGTCGTAATTCTTCCTTTAACACCACCAGAATGTGCCATAACAGACATTCATGTGGTTAAAGGTGGTTGCGACGCCCTTGGGTTGTACGTGAGGTCCCTCGAGCCACAATGCTATCCGTGTTCTGGTTCTGTTCTGTTTGTCCCAGGCCCCTTTCACTTGGAGCACAGCCATTTCGACTCCAGGGAGCCCGACTGGCTCAGAGAACTGTGGTGGTATTAACCCATGGCTTTTAGTTAGAAAACCACTTGAGTTAGTTGACATAGCTTGTGTGGTGAGCAGGCCATTTCAGGCCGGTGTGTGGACCTTGGTGTAGGCCTCCCAGGGGCTCCATATGGATTTGTGGGGCTTCTTGGGTGGAGTGAAGGACAGCCCCATCCGGTAGTGTGGACCCTTGGTGTAGGCACAGGACATGGCCCCAGAAAGGGCCAACCCTCTGGAAGAGATCTTCCTGGAGGAAAGTTCTAGCATTGCTTTGGCCTGTCCTTACTTCGTCTCCCTTCCCACAGGTATTGTCTTGTCTACTCAGAAATGATAACACTTGGATCACATGAAGAAAGGCTTTAAACTATTTTTAAAATTTAAAATACACACATTATAGGCTCTCTCTAAAATGTCAGTGTTTGGAAAAAGCTTAAGACACATTTAAGACACTTTTTTAATTAGCGTGTATAAAATATATGCTTTGGCTCTTAGGAAAATAAATGTTTTTGCTGGTTTTCTTTATAAATATTGTAAAGTTGCATAAATGGTAGCTGTTGATGAAAGATTAATTTGAAACTTTTAATAAAAAGAGAAAACAAAATATTTTTCATAGCTAAAATAAACAGGAGACTTTTAAATGTCTTAACAATTTTTCATTTGAAAAGAATCTGGAATGGTGACCACAACAGAACGGCAGAATTAAAATACCACCATAGCTGGGATTGCTTCACTTTGTGAGTTTAATTTGCTGTCGTTTTGTAGATTTGCCAGTCTCTCTGGGTATTTGTAGCCAGTCCTGTGTTTAAAAAAAAAAAAAAAAAGAGGCATATGACTTTTCAGAATAATTTTTTTTATTAACTCTTCCCAAGTCCAACAGTTCTAGTAACTACAGGGCTTCTTTTTTATGTTAAAAATGCTCATTATTTTTGCTCTGAATTAATACCCTCTTGTGTTTAGCCAAGCTTATTCATGGCCTCTATTTTATCTATTTTTTAATGGGCTGAAATGCTCTTTTCCTGTGTTATTAATGTATGAAGTGCTTATGTATGTGGGTTTTTTAAATTTTGGATTTAGAGGGAGAAATAATCCAAGAATAATAAGGTGCATCTGTAATTATGAGATGTGCAGCTCTCTGCTACAGGTCTGGAGCTATGGGCTGTACTGTAACACAGACAAATATGGGTGCCTGTGTGGCCTTAGGAGGTGACACCCAACAGACCTGGTGCTCCACTGTGTGGCACTTTAGATTTGTAACTTACTTCTGTAGGGATTTATGTGATCATTATCCATAAAATGGCCACATGTGCTTCAAAGCTTATTGTAAATAGTATTTTTTCCTCTAATTTATGTGTGTTGCTTAGGACACAAATATCACTTATTTCATAAGACAATCTTGTGAATATGAGAAAAATCACTCACCTCACACTACTGTAGACTGTCAAAGTCCATTTTCATTTAAGAAAGAACAATTCTATTGACATTTATTTAACTAGGTCAATAAAAATCACTGTCTTTTAAAAAAGTGCAAAAATATAATTTCTCAACCTAGATCCATGACAGATATGAAGTGGGTTTTTCAAGTAGAGATTTATAAGGTGGAAAGATAGTCCTGTTACCATCGATGGTCAAACAGAGGATAACATCAATTAGGAGAAAGTATAAAAAGTGCCTGAAATCGCGAGGCATACTTATGCATACCATGGCAAGTTGCTAATATCATGGTTCATAGACTTCCTTCCAGAGTCACAGCACTATACCTAAACATGCACATTACTTTTAATCTGCTTTAACCTGCATCATGAGATGCTTTCCACCTTGAGCGTGGCTCATCTTTTCTCGACATCCACAACATTCCTTTCTCTGAATGTGCCGTCTCTCACATATGTAATTTTACTACAGCAGGCTGATTGAGCTGTTTCTAGATTTATTTTCTTTTTAAAGTATGAATTACACTGCTACCTCTTTCTGCACTGGGCTGCCTCTCTTGAGGCCGTCACCCATTCCTCAGATCCATTCTTGACAGATGAGAGGGATTTGGGCTGTTATTTCCTGTTTTTAATCTTATATTCTCCTCCAAGTTTTGTCTTGACCTTGGAGCACTCCCGTTTGCCTACTTTCCTCAAATAAGTTGTCCTCACTTTGTCAACATTGTGTAGATGACAGCTTTGATTTGTGTGATCGATTAGTGAATGATTCATAAATGAGGGCACTGAGCAAAATTATTTCACAAACTAATGTTTTGCATCAATCCTCTGGGTTATTTTAATAGGGAGGTCTACAGATAACCATGTAGAATTTAGAATGAATTTCTACACATTTCTACAAATTCCTCATTTCTACACATTCTATCCTTTCTGAGCTACGAAGCTACCCTCCTTTTGCAGGATTTGGCCATAAAGAATGGGTCATTTATTTAACTATTTAGTGTGCCTTCCTCATAATGATTGCTGTATCCTGAATGAATGTCAGAATGCTGTTTCTACAAGTTGTGTTCCTGCCCTGTCTGCCAGTGTGGTGTCTTATCTACTGGTTTATAATTAGCCACAATTTACAAAAAAAAAATTCCCTTTTTCATCATTTTTCCATTTCAACTATTTTTGCTTTATCTTCTCTTCAAACTAATGCCCAATGAGAAAAGAAATCACTTCATCCCAGACATAACATGTCCAAGGCGGGTGTGATTCCTCCTCAGTACATCCTTAGCACTCACAATGAACGCCTTGTGGCTTGCTTGCTCTCTGGAAACAGGCTTGGCTTCAGACTCCTCTGTACTAGGCTTTGGGGAACACTAGTAATATAGTCTTTGTTTCTTATTTTCCATTTAAAATTAATGTATGAGTCGAACTGTTAGAAGTCAGACTCAAGTCTATAGGTGCCCAATAAAATGCAGAATGTACAGCTAGCAAAAAAAAATGTTATTTTTAGTACAAGTGTGTCCCTACCACTGCAAGGGATTGTTCTTATATCAAAAATTTATGTATTATCTTAAATATTTAAATTTTGGCTGTATTTGGTAAATCTATTATGATTCGCCTATAATTTAGAAAAATGATTGTAAAAACATGAACTCAAATTACTCAATGAAGGTTTTACTGTAGACTTACTGCACAATAGATGACACTAAAATTTAGCAAAATTAATTAAAAGATATCAAGTGAGTAATCCATGATCTTAAGACTGATTAAGTAAGTTATTACTACATAGGAGAAGATTGATTCCTGTTAATGAAGCTATGATTTTCTTAAAAATGATTTTATACTATCTATAAAAACACAAAGACTTAAACTGCTTCTGTACCTCCTGTTAAGAATGTGTTTGTGTATGTGCGTGTGTTTCTGTGTGCATGTATATGAGCTTGTACCTGCGTATGTACATATGTATATGAGTTCCTGCGTCTGTGTCTAAGAGTCATCCCGTGTGCCCCAGTCAGGTGGTCTTGAGCCCAAAGACATCAACCACCTAGTCACGTTGATTCATTTATACTTTTCTAGTCTTACAATTTTCTCTTTTCTTCATTTTTCCTCCATTTTCTCTTTCTTTCTTCCTGCCATCCTTTCTTTCTGCATTCTTTTTCTTCCATTTTTCTTCTTTCTCCCTTCCTTCTCTCCTTTCTTCCCCCATCCCTCCCTACTTTCTTTCCCATCTGTGTTCCTATACTAGCTTCCTGACCTATATCTTAACCACACATCCAATCTACTCTTCATATTATAAGCGCATCAATCATTAAAAATGCAAATCGTGTTCATTTTCTTTCCCAAAATAATCCTGATGGACTTCTCCCTGTATCTTTCTAGACCCAGTGCCTTCTTCCCGGCTTGGTTCACCAGGCTTTCCATGATCTGAGCTTTGTTATGTTCTTTCTTTCTGTTGCGTATTTTTGTTTGGTCCTGAGCTCCAGGGCAGTCCGGCGACCTCCAAGCCTGTCTGCTGCAAGCTCTTGTGGCTGCTGCTGCTGCTGCTGGCCTGCTTAGGAAGCCTCCTCCCCTTGCCCCACGCACCCTGCCGCCCTACTTCCTGCTCATGCCTGTCTTTAGGACTCGATTTAGATCAGATTCACCTCTGTCACTGTTCCCTTGACCTCGGTGATACTCTGAACATACGTTGTAAAAGTTATAACGTTGCATTGCATTTGCCATGTGCCTATTAGGTTCCCTAGAACAAACTCGTGGGCAGTCGAGACAGTACTCTATCCATCGGTATATCACAAACACATGTTATAATACCTAGAGAAGAGCAGGAACTCAATAAAATGTGGAGGAATGAACTGGGCTGTGGCCAAATGGTCTTTTCAGCTACACTATAAGAAACATGTGAGTAAGAATCCACGCGGTTCACAAAAGAACCTTCTCTTAGCCAGAGAGATAGACAGCCTATTCATGGATGATTCCAGAATTATTCACAACGATGTATCTATGCATTTAGTCATTTTTAGGTGGATACTACTTTTTACTGATTGTGAAAAAAACACTTTCCAAGCAGGACTTCTCTTCACATGAATTTCAGATAAGCATTTTTTGTTGGAAAAAATCTAGTGCAGCGCTCGAGGTAACCTTTAAAAAAAGTCTAACTGCAATTTACAATTTCCTCTTTCATAAAATCACTTAGTTACCATCATATTCAAATTATAAATTCCAGTCAATGAAATGGAAGCTATTTATACACTGCTGCTTGGTGATGGAAAAATGTCTAGGGATTGAGTTTCATCGCTTTGTAGTGACCCTCTGTGGGGCATGTGTTGGCCTCTCATATAGGAAATAGGAGTCAGTCGTTTTCAAGGGAGTGTTATACATAACTACTCTGGCAAAATGATGATCATGTAGGAATATTAAAACATTAAGAATAGGAAAATATGCATACAAAGTTATTTTTATCCACAAAATATTTTTTCATTCTAAAAAAAATTTCGCATCTTGTTTTTTCTACTGAAAACAGTGATTCTGCTAACAACTTTGGAGATTTAAAAAAAATTAATGATCAAGGCCAAGAAAACAAACAATGTGAATGAGAATATTTGTAAAATGTTTCATGGGAGAGATGGGACTTCACCAAAGCCTTGGGCAATGGGAGCACTTGGATGGAGGGCCTGGATGCATGGAGGGGATGCTAGAGGCTTAAGCACAGGGTAAGGAAGAAGAGTCAGGTTCAGGTGTTTGGGGAAGATTGTGTATTTGAAGAGCACAGTACCACTGAAAAAAGAATCTGGGGCCAGTTTTCTAGCTGTTTTGTTGTTTGTCTATTGTTAGAATCTTATTAGGAGGCGGTAAAGAGTATCAGATTGCAATTTTTGTAAAAAACAAAACAAAACAAAACAAAACAAAACAAAAAAAAACCTCTCATGTATTCCTTAACTTATTCCGGTAAGATGTCCCATCTTGAAGTTATTTTTAAGATGCATGGTATTTCCATTAATATTTGATTTGGAATTTACTGATTCAAAAGTAGAAAATACTAAATGAAGCCTTTTTTTTTTCTTTTGTCAATGAGGACTGTGACAACTGCTCTACCTAGGCCAGGTTTCAAAACACTCCAAATACCCCTTAGTCATGCATAGTCATGACTAGTGTAGTTTGAAATGACTTTTGTACCACACATATTCAATTTTCTAGAAGGTTAAAAAAAGTATATTCACTCCTAGTGAACTGAAACTATTTATTCCCAACTGAACATAATTATAGAACTCACAAGAAAACATAGATTTGTCAGGAACTCTAGCAGCTTAGCTAGCTCGTGGCCTAGAAGGGCTCTACAATACAAGGAGCAATCCAAGTCTTTTTTTTTTTTTCTTAGTTTGATTAATCCATTTTACTAACTTTGAGCAGGATTGCTCAAAACCTCTCTTGATACAAAGTTTCACTTAATAACTAACACACTCTGGAGAGATTGATTCCGCAAAGCCCATCGTATGTGGCTTTGCCATGTGTCCCACAAAGCTTACTGAAAGCAAGTTCTTTGTGAGATCGAGGGTAGTTCCCCTCCTTTCTTCCACTAAAACCCATTCTGTCTTGTGTTGGATGGTTCTCTGACAACAACTGGGGAATTACTTACTAGACTGTGTGTCCAGGTGGGAAGATATGGATAGGTATGTGCAGGTCTCTCCCCTCTGTCGTAAAAACAAGGGTGGAGACTCTACAAGGAGTGATATTATTAATGTCTTTTTCATAACTTTAAAAGTCTCATGTGGTTTTAATCTATAAATTTCCCTTTTCCAAAAACTGAACTACCAGCTTTTGAAATCTTCTATATCCTCTATAGCTGGAGCCCACTAAAGCTTGGAATTTCTCTGGGCCATACTCCAAACTCTTATATTTTCCTTAAGTTTTTCTCATTATGATTATTTTCTTCTGTTTTCATATACCTTCATGCCATTCTGTGTGCCAAGACAGAAGTCTCAAAAATAACCTCATAGGAATTGAGTATTTTCTATAATGCACCGTCTGCAACTACTGTGTTTACACTTAAACCTCTTCAAGGGATCAAATCTCAATTGAAAGTAATTCCAGCTACTTGATGACAGATGACATTCAGGTATCACAAAAGCCCTTCAAATGGCTTGGGGCTTAGAGAAAGTGCTGAGTTCAGAGTAGTCACAGTTGAGTAGTGGGACAAAGACGGCGGTGGTAATGTACTGTTGATTCTTTGGTACATGTCTTTACCTCCCTTTGGAAGTCCGTATGGCTCTGGGACCTGCTTTGGCCATGTACATGAAGATCGATTTGAGAAATGCCACCTTTGTCCAGAAACTGTGAGCTTTGTAATCAAGGGTGTGGTATGTCTGCCGCCTCTGTTTCTCCTGCTTCCGCCATCACTGGTACTCTTACTGAGACGGAGGCTCTGTCACCCAGGCTCCCAGGGTCACTAAAGAATGAAGTAGGGTCCCCCTTGCACACCTGCCTGGGGTCCATCAACTGAGCTAAAAAATAAAAGTCTGTTGTTTGAAACCACTGAGACTTGGTAGGGGGTGTTTTTTGCTGTAATATAAACTGTTCTGTCTTGACTGACAACTGGCAACACGTTTGTTTGCGAAGAAAACATTTTTGCTACTAGACATGACTAAGCAAACTATTTTCTCCCTGTGCAAATAAATTATGTTCAGGTGTCACTCCTCATAGCTGGTGGTGCGGTGCCAACTTTCTCTACTCAAGATGTGCCGAAATTCTTCCCTTACAAGGAAGAAACACAGCATCTGTTGTGTTTGGACAGGAGAGCGGCTCTGGCTGGCTGTCCGCAGTGCTGAACCAGGAACCAAATCCGCCTGCTTGTTTATCTCCTGCTTTGTGGTGCTGGCGACGAACGCAATCTGCTCCCCCTACCTGTGTTTACTGTATCTCGAATTCTCTGTCTCTCTCTCCCATTTGTGCATTGCAGAGGGTTTGTGGCTGTAGCTAAGTGAAAAAGGCATGGGTGAGGCCCCAAGTCAGTCCCCAGCACCAAACAACAACCAACATGGCGACAAAACCAGGTCAGGTCCAGTGACTCCACCTGCAACAGATGCAACTGTTAAGCACTTCGGATTTTCAAGACAAACAGAGCACGTGTGTTCTCTCTTAGTAACGGCAACAAGGGTGTCAGGGTACCAGGAACTGTTCTATGCACCATAATCCTGTACCTTGGGAGGCCGAGGCCGGGGGATCTCAAGCGTAAGGACAGCCTTGGCAATTTAGTGAAACTCTGTCACAAATTAAAAATGAGAAAAAATGGCTGAGGATGTAGCTCAGTGGTAAAGAAAGCGCAAGGCCTGGGCCCGTCACCAATATGGACAAGGAAAAGACTAAATTAGACAAGTCAAGGTGGATGAGTAGAAGAAATAATCCCTGTTTTAATTCTTCTTGACACATAACTAGGATTTCACTTAGAGATTCAGTGCTTCTGGAATTCTCTAGTTTATGGATGATTAATAGTTTCTATTTTTAATGGTTTAAAAGATGCTACATCCTTAGAAGACATTTTGTTGTGTATTGGGAACAAATAATTATCAAGAAATTTATTTTTTCTGTGTGCTGAGAATGAGCAGGAACCTGAGGTAAAACATGTAGTTTCAGTGAGAGCTAAGAAAGATGTTAAAAGATAGAGTGACATGAGAAGTGTATCATTTTGAATCGCTTAAATAACTGCCTTTAAAAACTTATTCCCAAAAGTACTACTTTAAAGTTTGTTTCTATTTTTTATATTAATCTTGTTATCTTGATGTTAGAACAGAAAATTAGAATCAAAATAAATAAAACTTGGCTTGTAGGCTCCTCGTAAATAATAAATGCAGAAAAATACTGACAAAAGCCTTACTAGTCCTATAATGCTATTTTTGAATTGAATGTCTGTTCTCAGATTAGAATCAAGTTATTTCTCGATGCAGATGGTAAATAAAGGTCCTTGATAGCTCAATTTTAGATAAAATGGACAAAGAAGGAGGACTTTCTAAAACGTGGTCATTTTATAAGGTTATGTGGTGTACAGCGTTCCATTAAAATCAGCATTATTTTGTGAAGCTTACATGCAGCAGTTACATGATCTGATTCACAGAGGAGAATTGATAGCTTCTTCCCATGTATTATAACTCCGGGTGTCTATCTTTCTGCGAGAGCAGGAGGAACATGGTGTGATGGATTAATGGATTTATTGGGAATGCATGAAAAGGTGAACAGAGTTGTCACTGCCTTGAGGTTGTGGAGTAGGTATGATATTAGGTTGCTTTCCCTTCCATGACTAAAAATGACCATCATCCAGTGTCCAAATGCTGGTTGGTTCCGATGCAGCATCTCTAATCTTCCAAGCATCTTTAGATTGTTATAGATAAGCTAAAAGAAGCGCCTTCCCTGGCCCAGCAGCATGCCTAGCAGGTAATAAAACTGGATTCCAATTCATTGTCTGTCTATACTTTTTGAATAGCACAGGTTGGAATGTCAGGTTGGGTCTTGAATCACACTTAACATATCAAAATGTCCTTTCTAACAATGAGAGAGCACGCTTTTCTGCAGGAAACACTAGCTGTCATAGAACTTATGCTATAAGGATGAAGAGATCCTACTGTAAATTACTGTGTAAACTCCAAAGCATGTTGCAGGGGGCTCCTCTTTAAGGGAGGGATGCCGTCTCCCAGAAATAGATATTTATGTGATCTACTTGCTCAGTATGCCAGCATAGCACTCAGCTCTTTAAAGCCCAGGTTAACCATGGTGAAGGAAGATTTAAACTAGGCAAACATTCAATTATCAAAACCTACTCTTACCATTATGAAGGCAGTGTAGACTGAGCAGACGTTTCCATTGTTTATTTTTCTCAGTTGAAAACACAGTCAAACTCTGGCTGTGTGATCTTGGGTAGTTTGCTACCTAAGTCTCAGTCTTGCATGTGTCTAATGTACCATCTTCTGCACAGACTGTTCTTCCAATTGATTTAAATATTATATTGAAAACTCACGTCACAAGACCTGGCATAATACAACATTAAAACTTTAAGCATTCACAGGGAGCATGAAGACTTGCAGGGAAGAAAAGACCTATGTCATTATTGTGGTGTACTCTGAAGGACACACCACACAGGCTAGCTGACCTTTGTGAGGTTTTATTACAGGGCGGGGGAGAGGCTAGGCACACACATGTGTGTTTATACATTCTGATTGTTGAGGAGTACTTTGATTAAAAATTATGATAGGGATTGCAGTTCCAGGAGTTCCGACAGTTTTCAGGATTCTGTCTTCTATAAGGTGATTGAGAAATGTCTTTGGTAAGGCAACATCTGGGAAGAACTTAAGGAAATGAGCAAATCCCAGAGGAAATACCCCCAGAGGACCAAAGGACTAGCATGCAAGAATTGCCCAGAGTCTCCATCCTGTGACCGTCAGATTAAAGATCATTCCTGCTGATACTCAATCCAATCCAGTATTCTATATGACTCTGTAAGTGTCAGCTATTTGATACATATTTTATAACTTTTTAGCTTATCTTTAAGATTCATTATTTTCTAAAAATATTTCCATTTTATTTTAGAGTTCACTGTAAAATCATTTAGTATATGATATCAAATTTTATTATAGTGATATTTAAAATAGAAAGTAAAAAATGCTACACATTATTTAACTGTTATTCTGATGTCTCTTTTTTCTGGTTAAGTTAGGTTATTTTTATTTCAGTAAGAAAGTAATAAACAAGTTTTATGCAGAATTTTTTCATGAATTTTAAATTAAGCATTAATTCCTATTAGAACATGTAAATAAATAGAAACAGTCATTTCATTGTTAAATTTATCATCAATGACCACAATACATAGGCTATACCTATTTTAAAGTCATATATTGACTAGTTAGCATAATTTTGTTAAACTACATAAGATAAATATTAACAATTTCTTAAAATGTAAAACATTTGTTTATGGTTGGAATGGCCCATTATAATAATATAATAGTGTATTTCTTCAATGTAAATTAAGGAAAAGTCTTAACTGTCTAAAAATCTCCACATAATTTAGGCGCTGTACAACTCAATCACTTGTCTGTGGAAACATGAATTCTAAAGTAGTTTGTGAAAAAAATTACATAAATAGATGTAAAATCTGCAGTGGCTGCACTGAGCTTGTTGTAGGTTATTTCAGTAAACATAGACCTTTGTTGCTTTTAAACAGAATTTCTTTCTGTTGACAGCACTATTAGAAATCTTATTTTGTAACTAGCAAACTGGTACACATAGATTTAACATAATTTTTGCATTATTCATTTAGCCTTTCCTAAATTTCATGGCTATGCTATATGATGAAATACATAGCAGCCATTAAGGTATGGTTTATTTTCTTAAAAGAGACCCAATGTATGGAATAAATTATATATAACACGATGTTTAAAGGAACTTGCTCAGTAGTTACTAATTTGCCAGAATTTGTCTATCCTTTCTCAGTCCTTAGACAATTTGTCAGGTGACTTGATTTCCACTTCTTGGCAGACTTCCCTTGAGACCTGCCAAAAGGACAAATTTTAGACTATGAGTTAGTTGTATCTTTAACTGCTTTTTTCTGACTTAAATCTCAAACAGTGAGATGGGATTTTCCCAACTGGTACATTTAGAGGTAATGTGCGAAGAACCATTTCGGGTAACGTGCCATTTGAAGATTTACTGAGAGCTGTGGACTCTCTAGAAAAGATCCCAAGTTTTGCGTCAGCTCTCAAAATGAGGCATCCAAACTCAGGGACTTCGTGGAATCCCAGGGCACAACTATGGATACTCACAGATCTCAAACTATTGTGGTTTGGGACCTAAAATGAAAGCGGAGTGACACCGATTTTGACACATCATCTTGATGGAATATAATTTATAGTACGAGGAGTGAGGCAGTGTTTATGGTCGACTAAAGTTAATGGAAAAAGCAGAACACCAAATTACATGTGTGTCATTATTTCAGTGATAGAAAATATGTCTCCTCTGAACAGAAATTTCAAAAGCTCATGCTAAACAAAAGATCGTTTTCAGGAGGAGTGGGATTTTGGATATTTTTGTCTTTTTTTTTTAATAAGGGCCTCTTCATGCTGTTAAACATAGTATAGGAATACAGGTGTGGTGGAGAGGTCATTGGGAGCCGGGAAAATGCACCTTGTCCTTCCCTGGTCCTCAACTGTCTCCTGGTGCTCTTTCTTCACATTCTCTTGAAGGATGCCAAAAAAACTCATTTAAAGTTTCAATCTGATAATTACAGAATTAAGCCTCCTCAGTGGCTTCTGGTTGTTCTTGAGACAAACACCTCTAAGGGGTCCCCACGCTTCTCTCTGCAACCCCCCAACGCCACCACTGCTCTGGGTTACCAGCCTTCCCTGGAGAGGGCTTCTGCTTGGCACAGGATGTGACGATTCTGCTCCTTTGCGTGCTTCTCTTTTCCCTTAAGTGTCACTGCCCTTTAGCGTTCAGCCCCACATCCCAGTCTCCAGGAGGACTCCTGCTCCTCCCCCTGCTCTATCCCTGGCAGCTTCTGTCTTTTTACCTCCTAGTAACTAAATAACAACAATAAACTTACACTGAACTCACACTCATTCCCCATTTTATAGTATAGGAACTCTACCAAGCTATTCGAAATACAGAGATTTCACTGCACAGCTAACGTGAGAATGGAGCACGGGATGGTGTGCCAGCGTCCAGGCTGCAGCCCCTCCCCTTGAGGTCACCTCAGGTCAGGCGAGGCCTCTCAGGAGCAGGCCAGAACTCAGTGACTGGGGAAAGCATTTAAAACGTGGATAGCTTTTTTTTTTTTTTTTTTTTTTTTTTTTTGAGATATAGGATGGCAATACGATGCTCCAAAAATGTTGATTTTTAACCATTCACAGAAAGAAAAGCGAATTAAGCTAAAGAATAAAACAAAACCTAAAATCTCGTTTTGTTGTCATGTGGGCACAATGGCAGTCCGATTGAATCTGTACTTTTTTAAAGTTATGTAAGAAGAGCTCTGGGTCATTTCACACTGGGGGGTTCAGATAATAAGACAAATTAGCCCAGCAGGAGTCCCCAGTGGCACAGCAGGGGCTGGGATGGCTTCTCTGTTCATTTAGAAGCTGGGGCCTCCTAAGCTCTTTCCAGTTGCACTAACCGGAAGTGACGGCAGGATTGGGCCTGGCGCGGAGGAAGGGGGCGTTTGTGGCATCCTGAACCAGAATTCATACATGTTGATGACAGCACAAAGTCATGGAATCTCACTGCTTTTAGTTTTAACTTTCTATAGCTTTGGGCTGCTCTACACAGTGAAGCAAATTTGCTTCTGTAATCTCTTATCAGTCAAAACATAACACAGAAATAGAAATCTGTTCCTTTAAACAATCCTTTCTGAATTTCACTCTGACACCCAAGGATGGGCTGCTGATGTCTTAAGGTGAACACATTATGTGTCTGGTGACCTTTTATAGGCCGTGCCGACTCCGTAGCAGCTTTGCCCCTTCCCTGTGCGCATCAGGCCTTTTGAAGCGTTTGTGGCTCAAGCTGCATCTCAGGTAGCTGCCAACTTTCAGTTTCTTCATCAGCTCCCATGATGGTTTTGTGAGGTACTTGCCAGCGGACCAAGTCACAATCGCTATTCAACGACCAGGAAGGGGGAGCAGGAGCTTAAAATATCAGATAAAATATTTGGAATATAAAAATTTGAAATTTGAATTAATCCTTTAAACAAAGAGCTGCTATGAGTTAGTAGAGGTTTTAGTTTTCCATCGATGTGGCATTAGTCAGAGCCGCACAATGGAGGATGCCCGTCTGTCCAGCCCCTGTTCTGAAGGCATCTCTGATGGAGATGGGGTACCGTACCAGTTTAGATTCTGCCTGGTGTCTTGCCATCTATTATTTTCTTACATCTCTTTCAAAACACTTGCGTGTGACAGAGGAGCAGCTGAGGCTAAAGAGAGGTGTGCAAATGCTCGTGCACATACTTTTTAAAAGTACCAGTCTGTTGTAACAGGCAGCTCCAAAGACAAAGTGGCCAGGTTTTTATGTAATATTTTAGAATAATGCAAAGGTAACCAGCAGACATAAACAATGAGGTATAAAAGATTTGGAAATTTTTTTTGTGTGTGTGTGAAAATCGCTAAGCTTTTGCTAGTGTTCTTTGTATGAAATTATAGCAATCTTTTGGCCGGTATATGAGTCAGATTGCTGAACAGCTAAACAAACTAATATCGGGGTTAAAGCACGGGCTTGTCTTACGCATAAAACATTTACAGTTTTATTCCAAAAGATTGCATCTTTTTTTCTATCCCTGTGGTTATGATTAACTTAGCAATATTAAGTCATATGTTGTAAGAATACAAAGCTTCCTTCCCTTATCCCTCTATTTGATAGTAGTTTACAGATATTTCAATTCATCTTATAAAAAGAAAGGATCTACCACAAGGTTTTAGGCTTTGCAGCTCTCTTATTCTCTTGCCTGCCACCTTTGTGATACAGCCAGGAAGAACCAAAAATAACCTGACACCCAGCTTAACACATATTCTGCAGGATTTTCTTAGATCCCATTGCAGTGAGAGACAATGATGGCCACATTCACACTGAGTATCTAAATGTCTTATTGCTCCCAGACGTAGGGGATTTTGACCCATGGGTTAATATTGTAGTATTAAATTTGAGTTTTACGAAAGAAATCTTACACAATAAAGTTTCGTTTTCTTGGACAAGTGTCAATGCAAAAAAGAAAAAACACCAATTCAAATGTATGTATTCTTGATAGTTTATGTTTAATCTCTGTGTAATTAAGAAGTATTTACTGAGCATCTACCTGTGACAATCAGGCAAGCCAAGATAGCATTAGCTGTGACAGGAACTGCAGTATAACATGGGTAAATGTCATATGTCAGGAACATTGCCGTCAAAGAAGGGGAGGGAGGGCCATACCGCCCTCCTGGTGGGCAGGTGCTGTGCACCCCTCGGATATGAAGAGAGCCAGGGGAGCAGGCATGCTCATGTGAAGCACGTTGCACACCTACTGGGAAAGGATTTTTAGGTACAGGATGAATTTTTTTGAAGGCAGTGTTAATTCATGTGGTGATGAATTGTGATTTATAATTTGTAACTATTTCAAAGTAACAGAAAATATGGCTTATTATTCTCACGTTCCTTCTTGATCACATTTGTGATAAAAATATTTTACTGCTTCCACGTGGCCGGGCAGGGTTGAAAACATTCTGAAGCCAAATTAGAGAGACGAACTCCAGTGTAACCCAGAGCCACAGGACCCCTCCTGCCACAGAGTGAAGACCACAGGAGGAGGAGCCACAGGCGGCTGGTATGAAGGCTGTGCAGAGAGCACCCTGGGACCTTGCTGGTCTCTGTGTATGCCCAAGATTATGCCAACCTCAACCGCATTCTCCCTGCATTTCCCCTTAGAGAAGATTATCTGTCCATTTAAAAAAGTAAACTAAAATAACTTGTACCCTTTTTGATCTTTGGTTTGAGCCAAGATCTCATCAGGTTGTTAAATTGCCCAGGTTGGACTCAAACTTGGGATCCTCCTGTCTCCACTTCCCAGAGTGCTGGGTTTTCAGGTGTGCGCCACCACACCCAGTGGCCAGACTTCATGATTTTTGACTAGCACTGTCTGATTTCTGGAGGTGGATGTTTGTGTACACGAATCTGTTAGGTACTAGGTATGCCTGGAGCAAATTAGCATACTCATTTTCTTGGTGTTCATTCTGGGTAGAGCTATTCATATTTTTGTGAACAAAAATCAACTAAATTTTGTTATCAGCTGTGAAAGTGTTTAATGAAAGGATGACCTGAAAGTATTTAATGGCTGAACATTGATTTTGGAACAAATGTGAGGTCTTGGATTCAAATGCACAGCATATAACTGAACTGTTTAGCAGCCATGAGGTTAAAATGACTGAATTGCTTCTCGCCTGTGTGCTGTAGTCATATAGTAAGTCAGGTACTTCTGCTTAACCACACACAACTTTACCTTCTAAAAAGGAGAAAAAATATAGTTCTATGGCTTTGAATGAAAGGGACATTGTACTATGTGTAACTTACTGTTTCCTCTAGATTGGTTATTTTAGAAACGGGTGAGAAATGGAAAATATTAAACATTTGTGAGCTACAATGACATCATTCTGTACTTAATTAAAATGGGTCCTTGACATTTGCACTCTGAAATATGACAGAAAGTACGACCAACTATTTAGGCAAGTTTAACTCAGATTAGTTTTGCCTATACATTTTATTCCCAGTGTCTCTACAAGGGAAAATTTCCAATTTCCACAGTGCTTATCAGTTATTGCTCTAACACAGTGAATGCCATAGATTTTCTTTTCCCCTTAATTATTCTTTTTATTGGTATGTTTTGTTATATGTGACACTTACATGCATCTTGGAGGGTTGACGCATAGACATATCTCATCTTGATCATGTTTACTTCCTTTATGTACTTTAAGCCTCAGAAATAAAGATAAGTGACCACAGATTCTGTTGTAGGGAAAAAATGATGTGCAATTAAGCACATAGTATGTAATGAGATGACAAAGACATGTATAATCCAGGCCTGTAATCTCGGCACTTGAGGAGGCTGAGGCAGGCTGATCACAAGGTCAAGCCTGGCCTGGGCAACTTGGAAATTTAGTAAGATTCTGTCTTAAAATTAAAAATAAAAATGGGTTGGAGTATACCTCAGTGTTAAGTTTGTGGGCTTCATCCTCAATACCGCACACACATGTACACATAAACATAAACAGAGAAATATATGAACAGATATTCTAGACTAGATTGGTATCATAACAGGTTTCCTGGTGGTGAATTAGGTTGTAGTTAAAATCTTTAGAAACTAGCTGACTTTGAGCCACTTGCTCCTTTAAAACGAGTGTGGATTTCTCCTAGTTTAAGCTCTTCAAGTGCTTGCAGCAGCAGATTGTAGGAGTTATTAAAACAGCAAACTCCCAGAGGGAGTAGCCAGCCTGCATAATAGCGTCGCCTCACCACCGGGAGCTCATACACGCACACTGACCCAATTATATCGACGGGCAAGCAAAGAATAGATGCCTAGAATTCAAGTTTATTTCATAAACGCCACCAGCATTCAATGTTCTGTATTATTTAATTATTCCACTGTTTTCTCTCAGTAACTCATTTACTAACATTGACCACTAGAATAAAGAGGCATCATTTATCATGGCGGGGTTTTTATAGTCTTTTAAAGGATGTCTGAAATAGTTTCATTTTAATGTGCTAAAAACATTGAGATTTACAGCAGGATGCTAAAGAAATACCAGCTCCAGGGCCTCCTGCATTTAAGACAGGACACAGCTCTGCGGTCCACCTGTGCAGTTCACCTGAAGGAAGGCACGCCTAACCTACCACACTGCAGCATTGGCCACTTCTGTAAGGTAGCCATCATAAATCCCCATGCTCGTGAGAAACAACAACTAGTTCCTGTGAGACCCTCTTGGAAGCCATAACTGGTGGAGTGAGCTGAGGTTCCTAGCAATGGTAGAATAGTTAGTTGCAATACATTCCAAAAATATTCATCTTCCTTATAATTTCTAGCAAAATTTGATCATTCTTTTAATCTGCTTTCAACCCATTATTTACCCTATGCACATTTATAAATTTGTCATTGAATAAGTCTTACTTTATCCCAAAGTATACCAATTTTTTTCTGTAGAAGATGGACTAATCATGGGACTGTTGGTATGGCGTTTGATGTTAGATTATATAAAAATCTGTACACTACAATCAGTATAAAATTTTTCATGAATTTATGCTAGTTTTATTAAAAAACAAGATAAATTTAGCATTCCCTATTTTTTAATATGTGCTTAATTCATGTTTGGACAAAAGTGAATATAGGTTGACTAAAATGTAGCATTAGTTGCTTGCTGGAAATGAGAAAGATGTTAAGGCTAGAGTAGGAGAGTTCATAGATGCCAGTTTATTGGTGAAAGGTGGTAGTTAAGGAACTTGTGTTGGTCAAACTGTAGTCAAGATAGTAAAATAATGAACATGTGAACTGAGTACTGAGTCAGAGAATCGATCTTTTACAGCTCACTGAAGAGTCCACAGAGCTAGGAGACTCCAGAGTGTGTACTATAAAAGTTCCTTTCTGGTGATGACACATCTAAGCTAGCAACAATAGCTACCTTAACAAAGTATAAAGTTTTTTTGATAGAGGGAGTGATTCCTGAGCTAACCAAAAACCTTCATGACCAAGGCCTTAGTTGGGCTCAGAGCATGATTTTAAATGTCTTAGTCAGGCCCTAGGTTAGTCTGCCACACTGTGGTGACAAGGCTCTGAGCCACAGTATTAATTTCAGAAGAAATACGGTTAAGTCTGTGGCCTACATTCTAGATAAGTGAGTGGTATCAGGACATCGTAGGTTATTTCACTGATGACCATGCCTGACTGTCATCCTTTCTGATTGTGTTAGACAATCACCTGCCCAGTTGGTTGAGTCACCAATCCACAGAGTTGAGAATAGTGTGGTCGTAGAGTTGAGTGTTAAATGATAAAGCTATAATCAGGGCAAGTCAAATGACTGTCGGAAGAGAAGCTACCGTATGAGGAAGCTTCCTGCATCCGTCCCATTAAGAAATCAGCATTTCCAGTTAATAAGATGGTCTGATTTCACTGACATTGTTTCTCTGAAACTAGGACAATTTTAAGGAGGAACCAAAAGAGTCACAGAGGTTCACATAAATATGGGACTGTTCAAGATGCAATAATGAGATCAGAGATCACAGAGAGGGCATAAGATTAAGAGACTCGGATAAGCAGGTCAAGAAGCTGGTCAGCAACATCTGCCTGAAGACTGGAAAAACAGGAGATGGAACAGGGCTGGGGAGTCCAGAGTCACAACTATTCTTGTGGATTATCAGCACACGTAGTGATAGATAGATGACAGACTGTTATATATATATATATATATATATATATATGGTTTTTATTTATTCATTTAGCTATGTCTGAATGGTTAGTACACACAGGCACGTCCCCTGGATCTGCCCACTGAAGGAGCCCAGAAGGAGTGGTCCCTGGGTGGCCGGGAGCAGGTGCAACTAGAGCTCTTCTCTAGGAAGAGGAGCACAGGTGTATTGTAGAAGAAGCTGGACTTAAGCAGGGAGAATACAGCTGAACTTGGAACACTGATGTGCCAAAGAAATAATGAAGGGATGAAGGAAGGGAAAGAAAAGATGGCCGAGTCTCATACAGTCACAAGAAACAAGAACCCATTCAAAAAACAAACAAACAAACCAAAAAAACTCCCTAGAGCCACAGCTGAAACCATTTCGGTAACAAGATATACGAAGATCATTGAAATGTGACTCAATGATGTAAATCCCCATGGATCCATATTAAGAGAAATAAACTGAGTAAATAAATAAATGAGAGAAAAGATAATGCTTCTTTATAGCACAATTCCAATTAAAATGTAAAAGAATGAGAGAAATAGAAAATTACGATGAGAACATTACAGCAGTAATAGGTGAAGAGCAAGACACAGGGTCGATGCTAAAACTAGTAGGACAAAGCTTAAAGAGAGAAGGAGGCACTGGTATCAGAAAATATTCAGTACCAAGAAAACAGTGAATTTAGAGTAGAGAAATCTCGCAGACATTGCATTACGCAGGTGACCATGGTAATTATCATGTCATGAGTTCCCTGATTAGATTTCTGGGATGCAATTCTTCTCTATGGTGTCCTTTGCAATAACGCAGAACCTCTATCAATTACAAGAAAGAAATTAGACAAACCTACATGCAGCAACATCATGTGCAGTAATGACAAGCATGATTAGAACACATAGCCAAGGTCATGAAATGGAAGGAAGGAATAAAAACAGACCACAGAAGGGAAGAGATCAAGAAGAAGGCAAAATATAATTTAGAGTCCTGGATTGGATTCTGAGCACGAGGGCAAAATTAAATGCAGAGTCGTGGGTAGAATTCTGAGCATGAGGGGAAAGAAGTTTGGTAAAATCTGAATGAAGTCTGTAGTTCACTTTAATACATTGCACCAAAGTTAATGGTTTAGTTTTAGTTGCTGTACTACAGTCAGATTTTAACATCAGGGAATGTCAGGTGAAATGTGCTTGGGAATATTGCCCTACAACTCTTAAGACAATGCAAACTGATCTCAAAATGACATGGAATGCAATTATGAAAGAAATCATTTTAAATGCCATGGGATTGTGAAAAACAGCTGTTTCAGCACCCTACCCGTAGGATGCTTTTGGTTGCAAGTAACTGGAACACAGCTTTGGTGGTGTCCACTGCCTGTTTAACTGAAGATTCCCAGAAAGGAAGGGTTGGATGCAATGAGATTCCGTCCAGTTCCTGATTTCTCTTTGTACAGAGTCTCTTTTGTTTCTCTCTACTCACAAACTGCTTAATTCTCATTCTGGGGATGAGACAGTTACAGAAGTTCTAGACCGAAACCTAATGTTCAGAGGAAATGTTCTGCCAGGTGCTGTTATTAAATTGCAAAGAAATGTCTGTCCCTGGAGAGCACCTCGGCTCCCTCAAACCTCAGCGGAGTAGACTGAGTTGGACGCTCATTACTGAACAAACTGCAGATACAAAAGAGTTGTTTAGACTGGTTACCTTGGGCTCGGTTTCCAAAGCTCCGACATGCCCGTTGGTTTCTATGTCTTCCTGAGACTTGAAGGTGGGGCTGAGCTCTGAGAGGCTGACTTAACTGGGCAGACAAACATCCAGTTCCCGAGAAGGGAAAATGAATGTTGGAAAGTTATGGCTGCCGCCTACTAGAATATATTTTCCAAAATAAAGATCATCGCCTGTAATCCCAACACTCAGGAGGCTGGGCAAGAGGATTGCTGTGAGTCCAACATGACCTGGACTACAGAGTGAGACCCTATCTCAAAATAAAATAACATAATAAAATAACGAAGTGAAATAAACTGATGCAAGTGACCTTGTACTAAAAGATTAATGTCCTACTATGGAAATAAAAGACAGGCTGTCTGAAACCCATACCCTCCTCGAGAAACCAGCAGGGTTTGTGAGCACCCTCTCTACAGCCCACTGCTATAATCATTTCAGTAACGTAGCAAGACCCAGTTGGCTAACGTATTAGTTCTCTAAATTCCATCATGAACTGTCTGATCCTTTCCCCCTTGTTTCAGTCAGCATCCTTGGAAATGGGTCCTCTGCTTCCATGCATTTTGGCCTCGTTCCCATCCCTAATTTGATCACCCACACTGCACCTGGAAAAACTGGTAATTTCATTTGGAGACTGAGGTGCCCTCATTAGGGAACAAAGCCGCATGTGAGATCCTGCTAGCTGAACTAACTGAATTGTTCCTGCATGAGCACTTTGCCTTCTTACACACAAAATGTTGTGCAAAGAGCAAAACAAAAGAGTGTCTTTTGACAGAGGGTAAAAATACTCCATGCCCTCAAGAGAAAAAACGATCTGTAATTGGAATAAGTTGGCAACGTTCTCTCTGTCTTTGGCACAGTTCACTATATGGACCAGCCCCAGCCACCAAAGTTGCTGGTGTATACCATCAAAAAGAAGACACAGCTGGCTTGTGTACCTCCAAACCTAGCATGACTTTCAACAAATGTGAAATGAAATATATGTTACTTAAGTGATAGTTTATTAAATACAGTTTTTAAAATTATTACCTACAAGTAGTTGATGGAACTTGCCTAATTTCCACTTAAACACTACACGAAATGACACACATTTCTGTGAGATATTTTAAAATATATAGATATGTTTCCTTGCAGCAAGGACCCTTGGATGCATCTGTACCTCTGAAGTGACCCCTGATCTTAGAAATCGTTGGCTTTCTCCATGTGGATGAAACTTGAATGCTCAAACGCAGACTCTTCAGAATGGAATTTGTTAACCTATAACCCAAACCCATTTCTCTCCCTGAGTCTTGCTTTCTTCGCAGTTAAGAGCACCACTGTCTTCGGGGTGACTTCACTCTGCAAAGCCAGGTTATCTCTTACTTAAGAATTCCTCGCTACCTCTTAGCCTTTACGTGCACTTCCTAAGGGCTCTTGATTGTATATCTAGGTATTTTGTCTCTGCTCTCTAGTTCAACAATGTGACGATGTGACGTTCTCAGAGTAGTCTATGTATTTCTAGCTGGGGTCCAGTCTCTCTCTCTCTCTGTCTCTCTCAAAGACTTTAGAAATAATTACTAACACAGAGATTGGAATTTAGTATTCCCTGCTTCATATTTGATAGATCACGGCTGGCTAGTAAGTAAAGTTTAATGAGCAAACTCCCTTGTAATTCAACCTGAACAACCTTAGCAGTCTATGACATTGAACACTGGTTAGACGTCAGCTTAATTGACTTTTGTGTCCTTCTTTTTGCAAACACGTGCCTCTCTTCTCCTCCAAGGCTCCCTTGCCTCATGTTGGATTTCCCACCATGACCAGGTTTTACCTCAGTGGCCTCCCCTCTGCCTTCTTTTTCTAGTACCTGTATGAAAATGGCTCTTGAATTTGGTACCCTTAGTGGCGATCATTAGCCAAAGCTCAAACTTACTCTATCACCACTCTGTCACACTCTGGGACAGCAAACTGAACCTGCTGTGCCCACGGCCCACTTGGTACCTTGCTCCCTAGGCATTCATCACAGCCCAGTAACGTGAATTCCTTCACATGAATGTGATAGGAGAAAAAGTTCTATGCCTTCTGGCCTGATCCTAGTAATGACCACCAGTAACAGACAAATGGAAAAGGAAAATTGTGAGTCTGGGCCCACTATGTTAACATTGTATACACTAGAAAACGTCTAAATATATGTAAAGCACTCAATTGTACATAAAAACCTGGAAATAATCAACACATTGTAAACACAGTGCACAAAGCACGACCCCCCTGTGTAGCCATCAATGCGACCCGAGTGTGTATAAATCATCTTACCTGCTTCTACCTGGGCTGAGCGTGTGGGCTTGATACCCAACAATAATCTCCGAAGCTGCGAAAGAGCTAAGTTCTTGTCTCATTCTTTCACGTGTAAAAGATATTTTCAAAAATAACAGCATTGCCGAATATGGCATTCATCAAGGTATGGCAAAGAGATATTATATACTTTGTAAAACCTGTGAAATATATGCATTAACATACTAACACTGTGCTATGTTAATGTACAAATACTTCAATTAGAACAGCACAGGATGCTTGCAAAGTGAGGCTTTTCTGCATAGCTCTATATATAATTCTTTTCCTATGTTAACATTAGAATTAAGGTAGAAAGGATGATCTGAATTGAGGAAATGTACGAAATCCTCACGCGACTCCTGTCCTGCGTGGTGTGGCACAGTCTCTGGGTCATGTAGTCCTTTAGTATGACACAGGCAGTAAGAACCTGTTTGATCATTACCAAAGAACAACTTCAAAATAAAAAAACATTGGTTTCTATGTTTTCTGAAAAACTTATCAGTACTTATTTTAATTCATGCAAAGTGAGGTTGCCACTATTTGGTGAATTTGCCTGCAAATTAGCAACTTCAAAGAGGTCACTTACATAATTTGATCCTATTCTATTCAATTAACTAAGTCTAATTTTTCAATTTCTATGAATAAAAACTGTCTATTGAGTAGAAATTTGGAAAAATATGTGAAGACAGTTTTACTAGGCTGGAGCTAAAATTATTTTAAATATTATATTGTATATGAAAATCCTATTTATTGGCTCAGAAATACAATAAATATTCTATGTTACATTTCTTTAAAATGAGAGGACAGAATAGCGGTCAAACTCCTCAAGAAAACTGTAGTAATTCAACAAGAAATAAAATCGTCACACTAGAAAAATAAACAATTACAGTTTGCCAGTGGCGGCAGATCCTGAGGTAGCCTATAATCCAGTAAAGATTTGCATTTGCACAAAAGAATTTAAAAATAAACAGTTCTCAGGGCATGTTTACATTCTGCTTATCTACACTTTGTCAGTTTTATTTCTGCTGCCAGTAAAACTAAATATTTATTTATATC
The DNA here is from genome assembly GCA_004027205.1 of Ctenodactylus gundi. Lineage (NCBI taxonomy): Eukaryota > Metazoa > Chordata > Mammalia > Rodentia > Ctenodactylidae > Ctenodactylus > Ctenodactylus gundi. The sequence continues at coordinate 727,135 of PVKB01000378.1, forward strand.
TTCTTTAGAGGATTACACTTTGTATGCAAATAAGTCTCGAGATAAAGCTACATTGTTTGGATGAAGTATAGAAGAAATCATTAAATTAAAACTTCTTGAGGTACTGGTGGTTTAAGTCCTCATTTCCCTAGGGAAAAAGTTCCTATTTCATTTTGACTGAAGTCTATGAAATGCTTCCATTGGTGTTTTGTATCCATTAAGATGCATTAGGTGTCACCTAACAGAACAGACCTCTGAAGGTAGGTTGTGTATCCTAGCCTGGGAGATGCCATCCTAGGCCACGTCAAGGGTCCAGGTCCTATTCCTTCTGTTGCCCTGATTCTCTCAGTGCATTAACTGGGTAGGATCCTTTCAGAGCCCGGCATGGCTTCTGGCATTACATCTTGATAGTAAGCCCAGGAAACAAAAGAATACTCCTTTCCATGCAGCTATATTTTTAAGAAAAAAATATATATCTATACACTTTTGACAGGAAAAGGCCTGTTCTAACCAGCTTAGCCTGCTTCGCGTTCTGCATTTGAGTGCATCTTTGTTCTGTGGCAGTGGTCAGCTGAACCCTCAGACCCGTCAGAAAGGGCGTCTGCAGTGTTCGGGTGAGTCAGCCTCCTGGGGCCAAGGATGAAGGATGCTTGTCCACTAGGCCTCGGCAATGATGCTGCAGTCCTCAGCTCCACAGCCACATGGAAAGTTGCAAGTGAATCTGGGTATTCAATAACCTTCCTGGACACTTCTTGGACATAGAAAAGGTTCTAAAATGATTCACAGTAAATCCTGAGTTATTCTAGGGAGCAGCATAGGGATTGACAGAGTGGTCACTGTCAATTTTTACATTTCTATGTTACTGGTGTCTGACATTTTATAATGAGAGTAGGATAAATCTTGTGATTTACAAAGAAAAGACTTGTCTGTAGGTGTGTAGTGTGCTATAAAAGTGATTGAATTAAAAGGGAACACGCTTTCGGGAATTAAAGAGAACGAAGAATAAGCAGCAGACAGAGTGCCATTGTGTGCTGATCTGAGGAAGCCATTTCCCAAGGAATGGAAAGTCTATTGACCATGGAGTAAGACATTCGATGTTTAAGTAAAGTGTTGGAGTGGGGGGAGTTGGGGACATAGTTTAGTGAATAAAATTCCTGCTTAGGAAATTCAAGGCCCTGGGTTCAGTCCCCCAGCACCATTTACTACCTAGGTATGGTGGCACACATCTGTAATCCTAAGTCTAGGGAGGCTGAAGCAGGAGGATTGCCATGAGTTCTAGGTCAGCCTGGGCTATAAAGCCAGTTTAGGACCATCATGGACTACAGCACAAGAAAGAAATAAAAATATAAGGGTATCTATGCCAAATCTAAAGCCTTGGGCTGCTTTGAAACCAGGCATTTCTGGGACCAGCGCCATTCTGCACCCTTGCCCACAGCTGCTGGGGCTACATTGAGATGCCCTGTAAGTACACAACACAGGCCTGATTTCAGTATTTATCAAACATCTCATCAGTATGTTTTTATATTTGTTACATATTGAAACAGTATTCTGGATATATTCAGCTAGCAAAAATATGTTATCAAATTTATTTTTATCTTACTGGTACTTATTTGTCTCTCTTTCACGTGGCTACTAAGAGATAGAAGGGTACCTATGTGGCCAATGTCTGTGGCTTCAGTTATATCTGCTCACCAGGCTGGCTTACCTGGTCAGCAGGCGTCAGGCCAGATCTCAGCCCCTAACCACCCTCATGTGAAGGCCAGGTGCAATGGGGTTTACTGGGATTGAAACTAAATTCGCCAAACTGAAACTTTAAATACCTCTGGGAGAAGTTCATGGTTATTCTCATAGATAATTACAATCTGGCAATGTAAAATATAGAAAGAATCTAGATAGATTATCCCAGCTAAGACAGAAATTCACTCTGAAAAAGAGAGAGAATAATTGTTCAGTGTCTGAATGAAGGAATCCTGCAGTGAGTAGCAGGAAATCCCGATGATCCCTGTAAGTTACGGCCTTGCCATGGTGAGAAAGATGGCATGAATGGAGAGTGAGCTGGTGGAGGACTGGGAAGGCCGAGGCTGCGTAGGGCCCTGCCCCGGTGCTGGAGCCCTGCAGTGCTCTCCAGTGTGGATGCTGGTTCGTGTTGCTGCGGGAGATGGGAGATGGCAGAGGGAGGACGCTTCTTGGGCAGTGTCAGATGATGCCCCCAGGGGCTGAGGAGCAGTAGGGCGCGGCACACTGCAGCTGAGGGATCCCCCAGGAGCTTCGGATGAACTGCTCCCCCAGAGATGTGGGGACATGATTTTCAGAGGCCTCATATAGCATAGCACTGTGGCTAGGATTTTTTAAGTTTTGTTCGCGCGCGCATGTGTGTATGTGTGTGTGAATATGACTTTCTCTTACTTGTCACGCTACTGTAAATGTAGACTATACCTTCGGACGTTCCGGAGCAGAATTAGGTTGGGTAGATTTAGGTAGAGGAATCTGTGAGGAAATGCATCTGTAACAATCTGTGATTCTTCGAGTCTGCTTTGGAGCACTAGTGCGTGACTCTGGTTTGATCCTTGAATCGTTCAATACAGAGCCCCCCCCCTCCCCCACCATGTTGCAGGGCATCCCCTTCTCCTTTGAGACCAGTGTTACGTTGGGGAGAAATGGCTGGCTGCTTAAAGGGCCAGCTTCTTAATGCCCATCTGCCTTAGTGTTCAGCAACAGAAGTGGTCATAATCTTTATTTTGCTCATCCTTATGTTAAAATAAATAGCTGAACCTGGTGGTGCGGGCCTGTAATCCCAGCACTCTGGGTCTGAGGCAGGAAGATTGCAAGTTCAAGCACAACCTGGGCAACTTAGCAACTTAACAGAGCCATCAAAATCAAATATAAAAGGTAGGCGGGGATCTCTCTCAGTGTGAAGGCCCTGGATTCAATCCTTAGTACCACAAAAACTAGCCAGTCAATAAATAATAACAGCATTTAATTTTTTCTAAAATATGATAATCAAAAAATGTACTGTAGGTCACCACACCAAGCTAATCTTTACATGGTGCTACGGAATTGAACTCAAGGCCTTATGCCTATTAGGCAAGCACTCTAACTACTGAGCCATGCCCCCAGCTCCACAACCTCTTTTTAAAAGCCTCTATGCAATTCACCCTTAAGGAAAAGCAAAGCATTTAAAAAAATAACAATGACAAGTTTGGTATAATTTTCTCTACTTATCAAGAAAAAATTAAAGGACACTCATTGTCTATAAACCATTTGAAATGAATCACTGTGTTTGACTCATGATACTTTATTCTAACCTAACAATTTACTTACCCCTCCATAGTCATCGTATATATGTGGTGAATAACTTGACAACTAAATTTGCTTTGATTATTAAGAGGCATGATTGACAAGTCCATAAGCTATTTCTTTCTACAAGCCTCAAGCTGCGTGCAATTCTGCTAACTTCCATGGGTTTGTGGACGTAGCTTCCTTTATTTTTTCCTACATAAATGCTTGACATGATTCATTTTACCCTGTTGACATTTTCTTCATGTGATGCCCTGCAGAAAACCCTTCAGCCTATTTGGCAAACTTTATAAAGGACTAAAAGAGAAAGTGATTTAGGGGATGCCATCGTATCTACCCCTTCTCTTGTATCCCATCTTGCCTCGCCTTCATATGAGGCAGTATGGCTGCCCCAGTCAGTGCAGCCTGGAAGTCTCCTTTACTGAGAGGAGTAAGGAAAATGGCTTTGTCCTGTACTCTCTTCCCGCATCTTTGACCCTCCAACTTAAATGTAGCAATTTCAGAGCTCAAGGAAACCTGCAGTCTGTATTTACACTGTTGACTGCAGGGATTATTTCCTTGGCTGGAGCATGGTGGGTAATGATAGACTGCACACAAGAAAACGGAAACCTGTAGATTTTTATTATAATGTTTAGGGGAAGATGAGCTTACTTAAAACAACCTGTATTATAGTCTCTTGTTTGCTTGCCCTTGGTTTTCAAAGAAAGGATCTTACTGATTAAAATAGCACGCCAGATCTCTTTGGCTGCTTTAAAGTGATACAAACCTGAAATACCCTATCAATGAGACCGCTGGAAGGGACCTTAGAGTTGAGGCAGTCAGTCCTCATGTGACCTGAAACCTAGTAGAAGCTACGCACATTCTCCCTGGATAGAGGTACACTTGACTAGACCACTAACATTTGCCAGATCAGCGGGGATGCAGGATCCTGCAGGTGTTCCTCAGGGCTTGGGAATGTCAAATTCGTAACTTCTCGTGTGGCCCATGGCCACTGCCTCAGAAGTCATGAAAATCATTCAGTAGGATGAAATCGATGATGTGGAAGTGAATGCCAAATGCCTCAGGAACAAATTGACCTTAAGTAACCCAATTTCTGTCCCAGTTGTCACATGGCTTTCTCTTGTTCTCTTTTTGTGCTGTAAGAGGACATTTGTCATTGAATTTCAGGTGATGCCATCCTGACACCTTCAACTAGACTTGCAAAGTCTAGGGATTATAATAAACTATGCAAAAATAAATATCTGGCATGATCATTTTTTACCTGAAATTTAAATAAAATTTCTTGCCAGCTGTGTTCTCAGAGCAAGTTTTCACACTGACTGATACTTTTGCTTAGAAGAAGTATTTAAATATTATAATCTTATAGTTCAGATCTTTAAGGCAAAAGAGAGAGTTCTATAAATTGATAATTATGACTCAATGGCATAAATACTGTAAAAAACAGGGTTAAGGAAACACAGAAAGAATATTTATCACATCCAAGTTTAAGGAAAGCCTTGCGCAGGTGAAGCACAAATTGTCCTGGATGAATAAATTGCAATTACTTGTATTCCGAAAAGGTCGAAAGTCACTCAGTTAGACACAACCAGAAATTGATCATAATCTAAACAGAGGAAGAAATAGCCAAAATTAGGAGGAAGAACATACATGACAGATGGTGGTAGATGGTTCATGGAAAGAAAATCAGGATGAGATGAGAGAGTGAAGTTAAAAGAAGAAACAAATTATCTTATATCTTTTAGAGTCTATCTTGATACATAACCAAACATTACTCTTTGTGCAAGAACATTAAGAACTATAACATCAGTGGGTGTTAATTGAGCAAGATAGCCCTGATTCATTCAGATCATGGTATTAATTGATTCCACAAATTTTGATACTTTTATCCTTCATAGATTTGCAAAAGCTCCACGACTTGACTGGGCCAATATTTGAAAAACTTTGTTTTGTTATGTCTACATTTAACTAAATTTGGCACAGCTATTTCCATTCTGAAGTCATCTGCCTTTTATCATAGTCAATACTTGATTTCTAGATTTTTCCCTTCTTAAAAAAAGTGGGAACTGCTTTGGAATAGTTGTGGAAGAAAATCCACATATTAAATGGGCTCTCTCCTCATTTTAATAACTCATCATCTTCATTTGTTTTATGAATTTACATGACTGTCTAAAGTATTTTTTTGCTATCGGATTCTATTCTTCAGTTACCATACTGGTAAGATCATTGCCACAGCAATGCTACAAAACACAGGCATTAAACCAAAGCAATACCAGACACCTAAGAAACTCCCTGGAAACCAATGAAACACTTTTATCATTTCTCGCAATGTTGCCTTATTAGAAAGCTACAAAGTCATAGCTGGATGGCTTTTACTAACTCCTGGAAAGGCAGATCATGAGGTAATGTCCTTTCTCTTATAGGTGCCAGTGCTGTGAGTTACAACTTAAATATTTTTAAAACTCTAGAAGCTATTCAGATTAGTCATGGTTCCTCAAAACCAATGTGTCATATATAAAGGTATCTTTCTATTCCCTTATGTTTGTTAAAGTTGTTCTAAGATTTATCTTTGTGATAAAATTGGAAGGATAACTAAATATTACATTATTTCTAATTCTCTGGATTGAGATAGATTCCTTATAATTTTCTAAGAATAACATGACTGAATCTCACCCCTAGTAACAATTTTCCTCCACTCTTGATTTCAAACCCCTCATATGTGCACTCGATTTAACCTACAATTAAGTAGACAACCAGCCAACACTTTGCTCTCCATTCAGTTCCATCTGGGTTGTGTGTATTTAAGTGTCTTTAGGTTGGAGTGACTTAGGTAAATAAAGCATTCCATGCCTCGATATCATGGTATTTGCAAAGGATATGCAACAGTGGTCAAAATGTAGCAGTGTCCTAGCAAGAGACATATGATTTCTGTGACTCCTACAATGGGTCCAGGTATTGCCTTGTCCCTTGGGATTTTGGGGGTACCTCTTAAGTCTCGGCAAGTTGCATCCTATTGTTCACATTTTGACTTTAGTAAAAGTAGTGATAAGTATAGAAAGAACCAATTCTTCAACAAAAGGAAAACATACAACTAAGTTTTCTTCACATTTATGGTCACAATGGATAAAAGAGATTGTATTTTCCCAGCCCTATCAATCTCTTGGGGATTTTTTATCCTTGAGTTGTTCCAATTTTTATGTAACATTTTATATTTTTCTCAGTTTCTTCATTATTGACAAAAATAGAGCCTTTCTCTGTCTCTCTCTTCAATATTAAATTATGCCATCACATAATGATAAAATACTGGGATGACAGATCTTTCTAACTCTCACCCTGCTATTTCTATCGTCATGTGATGGCATGATATTTATATGTAAATTCTAATGTAAGATATTTATATGTAAGTAAACGTCTAACCTGGTGGGTTTTGTTTTGTTTTAAGATAGGGTCTCGCTCTGTAGCCCAGACTGGTCTTGAACTCACGATGTAGCCCAGTCTGGCCTTGGACTCACAGCAATCTTCCTGCCTCAGCCTCCCTAGTGCTGGGATTACAGGCAAAGCATTGCGTGGTGCTGGGGAATCGATATCAGGGCCTTGCACTTGCAAAGCAAATGCTTTAACCATGGTGCCATTCCTCCAGCCCTGCTCTGGTGTTTTGAATAGTAACTAGGTGACACTACAGAGAAGTAAGATAAATATAAAAGTTACATTTCATAGGGGAGGAAACATTGGGGCCAGTTTATAAGTTATGAGCTGATATAAAAGAACTTAACCATCATGCAAATTATTTGGACATTTAGCAAATGAAAATGACTAATAAATACAAAACCAGCTCTGCTCTTTAGCATATAATATGTATTCATCAGAGATGGGAAGGACTTTGATGGCACATTGGACTAAAGAAAGAGACCACTAATTAGAAACTACTTTGTAAATTTTATGTTAGTCATTTCCTATTTCTTTTTGAAATATAATCTCACTTTTTAGGCGAGTCTATTGCTGCCAGGTTAGAGCCTACATCGTCTAGCCTTTCTTCTGTCCAATTAACTAGTTGCTCATTATTTAGGTAAGTTTTAAATTTTCCAATAAAATGAAGAAAAATGTTAACTATTGTAACACGGTTGCTTGACACGCTTCTCAGGAGTACTCAGGCAAATTTAAGAAAGTAAATGAGCGAGGTCAGGTGAGGCTTAAAAATGGTAAATGTGGAGTGTGAGAAACAGCCAATGGGCTGGTTGTCTTGGGCACAGCGCGTCTGATACCTCAGTGGGAGTGTATACTGGTCTTTCCACAGATTTCTGCCCTGTGACGGGAAGCGGTGTGTGTGCTTTGATAGGTATGTGGCACCATTCACTTGAAATTCTCTTCCTTGTAAATTTATAATTTAATATATTGATGACTTAAAGTGACACGATGGGATACATTCTCAAACACCTAAGTGCTACACTGGCAATAGTGCTGCTAGTGTTGCCAACAGCTCAGCACAGTGGTCTGTTCATAGATTTTTTTGTAATTGTCCTCTGAAAAGCATTATAAGCCTCCATCCTTCCATTAAAAAGATTTATAGGTTGATATTTCCCCCACCATGATAAAACTGTTGTATATAGTATCTTCTTTTTGTGTTAGTCAAGTAGCAAAAAAGTCAAAGAAACGAGGTAGTATATATATTTGCCACTCGTAACATTAGTCTCGATGTACAATAATAGTTAGCAATAGATTTTTCAGATATCTATGGCCTCAACAACTGACATTAATTAAAACATAATCGTTCATGAGATTTTGTCGTTAAACACTCAAAACAGTGCAAAAGGTAAATACTGGTAAAATGTCAGACACATTGAAAATTTCTCTGGATAAATACTTGCTGAATTTATTTTGAAGCCAAATAAAATTTTTATCTAATGAGATGTAGGTAAAATTAATAAAATTTAATAAAGTAAAATTTAGTGTTTTTGCTTTGTCTTTAAAGGGCGTGTTGTACCTAAAATCTCATAATCAAGTAACACCGTGTGAGCTGTGGCATTTGCTTTAATTCTGTCTTCTGTGTAATTGGTAATAACCTGATCATATTTATCAGAACAACTTTTTGATATCCCACCATTTCTCCGGCCTTTCTCCTCCACCTGGTGGTAGAAAGAAGTACATGTGCTGCTATTCCTAGCTTTTTCAGCAAAGACAGTTTTTAGGGTAAAAATAAATTTACAACGAGTCAGACTTATCTAAAAATAATGTGTATTTCAAGGAATGTGAAGTGGTCACCTATACTGAGGCCAACGATGAAAATGAAACACTTAGTAAAGAAATAAAATAAAAAGTGGAATGTTTAATTTCTTACCCAAAGTCACTGTCCCTCATTTTTGTTAATCAGTCCCTGTAGCAGATAGCATTTGCTATTTATGAAGCCACAGTAACATTTAATGACTGAATACTCTCCCTCAGCCCAAGTTTCCTTGGCTCGTGGGTCTATGGTTGGAATGGGCGGGGTGTGGAGCCGAGTTGGCCTAACTCTCCGGGTTTTGTCAAGTGCAGGCTGCAGCGGGTTTGGGGAGGAGTCCAGGCTCCAGTGGATTGTTGGCTGCGCCTTGGCTGAGGTGCCCCAGTTCTCCACGTGGACCCTCCCTTTCCGGAAGGCTATTAGATGCCTGTTTGCCTTTTGGTCACCCAATGATGTCGCAGAGCAAGGAGGGAAGATCCACAAGAGCTGAACACAGGAGTCATTGCCTGTAATGTTTGCTCTTACCCAATGAAAATCACACGACTATGCCAGAATTTAGGTGGATAAGTATTACCTAGGAGGACAATAATGGGAGGGAATGATTGTGACTATTTTGTAAGCAATGAGCCTTGTTCTCCATTCTTTTTTCTTTTATTCTTAATCTTCATGTCTTCCCCTTGCCCTTCCCCCGAGTGCGGCCTCTCTTTATGAGAATGGGTATTTTTGTCTTTGTGGTCTGTTCTTTATGATACAGATTTCTCCCCTTTGACCCTCTGCCTTCCCATTTCTTTTTCATTTTTCTCCTTTTTGCTAAAGAGAAAAGCTCACATTCAGTTTTGTTCTTTTCATCTCTAGTACAGACTTTTGATTAAGAAAAAAAATCAAAATTATTCTCTCTGTGTTGTTCTTAGAACCTAAATAATTCTGGGGATGAGCTTGAAACGCCCTTCAGACAGAACCCCGAGTGATGACAATTTCAGGTTGAGACTTTTCAGTGAAAAGCCTTGAGGATTTGGTTTGCATTTATATTAGCAAAGCACCGGGAGGAGAAATCAAGGTTGATATTTGAAGATCAGGCTTAGCATTTACATATAAAACCACTGAGCACGGATCCAAAGCAGGAGAGCCGATAGCTTTAAAAATCACCATTATGGTCTAATTTAAAACTGCTCCTAGAAACTTCTAATGGCTTTGTTTAAAAAAAAAAAAAAGATTTCCAGTAGCTGGTAATAAATTGATTAGTGCTTTTCAAATTATTTTATTCTATAAAATGCTAAAGGATTAAAATATTTGTATGGTAAAAAGTTACCCAAGAAGGATGCAGTGCATAATATGAAATATATGAGTATTATTATTATTAGCTTGAAAACCAAACTTTGCATCATGTATATGTATTTATCATTAACTAGTTACATGAAAGGACTAAGGTAAGAAAGCCGACACAGTAAATATTAAAGAGTTTAAAACTCTCTAATTTTGAGAGTGATATTTAATTGCAAATGTAAAGAAAACTGCAAATATACTCATGTATGTTTTAATTTTAAAAATCCTTGTTTTCCTATTATTCTGATACCTAATTAGACAATTTCAGAATAGTGATAGAAACAGACTGGGTTTTTTCCTCCTCTGTCCCCAGAATGGTGAATTTAGCAAATTATGTCAATTTTTCTTATGGCAGTACTTAAAAAATAAAACATCCGTGTCTATGTACATATGCTGATATTTACACGAAAATGTCAGTTTTATTATGTATTGTGACCTTTAATGTATACTTCTGATTAAGCTAGAATAGTTCAAAAAAGATGACTGAAGACTTAGTAAAAATGGCACTTTAACTTTTTCTCAGCATCAGTATCTTGTACAAAAGTGTCTGAGACCAATCCAAGCGCTCCCACCTATTGGAAAAACAATGCTAACAATAAAATCTCTCATGCTGCTTGGTCATGTGTTTTGTTTGTCCTCAGGGTGCACCCTCTATATTCATAACAATATTAACAGGAATAGTCCTTTACCTGTAGGTGGTTGCAGATGAAGTCAACTTACTCAGTACCATTTAGCTGCAAAGTGCTGGATCAGAAGAGAAGTGTCCAAACAGATCAAAACCACTGTGTCAGCATGTTCCCCTACGTAATAGTTGTGTCTTAGATGGAGAATTAACATGGTGATAAACTTCTATTTATAGATTTATTTGTCTTTTTATTTGTTTACTTATTAAGTGCGATACAGAGGATTGAATCAGTACCTCATGATGTCAGGCAAGCACTCCAGCTTTGAGCTTTTCGTTTGTTTTATTTTGAGATAAGGCCTTCTTGCATTGCATAGGCTAACCTCCATCTTGCCATCTTCCTGCCTCAGCCTCCCAAGTAGCTGGAATTCCAGGTGTGCACTGCTTTTAATAGCTGTGATAAGCAAAATTTTAGGCAGCAGTTTTATGTAAGTGGCTATCAATATACTGAAAAGTCAAAATGATATAGAAAGATTTTTGGTAGCATAGGGAAGTTAGTAATTTTTCAAAACATATCAAAGTCTAGAAAAGGTAAATATGTTGGGGCAAATAAACAATGCCAGCAACAAAGACATTAAGCCGTTAAAGTAGACACTAAAGAGCATGAGGTTTTCTTGGACCTCAAAGCTAAAACCAAGTGAGTATTTTTCCTGCTCTTGAAGGCAAAAAGCCAATAAATACCACGTTAGGTCACATTAGATCTTGGAGAAGATGGTGGGCCAAAAGTGGATATTTGTGGAGAACTCTGAAACAGGAATTTACGTAAGAAAAAAAAAAATGAGAAAAACTATGAGGAAGTCCAAAGAATCATTCGGTAGAAGGTTGAAACGACATTGCATGAGGCAAGGTTAAAGGAATTGGCTGTTTGTAGAATGAACAATGCTAAGCCAGGAAGCATAGCAATCATATGCAACTTCAGTGTGAATCAACAAATTAAGTGATGGAAAGATTTAAAATTCTATTTAAAAGACATTTTAAAAGAAATAATGTACTTGGACAAGTTATCTTCTAAGGGCAAAAGGAAGTTTTCCAGCCAAAAGGATAAAATGTTAAGAATTTTAGAGAAGGTCACAACATTTCTATGTCTGGCAAGAGAAAAAAATACTGACAGCTGTTTGTTTTGATTAATCTCTATATTCTAGAGGTTTCAGGAAAGGAGGCTGAGCAGACATGCTAAGCCCCTTCCACAGAGCAACTCGAGTATTTTCATATCATGTCTATGCTCAGCGTTCTGGACATGCATATGCAGCTGCGTGTGGTGCAGCACCACAGAGCACGTGAGGTCATCATGAAGTCATTGTCTGCCCCCAAGACATACGTTGAGTTCAGGGTAATTGCTAACCTCGTCGCCATGTTCTTTCCTATTTATTATTATTGTGGTGGTGGTCATGACGGTGGCGGTATTGGGGAATCAAACCCAAGGCCTTCACACTGAGCTATGCCCTCTTTTAAATTTTTTTTAAATTTTGAGACAAAGTCTTACTAAGTCTCTGAATTGCCCAGGTTGGGCTCTAACTTGTCGTCCTCCTTCCTCAGCCTTCGGAGTCTGGGATTATGAGTGTGTCACACAGGACCCTGTTTTTTTTTTTTAATTAAAGATTTTTGTTCATGTTTAGTCAGACATGTGGCTGTCGTCTTTCCTACTGTGTCATCCCTTCACATACAACAAGTACGAGGAAAATCCTGTCAGGTGTCTGCTTCCACATAACTTCAGTAAGTTTCTTTCTGACTTTCCCTATGTATTCACCATACTGATTATGTAAATGCATCACTGTTTAATTGTGGTCCTATTTCTATTTAGCCTTCCTTTCTCTGAGCCCCCATTCTTCCTTCTCTTACCCTTTCAAGTGGCAAGACAGACACAACAGAACAGATGAGTTTCTGCCCTCTTGGAGCCCCCAGGTTACTGGTCAAGCAAGCATTGCACAGATAATGGACTTACTTGTTAGTGACATTTGTGATTGAAGGGCAAAACATGAGGTTGGGGCTGTAGCTCAGTGATTAAGTTCTTGCTTACCGAGAGCAAGGCCCTGGGTTTAATTCCCTACCACTCCATAAACCAGGCATGACAATGGTGCTGTGTGCCTGTAATCCCAACACTCAGGAGGCTGAGGCAGGAGGTTTTCCATGTTTTTTGAGGCCAGCCTGGGCTACATGGTGAGTTCAGGACCATCTCAAACTACAGAATGAGACCCTGTCCCCACAAAGAGCAAAAATCATTTTCTGAAGCTGTATCGATAAAAATGGGAGTGATGTATAGAAGCAACTTTTAAAAATGTACCAACTACAGTTTGATGAGGTGGATTCCAACCCATAAAGACCTGTGTGTAACATTTTAGGAATATAACTTCACGATTTTTTTCCATAAAATTAAAAGTTGGCTGAAATTCATCACAAAAATACTTTTACTCAAACTTATGATTCATTTTTTAAAAATATTTTGTCAAATACATTTCTGAATGGCTATATAAGACAACAGCATTTTAGAGAAAGTGAGATCACTGAATGCAGAGAGGGATGTTTTAACCCTGGGCTCTGTTACAGTCCCAGTATTGGCTCCTACGTGTGATTCTAGGAAGCTTGGCACTGCAGTCTTTTGAGCCATTTTTACACGTGGTGGGACTGGTTGAAAAATAAAGGGAGAAAGGTGTTTGCACTGCTGTTGCACTCAACATCCACGAACTGCTGTTGTTGTTTTGGTGAGTTGACTGTGAAGCACCATTTCAGGCAGATGCTAAGTAAGAACTGATAGGCAGCTGGGACTCCCATGGACTAGGAGAAGAAAGTGACAGAATTGTGTTTGGCAGAGAGAAAAAATGGCTAGGTGGGGACAGGAGAGTCATGAAACAGCCAAGTCTTTATATAACAAGTAGAGTATTGAAAAGAATGAAACAGAGAACTCATCGATATCCTTAGGAATTAGGTAGAGTAGCAGCACCCTGAAGGGTCAGGATCATGTGTTGTTGTCTCTGCCATGCATCAGAACAGTAGAAAACTCAGAGTGCTGGGCTGGATTTCTGAGTGTCTCGTTGAGGTCTGGACTGAACCCAAAATTCTCATTTCTAATAAATTCCTCGATGCTCTTGTGACTGGTCCAAGGACTCCCCACACTAAGAGCCACTGGCATGGAGGGTATCTGGCTAAGAGCTCAGCCCTTGAGAGCAAAAAGTCATCAAGAAAAGGATGGCCATGATTCCAACAGTAGTAGTAGAAGCAAAGCTATGCCAAGGATAAAGCTCCCCGGGGAAGTGCACTGGCGAGTGATTTGGCTGTATGCTTCCTCGATAGCCCATTCGTGAAGGAACTATATTTCCAACCATCCTGTTCTGCTTGTACAGTGATGTCCTTCTAAAGGTCTAATAGTGAGATGTAAAATGCCCTGGGGCGGGTATGCGGCCTGCCTTGATGGACATATGCCTGCAGTGTGGTTCTTGGTTTCAGTTTACTTGGTCCTTAGGCTGGGCAGTCACCAGGTTCTGGCTCTGAGGAATCTAAACTGAAAGACACAAACAAAACATGGCCACCCACCATGGGCACTGGAACTATGTGAGTTCTACGTGATAACAATGACATAAGAGGATTCAGCCAAAAATCACGAGACGATGCTAAACAGGAAAAAGATGGGTGGAGCCGAGCAACCACAGTGTGATGCCGTCCCTGAGAGCCGCTGTTCACCTCAAATGGCTTTCCTGTACCCCTGAACTTGTATTTTGTTTCCTAGTTCTGGGTACTTAGGAGATTTTTCAGTATCTGGACAATAATCCTCCCAACCTCCCCAGTTTTGAAGATCTATAGAATCTCTCTGTTCATGTAAAGCTTGAACTAGAAGTCAAGCTATATCCCCTAGAATAAGTGGCAGATAATGTCTACTGGTTTGTTTGTTTGTGTGGTACATAAGTCTAGGGCCTTCACACTGAGCTACACCCCTTTTTAATTTTTTTTCTTGACACAGGATCTCACTGTGTCACCAAAGGGCCCAGCTGGGCTCAAATTTGCAGTCTCCTGCATAGCCTCCCACAGTCAACATCTACTTGGGAAGGTCTTAGAAGCGAGCTTGTTTAGATGAAATCAAATTCCCTTTCCTCTAGGAGAAGCCAGCTGCTCAGGGATCTCCCCTGCAGAAGGGTGTCTTAGTACCTCTAGGTGTTGGCCAATCTCCAGTCAATTTCTCACCTACATGGAGAGGCCTGACACAAGTTACTTAAGAAGACAACAGATCTCCTAAGGTTAAGTAAGCCCTATCACAGGCTCCAAGGTGGGGCTGCATTCCCTCACTGTGGGGAGCAATGGCCGGAATACAGGTGGGAGCAAGGTCATGTTGCCTTTATCCAGGAAGTGGAGAATGCCGGGCCGGCCAGCTTGCCCTTGTGATAACCCTCTTCTAGAACTACCCCAGTGTTTTCTGCAGACAGGTTTATCCAGTATCCACCTAGGAGGTGTCATTTAAAGTCACACCATTCTTCTCCATGCTGACTCCCCGCCCCCTTGTGACCATGCCGCCAATCATGGGATCCTTTTCAGGACAGCCACCCACATCCAACTAGAGCAGTGTCTTCCTATGGACACTGCCGCAGTAGTCATTGTACTCAAGGGAGAGCTAGGGGACACAAACCCTGTGCTGGGCTGCTGTGTTCTGAGAGTCAGTGCCTCTAGGGGGGAGCCAAAACCCCATGGGAAAACACGGCCATATCCCACTCTCAGTTACACGGTAGCCATGCAGTTTGTAATCTAGGCCAGGAAACAGCATTTCCACTTTGAACTTGAAACTTTGAACCAACAAATCACACAAAAAAAGGAAAATATGCGTCTGTAACTGAAATATCCTCCAGCAGTGTTTACAATTTTAAATCAAGGTTAAGAAAATTCTGCCCTGAGATTGTTCTTCTAAGAATGTGCCTTTAAAATATTTCCTTTGAAAAATTTCCACTTCAAATATACATATTCAAATCTACCTAAATATGGAATGGCAGACTGACCAACTATGGGTCGGATGGGTGGAGCTTCGGTGTCGTAGCTTTCATACTAGAGACACCAGCAGCATGGTGGCACCTGAGCACAGGCCTAAACTCCGGGTGAACGCGGAGCTCGCTGGGGAAGCTGTGGGTGCAGTTCATTCAGACAGGGTTCCATGGCTAAAAACAGCTTGAAAACCCAATCCTCCGGTGGTAATTAGCGTCCTTCACCACATACCTACGATGAAATGTCTGATTTCCAAGACCTGCCCGTGTTAACTGTGAAATCACTGATTCTGCGGGCAGTGGGAGACCTGAATATTTCACCTTTCATAGGACGTTTTGGGGATACTTGAAGGAACAGATTCACTTTTTAAATCAGCGGTCATCTCGCAGCCAGAGGTTAAATGGGCCATCGGTTTCCAAAGCGAAGCTCTGGAGGCTTGAGCTTGTTACCCTGAGAGACTGGGACTTTGTGACAAGGACGCTCTTGTGACGCGCGGGTGCCCTAGAAAAGCACCTTCACTCCGCGTCAGCTGGCTCCGGGGACAAGGTGTGGAGAAAGCCAGCCAACAACAGTGAGAAGACGGAGTGGATGCAGATCTCGGAACACGCTGCCCTGAAATTATTTTAGAAGGGAAAGAGGCTGTGGAATTTCTAAGGCAAGGAGGACAGAGACCCGTGGGAAGTATTTTATCACATGGGCAGAAAAGAGGAGTGAATTCTTCCTTTGAATGAGCTCCAAGCGCGAACTGTAGAAAATCACGCAGGAGGGAGTCTCACAAAAGCAGAGCTGACTTGGAACTGGTTTCCATACTGACAAGCCTTGTCCACAGTTTGGCAAACAAACACTTTCCTTGATAATCTTGGGCTTTGTTAGAGCTGTGAGACTATCTACACTTTCCTAGTGCCTGAAGTAGGGAATGAGGGCCAAAGGAATGGCACAGCAGTTAAAGCACAAGCGCGAGGGCCTGAGTTCGGCTCCCCAGCACCACATAAAGCTGGGTGTGGTGGCCCGCGCCTGTAATCCCAGCACTTGGGAGGCCGAGGCTGGCAGATTGTTATGAGTCCACGGCTGGCCTAGGCTACACCAGGGAGTTCAGGACCAGCCTGGGCTACAGATCGAGACCGTGTCTCTAAAAATATAAGTAAATACATAAGCGAGACAGTGAAAGAACAGGCAAGCTTCCATGTCAGATAGTGTAGGTGCTGGAGAATTTATAGATTAGCAAATTCCAGGAAATGAAATTGTCGTATGTCATGGCTGCTAATCCTGTTTTTGAAATCTAGGCTTTGGAAAGCAATGCTATACAATTACACATTGAGCTTACTTTAACCTGTATGTCTGAAGCTGTGGCATTCACTTTTTAAAAAACAATACAGTGTGAAAGTTAAAAAAAGATATGACAGGAAGAGAAAAACCTATGTTGAATGTTTTCTGAAATATTATTCCCTAGTATGCAAAATTTATAGGTAATAGTCACACCGGTCAGTAAAAATGAAGGCGATTTCAAAGGATAATGTTTTAAATTAAAATTTTAATCAGTTGGTCATTGTGACACGTGCCTGTAATCCCAAAACTCAGGGAAGATGAGGCTGTAGAGTCTCTAGTTTGAGCCCAGCTGGGATAACTTAGCAAGACCCTGCCTCAAATAAATGAATAAATATAAATAAATATAAATGAATAAATGATATAGTTTAGTGCAGTGACCTGGGTTCAATCCTTGGTGCTGCCAAAAGCAAAATTTCAGCCCATGTAACTAACAAATGAATATATAAAAATAACTTACTTATTAAAGAGAGAAGTAGTAATAGTGTGTATAATAGGATTAAAAGAGAACTTGAGGTAGTGCACGCCTATGGGGCAAAAGGATTTTGAAGTGAGTTTACAAATAGGAGTCAGACACATCTACGGAGATGTGTCTGATGATGAGGGCAAGAGTACAGTTAACTCACATTTCTTAAGGCAACAGTCAAGAGTGTTATTAGTTTCCAGGTGACTAGGCCCACTAGGCTAGACATAACCTTTTTCTGTGAAGAGTCGTTTCTGAGAGTAGTTTTGGGTTCCCAACATGGCTGGAAGGAGGGGCTAGATGGAAGATTCCTGTGCTCGGGTCCTCTTGTCACCATCAGTGTCTCACACCAGGAGGGATCGCCGTTATAACAGCTGAACAGTCGCAGACATGTCAGAATCGCCCAACACTCACTTTCCTTTTGGGGTCCTACATCCTATGGACATGAGCAAGTGCGTTGGGACGTGTGCTGATGATTCTGGTTTCGTGGGAGTATTCTCCCTCTCCTGAAGATCCCATGCTGTACCCCTCGCCCCATCCAGGTGCAGACCCTGGTCACCACTGGGCTGTCTCCCGTCCCTTCGTTTTTGCCCTTTTCCAAGCAGTCCCAGCAAGGGCTTGAACTTGTGATTTTGGTCTAAACCTGACACTGTTTCTGGCACATTAACTTTAGCTCCAAGTAGAGTGATACTTTCTGATGCTTTATTTCTAATTAATAAAAAACAAACCAGGTTTTAGTCTTCACTAGGTGGTAAAGTTCTACCTTATTTGGAACCTGTGAGGTGAAACAACACAGAAAGAGAGTCTCTTTCAACTGAGGAGGTAAATAGACTTAATTCCAGCACAACAAAAAGGAGAGTTAAGCTTGGTGGCTTATATTTGATGAATGGTGCATTTCCTAACCTTACTAAAGAAAGTGTTTTGCATTTGTTGAAAATGTGGTTTTTACTGTGGCATGATGTCATTAGTCTTTTTGATTGACACTAAATGAGAACATTAATCTCCATTTTTAATTTATTAAAGTAGAAGGGTCATCAGCTCATTTTATTGTGGTTTGTCATTTTAACATTGATTCTCAAGTATATTTTTATTAAAATACTTGGCTAAGCTTTGAAATATAACCATAATTTAACAAACCCATCTGGAGTACATCTTTGCTAATATTAGTAGTCCTATTATATTTTCCACTGCATAATTTGACATCTGTAGGTTTTGAAAAGTAGATAAATGTATATTTGTATGACTTTTTTTCCTAAAATGGGACATTCTAAATTTTAGAGGGAAATTACTAACTACATGCTCTTTGAATAAGCTATATTTATCTCTTGAAACCAAATGCCAGTAGCTCAGAAGTCCACCAGATTATTCAGTAAGATGTTGGTACCAGTTCCTATAAATTAAAGGTATATGAAAAATATGTTGTTTTGGAAAAAATTGAAGCTGATATTTTTTTCACATCCATAATTACCTGAATTATTACTCATTGCCAAGTGGAATGTGTTTGGGGATTTCTTGAGATTTTAGCTTTAAAAAAATCTCCTCTGATCTCAAGGGTACTTATTCAGATTGTCTACCTCGTTGCATCTGCTTTTCCGGGTTTTTAAATTACAAAAGTATTTTGGTAGCTTTTATTAAAAATGTGTAGTAGACAACAAATCAAAGGAGAACATAATTGGAGCAAGACCTCAGTTTTCCCTTGTAACTTTATACACAGAGAGAGAATGTTGATCCCTCTAACCAGTGTTCAATAGAGGACCCTTGGCAGCGAGTTTGACAACCTTCATGGGTATGGGTGCACATAAGAAGCGAACTACTTTGGAAATGTATTATGTACATTTCAGACAAGGTGCTGATGCCCTGTTCCTGAATAAAACTGGAGCTTGCTTCCCTCCTGACTCCCAGAATATTTCCTAGGTAGGGAAGATGAGGAGCAGAAGAATATATGCCAACTTGGCGGTGGCAATACTGAAGCCAAGACATAAAGCTGTCACAACAGCAGTCTCATTCTTCAGAAAACTAGGTAGAAAGTTGAAACTTTTTAAAGTTTATGTAAGCGTCATCACAAAATGTAGAAGTAAACTTATCATTTTAATTTACAAATACTACTGAAAGAATTTTTCTGAATAGCCTGTCAAATAATAACTCACATTTGTTTAAAATGACTCTTTGTATCCCTTGAAAGTTCTTTGATAACTGATACTCATAAAATTGATGAATACTGTCACAGACATAGCAGTGAGCAATGACGTGCTTGTAATATGAGTTAGACTTCACTTAAACAGTTATTTTCCCATAGCACCAACTATTATAAAATCCTATTCTGTGTCTTTTATTGATTTAAAATATTAATATGCCCTATTAATATTTTGTTGTTATGTATAGTAGTGACAGTTTTCATTTCATGTCTATTTGTAGGGCCGTATAAATTACTTTTCCCTATACAATAAAAATTAGTAGGGTTGATTTTAAATCAAAAACATGCAATAAATGAAACATTATAGACTTTCTAAAAAAATAAATAGACTTTCTACATGCTTGAGTAATAGAAACTAAACTTAGTGACAACCTTAATACATAGCAGTTGAATTAATGAGTAATACTAACAGTGGTCACTTATGTAGGAAATCCAAATGGAATGATAAAGTCTGTCCAGGATCCTTCGTGTATCTGGAAAGCCCCAGATGTACATCAAATATTACCAGCAGTCACTTGAAGAGGAGAGGTGACACACAGAGGAGGACGACAATCCTGTTCTTCGAAAACAAGTTCGCTTTGGTTGTGTGAATATTTCCTGTCATTCTGGGAAGACAACGGAGCAAAGAGAGTTTGGAAACACCTTTCTTCTTTTATGATGTTAAATGAACATCGACCACAGAGAGCAAAACAGAAACCATTTTTTAAAAAGATGACATATTTAAAAAATAATGTAAGAAAAGAGAGAAGGTATGGCCTGGGCCCTATCAGCATGGCAGCTTCTTGGCTCGTGTCCTCCTTCAGGGATTGCAGCATTTCCCTGAATAAATCCAGTTTAGATTAAGCTGATTTTTGCCAAGCTTGTACCTGAGACAGGAAAAGACAAATAGGATTTGCTTAATCACAGTTTTAAATAATGAGTATATTCTGGGGAAAACAAGAGAAGTCACCATGACGATACAAAACCGACTCATTTTTTTTCTAAAAAATAAAAAATAAAAGTTAAGTTGGAAATCTCTAGGGGCCTTTATATCTCCCGGAACTTCTACGAGTAGATCCCTTCGCAGATGGGCAAGGGACATGGAAAAGTGTAACTCGCCTCATTTCAGGAGTCTTGGGTCTCGTCTTCCCATGGGAGACGTGATTGCCTCTGGTAGAGGAGAGGATTTGGGAAGCAAAGACAAAAGCTGCAACCCTGCACCTGCCAAGGTTAACTGGTAGAGGCTTCTACCATGGTTGTTGATTTTTGACCTATTTAAGCAGGAGAAAAGGAGAACAGACAAAAAATGCATTAATGTACTTCAACTTCTTGACATAGAAAGCAAATTAGCTTAAGGTAGATTTAACTCTGCCTCCTGTCAGGGCAAAGTTTGTAGTCTGTGCTAGCGGAGAGTGAGGAAAGTAGAGCCCGACTGATGGAATTTCAGCCTGTGTCTAGTCTGTGGAAAGGGAGATTCTGCACTTACGCTTAAATTGTTCTATTGAATTGAAATGTTTTTCATGAAAAGCCTATCTTTACACTGTTTTTAATCTTGTTATGAAGTGAATGTTCTGGAACTGAAAAGCCTAATTCATAAGAGTTTGTCCTCCTTTTACCCTATGGAAAGATAATCGTTCTTACGTTGATGGATTTGGCCATTGTTGACAGTATGCTAAGGTTTGTTCCTTGGATAATAACAGCTGTAATGCCCTTTCTTTTTGCTTCAATTTTCTTGAATGCATCTATATTTCTAGAATAGTCAGACAGGATTAGCTTTGTATAGATTTCAAAAGCATTATTATAGGATGCTCATGTCTATACTCAAAGCCTGGAGGGAAACAGCGGAACAGATACTCTCCCATTAAGCAATTTGCTTTTAACCTTTCTCTAAGGGTTCTTCTCTTTTATTCTCTCTCTCTCTTTCTATTTATATATGTATATGTATATACACACACACACACACACACACACACACACACATATATATATATGCAAGCTAGACTTAAGATTATTATTTTATTTTTAAAACAAAGTATGGATTTTTAATCTTATTTTTAAAAAATGGAAGTCAGCAATTATTTCTGTGGCCCTAAAAAGTGAATATACACATACAAGTGCATGACTTAATGTTAAATTTATGCTATGGAAATGGTTTGATATATTTATTTCTTAATTTCTCTTAACAATTTTGTTATGACAGCTGAAGGTGTAGCTCAAGTAGAGTGGCTGAACGAGCAAGGTCCTCATCCTAGTCAGTCCTTTACCACCAAAAATAAAATCTCACATTGAAAATAAATTTCTGGCATATTGAAAATTTTTAGAGTTACATAGGATGAGATGCAATAATGTTAATATTTGAGACTCTAAGATAATTCAGAAAAGATAGCTCTTTTATAAAAGGATAAAGAGGTTAATTGTGGCATGCAACTGTAACCCCAGCACTCTGGAAAGCTGAGGCAGGAGGATCTCAAGTTTAAAAGCCATCATTGGCAGCTTTGTGGTTTAGTTAGATCCTGCCTCAAAATCAAAAATAAGAATTGCAAAGGATGTAGCTTAGTGTGAAGGTCCTTGGTTCAATCCTCAGTTTCGGAGAAACAAAAAGAGGCAATTAGTGTAAAACTTTGTTGATCTGTAGATGTGAAAATGATTTGATAAGTGATAATACTATTCTCGCAACTCTCAATTGTGTTGTCAGATTTATATAACAAAATGTATGCATTTTTCATCTAGAAGACACATAGTAGTTCTTCAGAAATGAGTCACCCCAAAATCTTTCTATTTTATTTTTAGATTGGGTTGATGCGTTTGTCCATATGACAATTCATTGACAAAGATACAAGAAGAACAAAATGCTCAATATTTTTACCAAAAATGTGTTTGACTTACATTTGTAGTGACTGAATTGCTGACAGAGATGTTCAATGTAGTTAGCTATTGTGGGGTTAGCAAGTTCCAAAATTTATTTGCTCATTTTGGCCATGTGTATCCAACAGGCAAGTGCTGATGGCCTACGAGGGCCCAACATTCAACTCAGCTTTGGTAAGATAAGGATGAAGACGGCATTGTGCCAAACTGAGGGAGCCAAACCACAGCACTTGGTGTATGTGCTTGGGCTGGGGGTGCTTAAAAGTGAGCACTGAGATTTTTTTAGTTCCCAGTGTGTTTTGTTGCATGGCATTTCTCATGTTATTCCTAGAATATGGTAGACCTCAAATAACTACAGTTTCTGATACTTTGACATATCTGAACATAATTATGATTGTCACAACTGGGAGTTGTACCATAAAAGGTCTTGAAGTACACAAATCATCCCCAACATCACATATACACACACACACACACAAAGATTGTTCAAACCCCAAATGTGAATAGGGCCAAGTGTGGAACTCTGCTCTGAGAGTCCAATTATTATGTCTTACCAAAAGTTCAAGGAAAAGGAAGCTATGAGTTCTCTGATTCATGCACATATTGCAGTGTTTTATGATGAGTAAATTAAATTATATACCATAAAACATTCATACTATGACTCCTACATAATTTAAGACCCCAAGCCCTTCCTGCTGGGTGAACTCCCGTGGTCTGTTTTTCCCCTCTTGTCTTCTTAATTCTTTCCAGGAGCTTTCATTATCTTGAACTTTATGTTGATCACCTTATCGTCTTCTTTCTTTTGCATTTTATAAAAACATTATCTTTGTACATCTTTCTACTATATTTTTACATTACTAAATGCTGTTTTAAAGATTTCACATGGTGATAGCCATATTTTTTTTCACTGTTTCCTACTACCACAGAATGAGTATGTGTTAAACCTATAAAATCATAAACTCACTTCAATGGACATTTGGCCATTTCTATGTTTCTTAATATTAAAAGTGTGATGTTATAAATGCTAATGAATTATCTCCTGTTGGATGTATGCAAGAAATGCACTTTTAGTATGGATGCCTAGAAACTGAATTACTAGGCCCTAGCATAGATAAAGGAATGCTTACATGAAATCAGGCTTTCCAAAGGATCTCCCAACATGCAGTGCTGCCAACATGCACATAATGGCCTCCTCATCTGCATGATCGCCATCACTTATTATTGTTGCCAGTCTGTTGAGTATCAAGTAATATAAGGACTTAAGTGTTCTGTTGCTTTAAACCTAATGAGATTTAACTTCTGCTGTTATTTTATGCCTAGTTTCTATACATTTTTACAGGTTCATTAGCATTCACATATTTACTCATATATTTTGCCAATTTTTTTCTGTTAGGGTGTTTATATTATTCTTGTTCATTTGTAGAACATGTTTATGTGCTTAGCAACATCAAGGATTAGTTATCTCCGGAATGCTAGAGTGTCTACTTTGCCAGTTACCAGAGTGGCTTGGTAGAGAAATGAATTCCCTGATTAGTAGAAAATAAAAGAATGTCTGAAAGAATAGAGTGAGATACGAAAATGAGAAGGTGTGCTTTAAGATAACGCACACAAAAATTCTCTCCAAAGAGCATGCATTTCCTCAAGGTTTGTTTGTTTGTTTGTTTGTTTTCAGTACTTGGGATCAGACCCAGGGCCTTACCACTGAGCTACATTCCCAGCCCAATTTTATTTTTGATTTTGAGACAGAGTTTTGCTCAGTTTCACTAAATCACTCAATGGCCCGGCAGGTTCAGCTAATAAATGCTTGTGCCCATTTAGAATGTATTCATGATCATATTATATTTGTATATTTATTTTTTAAAGTGTCAACAAAGGGGAGGAAGAGCAACAGCTCTAACTGCTTGGGGAGGAAAAGTATAAGTGGCTGAGATGAAGCCACGCCATTCGTGCTTTTCGATTTGTGGGTGTAGGTGCTGCTGGTGCTGGGGAGCACACATAGTGCTCAGGAGCCCAGAAGTCAGCCAGCTGGAACTGGATGACGAAACCATAGAAAGAGAACAGCCTGGTCACTTTTTCCTGTTAGG
Organism: Ctenodactylus gundi; assembly: GCA_004027205.1. Classification (NCBI taxonomy): domain Eukaryota; kingdom Metazoa; phylum Chordata; class Mammalia; order Rodentia; family Ctenodactylidae; genus Ctenodactylus; species Ctenodactylus gundi. Next base: position 751,495 of record PVKB01000378.1, read on the forward strand.
GATTTTGGACCAACACAAAGTGTTGTCTGTCTTGGGCAATTGTGACTATGGGGGGGGGGGTGTCACCACTTTCAAATGAAAGGTGACCTACATAGTCAACACCACATGTGCTTAATACTGAGCAGATTAGATAAAGAGAGACAGTTGATATTCTTGGCTCTGAATATTCTTTTAGCATATTTTCTGTGGAATGATTTGTGTAACCTCAAACAGTATAAATAAAACTGTGGATTTTGCTTTGCGAAAATAATGGACAATAGTAAATTCAGTACAAAGTAGAGGAGGGAAGGGTCCAGACATGCCAGTGTCAATAATACAGATGATTGACCTAGTTTCTTTTGAGATAGAAAAGCCCCTTAACTTAATAAATGAAAAGCCTTACATAGGACCCTTTACTGTTCTCTGTTGTGCTGATATTAGAGAAGCAATATAGGCAAAGAAAAAAGGGGGGAAAGAGTGAATTCGACCTTGTTACTATTGACACTGGGGCAGAGGCTTAGAACTTGAGAGGCGTTTGCCTGGGATCTCATAGAACATACGACAGTAGGTGGGCTCACTTTTAAGCACTATTTTATCTTTAATGGTGATATTGATAAGAATGCCCTGTGTATAAAAGATGGAGAATGACTAAGTCATCAGATGGCCACGCAGAGGGTGGAAGAGCCTGGTAGAAATGACCGAAAAAGCTAAATAGGAACAAACCTTCCATTAATTTTAAATTAGGACAACTGAAAACATTAAAAAAAATGAAGTTAGTCATTTAAAGAGTTCTGTGTGTGTATTAAGGAAAGTAGATAAAAATAGACTTTGCTTTTGAGAGTGATAGTGGTGAAATGAGGATTTGAACTCATCTGTCCAACAGGGTATTTCACTCACACTCAGCTGTAGCATTTGCTGTTTGGATTTACAGGAGTATTTACAAACAATGAGGGTAGCATTGAGTCAAATGAGTTAAATGGGATTAAATGTGAAAATTCTTTGAAAATTAAAAAGACTTACAAATATGAAATTCCCAAGTGACATTGTTTACCTTCCATTGCTGGGCTGAACTTGGGAAGGGCATGAGTGCCCAGAAAGAAATGAGACTAGAAACATTAGAACAGAATGTTGACGTGGATCCTTTCCATGTAATCTGAAAATTAAATTTGTATTAGGTAGCAGAAGATACATCTCAATAACCTGGGGGGGAAAGAAATGTATTCAAATGAGAGTTTAGTTTGCTTCTGAATTCCCGGAGGTGGCCAGGCTTTTGGGTTCCTTTGTCCTGAAGGCACGTAGTATGTTTGCCTGACAGAAGAGGTAGCTATTTTTTTTTTTTTTGTATATACATGAATTCCAAATTCTATAGCACATTAAAGACATGGATTTTTTGAAATCAATGAGTGCCTATGCCCATCAATAGAGGAATGGTTAAGGAAGCTTTTGTTCTCCAAAACTTATATATTGAGAGTTCACGCATATGGGAGGCATATGGGAGGAGGAGCAGGACTCACACTTGGGTTGGAGAAGAGTGGTTGACTCAGAAGGGATAGGGGTGTATCTTAGGGTCTCTGGAAGTAGCAGAGACTTCCTCTCCTCATTTCCTCACCTGTGCCAGGAATGCAATCCCACCTACAAGGAAACAGGTTGTGCTGGGTGTGCCATGTTTATGAACAGTGTTTTAGTTCACAAGGTGCCAGATTCTCCACCCAGGTGGAACACCAGTGTCCATATTTGGGGAGCACCAATGGGTGGTAGCCCTCCAGGTACAGTACACCCTGAAACCACAGACACTTAAGAGGTGACCAGGTACACCAAAGATCAGGTACACCAAGGGCTCTCTCATTAAATATTTTGACTAGATATGAACGAAATCCTAAGGGTCTTCTAGAGATTCTGTAGAAAGAGAAATATCTCAAGATTGCATTACATCAACATTCCTTCTTCTTTGGTAGAGTCTCAGAATGACCTATAATTTGATATAGATAAACAATGTGGTATTTTCATTTTCAACTAAAATCCTATGCTATTTATAACTTTTTTGAAAAAGGGGAAGTCCTAGGAAAACAGTGAATCAGGTGTGATTTACCTTGTTTCTTGCAAGAAAAGAAAAACTTGAGATCTCCAAAATGGAGGAAACTTAGAGTCATTGAGGATTTTTAATGACCAGGGAATCAACGTGGGCATGAAGAGGGATCGAGTCCATCTGAGTTCACTGTTCCTCTCAAGTACAGACGTGAAAGGGAAGAATGAAAGGCCTGGGACGCAGACAGGGTGCTAAGAGGGAAGTGAAGCACAACCGAGCCTGGAGCAGAGGCTGGCTGTCTAGGGTCCTGCGCCTGCTGTCTTCCCTGGAACCAGGCGTGGAAGGGATAGTCTACCGAGAGCAGCAAAGTTCAGCTCTCCGAATTTGGCAGCCTCTTCCAGACTGTGAAATGCTACCAATTACGCATTCGTTCTTGTGTGTTTTATTTTCTGTTGAAAGATTGATGATTACTCCTGCATCCAAGTGGGAACAGCTGGCCTCACCTGGCAGCTGACAGGCAGGATCTCCCCTGCTCGAGCCCTGGGGGTAGAAGAAGATTTGCCTGGACCCCTGTTTGTTTTAGACAAACCTATCAGCCACCACCTCTCGCAGCAACCAAGTGGCCTTGGCAAGCAGCCATTCTTCAAAAGTTAAACAGAAGTCTTTAAATACGACTTGATAAGAATATCCTACCATTCAGTCTTCATTTTGAGGGTGTTTGAAAGAAGGTATGTCCGAACACAGCAGCCCAGCCGCCTGCTGTGAGTTACAGACCTTATTTATACCAAGAAAGCACCAATACCTTAAGTACCCCTTTGTGAAGACAGATCACGTCCGTATGGAAAATTGGAGTTTGTGGTATTGTTAGCTAAAGTCTGGTCTTTGTGAAAATTTGCAAACTGGAAGAAAAACATAGAGCAGAGCTTTGTGGATGGCATCTCAGCTGTGAGACCTGGCACCGTGCTCCCAGGTGAATAATTTGCAGTCCCATCGACCATGACCCCCAGTTCTGCCTGATACCTAATCAGTAGTAACCACAAATACAATTTATTAAGGGTTCAGAAAAGGTGTCCAGGAATAATATTATAATATTTGTTAGAATTCAGCATTCTAATATCAGAGTCCAGTTAATATTTGTAATTTTTCAAAATTGTTTGACGTGTGCGCCATAGGCAATCGGTTGAAGTTTTGGCAAGGACAGTTTGGGGCTCCATTCTTAACTTGGTTGGAGTCCTTTGTAGTTTCCAATTGTTGCTACCCTTGCTGTTGTTGTTGTTGTTTGTTTATTTATTTGGTTTGTTTGTTTTGAGATAGGGTCTCGCTCTGTATCCCAGGCTGGTCCAGAACTCACTGTGTAGCCCAGGCTGGCCCTGGTCTCACTGTAATCCTCCTGCCTCAGCCTCCTGGGTGCTGGGATTACAGGATTGTGCCACCACCCCTGGATTTCTGTGGTGCTGGGGAACTGAACTCAGGACCTTGTACTTACAAGGAAAGCAGTTTAACCACTGTGCCATTCCTCCACCCTGCTACCCTTATTTTGTAATCAGACATTATGTTTGCTTAATTTTTTTACAGTTTATTTTATCATGTACCAGTTGAAAACAGCAATAAAATGCTTATTAATAAAACTTTGACATAAGATTTGATAGCATCTACTTTCACTAGTTTGCCTCACTCATCCATGTCTTTAGTGATAAGCAGATGTGCACACATGACTCAGGGGTGCACCATGGTGTGTATTTGTCAGTGAATTTTGCCTTAGTTGGAATGTGAGCCTGTAGGATAACAGTCAGGAGATGTTTTGCCTGGGCTCAGTGAGCAGCACTGAAAAGTTTGAGAAACATCAATAAACAGTTATTTCAGAATATATGTTTAGACATATTGATACAAATCCCCTGTGAAATCCTAAGTAGCTGATGGTGAAAAATGAAATGAATATGAGACTGGTTTTGGGTAAACTGTACCACACGCAACGCTGACCATCTTTGGTGCTCTTTTCCATCTTGGCCACTCCTCCTTCCCTCGCTACTAAGAACTGGAGGGCACCTGTTTCTTAGGCAGCAGCTCACCCACTTCCCACCTCTTAGTGTGCACATGTGCACGCACCCCCCACCCCTTCCTATAGTATATCTTTAGCATATTCCATCAAGCACCCAGTATAGGCTCAAGAAGCTTTCTTTCAGGAAAAGTCAGTAAGTAGTTGTGAGTTGAGAACACTGTGTATCTGATTATGAGGATAAATATCACAGCAGCTTGGCAGGAATGGCCCTAAGGAAAGAAATGGAAGCTGGTGAAGTCATGTCCCCCAGTGGTTTGTCTTGACTTCAGAGGTTTGAAGACAAAGCGCACATTGTGTCAGCAAGGGAACATCATGGCAAATGTTCTATATAGAACTCCTGCTTGGCTTATGCAGTCTTGGCTTTTATTTCCAAACATCCTTTGCACTAAATGGGTAAAAATTTATATTCTGTGTTCCCATCTTCAAATATTGATTTCATAAGCAATGAGTAATAATCAAGGTGTTTCATTTAGTAAGGTCAGCAGATTTTAATTTCTGATTACTGTATTTATGCTACTAGTTTATTAACTTTTTCGCTGTTAGCATTCATTAGCTGTCACCAAACATTTAAGGATCTATGCAATAGCTTAATTATCTTTGTGACCTCAGCAAACAAACATTTGACTTTCTCAGAAGTACTTTTGTACCAATCAAAGAAACCATTAAGCTGCCATTTGAAAAACTCAGTTACTCAGGTAACTTAGATCTGTGACGCAGTGACAATAGGGATTTCACTTCAGTGAAACATAAATATCATGAAATGACAGTGCATAAACTTATGGGCTTAGTGGTTAAGAGAGCCAGCTTGCAGGCTGCAATCAGAGTCACTTGTCTTGGAATCTTAGCTCTACCTGACTGTTGGCAACATGCCTTTGGGGGAACTAATTAAATCTTATGTCTCAATTTTTCCATTATAAAAAATTAGTCTCTGATGAATTACTAGGATGATCAGTAATACGGTAATGCCTGAGAAGCACTCAGATTGCACGTGGGGACCCACGAAGGCCTGGTACCTGCCACGCGCCGTTTCCTGTGCCATCGGAACTTAGCACAGCAGGGACCATAGACTCTTCCTAGCAGAGCGCCCACAATTCCCAAAGCCAGCTTCCCTAGTCTCTGACGAATCGCACGAGCGAACAGTCTCCAACTGGAGATTTCCTATGATGATTAGATAATCATGCAGGTGTGCTAACGAAGAATTAACACGACTTCCAAACAGTATTATTAATCGATATACAGTGGATTTGTTCAAGCGCTATACTTCTCAATTTTCTTTAATTAAGGTGTTAAGTAAATGGCAAAGAAAGGAAGGAAGCAATGTGAACAACGTGCAGACACCTGTCATGCAGATTTGAACTAACATGATATTAAAGGTCCGTAAAATGTTGGTATCTTCCCCTTGGTGGCCATGCAGATGTGCATTTCCAAGATGTCTTTTGCAATCTCAAAAAGTAATTTGTACTTTATAAGTGTTTTGTTAATGTGTTTATTCATTTCCAAGAAGAAACACTTGCTCTAGGGAAGAGTAAAGGGTCGGTAGCGATTCAGAGGTGATTTTAGGAGGGAAGAATAAATGGAACACACTTTGATTGAGGAATTTTTGACCTAAATACCATTTAAAGCTTAGCTTAAGCTGATCAGGAGGTAAGAAGCCAAGTGAGAAATGCTTCACCCCGCCGCTAAGGTTTTGGCTGGTCTCCTTTCCTGAGGGGAACCTCGCGCAGGTACACGGGACAGAGAGAGCACTCCCGCATCTGCGTAGGAAGGAGCCTATTCAGCCAGCTCCACTCCTGTCCCCACCCACCACACCGACATCATCATGTTCTGCCGCAAAGGGCTCGCTCCGTGGTTCTTGTGATGGTAAAGCTGTCTTAGCTTGTCAGTTTCCTACGAGCATTTCTACCAGTTTATATGTCCTTGGACTTCCACAGCCCTTAAATCACAGATGCCCCATTAAGAAAGAGCTTGTTAACAAGGGGATCAGAGCTGGCACTTTGCCACGTTGAGCAACAAACCCGCAAGCTCATGCTAGGATAAGTCTGGGCAGCCCAGCAGGCGGGATGGGACCCTCTGGCATCGCGGAAGAGGTATTGTAGTGCCTACATCCATATAAAAAACCGGCCTTTTCTCTTGTTTGGTAAACAAAGACAAATCCATTCAGGGCATCACCTCCTGAGCATGTCACAGCATCTGCGGAATATAACTGCCTCAAGATTGAAGTTTGTGAGGTTTTGTTAATTTGATCTTTCCCCTTTTGCCTCACTTGCACAAATAACATCTCATTGCATCAGTTAGCCCAGGAATAGTCAGTCTGTTAAGGAATTTAACAGTGAGAGATTATCAAGACTAACGATCACATACTGAGCATATACTATTGCGGAGTATTTACACATCGTTTCATTTGCCATCAGTATAATTGGGAACACTTAGGGTCACATCAGTGTAGGGGGAGCTTTGCCAAAGTCTTGACTGCTAAACTTTTTTTTTTTTTTTATATACCTTAAGCACAGGTAAAGCATCACTCTAGTTTGGAATTATAAGCTGTTGATACAAATGCACATTCCAAATTCTTTGTTCTCTCCAATTATATTGTACATATGTAACTTAATAATCTGGTTAGAGGATTTTGAACCCCTGCTATGTAGGAGTTATAGTAGATTAGAAGTAGAAATTTATCTTGAATTACCATCTAAATCTTCTGCTATGAAGATCACTGTCTACTGAGACACGTGTTTAAGTCTATGATAGGACAAAGTTAATAAAGGAGGAAGGACACAGTCTGTAACAATGGCAAAATTTCCATATCTCCTGTCTGTTTTAGGGGATAAATCATTACACTTTTAAAAGTATACTTTTGAAAAAAAACTCAGTTTTTGAAGTGTTTTATTTGCTAATTCAAAATAACTATATCAAATAAAATTATGTATAAAGTGAAACTGGTTTCCATGTGAAAAGAATTTGAATTTTAAAACTTTGAGGTTAAAAGTGAGAGGTAACAAAGAGAACATTCAATTTTAAGGACAGCTGGCTTCCTAAAATTCTTCTCATTTTCTATGAGAGTATCTAATCATTCTTGCCATGTGACGGAGGGCCTGCTCACTCTTGGCACCACCCAGGTCACTCTACAGGAGGGGCTCTTTAGAGCTCACACCCCGACCCTATAGCAAGCAAGTCGTGCGCTCATGCAAGTGCTCTGTCAGGGCCTCCAAGTTCTGCTCTTTGGAGTTGGATTCCTTCTGCCCTACAAAGACCAAATCCACTTTATCACTGTGCACGTTTTCCACCAGCATGAGGCTCATTCTGAGGACTGATGCCAGAGTCAGGTGTATTCTCTCCCACCTTCTCTGAAGACAGAGAGAAGGGGAAGATTGTCACTTTGCTGGAGTTTCCCACAAGGGCTGACAGTACTACACTGATTGCTCAAGGAAGGCAGACTGAAACCCCAATCACCCCTTCCCAATGGTTTCTCATTATTATCTTGTTAATGCTTCGTAGGCCTGCGTGGCTGGTTCTCTGATGAGCTGACAGTAGTGGCTGCTGGGTTTGCTTTTGTTGAGCACAGAAGGACTGATGCTGTCACAAGCCCAGTGCTGATTGGTTGACTCCAGTAGCCTTTTCTTTACAACAACATCTCCGGTGTCTTAGTATCTACCCCCTTGTCTTAACTACTTTTCCTTTGCTGGGACAGACTAGGTAACATCCACAAATTAAGAGAGGAAAGGTTTATTTTAGTTTTCAGTATCAAAAAGTCACACTCCGTAGATGGGCAGCTGGTAAAGGTACAAGCACGTGGCAGAGCCATGACTAGTCACAGCTTGGCAGGTGGAAAATCAAGTGAATGAGGAAAGGTGCAGCTACCCTTTCAGTTCTGCCTCAGTGATCGTCTCTTCGGGGTCAGGACTCAGCGTTCTACCCAGCTCTTACCACTTAACTGCACATCCATATTGTACAGCGTCTAACTCCGTGAGACTTTGGGGGAATTCCAGACCCAAACCCTAACACCTCTCATGCTCAAGGGAAACTCACCTGTTCATTTATTTTACAAATATTGACTAGCCCATCCCTGGGTGGTGAGCACCATGCTGAATGCCAAAAAATAAGACAAGGACTTAATAGAAATTAATCCTACTTGTGAGGGTATAGAAATGTCACTTAAAATGCACATCAAAGGATCATGGAAGAGTTGGAAGGTGACTCCTGCTCAGTCTGCTAACAAGGAAGTCAGGGTGATAGCTGAGCACGTGGTGTTCTTAGACTTCATTCTACTTTTCCCTGAAGTAATGATAAGTGAATACCAGAGCCCCTCCTCTGTTTTCTCCCAGAGAAACTGGTCAGTGTCACCATTCCTTCCCTAAGGATTTGCACATCTGAAATAGCACAGTTCTTTTGCAGAGAGTCTAAGTAATGCATCTCCTTCCTTTAACCCCTTTCCTTATGGCTTCTGACAAAAATCATGGCACAGACAGTGACCCCTGAGTGGCTGTTTCTAGGAAATACTTATATTTAAGCAAGCACTGTATGTCTTTGGGATATATAAAGATGAATTCGTTAATATCTGCAGATAAATAAGTTTTGTAACTTCAATACATGCATTATTTCAGTGTCATTTCCAGTTACTGTGTTTCATTCTTACCTAGAAAGCAGAATAAAAATGTAGATGTTCTGAATTTACCATCAAAAATCCATGCATGTTGATTCATAGATGGAGCTAGGCATCCTACATTTGAATCTACGTTTTTTCTCTTTGTTGAAATATTCTGGGAATGATCTTTTGAGAAATATTACTTTAATAATCCATTACTATACATACTGTAACTTCAGTTGTAGTGTTTGATGGAAGATCAGTGTTTATATCGACCCCTTACAGTATTACTTATTTTGACTGATCTATTTAGAAAACATAGAATGTCTCTTCTTTATTCCTTGGCAAAAACAAAGGCAGAGTTTAAGGAAGAAATATTACTACGTGTATTTTAACCATATGTGTTCTTAGAGACGGTATCTTAGTTTGACCTATGACGGCCTATCCCCAACACAAATACTCTTTGACTTTTCGATTGGTATGATTCCCCAAATCGTGGCTTAGTTGATGTGTTAATCAGATTTTCATTGCTGGGACACAACATCTGAGAAAAGCAATTAAAAGGAGGAAAGATACACGTTGGCTAGCTGCTTCAGAAGTTTGGGTCCGTCGTTGCTTCTCTCTGTTGTTTTGGGGTATAAGGCAGAACATCATGTTGGGAGTATGTGGTGGGCCTAAACTGCTCACCCCTGAGTATCCAGACAGCAGAGAGAGAGACTGGCACCCCAATATTCTAGTCAAGGACATGTCCCCAATGACCTAACTTCCCCCGACTAGGCCCAACCTCTTAAAACTCCCAATAACCCTACAGGCTGGTGACCAAGCCCTTATCACATGTAAAATCTAAACCATAACAGTAGATTGGGATATGTGGTATCTGCATAGGAAGACTTGCTGAGATCTGTTGAAAAACTGATAGCAACAAATTCTTCGCTTCTCTACAGCCAGATGTCTGCCTTCTATAGTATCAAAAAATAGATTTACTAGCTATACAGCATAAAGTACAGACTCTCTGGCTGGAAGAAACTAGCGGAGTTAAGAGAGACAATAACTTTTAAAAATCTGGAGATTATGGGAAATTTTACTGCAGTGTGTTGAAATTCCATCTTTTTTTCCTCTGGGTTCACAGAGCCCCGCACTAGACTCTAGCTTGCATGAAAAGGTTAAAAGCATCTTTTGTACTCAATGGGCGCAATTTAAAGGTAACATCTCATACATTAGCAAAACCACTTTGTGAAAGTGTAGTGCGTGCGTGTGTGTGTGTGTGTGTGTGTGTGTGTGTGTGTGTGTGTGTGTTCATTTTACAAAGACCCACCCACCTACCCAGTAATTTTAATCAACTTTGTAGCATTTCAGTTTTTTGTATGAGCAAGCAGTTGTGTGTAAAAAATCTCAATTAAGATGTAAAATTTATTATAAATGTGCAAGTTGTGGAAAACAGATTCCACAAAAGTAGTAAGACTAACCACAAAGAGAAATAAACTCACTAATATCCACAGAGATAAGAGAACTCATATCAGCTGTGAGGTAACAGGAAAAGACAACTTTGAAAAACTAGATCAATGTATTAAACATAACAGCTGAAATAAATCAGTAGGTGAATTGAACATAAGAAGCCAATAGAAGAAGAACAAAAAGGCAAAAGAGATGAAGGCAAGGCAGAGAAAATGATTGATAAAATAACTTTAGGCTATTCCTTAAATTTAAAAGAATAGTATGAAAAGAAAAAAGATTCCAGCTAAGACACAATGCCATTAAAGTTCAAAGAACTGGAACCAAGAGAAGATGGCAAAAAGCTTGAGAGAAAAAAGAATCATTTTATATGAAGGATCAAGTGTCGGAATGGGACTAAACTTTACAACAGTAGCACTGTAATCTGGAAAAGCAGTAAGCCGATTCCCATCCCAAAAATCTATACCCATCTAAACTGTCAATTAGATGAAAAGCTGGGAAGAAGCAAAGTTTCAGGAATTGTGCTTTTCCTGTATATTTTCGGGGAAATCTACATATGGGCAAGAGTATAAACACAAAAGTTAAAGCTATGGGACCTCATAGAGCCAAGTGTCCCTCATGGGGAGAGCAGGAAATTCCTAAACTGTGACCAAGCGAATCTCTAAGTGAGTTTGTATAGCCGCCCTAAAGCTTGACAGATGACTTCAGGAGAAACGTATCCCTGAAGAAGATAAAATTTGCTTCAGTGTATCAAGAGATTGCTACAACCAAGAACAATCTTGGGTATAAAGGAGATGAGACATTAACAATGAAGCCAACAGAAGACAGAGAGGAGGAGGTTATGAACGAGTACTGTGGTTCAGTTGTCAGAAGTATTTATTTTTGCATTTTTATTATTTACATGATGACGGAAAAAGTATTGATTTAACCATTTTAATGTATTGAGAGAACGTTTCCCATTCTCTAAACATAGTCACATTGGGAGTTAAAGAATAGCCACCTCAATAGTGGAGCAGGTAGGGCACAAACTTAATGTTGGATATTGTTGACAGAAAAGCTAAGCCGAACCACAAAGTTTATCCCTCTCCTGGGATTCCTTACCAGGTTGCCAAAAAGGTCACAGTCACTGGCGTATTATTAACAATATCAGGGATGCACTTTTTTTTAATTGCTCTTGTTTATGTTAGTGATGATGGTGAATATTTCCAATTTTTTATTCTAAAGTTTGTGATTTTAAAAAATATGCTAATATCAATATATGCTGAGTTTATAAATCCAGTTGGGCTATTTAATAGGAATAATTTTTAAAAATTTTTAACTCGTTTTGTTTTACGTAGATTTGGACACGTATCTTTATCGTATTTTTAAAGAGATTCAAAAAAAAAAATCCTGCAATCTTAACCTAGTAGTTCCTCAAGCACTTTCACAGGAGACTTAAAATATAAAGGCAACTGTACCATTTTGATAAATTGTTCTCTGTTATCCAGAGTCTTCCCACTGATGATAGCAAATGACAATAGTTTTAAGTGGCCTAACATTCTCCTGGCGGAGTGCTTCCCAATGCACCAATCTTTTAATTGGTGGTTCAGTTTAAAAACATTTAGTTAATTAATTTTTTTAAAAAAAATCAAATCTCAAAGTGATCAAAGCTTTATATATTTATGAAATAATTAGTCTTATCTTTATTGGTAGATGTATGCCCATATAAAAGATACAACAGAGTTGGTACTTTCCAAATAATCACCCCATTCGTCAAGTTCACATGGCTGCTCCACAAAGAAAAAAAGAAAAGAAAAAGGAGATTCTCTCACTGGGGTAGGTAGAGTCACATTCTAATCCACCTGTTGGGCCACTCGAGGAGGTGTAATTAATTAGAATGGCTCGGCTATATTAATCTTTCCGCATTCTTCATGTCTCACTTTTGACAAGTAACCACTCTTACTGGAAATCACCTTTGTTTTCTTTGTGCTTAATGCAGATTTCATTATAAGGTAGGTTCAGAATTATTTCTATTGGAAAATGTTCAATAGGCTGATTATGCAGCTTTTTAAAAAATGTTAAATGCATTTATCTACTCATTGTAAAGACTTATGTATTTTTCTAATCTCTTTTCATAAGTGCCCCCCAACAAATAAAACATTAAAATTAACAGAGGCCCTTGTGTTCAACGTATTTTTGAGTGCTAACATGAATAGAATATGAGAATTTGTAAAGCTGAAGCTTTGGGTTACAGCCTAGGCCAGCAGTAGCTCAAGGGTCATTGTCCCAGTCAGGACAGGCTCTTTGACATGCACGGGGATGGCATCTAAATTGACACTAAGGGATCTATGGCTACTATGATTCCCTAAAGCAAAACTAATCTGATGAGTAGATTAATAGTGTAAATATTTACTGTGTCTGCCATCTGCTTAGAGTAAATTAAAGGTTACCTGCTTGGGAAAAAAAAAAAAAAACTTTTATTTCCTCATCCCTCAGCCAGATTTTAACTTACTGAGTTTATTACTTATTTTATTCCTGTCAAAACCACAGCTTCACACGGAGCATGGTTGATGCCTTATACCGGCCCTTCTTAGAAAACTGGGAAAAGCCAACTTAGGAGAGACAGAATGTCCACTGAACAGAGACCAAAGTTATGAGCTGCCAAGTGAAACTCAGGCCGAAGGCTTTAAAAATAAGTAAGAGCCAGGACTGAACCCGCGGCCTTTGTATAGGACTATGCCCCCCAGAGCTCATTATTTTTATTTATTTATTTATTTATTTTTACTTTGAGACATACCCTTAATAGATAGCTAGTTTGTTCAGGCTGGGCTCCAACTTGACATCTCCCTGCCTCTGCCTCGCTTCGTACTGGGGTTACAGGTGCCACCATGCCCAGCAGGCTGACTTCTTAGAAAACCAGACAATCCTATCTTACGCTTTGTGGGCTGCGCTGTCTCTGTCATGGCTGCCGTGCCATTGCTCTGGGAAAGTGACTGTAGATAACAGTGTGGTTGTCACTCACACAGCCACACTGCTGACAGGCAAAGGAGGCAACCCTGCTCCACACATGGGCTCTACCCTGCTGCCTCCTGCCCTAGCCCAGAGGATTTAAAGACAGCAGGTTGTGACTCTGTGATGGGGTACAAATTCATTTCCATGTGTCACAGCCAGGTTTCTGCTTCGAATAGGTGTTTGCTCCTATTCCAGATGATTTTGGAAGTTCTAGGTAACACCCCACAAGAAACTGAAGTACAATGTACAGCGATTACAAGTGGGAAGAGACAACTATCACTAGACACCTAGCAACAGCAAGACCACGTTCCTCCACAACCAAGGACCATCCCTGAAAACCCTCCGGAACGGTGGCACCCCGACTTACCTGCACAGAGGACTCACCTAGGAGACTTGAACTCCTCCTGATGCCCGAGGCTCGATCTCAAGGGCAGTTATTCACCTGGTTCAGCCAATGTCAAAAAGAAGTACGAGAATAAGTTAGAACATAAAAGGGTGTAGGTTTCACACTGTGTACTGTATGTCAGGCCTTGTTTTCTGGTGTGTATTATGCATGCCTGGGTGTGCTAGTTGCTCAGTGGTATCTATTTGTTGCCTGTCAGTGCATTATAAAAGTTTGAAAGCGGCCCTCGAATCACCTAGAAATGGCAGAGGCTGAAATGGGAAGACGCTGTGTTCCCACACCCTGTGGTACACGGAAGGATACTTGAATTCTTAACAAAACGTGGGATAAGGAGAATGAAAATCCCAAAGGCAAGAAGCCCTTGCGGCAGGATAGTTGTGGACCACAGGAGGAGAGTGGGCAGCAGCTCCCAGCACCATGGGGTGGCATGGAGTGGCATGGCCATCAGCAGTGGCTCGGCCACCCACCAGCTGATAATTGTAATCAGTTCTGATTACAGTTTCCTCTCTCCCTTTCTCCTTGGTGAGTACTGAGGTCTCAGTAGAGCTGAGGGACAAAAGCTAACAGAGTTCCAGGTGGAGGACGCGTCTCCCTATGTAAAAGACAGCATAACTCCAGCTGAGGCCCAGGAGGATGCCGAATCTCCACATCTCCCTGTCTGCCTCCAGGGACAGAGGTTCATGGCTCTCGGGTCAGTTTGCCCCTCTTTTCCTGCCCATGATCATGCTTGTTTGCTTTCCACTTGTGGCTCAAACCTGGATGCAGGTGCAGATGCAGGCAACCTTGGAGGTTGTGCTACTGGACCACATAGGATGCGCTAAGAAAATCCAGCCACTGTTAGGTGGAGGGGGACCCACAGGGAAGGGGTTACAGAATGTCTTATTAGGGTGTGACATTTATGTGGGAAAAAGGAGAAACCTAGAGATTTATAAAGGGTCAGGGACACAACAAGGTAAACCTAATCATTTATCTTCAAGATCTTTAAGGGTGTAAATCTCTTACATTACAAATCTCGATAGCACAACAAACACACGCAAATAAACAAGACAATGCCTCATATTTTTTGACTACTGGATTTGATTTTTATAGCAAATAATTTTAATTTGTTTATATCTTTAAATTTTTCAAATTATATAAAACCACATGTGCCGTTTTTTAAAAATTGAAATATCAAGACGATAAATCACACAGTGAACGCAGCGAAGAAGGAAGGTCGCATCTTTGAGCATCCCTGGCTGGACTGTGTGCCCCCTGGGAAACACTTCTGCTTTCCTTTCTTGAGAAACAAAGTGACATCTTGGCACATGTGATCATGAAGCTCACTCATTGCTTTAGTCATTCATCCATTCGGGAACTATTAACTGAATGGCTACTATGTGCCGGTCACTTCGGTAACTTTCCCCGTGAAAGTAGGAGGACTCGCTGCTGCCTGTCTTCCTCCAGGAGGTACTCAGTAGGGGACAGAATGTGAAATCTTCTTAAGAATATTTGGGTCCAGAGATGAAAGACAGTTGAATATGGGTTTTCTACAGGCTTGTATCCCTCAATATTAATAAAATCCTGTTCTGCAGAACGTGACAACTACTCTACCTTGCTTTTATATTCTCAAATTCCAAGAATGCAATCAAAGGATTTGGCAAAGAAAAACCCAGAATGCGAGGGAATAAAGAAACCTCAACTGCCGAGAAGTTCTCTGATATTTTTCTAACATGCTCCTTGCATTTTTGCATTGGTGTGTCTCCTCTAGGTTTTTCGTTGGTCCTTGTCTTTACCCAGAAGAAATAACAGATGCTGGTTTTAAAAAGTCAGGTTCATCACGTCTTTGTTTGAGAACCAAAAGCCAAATGCTGCATCTCCCAAGGATCCCGCTATGCAACAGTGGAGTGCAAATATTTATAATGAGATTATTTTCATACATGCCAATCTTTTGTCTAGAGAGGGTTCAAATTAATAAAAGAGAAAAGAAGAAATACTGCACAACCTTTCTCCTATAATTTTCACAGTGAACAAGGAAGCAAAATATTTCCTAAGTAAAATATTTGGGTGTCATAAAATGTATGTATGTGTCCTGATGCGGAGAGTAAATTTCAGCGAAGTTAATAAGTGTTGCGCAAACACTAAAGAAAAATACGAATATTTGAAGATTTCTGTGTTACGAATAGCCCAGTGAAGAAACAAATGCACAAAACTTTCTGTTTAAAAACAAAACAAAGCTAAGACTTACGAATTTTCCCAAGTTGTTTGATCCTGGTTTGATTTTCTTGCAGAGGAAAAAATAAATATTTGTACTGGAACTAACCAAATATTATCCTGAGGTTCTCTGTTATGTGAGTTGTTATAATATTAAGCAGATACTAGAGCAGGATGGTTTGATGTTATAAATGGATTTCATTGGCAGTGTTTGCCAAGATCTATCTAACTTTTGAAACATTAGCAATGACTACATTTCCTTTCCTGTGAAAATCCACATTAATCCCACTGAAAAAAAAGTATACGTGGGTACAGACACACACCCTTGTTTGATGGGTATGTTTTCAGAAAACACATTGGATTCTAGCTCGGCTGACTGAAACCTTGACTTTTCAGAAGGAATATATCTTAAAATGTTTCTTTTAGGACAAATGAAACTCACTCCTGCTATTTAATGGTTATGTTGTCAGAATCTTCTGTAATTATTTCTAACTGGCACCTATGGCAAACTGGCATCTAGACAACATACACTTGGCCTCCAGCCCACCACGATAACTCTTCGATGGTAAGCAATGCATTTTTAAAACATTGCTATGTCTGGGCAACTGGATGGTCAGTTTTGTATAACATCCCCACTGGGAGACACTTCATTCTTCTTTACAACGAAATTATCATGATTGCATTATTCATACATATTCTATGTTTCAATGAATTTCCAACACATTGTTTAGACCCTGATTTAATAGACACTATGAATTATAGAAGAGCATATTGCCGATGGTACAAGAGAACCGAGAGCTCCACATTTGAGCGACGTGTCCCAGCTGCTCAGATGAACAGCCGCAGTGGGAACTGGAGATGCTCACGGTGAAATGATTGTTGGAATTCTTCTTCTTTTACTGTGAACGTATTATTTTATCCCAATACACAAGTAGTTTGTACAATGCTTATTTCTTCCATGAATGTATCATAACATTTTAATTTTGTGTCCTTTGAAAAATGCAAGAAGCATGCAGAAAAAAAAATTAATATGATTAGTCGGGCATAGTGGTGTATGCCTATAATCCCAGCACTCAGGAGACCAAACAAAAAATAATATGAAAATATCTGGTTAATCTCTTCAATAGACTGAAAAAATACTTTAGATAAGTCTCCACTTACAGTAAAAATATTTTCTGTGGAAACTATATAACCTAAGCAACTATTAAATCATTATCGTTACTCTGAATATAGAATTTAGTAAATAATAAAAATTTCTATCCAAAGTAAATGTTCAGAATATTTCACGAGATTTTTTCTGTGCAGTGATGGAAATCAAAGTGCTGGATGAATAATAGCATCCCTTGGCGCTGGAAAAGAATTAAAGGAGAAATGCTCGAAGGATAACTGCAATCCCAAAGCCTGCTCTGCAAACTAAATCTACAGGGACCAAAATGACTGGACTTGTGGAAAAACTGTAGCTTAAAAATTAAAGTCGTAAAATCATTAGGATGTTTTACCAAAACAAAACCACTGTGCATGTGGCAGTACAAGAAATTATGGGAGTGCTTGGCAGAAGGCCAGGCCACGCTGGGTCCTCTTCTACTTCTCTCTGCTTTCTGATGAGATTGCCTCTCATTTTAAATACTGAGAGCATAAATAAATCTTAGCCTCATGTTTCTTCCTGACACGTGTTTTACTTCATCGCTAAGCTTTCTTGCCAAATTGAAACTTGGCAAATTGGAGTTAATATTGAGGAGTGTTACATGTTGACACATAGTGTAGGTACAGGAAGCCCCTGGAGAGTAAAGTCTTCAGGAGACAAGTGAGAGAAGGCACCTGAATTTGGGCAATGGGTGAGGCCTTGAGTTGCCTAGTAGAGGAGAACTCGGGCCGGGGGTTCCTAAGAATTGACCTGTGCTAGGTTTGTCCCCCCTCAGCATGGGGTATAGGCTGCCCTCGGAGGGAGCTCGGCCTTGGGCAAAGTGACTCTCTTCTCTTAGACTGGAACATTTGTTGAAAGTTTAGACAGCTGAACTCTGTTGGCAGTGCTAACAACTGTGAGAATGAATTCGTTTATTCCTAAGGAAAGTGTTTCCCAATGGCACTGTGCCCGCCACCAGGACAGAAGCAAAGTCGAAAGGCATGGGACACATTTGTTAAGGAAGGGAGCTGAGATTGGTAAAGGGACACCAGGCAAAGGAGGAGAGGCATTTTCACAGGGCACAGAAATTTGGTATGCGTCTGCTCTAAAGAGGGCCAAATACTTTTTGAAGAAATGAACCCTAGTATTTTTTTTATGACCAAGAGTTTCTCTAGCTTTCTTTGTGCCCGTGAATACTACATTAAGAGGAGTTATTTCAATATTTATGGAAAGGGCATTGTAGTAAAAGGGTTCAAAAGAAATACTTCGGGCCAAAATTCCTGGTTCTTGTTTTAGGCTGACTATGTAAGGATTTTTACAACTTAACCCTACTATTCTTCAGTTTTCTAGTCTGCAAAATGGAGAAAATAATATTACCTATCCACAGGGCTGCTGTAAAGAAAAAGTAAGCTAGTATTTGCTTGCAAAGCTCTGAGACTAACGGCTGGAATCAGTAGAAGTTATTAGTAGGAAACCAAGATCTGTGGCCAAGGAAACGTGAATTCCATTGTGATGAAGACTTCCTCTCTTTTGATCACTGCATTATTCTCAAGCCAAGAAAGGCTGACAGTGCATAGTAAACGTGAATGAATAAAACCATAACTCGAATCTGATCATGTACTTAGGCACTTTAAAAAATGTGTATGTTTAATGATTTATATAGTAATGTCAGTGTCTAAAAATACATCGGACTGCTTTCAAAAAGGACTCAAATGGTATATCTTACCTTTGTTTTTCAGGCTACTTAAATTTTTAAAATATTGAAACAGGTTGCTAAAAATTGGAAGTTCTTTTCTATTATGGTGTCCTTGTAAGTCCACTTGCTGTCACTATAAGTAAATAATGGAGGCAGCCTAACTTTGGAGAGAAAGGTAAGTTTATTTATCTCCTCAGTTTGAGAGGTTCCAAGTCCAAACAGCAGAGCACAGACTCTGGTGATCCCCCTCCTCCTCTGCCTGTGTCACCTTATCACAGATGCAGTGGTGGAAACACACAGCACAGGAAGCGATGTTAGGCAGGAAGCGAGAAAGTGACGGGTCCTGCTGCCTAGGAACTACTTACCAGGCCCTGCCACTTAAATCTCCCCCCGTTACCTCCACCCAAACTCCCACACATTAACCTTGGGGGTCAAAATCATGTCTGAATCATATCGATCTTACCTAAATCGATTGTTCTATTTTTTCATATACGTAACAAAAAGAGTTTAAATAAAATACAGAACAGTTTATCTGTAATAACTATCTAGTGCTTTTCTCTATTAGACCTTATTTGCTGGTTTTTGTTTTTTAGTCATTTTCAGACATTTAGTTGAGAAGCCAATTACATTGTCTCCCTTTTCACTTTTGAAATCATTTGAGAAGAGAATGCCTGATGGCTTTATTTAGAAAACATCTAATAGGCTTCCAACCCTTCCTCCCCACTCATGAATCTCATTGTGAGGAGTATGTGTGTGAAAGAATGTGCTAGCAGTTTCAAAACCTCATGACTTCGGGAGTGACTGACAGTTAAGACAGTTCATAAAGACACTAGGACTGGAATGTGAACAAGAGAATGTGGTAAAAGAGAACAAAGTGGGAAATTAGCTAAGGGGAGTTGGCATAATGAGGCAAGGTGCGTTGCACCTTTGAAATTGATCTTCTAGGAGCAACAAATCCAATATTAAACAGGTCTACTATGGTCTCTAGTGGTAGAAGAGCAGCCAGGATGTAATAACTGTATCTCAGCTTCTCTGTGTTCACCTTCCCCACAATTTCCAAGCTGGGTCATTTATATCTAGTCCTTCCACATCTTGATAAGACCTATGGACCACCAACCAGGTGAGACTTTTGTCTTTGTTGTACTAGTGCTAGTCCCTAGTTTTCCAAACAAAGGCTTAGATATCCAACCCTAATTGCTTTTCAAATTAATAATTTCCCTCTGAACGTTCTGCTAATTTAGTTTTGGGAGCTGAGCATCATGGATTATGGTAGCCATTTTCCCATTTCCTTTGTAGGTGAAGCTACCTTTGGTTCTTAGGAAGCTACTCTCAACCTCATATAGAATTGGTGAGGTTGGTGATCAAAATAAAGAAAATTCAGTCCCTATTCTTGATATACTGCTCAGTCACACAATCAATTTTCCTTCCAAATGTATTAGACTCAAAATGTGACCATGAAATCCACATCAGGACAATCAGCTACAACCCCGATCCTCAGACGTGGAGGCTGGGCAAGGTGCACTCTCCCTGGCCTTTGAGTTGCCAGGATCTGTCCGTATCCAGCCCTGGGCCCATGGCAGCTGCTCTTGACCACTTCAAGTGGGCTTGACTACCAATGGAGTGGGGAAAATACGTCAGTCTCATGTAAGGCTAGAGGTAGGTGGGAAGAAAGTGAGAGAGATTCAACTTTCCCTCCATTAAATGCTCACTCTAGTTGGAGCTGTGTTTCTGCCACTGAAGGACTACGAGTGCTTGATTTCTGCTCTAGTACCCTTGCCTAGCATTTCAGATCACGGATGCCAGCTACTCCAGTGAGGTCTCCACCACTCCGCTTAGCTTTTTCTTGATCCCTTTCTAAGCAACAGGAAATCCTAGATCTACCTGCCAATTTACAGCAGTGATTGGACAACTGAAACTATAGTACAGTCATTTATGAAACCATTATCTTTTTTTCCT
Organism: Ctenodactylus gundi; assembly: GCA_004027205.1. Lineage (NCBI taxonomy): Eukaryota > Metazoa > Chordata > Mammalia > Rodentia > Ctenodactylidae > Ctenodactylus > Ctenodactylus gundi. The sequence continues at coordinate 771,952 of PVKB01000378.1, forward strand.
TAAAATTAATAACCTTTGCACATATAGATTACTTGGGCTCACAAAGTGCTTGTGAGTTTTTTAGAGGCCGGATCTAATCTTCCTGAGAAGGGGAAATATCGAAGCATGTGCTGTACTGTGTATTTTGTTCAATGTATGTCCTAGTTTTTCACTGGCAGTAAGATTTTTTTTACCAATTGCAAAGAATATTCAGTGTCAGCTACTAACTCTTCTTAAACCTTGGTTAATCTTCTCCAATCAGTCACCCTGAGCAGGAAATCAAGATTGTGAGCAAAGGAATGCAAATCTAAGGGCACAATCTTTGGAGTTGTTTTAGAGCAGGACGCTCTCGCCACGGAGTCACCGCGCTGCGTGGGAGCAGAGAAGCGGCCTTTCATTCAATTTAAAGCCAAGCACATAATCTTCTAGTCTTGTAAAGAGCTGATTCTCCAAGTAGTTATAAAATTCCTTAGTTACCTTGAAAACACTTATATTACATTCCAGCCATCACTGTGTGAGTGGTTTCAAGTGCTCTACAGGATGATAATCCTTAATGAGTGCAAAATAGGCAACTTAAGTACTTTTAATCTCAGACTTTGTCTGAAAGATTTTTGTAAAGACATTCAGCTGTTATTATCTAAAAAGTATTTACTTCGCCACTTGAGCATATTTTCCACGTATTCAAACCTCTTAGAGTGTAGTTTTTAAAAAAACTATCTGAAGACAAAGGAAACTAATAAATCCTTGCACTTTCATTAAATTATATCTTTCTTTATCCTTGTAATAGTTGCTTTCCGAATATATGTTTGCTTAAATTTTTTTATTAAGAAAAGAACTTGAAAACCTGTCACTCAAAGTAGACCATGTTTGCTTTTATCGATTATATTTTGCAAATGGAGGTAATAAGTGAAAATATTTGATGACCTGACATTTTGGATGGAAGTAGCCTTAACAAAGAACTTACGGGTCTTGCTCCCTTTATCTTTTCTTTATTGTACATATGCTTGCGTGAATATTAATATGAAAAGGAATAATAAGTTCTAGTTATAAAAAAATCTAGCCATATTGTGCTTTCAGTGGTAAAAATTTCAAATCTGCAGCTAACCAGTTGTTACTTTAGCCATTTTCCCAGCCCAGACTTTACATCATGGTAGCAAGTGTTTCCCAGTCCATGTTATTGATTCCAAGAAAATTCCAAACAGCACTCTCTCTGGTATCAATATCGTAGCCCTATTGTAGCTTCAGAGAAAGAGATGAAATTGTGGGGTGCTATGTTTGTGACTCTGGATATTTGAGTATTTTTTCTTCAAACTTTAATTTTTATTTGACTTTCTCAAATTAGAAGTGCTCAGTAGTTCCTTTGCTAAAGCTTAGTTTTTTACAAATAATGTTCTTATATATTTATAAAGAATTTATTTTATTTATGTTCAATATCATCATTATTCATTAATTGCTAACTACAATATTAGATGACTGTTTTGTCTTATTAAAGTGAATATCATGATAGGAATTCTGATAAAAACTACATATAAATGTATATTATATAAGTTCAGTAATTAAATATGGGGTCATTTTCATTATAGGGTTAGGCAGATGTATGAGTTTTTTTGTTTTAAAGATCTACTGCCTCTACAAATAACTTACTATTTTCTGGTTTGGTTTATTTTCTTTGTTTTACTACTCTTACATTAATCACTCAATTCTTTTCAACAGAAAACTTTGGGGGGTTATGTATAATAGCTGAATAAATGTTTTTATAGTGATTGTCACAAAGGATATAGTTTGCCCCCACCAATCATTAATGACTGATTAAAAGTAATTTTTAAACCTCTGCAACTATAAAAGATTCCTACAACCATTGATAATGCATCTGTTCTGAGAAATTTTAATTTAAAAAGTTATGTCAGCTCAAGAAAGCATGGAAATTATCAATTTCTTCTACTCACTCTGTTTAACTTTCATGTGTTTGAGAATGAAATATTTAATCTGCTTTGGGCAGATTCCTGTGGTTTATGTACAGATACATTTGGCCCTGTCTCTGTACTAGACTCTGTAACAGTAGTTGAGACGATGCCTGCAGAGGGTGAGATCAGTTCAGTCCTCATCAAATCAGAATTCACAATGACAGGGTCATGCCAGTACTGATCACCTGGTAGTCCTTTCTCTCTCTGCCTGCAAGGCAGACCACAGGGGTTACATCCTCTTTCTAGAGGTATCTTACCAAAGAGTCAACTGCTTTAAAGAAATTAAAAGATTGATTCTTTTTCCAGTTCTTGAGACTAATAGTCCAGAAGGAAGGTACTCATAAAGCCCTACCCCCACCGTAGAAAGAAGCTGTCGTTGCCCTGCCTTGCCATGGTGGTCCCTACCAGTCCTCTGCATCCTTGGCCTGCAACTACCTCGCTCCATCCCTTAGCACCGCTGTCACTTGGCCTTCTTCCCTGTGTCTCTTTGTCTCAGTTTCCCACATTTTATAAGGACACTAGTGATCGCTTAAAAGCTCTTGGCTATCCAATACGGCCTCCATTTATCCTGATTTCATATGCAAAAATAATTTCCAAGAAAATGGTACATTAATAAGTTCATGGGGTGTGGGACTTGAGCATCTTTCTGGGATCACGGTTAGCCAACAACAGGAGTGTGAGACATCAGGACTGACCCCTGGGTATCCACCATGGGAGGCAACAATAGATCCTGAAATGTTTTACCTCTGAATGATTAATTTAAAAACTTGGGGAATTAAGATAATTGGCAAGATACATGCATTTTTTCAAATCTTCAATCCATGTAAAACAATAAGGGAATTTGAAAAGCACAAGCCAATAGACCGAAAACAGAGGATGAGAAAAATAGTGACTTAATTTGAGAAAGTAGATGAGTGTAATTATAATTAATTTGGCAGAACCAAGAAGGTGAAATCATAAATGCTCAAAGAAATCAAATCAAGAAGCAGCATAATGGATTTCATAGAGTCTCCCAGAGCTTCAGAAATTAGAATTGTGCAGCCCCAAGGAAGGTGTGATAAAGATGGAGTAGGAGATTTTTTTTGGAAACCCTTTAAATGTCCAGAGAGATCTCCAGCCCTGCTGCCTCCTCCAGCACAGCCCTGACATTTTCTTTAACGTACCCCTGAATAAAAGGAAAGGGTTTTTACTTGACGTAGATAAAAAGAAGCATCTTTCTATTGAAAGAGTAGACTGCCATCCGAGGAATCAAGAGAATTGATTGCTTAATATTCACACAAGTGGTGTGCCAATATTTGTTTAATAATCAGTTCCCTGGGGAGAAAATAACATGATTTATAGCATTCTCTGATTAGCATCTTCAGACTAGAAGTACCACCATGCCAAACTTCAAACTGTAAGCATGATGGTTCTGAATGTAACACTGGGGAGAAATGTACTCTGTCTACTTTTGAGTTCCTGCCAGTCCAGCCCATTCATTTAGAACTGACTGAGAATGGCATAACCTCCTCCTAAGGCCTGAGAGTGACAGTGTCCCTCCAGAAGCACCACTAGAACTTGTTTCTGGGAAGTCTTACCAGTCTAAGGAAGTACACAGATCTTGGGTTTCCTCAAGAAGAAATCCTCACCAACACTTTGTGTGTCAGCCCTACCCAAGCGCTTAGAGCCCCCTCCCGAAGTCCCTGTGTGAACAGAAGCACACAGCCCAAGAGCACAGGAGAAATGAGAAAAGCTCCATAGCAAAACATAGAAAAGACTTCAATGGACGGATGTAAGGAGAAACAGCCTGTCCCTGGAGAAAGAACATGTAAAATTAAAGAAGATACTGCCTCTATGAAGCAAGTTCAAGATGCTGTTTTAAATAGGAGCAGAAAATAAAATCGTTCTTTCAGTGGTAAAATATGAGAAGATGAATAAAAATCTGAAGAGGAATTTGGGAAATGTAAGAAAAATAATTCAGAAGTAGAGAAAAATGATCTTACAAATAGGAGGCATATGTAAGAGAAGGCCTGGGTAGTCACTGAGGAAAGTTTCTTAAGACTTAAATAACTTTGTTATTGTACTGAGATGGTCTAATAAAACGCATGAAAAGGTACTCAGCTCTCAATCTCCTTGAGACTTTAGAGAAAATTAATTGGTACATTTTTTCGGCATTATAATTGCTTTGCTTTTCATTGATTCAGCCCCAGAATCAAGCAGACAACAGGTAGTTCCTCCAAATTTCGGTGGAAAATGATTTCTGATGTGGAACCCTATATCTAGCTGAAGCATCAGTTAACTTAGAGGGCAAAAGAAACACATTTTATACATGCATGTTATCAAAAAGTTAACCTTGGTGTGCAATTTCTTTGAAGATTGTCCGTCATCAAAAGATTATTAAAAATAGTCAACCATGAGAGAGCAAGATCCAGGAAGAAAAAACTCAAGCGCGAAAGGAGTAAAAGGGACCTCCAGAAGGAGACGGAAGGAGATGTGGGATGAGAGCCGTGTCCACACAGGGGGCCAGTCTAGCATGCAGTCCATGTTGTACGTAACTTTGTTCAAAGGCAAAGTTTTCCAAAAGTCAAAAGATTTTAATAGTCCAAGAGATCATGGTTCTGCACTGTGTACAATGGTTAAATTCATACATGACCCCACCTGCCACTAGGAATGTGGTGTGGTCCTGCACAGATTTGTGCTCTGGATTCCTAAGATTGCTTACTGAGTGATGTGACAATGTAGAATTTCCTTTCCTTTGAGTAAATGCCACATATTACGAATACCTCAGCTTTCAAATGTTTAATCTAGGCCTCCTAAAGACAGACTTGTCTTTTTTATTTTACTTTATAATAAACTTTGCTTCCATTTCTAGCTCTGAAACATTTGAGAATATTTATTCCTCTAATGTATTTCAGGTAGGCTACAAAAATATTAGGGCATAATAGATTTTAAAAACTTGCTTATTAATTTGACTTCTCCGTTAAGGGGAAGGAAAACTATTGCAAATTTTGTGAGATAAACTTTCTTAAACAAAGGAAAGATAATTTTTCTCCAAGTTATATTCTGTTTTACTAAGCTAATTTTATTGGCTCATGAGTTTATGAAGGATTGCATAACAATATTTAAATGTATACAGAAAATACTTTCAAAATCCACTTACATGGTCAAGCACAGAAAATATATTTTATGAAGAATTTTTAAACACTGAATTTAAAGTGTTTTTTTCAGAAGAATGAGTGAATTATTTTTCATTGCATTAGTTATTCACTCAAGTATCAGTTTCTGCTTGCCTGCTAAGTCCCAAGAAATAATAATTGAAAGGAAAAAAATATTTTTGCTCTAATTGTGCAATATGCAGTCAAAAATTTTTATTTATGTATTTGACAACAATATTATTATTAGTTCCTGTAATTTTATAATGTACTTTTGAGATCATAGATGCAATTTCTAGATACTATAGGAAAACAGAGAAAATGAGAAAGGCTTTTAAAATATCATAGTTTAGTGAAAATTGATCAAGAAAAAAATAATCTCTCCTAAGGAGATAGAGTGATTGGCCAAAGCGGGAGAAAAACACACAACGACCAGTCAGGAACCCAGAACAAAATTCAAGATGGCCGAACAGCCAACGTGGACCAGCTCCACTAACGAGAAGCAAGATAATGACAGGAGAGTTTCCTGTGTTACCACTGGTGTTTCCTAAAGTCCTTATTCAAGAATAATCAGTCGGACTTCACACAGAAGATTTAAAACAAGAAAAAGTTTATTGAGAACTTAAAGCTCTGGAGAAGAGGTCGAGAGGGGGTCTCAGGTGAGGGTCCTGAGGGAATGCAGGAGTTAAGCCCTTGCTAAAGATTTTGCTTAGGTGGTTTCAAGCAGTCCTCCTGTGGTGGGGGGTGGGAGGGTGTAGAATTATTTAAGCTCACTAATTACCTTTGGGTATCTAGAAATCTAGAAGAAACTGGGAAGGGGCGGACAAGCTGCTATCTTGGCTACTTCTCCTTTGTTGTTCTCTGAGAGGCCAGGCCTTGGCTGGGAACTTGGCTCCACCTTGATTCTGCTTCTGTGTCCATGGCCACTGGAATGTCCTGTCTTAGTCCTGCCTATCTACCCTAACCTAGTCTACTACCTAACACTGGTATACCTGACAGAGCACAGTTGTTGTATCACCTTCCTGAGAGCAGCATCCATGGGTTGACGGCATTCAAAGACGGGATTATCTATTCATGACGGAATTTGTCACTCTAAAAAAAGTCACACCTCTGGCTTGTCCCCACCTTTATTCTGGTTTTTTTTTTTTTGGAATATTTATTTTTCTTGACTTAACAACAACAACAACAACAACAACAACAAAAAATACTGCACTCTCAAAATATGAGTAGAAACTGTTCTGTATCCAACTCCAAGGAGGAGTGAGGTCAGGAGGATGGAAGGATGACTTCTCAATTCTTGGTACCGCTCATCAGAATCAAGATGAGACACAGTCACAGTGAGTGCGGCGTGTGTGTTGGAGCAGAAAAGGAGCAGTGTTTGGGGCCTGCTTCCTCTGGCCTCCTGTCCCTGGCTTTCCTTGCCTCTGCCATCTGCGTCCTGCTCTCTGTGTTGTCCTATCTGCTCTGTGCTGATGTTTCTTTCAGTCCATGCTACTCAAGTCTCTGTAAGCAACAGATCACAAGTTACAGCTTTTTGTTTCTTGACCCCAGACATACCGCCATCAATCCTGAGAGTTGTACTGAGGGACTTGTTAAGGAGTGTTAGAGAAAGTTGGTGGCAAGAAGGACAAAACCTCTCAGGCAGAAAGAGTAAAGCAAAGTGCCAGAGGAGAAAGTTCTGGACGGGACAGTGACAAAGAGTGTGGGTTACCTACTTAATTAATAGTACAAAGCAAGAAGAAGGCTGTCGTGCTAAAATGGTAGCATTTAATTTGTACTGTTTTAATCCATTGTGTGTGTGTGTGTGTGTGTGTGTGTAGTATAGGGATCAATCCCAGAGTTTCACACTGAGCTTCATCCCCAAGCCCATTCTTACTATTCATTTTGAGACAAGGTCATGCTAAGTCACTCAAACTTGCTACGCTTCTGCCTCAGCCTCTCAGAATGCTGGAACTACAGGCCTGTGGCACCAGACATGGCTCTACTATATCTTCATCATGTCACAGGTGTGATGTCAATTGCCATCGTAGGTTGCATTTTCCAGAAAATCATGTTATAATAGATGTAGCTTTTACCCCCAAGCGTTTATGTGCTTGAAGGTTGTCTCCTAGTGGGTGGGAATCAGAGGTGGTAGAAACAGTAAGAGTCTGAACCTAGAGGAAGGTGGTTAGGTCACGGGGGCACTTCCATTGGAAAGATTAATGTAGTTCTCTTGGGACCATGGTTGCTTCTCATAAGACTGGATCATTATAAAGTGAAATCACTCCCTGCCCTTGTACTCTGATGCATGTGATATTTCTCCGGCTAAACGGATGAGGTTGCCTATATTTTTGTTTAGATCTAAAATGCCCCCGAATGACTCAGTGTTGAGAAGATCACTGGATCATGGGAGTCCTGTCCTCATTGGTGGATCAGTCTATTGGTGAGTTTCTAGCTGAATGTTCTGGTAGGTTATTGTGCTTGGTCAGAGCAGCCAGGTTACAGGGGATGTGACGCAGAAGGGTGCGTTCTTCCCCCCCAGCTCCTCCTCATTGTCTCCGCTTCCTGGCTGCCATGAATAAAGTATTTTTCCTCCACTGTGTCCTTCCGCTGTGCAGTTTCTGCCTTGTAGCCCCCCCCCCCCCCAACCTGGATTGAGCCTCTGAAACTGTGAATTGAGTAAGCTTCTCCCTTAAGTTGTGGTGTCCAGTGTTTTATCCCAACCTTGAGAAAGAGGTTCCTACATTAGATCTTCAGTTTCAGCCTCCACAACTATAAGCTAAATACACGTCTTTTCTTTCTTATCCAGTTCTCAGCTTCCAGTATTTTGTTGCAAGAACAGAAAATAGACCAGTGAAGGTCCTAATGTAAATACTAATATGCACATGCAAGTGACTTGTTTTAAAAAATAGTTCCAGGAGAGACTGGTAAAGAGAGGGCTTTGGTCAATACAGGGAAGGGACTCAAAGGACAGTGAAGCGTATGACTGTAGTCCAAGTCCCATAATAGTAGGTTTAGTCCTATCCTACAAGACACTTGAGATTATAAATTATCTACTAGAAGTTCATCGAGATTGGAAATTTGGGGCTTTTAGATCCTTGTATCTTTCATACTCTGTTTGATGACTAGCTCGTGAAATAAATTGCCAGAGACTTTTTTCTCCCATTGTGTTAAAAACACAAGCTCAGTAGCTTAGGACAGAGAGCTGAGGACAGAAGCCAATGAAGAATGTCAGAAAGAAAGTCCACCATGTTATAGAGCACATAAAAACAAGGAACAAAAGAGTGATTTTTGAGTGTAGGTAAAGCACTACTAGATATCTAGACCCACAAGTATCTGTGGCTAGGATTAGTGCTAAGGTAAGCTTTGAAATTTTGGAGAAGCCTGATATATATTCTCAAAAATCAACCCATAACACATCTGTGTGATCTGTCAGTATTATTTGGTGTAAAGAATCAACTCTGTAGCAATATATATATGTGTGTGTGTGTGTGTGTGTGTGTGTGTGTGTGTGTGTGTGTGTGTGTGTGATTCTGTCAAAAAGGCCCTCCTAACTTAGACAGAAGATGGTTCAATTATTTGTAAAGGCACCTGCAATAGACTGAATTGTGTCTCACTAAGGTTTGTATATTGAAGCCCTAACCCACAATGCTAACATATTTAAAGGAACCAGGCAGGTTATGTGAGATCCCAAGTGTGTGCCCTGATGGATTCGTGCCCTTATAAGTAGATAGGAGTTTGCTTGCTGTCTCTCTGCCCTGTGAAGACCCAGCTAGAAAGTGGTCATTTATAATATGAGAAGATAGCCTTCCCTAGGAACGCAAACACTGGTACATTTAGTCTTAGAATCCTGAGCCTCCACAGCTCTGTGAAATAAATTTCTGTTGTCTTACCCATTCAGTCCACAGTGCTTTTGTCCTAGAAGCCAAGTAGACTAATATAGGGCCATGTGCCTAAACGTCTTTAAAATATGTTTTGTTTTCTTCAGGAAAATATAAACCTTAAATTATATTCTAGAAGCAATTTGGGGGAGGTACTAGACATTGCATCCAGCACTTTTGCACCAAGTTAAGTTCTCAGCCTTTCTTATTCCTTAATCTTGAGACAGGCTCTCACTAAGTCATTGAGTTGCCAAGGCTGAACTCAAATTTGTGATCCTCTTCCCTGGCAGTCCTGGGATTTCAGGCATAGGTCACTGTGCTGGCCTAATTGATACTCTGTTTTCACTAGCCAATGAACAGTAAAGCAATTTCTTAGTCATCATGTACATTGTTATTAACTATACAGAATTGGAAGAGAGCTGGGTCCTAATTTGCCATGGGAGGTTGCACCCAAATGTTGCCTATCCCAGTAACGCATTTGTGCTTTCTGTGCACCCTAGCTGAGTCTTATCTCCAGGGTACTCTAGGAAGGACTGTGACTGGGGAAAAACACCCTCCCATACACAGCTATACACACACACACACACACACACACACACACACACGCACACACACACACAAATACAAATGTTTACACACACCCTTATTGGCAAGAACTGCAGGATCTGTCCCTATTAAAAATTTTCACTGTTGTGCATCTATACACAAAATCTAAAAACCTTAATAGGCCCAGGTGCCTCCCAGAATAGAAACCCAAGTAGCCACTGACTGCAAAGAAAACATCTGTTACCAAGCATACCACAGAGGAGGGAGTTTGCCATGTGGCTGACATCTCATTTACCCCACAACTCAGTGTCCCGTACTTGTAGAACCCAAAGCAGAGCAAAGCAGATGGCTGTTGGGCACCAGCCAGCAAGCCTGGTAGCATTCCTGCCAATTCCCCCAGGGAAAGGCATTGGTACCTGATCAGTGCCTAGCCATGTTTCCTGGCCAATTCACTTTGATCAATAGGCAAGCCCTAAGCGTGGCCTGAACTGCCTTGAATGGCTTTGTGATCAAGTGGACTCAATAACTTCTATCCTGTTTGGCTTAGTTACTTTCTCGTTGCTGGGACACAGCACTAGACACCCACATCTTAAGGGAGGAAAGGTTTCTTTTAGGTCACACTTTCAGATGGCAATCTGTTCGTGGCTGGCTGGCAACAGAAGAGGACATGGCAGACGGGCCTGGCGGAGGACAGCTGTTCATCCCATTGTAACCAGAAAGCAGAGGAAGTGGGAAGCTGGGCAAGAATGTATCCCTTCAGGCCACAGCCAGTGGCCCGCCCCTCCAACCCAGGCCCCACCTCTTGGCCGCACAGGAAATCAGTAGAGTACTCCACCAGATTCAGTTAACACCCACGACCCAATCACTTTCCAAATACATGAGGCTTTGGAGGGGAGAGTTCAAGTCTAAGTAACCACACTCTTTCTCCCTGGAAATCATTTTTGGACTGGAAAAGCGTCATTTACATCTACTTCTTAAATAAAGTATAGTTAACAGCCCAGTTCTGATGATGGAGGCAGGTTCAGTTCTTGGGACTTCCACCCCTTCTGCCACAGACCTGTCTTGAGCTCGTTCTAGTTGGCCGGCCACAGGCTTTCTCTCATCTCCTGTGATACATCTCATTCTGTCCCATCGCCCAGATGAAGTGGAAATTGTGGTAGAGACAGGAAGTGTTGGACACGTTGGGTGAATTTTTGTGCTGATTAGTAGCAGAGAGGGAAAAATAAAAGGAGAAATCCAGCATTGAATCTATCACCAGGCATTTCTCTCCCAAGTATTTGCACTGGTGGAGGAACTCAGTGACTGAGAGGCCAGCAGCTGTCCGGCCAGGCCTGTTCTTGAAATTCCTCCTCCTCCTAGTGAAAAGTTTTTCTTTAACTGCTGCAAATTTGTTAGAAATGACAACTGCATTCATCTAGGGGATGTGGCAAACTGCTCTTAATTATTTTTATTTTCCCTTCTCCTTCCTGCTCTCCCATTTCCTCTGTCCCCAGATTCCCATCTCCTGTCCACAAAGCCAACATCCCTGCATCCTGTCCCCTCTTCTGTTTATTTATATTTTGGGTTCTCATATAAGCTGTATCTGATTTATTTCACTTAATATTATGGTCTCAAAGGGCATTAATTTTCCTATAAATAACTCAATTTTAGCCTTCTTTGTGACAGAGTACTCCTCTATGGTGTATGTGCACCACAGTTTCTTTTTCTGTTCTTCTATTCACGGGCATATAGGCTGTCTCCAAGATTTGGCTGTTATGAGTTAAGCTGCTCTAAAGAATGGTCCAGAATGGTATAGTTGGATTGAATGAAAAAAAATTAAGATATACTCTTTTAGGCATGGCTTGAAAGAAGAGTTGTGAATGACACTCAATTCATAGTTATATGGTTGTAATTTCTCTCATTTGGAATATTTTTGAAGCTTTTTTTCACAGAAAGATGAACAAATTATGTGGAAAAGGTAATACCCTAGCAATGCCAGTGACAGATGATTATGATGTGTGATTTCATGATGAGTTATTCTCACACTGACTGAGTACCTACTATGTGACAAGCTCTGGGTCAGGCTAATGTAAAACTTAGGAATATTGGCCAGACCAGGTAACCTGGATCATGTTCCAGCACTGTGTTTTAAAAGTTTATGACCTTGAAAAAGTTTCATCACCTTTGGATATCTTGGTTTCCTCTTGTATGAAATAGCAAAATCATAAGATGCATTCCCTGTGGGATTGTTGCAGGTCTGTTGTGCCTGCACATCATAGTACGTCTTCAGATTTTGTTGCCATTACTCGTGCCAGGTCCTATCTGGACAGAACTCAGAACACAGAGTCCCAAGAATCTCATGGTCTCAGAGGGTCTAGAGAGCAAAACCAACGATTGAGACACAATGAGGTCCAGACTGCAGCCATTGCATCTCAGAGCCATGACCCGCCTAGAAGAGCTTGCTGAGTCTGCAGAGAGGCAGGCAGTATTGGGGTTTGCTGTGAATTTTGAGGACTTTGCCAAAATGACAAGGAGAAAATAAGAACTCTGGGAAAGACACTGAAATATGAGAAAACATGGTACTGTGTCAGAATTTAAATAAGTGAGTCTATCCACTCTTCGGAGAGACTGGCGTTAGGCTAGAGAACAAATTCAGTTGATAGAACAGGCAAGGTAAGCCAAAGAATGCAAACATTTTTTCCAGAATATTAGAAAAGTCAGGTGCTACGAAGATTGCTCTAGATATAGTAGGGAGCTGTATTGGAGTTGAGAAGATGAAGACCAAGGCAGGAAAGACATTCATTAATCAAAAGGAGAAGCTTCATTTGTCATGGAGAAGAGAAACAGATCACAGGAAAAAGAATGGCTGAATCAGAGAATGGAGAGGTCATAGGAGAATGAGGTAGGGTGGTGCGTGGGAGCGGTGCATAGCTGGCAGCTGGACTGCTCTGAGCGCCACTGGAGAGGAAGAAGTGTAGCAGGACGGGGAGAGGGCGCCCTGGGCAAGGTGAGTCTTCAGTACTTGGACCCTCATTCTCTTAATGACTATAATGGCCAGTTATTTTATTGTTTCAATGCGTCATTAAACTGAATCCTTACAAAAATGCTATCATCAGGCAAGGACTTTATTGTAAGGTTAGAGAGACAGAAAAAAACTGAGAACAGGTGTTAGGCGGGATGGCACATGCTTGAAATCCCAGCACCTGGGTGGCTGGAGCAGGAGGTTCATGAATCGGAGGCCAGCCTTGGCTCATACAGAAACCCTACCTGAAAAGAGATAGAGAGAGAAAGAGAGAGAGAGAGAGAGGAATTGTTTTGGCCAAGACCAGATGACTAGAAATGATCTAGAAATTATGTGGCTTGAACCCAGGGCAGGCTGCAGCCAAGGCCCTTTACTAGAGAGCATTTCCTAGCTGGTCTCCTTTCTTATTTGGCTCTTGGTTAGCCTCTTACCAGCCTCTGGTTCCAGCCACTGGTTTTACGTCACTAAGACTCCCTGCACCCTTCCTTTTTCTCGCTGTGCTTTTTAAGTGCTCTCTCATCTTCTATCTTGTATTTCCCGACGAATGAGCACACTGGGTAAAAGCCACGTTGCTAACTCATTTTCCGCAGCTTCATGGGAGTACCCACGCTGCTCAGCCAGTCCTCAACGTACGCCTCGTCCATCCGTGACCAGATGGCCAGAACTCCACTCAAACCCGTGGCTGCTCCACACTGAGCACAAACCAGCCCTCAACACGAGGCTGTCGCCCTGCTCTCCTCCAGTCACAGGCACAGGTTTGAGTTCGGGTGCTTCCGTTACCATGTCTGTTTTTACACCTGTGCTCCCCCTCCCACATACATGTACCTGCCTGGGAGGGAAAGCAGAGCTTTGTGATTTCAAGCCCCTGTAGAATTAGCCCTGGTAAACCCTTTCCTCACCCACCCTCGACCATTTTTCTTCTCTGTGGTCCTCGATGTACACACACAGCGCCACAATCGGTTTCCTCAGACTCCCTGAAAGTTTACCTGCGTCCCTCCTCTCCATCATTACTCTTGCTCAGATCCCAGTGGTCACGCAAAGGCAGGAAAACTGGCTCTCCATGGCGTCAGCGTCGGCGTCAGCGTGTGAAGAACCTTGCTGGCACTGGTGCTTGATCTCTGCGAGTATTTTGCACATCCGCCCATTCTTCTGACCTCCCCCTCTCTTTCATGTGTTTCCCTCTCCTCTGTTTAAGATAAACTTCCTGCCTTGGGCTTCGCGTCTCTCTCTGACGCCACTCCTGTGTGATAAAGGGAAAGCAGTAAGTAGCCTCGCAAATGCTTTCTTTGCTGGGAGAAGCTGGCAGGGAGGCCGGAAGGAGCTGTGGCCAGTGCCCTGCCAACTCCTTACCTAGAGATCTATCTCTTTAAACTTCTGTCACAGGTTGGAGAAAAGGTAGCAAAAGCTTCGTTTCCTGGTGTATAATTGCAGTTTAAAAATAAGATTTTGTTTCCCTCACTAGTTAAGTGAATAAAGCTTTTGAAGTTGTCAGTTGGGGGTCTAGTGGCAGCTCCTAAAGTGGGGTCCCTTGGTCGCTGATTCATCCTTTGCCTCTGCAAGGCCAAGCTGTTACCCCGAGCAGGACTGCGAAAGCCAAGAGAGAAGTTGTCTTTCATGCCCTGCCAGGCAAGGCAGCCGGGAAAGCCGGGCTGGTGCTGGAGTGGGTCCCCATCTTGCAGGCGCCCAGCTTACTGAGCTGTGCACCCGGGGGCGGGGAAGGTCAGCTTGCCCTGGGACATTGAAGCAGTGTCTCTTCACGTCACGAGGGTGAATTGTACTCCAGGAAGTAACGCATTCCACGGGGTGGATACGTTTCTCGACAGTCGCAAATTCCAGTCAGAGCCTACGCGTTCTATAGCCGCACAGCGGATCGTGTCTGTGACTGCGCATCCGTGCTCTCACTACTCTTTTGTGTGATTAAAGCTTCACGGGGTGGTACTGACTAAAACAGGCGTTCCTGGCTTTTGTGACAGAGTTAGAAACTTCCTGAGGCCGGAGAAGAAGGAAATACTTTCTAATTCTGCCTCAACACACCATTTTTCTCTATTAATGTTGACGATTAAAATTGCTTGCTGAAAATATCAGAACAGATGAGCCTAAATGATTTCAGGAAGTGTATTTTTTCGGTTTCAAGCACTTATATAATTTGTAATTATTAAAAGTCTACATATTACTGACTTACCTTCTTTTATTGTGTAATCAACTATCTCAGCAATTTCAAAATCAAGTGATAATAAACTTCACTTTGTTGTAATATTTGCTTAGTATTTATATACTGAATGATTTCAAATTTGTATTTTCTTTATTTGTAATGAACATTTTGCCCTAAATAATTCAGCCTTACTATGACTTTTTTTTCAAGTAGAATCAGTGAGGTGAAAAGCTTAAACTCAAGTGTCTTCTTTGTATACATTAGATAATATTTAACATTTGTCTAATTGTCTAAATTCCTTTTAGGATGAAATATTTTCTCTGTGAATGAGAAAATGTGTTTTGCTGTAAATGAGGGAGACTGTGAAGTCATGATTAGTAGCATTTTCATGCATTATTTTACCAAGCAATTAGCCCAGTTCATGAGAACACTGAAGTTAATGAGTAACCCTAAGTTTATGTAGAAGTAACACAGTCTTGACATAGTCAGAGGCGATTATAGGCACAGGTGATGAGCAGAATCTGGGGTCCATAGGCTGTTACTCCTCAACAGTCTGGTCCATGCTTTCTTCTAAGGTTGTAAGGGATCTGAAAGGCATGGCTCTTCATAAGACACCAGGATAAGAGGTACATAGAGACATTCAGCTGTACCCAGAGTCCCCAGCCATTGTCCTAATCCCGTGGTCACCTGGATCCCAGGAGAAGCAGAACCCATGTGACTGAGACCACCACAGAGACAGTCCTTGCATGGGCACAGAACTGCCTCTCAACCGTCAGCATTCCAGAGGTATACAACCAGATCCCGGCCCAGCTCCTCCGTGAAAACTATCCTTGAGAGAGTGAGGTTCCTGATTCTCTTCGTCAGACCAGGGCCCCAGCAAGTATGGCTACTCATACAGGAGCCCCTTCCTTCCCATTGCTTGCCTTTCAATGAAATCTTTTTCTTCTGCAAGTCTGTACTTTTGTTTTAATTCTACCAAAGCCAGGACCCACCCCGAGAGACTCATTGACAGCCAACTTTATTTTAAACAAAGATTCTGTATTTGAAGTAAGCACGCATCAAATACATTTCCTTCCACAGTCCAGATGTCTTGACTTCTGTGGGGGTGAGCAATCTTGTCTTTCCTAAGTGTCTCTGAGGGTTATTGATTCTTTAGTAAATCTGTGAGGTTGAAGCAAACAGATTAGCAACGTGGATCAGAACTGTCCCTCCCTCAGCTAGGTCAGGAGAAGTGTTGGTCTGTGAATAAACATCGTGTTCTACTGGGTTTCTTGACCATTGGTGCTAATATTTTGGTTCATCTGTAAATCAGAAGGAGAGCTACTTCAGCGTTATTTGCCTTCTACCGACGTTCACTTGGATTCCAGGTCCTTTTTCATCAACAAAGCCCTTGGTTGAGTTATAAAAGTTCTATGTGAAACCGGATGCCTGCAGGACAGTAGCTTTCCTGAGAGGTCTCTGGTGGGCTCCCCAGAACAGGGAGCCGGGAAGAGAAAGGAGAAAGGAGAGAAGACAGAAGGATGGGGGGAAAGGGAGAGCAGAGATAGAGGTATAAAGGGGGAGGGGGAGGAGGGAGTGTGGTCTGGGGAGCCCGGCTTGGTGACTTCCCTGGTTCCTCACGGTGACAGAGGCCACTGGCCAGGACAAGCGCTCTGCAATGATTAAGATCTCCAGGCAGCCTCAGCCTCAGCAGTGGTTTCAAGGATGAGAAGATAACGTGTGGGTGGTAATTGCTGTCCTTCCCTCTGTGTGCATGGAGGACAAGGAATATACTATAGATGACAAGATATGAGTGGCGTACTAAATCGTTATCGAAAATAAGATTTATTTTTTCAACATTCTCCTTCCTAGGTCAGCTGAATCTTTTTTTTTTCAATCTTGAAAATGGCAAGTAAAACCAGCATATTTCCATGTAATTACCGACAGTTTATTACAGAAAATGTAGTTAAAATACTGGCCTTAAAATCTGTTTCATTGAAACCCCCCCCCCCCCCGCGTCCCCTTAGAATCAGGTTAGGAAAGTCCCTCTCCTTCTGCAGCTGGTATTTTCCAGTTAGAGAAGAAAACACAACAGAACATTGTGAGACTTCATCCTGATATTTTTGTCAACCAATGAAATGAATACTTTATATTTAAAATAAAGCTTGGTGTGTGATGAGATGGAGCAATGCTGTTTTTATTGGTTTTCTTTATGTTTTCAGAAAACAAAATCCCTAAGAAAAAGTAAACAGTCTCTAGAGATTTAGTGACTTGCTGATATAATCCTGATAAAGAATCTGTATTACACTTTTATGAAAAACCTGGCTGAGAGTTTGACAGGTTGATCAAAATGCTATGACATTGATAGAAAGCACGCGTGGTTGGCTGATTTCACCTGCACACCTCACTTATAAGCTCTGAAAACACGGTGTAATTACTGGTTTTCTAAAAATGCATACCTCAGCAAAATCATTTCTTTAGTATAGGAATATATGACCGTGTCAGTACAAATTTCTTTTTCAAGAAGAACCATCAATAATTTTGGCCTTAATGATACAAGAAAACCCAACTACAGTTTCACAGACTTAATTTTGTAATAAGGTCATCTTCATTTATAAGGAATATAATTGTCTTAAGATTTTAAAATGTTTTTTGTGATCCCAGGTGGGCGAGCATTCTGCTCATTAATTTTCCATGTTTAGAAACTGCGTACTTCTATTTGCTTCTACCTTAAAGCGTGTGTGGTGCTCCTAGGCTGGGCTGGCCCCCAACCTGTGCAGAGCATTTGGAAGCGCTGTGGGAGGAGGTCATCACGCTGCTGCCCAGGGAATTTTTCAAAGAGCAGAGAGGTAGGAGATTAAAGTAGATGGGAGGGCTGCAGAGGTCATAGCCTTGGGTTGCTGCCAAAATCAGTGTCACTCTTTTAATTGAGACTGAAAACGAGAAAGCTGTGCTGTGGTAGCCACTTATTACCGAGGGAAGACCCATCTAACTAATTGGAAAGGAACAGACGTGGGCCCGGCTCCAAACACAAAGGACTGGAGCCACCAAACGTGAGAGGCAAGTCATTAAAACACAGGCTTGCGTGGGGACTTAAACATTGTGATCAATGCAGTCTTTTCTCCTTTGTATCTCAGACACACTCTTCACCATCTCTCTTCAAAAAAATATGCACATTGTTTATTTAGCCTTATTTGTAGCATTAGTTGTCAGGGGAGAAATAAACAAAAATGCTTTTCATTAGTGTTGGAGAATCTTTCCCTTCAGAGCATTTTTATGTTGTCTGTTAAATAAAATGTAAAAGTTTTATCAATGGTATTGACACATTGAGTTATTCTGATTGGGAAATTAACCCAAAATATGTTGGGTCTTTGTATTTGAATTATGGAAATAGCTATGTTATGATGTATGACTTACTTCATTTAGAATATACACTTTTGTTATGTGTCTAATTTTTATCACATTTCTTTTATATTTATAAACCTCATATGATAACTTAATAATTTCAGATACTCTTCAGTAAGCTGAGTTCATAAATGCAAAATAGTTTGTAGTTGTCAAGAAATTTGACATGTATTGTAGGCTTTCTTCTTCAGCTAAAATTAATATTAAATACAGTTGTCTCTATTATGTAATTATCTGATCTCCCCTTTCCTTTAGAATTTACAGAGTGGACAATAGAACTCAGTGCTTTTTTGGAACAGAGTGATATCTCTTTGCCTTATCTTATGTGACATCCATGCGCACAGTAAATTAATGTCACTAGGTCAAAAAAATCCACCAGTTCTTGAGTACCTTTTGGTGAAGATTAAGTCAAATCTTTGGCCATACATAATACACATAATAATAGTATATACACAATTTCTTTGTGGTTGACAGACTGGTAGCACTCTCCGAAAAATTTCTTCTTTGCCCTTTTAACGTATGGAATTTTTAGAAGTTCAACATGAGGATGAGTCCGGGAAAGAGGAAGAGGCCAGCCACCAATGTGACCATTTCACTTAAATTAACCATAGCCTTCAAAGGGCAAAAATTCTGGGAAAAAAAAATCATCATTATGGAACTAAATTGTTTTCCAGCTTTTACCTCAATGATAATTGTTTTCTTTTTTTAATTTCTTCAGGGTAAACAAATTTTGCAAATTGTGACTGTAATGTTCTCACAGAGATAACATTGGCATTGCATGCTCCTTTCCCAGGAAATTCTTTGCATATGTTGCAACAATTAGAACGTGCAGTTGTCACTTGTTTTATTTAAGGCTGATATCAGAAAACAGATGGAGACCTTCCCCTTGACCCCAGCCTCAGTGGGTGAGAGAAGAGTGGCTGATCCAAGCCCTCACCCACTGGATGTGTGCATATACACAGGGTGCCTCTAGGTCAGCTCAGCCCTTTGGAAAATGCTCATTGTTGAGTAGAGAATTTAGCCATCGCTGGTGGCCAGGAGTATTGTTCAGTACTGAATTCAATGGAGAATATAGCAACAGAATTCTTTGACAGTTCTCTGTATTTCATGATCTAAAATAGCTACTTTATTTCTCGTTGATGAATACATCTTAGACTTGGTTGTTTCATCTCTATTACTGTTGTGTTAGGTTTCTACTGTTGTGAGAAAAATCAGGAAAACCAACCTAACATGAGAAAGGGTTATTTTGTCTCACAGTGTGTTTGTTGGGTTTTATGGTACTGGGGCTTGAGCCCAAGATCTTCACACCAAACCACGTCACCGGCCCATATTTATTTCTATTTTTAAGAGAATTGCACAAAGTTTCTGAGTTGCTAACTGGCTCCCGGTTTTAGAGGTTTCAGTCCATGGTCATTTGGGTCTGTGACGAGGCAGAACATCATGGTGGATAGCACGGGGAAGACCACACTGTTCACTTTATTCCATCAGGGAGGCAGAAAGAAAGGGGCAACTTCCAGAGTCCCAGTGTCCCCATCAAGGGCACATGTCCAGTGACATTACTCCCTCCTAGGAGATCCTATTTCCCAAAGGTGATGGAAATTGCACCAAAGGAGCCACTGCTTCCCAGTCACTCCAAAGGTTGGGCACCCAGGCTTTAGCAGTGGGCCTTC
This sequence comes from Ctenodactylus gundi, assembly GCA_004027205.1. Classification (NCBI taxonomy): domain Eukaryota; kingdom Metazoa; phylum Chordata; class Mammalia; order Rodentia; family Ctenodactylidae; genus Ctenodactylus; species Ctenodactylus gundi. The sequence continues at coordinate 791,639 of PVKB01000378.1, forward strand.
AGGGGTGCATAAGAGTTGAATCACAGCAATTGGCAAGCACTTTCCTTCAATAATGATGGAAATTAAACATGGCCCAGAGACTGGTAGATGGGCTGGATTTCTACTTCAAGTCCTTAAAAATCTTGGATTCTAAGATGCCAAAAAAAAAAAAAAAAAAAAAAAAAAAAAAAAAGCTTTACTAAGAAATTTGAAAACAGACAGATCTGCAAGATAAAGCTTGTAGAACTAAAGAGACATATGTTCTTTTTTATTTTATTTCCCTTCTAATTGTCATAAATCCGAATAATGAAATATCTATTTAAAGTCAAGTTTCTGCCAACTGAAATACTTAAGTTTAATCATTATGCAAAGTATGTGATATCGTAAATATAAATGTTTTCTTGAGCATCATACGCAATAGATGCATCATATGTGGGTGGACTACTTACTCCACGAAAGTCATTTGGTCATCTCATACAATATGTAGGAATATCGCGGGAAAGGCCTTGTTATCCGCATAGATCCCAGGACCAGCCTTCAGACAGGCTGCAGAGGATTCTGTAATTCCCACAAATAAGAGTTCCTGTCTCTGTTTTGGAAAGTAAAGTCCCTTGTAGTTAAAACAGAATAATATTATTAAAAACACTTTTCTCTGGTGATAGGAGGGAGAAACTTTCTCTTCTTCCAGCAGAGGAATGTAGTGGTAACAGTAAAGACCTGTGGCATTTCTTCGAATTTTAATGTTTGAAGGACAAGATTTGAAAGCACACAAGTACACAAGTACACTACATTAATAGCTATCTACTGGCATGATAAAGTGCCATGTTCTTCTCTTTTACTCTAAAGATGATATGTTAAAATCAAATGTGTAAAACTCCCAGAAATATGAAATTATACAATTATAATAATTATACAATTATGCCAAATGTTCTTGTAAAAACATAGTCTGAAAAAGCTGACATTCTTGTCACAGTTGAATTTTTTATTTCCATACAATTTGAAGACAATATCTACATATGAAATTGCCTATTTGTATTTTCTGATTTCTCTAACAACAGACATTTATTATATTCTAATTGGGCAGCATTATATACCTGAATGATTTCTCATCTACATTTTTATTTTGATGGCTTTCTGGCCATTTACAATATAGACAGCAGTTTCCAGGAATGGACTTCTAACGTTTCTTCTTCCTTTATTGATGTGCTGATGTGATATATAAGCCAAGATTTTCTCCTCACCTTGTCTTGATCTTACATGCAATTTCAAGTGGTGATTGCTTACTTCTCTCGCCTGAAAGATAGACTGTAAAATACACCATGGCTGGAATATGCTGACAAGTTTGGTTTCCTGGCAACTCTTTGTATCTGTCCTACAAACTTGTGTGCCCTGTGTCCATTGTAAATATAGCATTTGTGCCTTATCAAAGCACTGAGGTTTAGCAGCGTCATTCTATAACAGAGGGTTACTTTTTTGGTGTTTTGATTTGTTCTTTCTCCCCCCCCCCCATTTTATTGATATGTATAGGTGCAAATTTTAAGGTTTACAAGGAAGTTTAGCTTTTTGTGCACAAGTACTTTCCCACTCTCCTTCTGTCCCTCCCCCTACCCACCCCCCTTCCCTCCCCACCCTAACCCCCCTGTTTCACTTTGTTTTTTGTTTTAAGTTCCATAAGAGTTGTGATCTGGGTC